>CM014730.1:68203881-68825884 GCA_004329165.1 Spatholobus suberectus | reverse complement strand
TTTACAAATTTCAATATATAAAAATAAATTCCAATGCAAAAATTTAAAAGAAAAAAATATTGCTTTGAGAGCAAAAATACGTTTGAACTCTTCAAACTTTAATCCAAACATAGACAAAATCAAGATAGTTACATTTTTAAGTATTTTTAAATAAGTTATTTATGTTGTGTTAATAATCAACTAACATTAGAATTACTACTGAGCATGTAGATTAATCATGGTGGAGTTGTTTTAGGTTAATCAGTAGTTTTAAGTTAAGTTTTAAATATGTAATTGCGATAAAAACCTAAAAAAGAGAGTTTTGCCGCCAATAGTTGTGATACTGATTCAAATAGAATTATCTCTAAAAAAAAAACATGTGATATTAAAAAAAACTAACATTAGAATTAATTTAATTAGATTTAAAATATAAAATTATATTTGAAACTTCTTCGCAATATAATTAATTCAGAAACCATTTTATGTTTAAAATTCAATGAAAAGAGATTATTTTATTTATTATGTTAATTTTTTACTATTATAAGAAGTAATAAGATCTTGTTGTATTTGGTAGATATAATTAAAGTAATGGGAATCCGTGAATTTTCAAATAAAATATTAAGTATTTTTAACATTTCAAAAATTTGATATACAAATAAATTCAATTTTCATTTCAAACGACATCATACTTTAAAATTACACGTGATTTCTGAAGAAAAAAAAAATTATATTTTGTATTGTAAAAATTCAATTGCAAATACTTTCAAGGATTCAGTTAAGAAATATATTTGAAATTATATGTATCCATTTATAGTTTTACATTAAAGACCTATTTAAAATGCTAAAAAAGATGAACTTGCAGATAAATCTGGCCTTTCATAAACAAAAAGTCACTAATTAAGTTGACAATTAAGTTAATTAGTTCTTATAATATTTCTGAAGTTAAGCTACAACTAGTATTTTAACCTATATATTGTATATGGTAAGTATTTATATAATTAAAATTTATAATAATGTATATTTTTTAATATGTAAAATATAAAATTAGAATGAATCATTAATTTAGTCTTGAAATTGTAATGGACGGTTAAATTAATAGAGGTGTTTGTGATACGATTTGCTTTAGTTTTAGAAGAGAAGCAATCAAAACCAAACATAAAATTAACATATGTTTCGATTTGAATATATCATTAAATCTAAACAGAACCAAATCAATCTTTTGCATTTTTGTTTGTTTGGTTTCTAGTTTTTATTATTTTTTAATTTATTAACACAATGTAGAATTTAATAACTAAATTTACATAATTATTTGCTATATTGTTTTTAGAAAACATTTTTTTTGTTTTTTAAGTTCTATTTGAAATATTTTAGTTGAAAAATAATATTTTTATTGTTGTTTAACTTTATTCTTTAACAATATTAGTACACCTTTTCTATAACATATAAAGGTAAATTGCGCACATAATCACAAAACAAAGAGAACATTATAATTCATTTAATATTACATATTACAAACCTCTTATAAATGTACATTATAAATCACATACTATAACCAATAAAAATTTAAAATAATACTACATAATGTTAAACATCCATCAAGTAAAATACATATAAGTATAAGTTGCGGTTTAGTTTGATTTTCACAACAAGAACTGAAAATTGAACCAAGTTACAAAAAAAGTATGCAATTTTTTTGGTTTTCAATTTTTTTCAGTTTGATTAGTTTTTCGAATTTTTAGATTAGTTTGGAGGTTTAAAACAGTTGGTTTGATTTTAAACACCGCTCTAAATGGTTTCTAAAATTAATAAAATAGAAAAATGATTCATGAAATTATAATTATCAATCAACTTAGTTCCTGAAATTATAATATTCAGACAATTTGCTCCCTAAAATAAAAAAAAATGACAAAACGATCCCTAAAATTGTAAATCATCAATCAATTTTGTCCGTCCATTACTAGTTAATGTCATCTAACACCATTAAAAATGCTTAATTGGCAAGTTAAGTGTCTGAGTGACAACCAACTAGGCACATATACATGGTTGTCACATTATAGGAATGAAAATGATCAAAACATTGGTGGAATAATAATAATTTTTTTTGCCTTCCCTACGTATTTGTTCTTTTTCTGTCCATTAGTTTTGCATTAGTTTTTTTTTCTACCCATTGAAGAAATACCACCACAATAACTCCTAAATTAGAAATCTTGAGTCCCTTCATTTAATTATAATGGGTAGATCATAAGACAAATGTAAAACTAATAGGCGAAAGACAAGCAAAGACGTAAAAAGGAAAAAAACTATAATTATTTCACCAATATTTTGGTCATTTTTGTGACGTAACAACCACATATGTTTGCATAGTTGGCTACCACTCAAAAACTTAACATGCCAATTTAGCCTTTTAAGTGATATTAGATGATATCAACTAATAATGAAGGAACTAAATTAATTGATGATTTACAATTTTAAGGACTGTTTGCTATTTTTTTTAATTTCAAATTCAATTTGACAAACTATTATAATTTCATGAACTAAATTGGTTGATAATTTGCAATTTCAATGATCATTTTGACATTTTATTAATTTAAGGGACTAATTTAATCGATTATTATAATTTCAAGGACTAAATTAGTCATTCACTTTATAATATAATTAAAATTTATAATAAATAAATATATTTAAATATATAAATTGTATGTTACATTTACAATTAATAATATAATTGTAACATAAGATTATTTTTAACTATTGATATATTTTTTAAAAATTATTGAAATTTAACATAGTAATAAAGATAAAAAAGATAGATTGAAAGAGGTTGACTATTAAAAAGATTAAGAGAAAACAGGTCATGCACTAACTGTGTAAAGTAGTTTTATATTGTCATCCAATCACAAACAACCATTTATTGTAAGTTTGTTGACTTTTTTATAATAAATACTTTAAAAGTTACATTAATGGTGATTTCTAATTAGTTGACAATGTAAAACTTTTTATACTGACAGTACATAACCATTAAACTCAAAGATTGAATATACAAATAAATATAAAAAGAGAATAGTTTAAGATTATTGAAGAATAAATTTTTTTGATTAATTACCAGAGTAGTTAATATGTGAAATATTAATTACCTTATTATTCAACAACTGCTTTCCTAGATGTCGATCCACGGAAATCTAGAATCACAATCTTTCTGTTCTGCTTCCATCATTTCAAACAAAGGTGGAACCTTTTATCCGGTTCGTCAAAAAATTCTTGCCTAAATTTGTTAGTTGTTAACTAAAATGCTAAATGCAATTTCCTTTTTGGCCATATATAAAAAATTCAAACCTCGGAGTATTGGAGGGAGAAAAGCTAGCATGCTTCCTTAATTCCAATTAATTAATGTATCAGATATCACAACAATGTGTTACTGTGTGTTTGAATAAGCGTCCAAGATCCATATATACTTTTTAATATACCTTAAAATCTTTCAAACAACTTAAGAATAAATATAAATTGCTTCAACATGATTCACGTTAGAGTTGGAAAAATAAATGAATGTATTCTTGTCGTTGTGGGTTTAATAGTTTTGAACAAAACACACATAGAAAACGAACCATATCATTAACAAGAAAGTAATACTCTCTTCGTTTCAAATTGATTGATGTTTTAGCATCAAAAAATTATATTGATTGATGTTTTCAATTTTTAACAAAATATTAAGACTTTTATTCCAATTTTGTACCTTAATAATAATATTGTCTTGAAATACTTAACAATACATTTAAAGAAATTAAGAAAGAAAGTAAGGATATTTTAGTAAAATTGACCCTTAATAAATATCAGGTTTAATTGCATGTTTTGTTCTCAAATTTTCACAATTTTGTGATTTTGTCTCCTTAATTATTATTTTTTTTGTGAAATTTGCCCCCAAATTACAAAATATTGCTAATTTTGCTCCCAAGTAAAAAAATCGCTGCAAGTAAAGGAAAATTTGGTACAAAATTATCTTAATTGTGACAGTTTTAAAGGAAAAAAACCGCTACAAAATGTCTTAATTGTAGCGATTTTTTTATGTTAGGATAAAATTTGTAATATTTTGTAAATTAAGGGGTAAATTCATGAAAAAAATTTCGAAGGACAAAATTAGCGAAATTATAAAACTTTGGAACAAAAAGTATAATTAAACCTAAATATCATTATCTTAGAGTAATTACATTTTTTAATCTCTATGAAAAAACCTTAAATAAAGTATATTGATGTAAATGTTTGAGTCATTAATTAGTAGTGGAAGACAAATATAATGATTAGAAATCACTGAATTACTGATAACTTATCTATCACCTACCCTAGTACCCCTGATGCGGGGCTTTTGCTATTATGTTACATGTCGGTGTCATTTTGGGGGGCTTCTAAGGTGAAGTCCCAAAGTTCGGGGTACACCCGTGAGGGCGTAATTTAACCGGTAATAACAGGTTTTGCAACTTGTTGTTTTTTGCAAAATAGGCCCTCATATTTTTTTAATAGCAAATACTCCCATTTATAAGAAGCCCCATCCCAACTCGCGTGAGTCCGTGAACATTTGGGTCTAAAATGTGTATGGTGATATCTTGTAATAGTTGTGTCCATCAGCTTCTACGTGAATCCCCATTTCGGTGAAGACCCATTTACGCGAATCCATGAAATGGTCGGGTATGTGATGCTAGTATGGGGTCTTTCGGTGGAGAGTGAAGGTTCATGTGTTGATAATGGAGAGTACATGTGATGTGCGACGGGTTGAGCTATTGCTTTACAGGTAAACGTTGTATTTTGGTTTAATGGTGTGATACATTGAATATTGTTATTATGGCATAAATATTTGTACTCATTTGTGCTTCAATCCTTAACTTTGTGTTGTTGGTCAGCAGATGTGGAATGTGTTTGGTATGAGCTGTTCATATCTGACAGAGTGTGACGTAGTGCAAGGGATTTGCAGCGGTTGGTGTGTCTGTATGTGGCAATCGGTATAGGATATTGTTGAGGTGAGAGGCTAAGTTGGTGTAAACGTTTAGACGGAAGTTTGTTAACTGTGACAACACTTTTATTGGCTAAGCAGTGACTCTTTGTTGGTAAGTAAGTTGAACCTGGAACACATTATTGTACATGTAAATTGGTAGTTTTGTGTTTGGTTTCAACGTTTATGCAATGTGTGGTGTGTTGTTCCATCCTGTGTTAGAAGAAGTGGTAGTAGGTTGCTAAATTGTGAATTGTTTATCAATTGATGCAAATGGGTTGCATTACTTTGTGAAATCCTTAAATGTTGATTTATTGGGAGATTTGTGAACGATGTATGCTTGCAATGTGGTTTGGTTCTGTGACTTTTGTTTTGGTACGTTGACTGATATTTGAGTGTGTAAAGATTGCGTGACTTTTGTGTATAAATGTAGATTAACGGTTGGACATTGAAGACATGACGAAGAAATGAATGTAGAAATGTTGAGCCATGTAGGGGATGACGTGATCCAGGTATAATATTTTATAATTGTTATTTGTTTTTGTCTGTTTTCATTTATTTATTGTTTGTTTTCATTTATTTGTTGTTAGGGAGCGGATGAGATGTTTTACTCTGATGATGACTGTGATAAGAGTGGAGAGACCGAGTCTGCTGATGAGGTTGTGTCAGAATACGAATGTGTTGAAGGGAATGAATGTTATGATATGTGCAATGAAAGTGAAGGTGTTCCCATAAATGGTATGCAGGACATCCTTGGTTTGGATCTTATGAGTATAGGTGTTGAAGAATTAAGTAGTTGCCACTTTTCAAGCCTTGAGGTTGCTTACTTGTTTTATAATTGGTATGCAAGAATGAGTGGCTTTTCTGCTCGGAAAGGAAAGATTTTAAGAAATAAAAGAGGAGAGGCAGTGCAACAAACGTTTTTGTGTCATAGGCAAGGTTTTCGTGAGGACAAGGGTCTAAGCATGGAGAAGAAACGTAAGCGAGATCCAAGGCCAGAAACTAGATGTGGGTGCATGGCAAAATTTCGGGTGCATATTGACATCCAGTCCAAACGATGGTATGTAACGTGTTTTGATGATTACCACAATCACAATTTAGTTGAAGGAATGTATTGTGGGATGTTACCTGCACATAGAAGAATGACTGGTGGTGATATTATGCAGATGAATAATTTAAGAAAAGTTGGTATTGGTGCACCAGAGATATTTAATTCATTTGCTATGCAGTCAGGAGGTTATGAGAGAATTGGTTTTAGAAAGAAGGACATGTACAACCAAATTTGGAAACAAAGGCAATTACAAGGTTTGGATGCTAAGGGTGCATTGCAATATTTGCGATGGATGTCATTAAATGACCCATTGATGTTTGTTCGTCACACAGAGGATGAAGAGGGGAGATTACAACATTTGTTTTGGTGTGATGGTACTAGCCAATTGGACTATCAAGTGTTTGGAGATGTACTTGCATTTGATGCTACATATGGTAAAAACAAGTATCGATGTCCTGTTGTTGTTTTTTCTGGGGTGAACAATCACAATCACACAATTGTGTTTGCAGCTGCGGTAATTGCAAACGAAACTGAAGAGACATATGTTTGGTTGCTTGAGCAACTTATGGAGGCTATGAAAGGAAAGTTTCCCACTTCGGTTATAACTGATGGAGACATGGCAATGAGGAATGCCATAAAGAAAGTATTTCCAGATGCTCACCATCGCCTTTGTGCATGGCATTTGATTCGCAATGCAGGCAGTAATGTGGGAATTCCAGGGTTCATTTCAGAGTTTAGAAAATGTATGTTGGGTGACTATGACATAGGACACTTCAAGCGCAAGTGGGTTGCAATGGTGTCAAAGTTTGGGCTAGAGGACAATAATTGGGTGAAAGAAATGTATGAGAAAAGGGAAATGTGGGCAACAGCATATATTCGTAGCAAGTTTTTTGGTGGTTTTAGGACAACATCTAGGTGTGAGGGTTTGCATGGACTGATGGCCAAGTTTGTTAAATCACGTTACAACTTAACTGAATTTTGCCAGCATTTTCAACGTTGTCTGAATTACATGCGTTATAAGGAAATGGAGGCTGACTTTGCGTCTGTGTATGGAGTGCCAGTGTTACAAACCAGCTTTAGAGGACTTGAGAGGTCAGCTGCCAAAGTATACACAAGGGAGATATTTTTGTTATTTCGCCAAATGTTGTCCACGGCATCCATTTTGAGGGTAATTCATTGTAGATATACATCAGGCAATGTCATCTACAAAGTTGTGAAGTATAAACTTACAGGGAAGGAGTGGCATGTGGCATATTACCCGTCCAGTGATGAATTTATATGCTCTTGTGAAAGAATGCAATCATTTGGTATTCCATGTGGCCATGTAATTGCTGTTTTAGTTTATCTTAATGTAGATGAGTTGCCTGAATCTCTTATTGTATGTAGGTGGAGTAAGGGTGCAAAGGATAAATTTCAGGGTCGAAATGTTGATGGGTCCAACTTTTGGGACTCACATATTATTGGGAGATATGTATGGTTGGTTGAGTCATGTAGGGAGTGGTGTGGCTTGGCTTCTCAAAGTGCGGAGGACTTTAATTGTGTGAAAGAAAAATTATGTAATGAGATTGAGTTACTAAAAAATAAGAATGCACGTGTGCATGAGAGTAACCCAAATGAATCTTGTAATACATATTTGAGGAATCCAGCACCTGCAACACCAAAAGGGGGTGGAACTAACATGGCAAGCTCTTCGATATTACGATCAAAGCGTACAACTAGGTGTGGTGCATGTAGGGTGCCTGGGCATAATAGATTAAGTTGCCCATTGTTGAAAGGCTTTCATGATGTGGTGGAGAATGTTTGTGGGACAACTTTGCCATCAGATGAAGAAGACATCCCTTTTGACAATGAAGATTTCAATGTTGATTTGTCAAGTAAGTTTGTATTGTATGTGCTGTGTTTATAACTAAATTTGTCATTATTTTGCAAATGCAGTATTTTCTGAACATAATGTACATGTTGCAAGTTAGTAGTAGTTGTTACTATGGATTTTAGTGAATTAAACTTAGGTTTGGACTTTAACTTTGGAGTCCGTTTTGATGTCACAGGTAACAATGTTTTGATTGCAGTTGAATTTTTCAAAAAAATGAATTTTTTGTTCTATTTATGTTGAAGATAGGCTATGTGAAAGTGGATTCATTTTGTGTTTATTCACAAATGAGAGTAAAATAAATGTTTGATAATGTGAGTTACTGTCAATGTTTATTATGGGGATACAAATAGTGTTTTCTAATTTGGTTCCATTACCATTTAATACTAGCATATTATGTCCCTAATGAAGATAGAGCGTGTTTGTGTTGATAATAATGTTTTCTCTAATTGCAGGATAACTAGTTAACGACGGTGTGTAAATGTCAGATGGGAACAACGTGTAGTTGATGGTGAATATAAGCATTGATCACATGCTTGGATGGGCATACTTATGCATTGTCATGAATATATTTTAGTAGTTTGTAATTTATGTTGTTATATTTTGTGGTATGATAATGAATTATGTGGGTTACTGGATTGTAATATGTCCAGCATAGTACCTAAAACATACAAATGATGATGTGTATATTTTGGATGAACAATTTATCAAAACATTGAACTTGTTTGTTTTGTGGTATGTAACCATAACATATGTGGTGTTATTTCCATTCAATGTACATACCCACATCATTTGCATTCAATTGGGTAAAACGAAATTCAGTTGAATCACTGAGTATGCTATTGTGTCATTTATATCCCGACGTCTTTATAATTGGTTAGTTGTAATCATCAGATTTGCTTGTTGGGTTCATTTTCATACTTAACTATATTATATTGTTACAATTATAAGGAAATTAAGTGATACAGTTTATTATCATCAAATTTATCCCTAAAGCACAAGTACCATCGGTTAGGTATTTGAAGCTTGCAGCCAAAGTATAAGAATCTCCCCGCATTTAAAAGTCATTCAACTATCTTTCAAATATGTATTTACTATTAAGTACGTCAGTAATTACACAAGTTTTAATTAAAGGAAATTATAGCATAGAAAAATGCTAATAGACGGCTGATTGTAGATAATGTTAGTCAGATTTTGTTATTGACGACTGGTGGCACTAAAGCTAAAAAATTGTAGATCACATCGTATTTATCAACAGTTTAATATTTGATCAAGGATAAAACAAATTGTAATGACTCTTTCAGCATAAGAAATCCTTTCTTCATTTTCTCTTGCTTACTCAAAAATGTTAGTGTGAAGTTTTGGAGACTTCCCCATTATCAGAATGAGTAACATGAAAAAATAAAATGCAGGTTGTTTTCATGTTGTCATGAATGACTGAGATATGGAGCAACTCGACACTTACATGTTAACATAGAAATTAAAAGCAAAAAGACTTTTGCAAACAGCAGACCATACTGAATCAGAGCAATGTAAGCAAAATAAAATATATTAACAAAAAACCAGGCCATATGTAATTATATATATACATGATACTGCAATTTTTCGGGGCAAAACGGACTTCATGTCATTCATATGCCATATGATCGAAACAGTACGATAAAATGTACACGGTGGAAACTGACTATGTTCCATATTGTTGCTGCAAATTAAAATACTAAATGGTGGGAAGTCAGAATATCCCACCCAAGACACAAAAAATACAATTTAAAAACATTAATAGCGACATCCAAAATGTGACTTCGCCAGCCAACCAAAACACATTGTACCATGTACAACTACTCATGGCACAATGCAAATTAGAGATAGAATTTAAAGTGGCTCAATTCCCCCTCCATTGTTGGTAGTCAGATTTCGCAGTTGTTCAGCCATGATCACCATCTCCATCTGGAGCTCCATTTTTTCATCAAAGGCAGATTGGAGTTGGTGTTCTAAAATCTGAACATTATAGTAATTGTAGTCTCTTATCTTCTTTCCGGTTACTGTGAGAAATCGACGAATCAATGTTGCAGCCACATCTTCCTGTGCGTCATGATCATTCTTTGCAAACTTACCGATAACAACATGACTACCACTGTCAGCAGTAATCAGCCTTCCACAATACCTACGATATTCTATTCCTTCACCTTGCCTGACATCTTGTAGTGTGTACACTGGTTGAGGATACCCTCGGATGGTACACAGCTGGCTAAGCAACATCAGCATGCTTTGTTGAAAAAGAAAAGCTTGAGAAGACGTGTCTTCTGCCATATTCAATCCATTGCTTCCTATTAAGAGAGAAAGAAGTTAACTACATTAATGATTCATTTGCAATGTTTTGAAATATTGAAATGAAAACCAACCTTCTCTTTGAACATAAGTGCCAGTATTAGTTCCTGTCGTTTGAGGTTGCATATGTTGTTCGGTGTGTCCATGTGTATTTTCCCGGTTGGTGCAGTACCTTATCCACTCTGCTTCAGCTTCTTTGTATGTTGAATACGATTTGTGCCTATTCCCTTTAAACCCACTTACTTGTGCATCACACTCGGTCCAGGACAAGTATATTCCTGGTTTTCTTCCTTCGAACACAACGTAGAACTTCTGTTGAGAGGTTCGATGACTCATTTTTTTTGGCAATAACAATGTATAAAATTGGGTAAACTATTTATATTGGTTACACATTGCTGGGGTGATATTTAGGAGCTAAGTGCACGACAATGAATAAGGGCGGGACAAGTAAATTACTTTTAGGGTACATTTCTTTTCAATAGTAAAATTTTTGGTTCAGTATAATTAAAAATTAATTTATTAACATAATTTCTTTTTAAGTGCATCATTATTAGTTAGAACAAATGTTTCAAATTATTTAAATTATCATTGATGTATATCAATAGTACATTATTTTTTAGGGAGACTTAATATATTTTCATTATTTAAAATTACAATCCCTAAACACGTTTAAGCTAAGCCACAGTACGTGCAAATGGATGAACCTGTGGTGGGTAATCCCTATCATAACAGTTCGAAATTATGGCTTAGCCTGCGTTTACACATGCATGAGAATGGGTATAGAGTTTATATCGTATCAATTACCTGTAAACAATGTCTGTGACATGATTGTCGAAGCCGCTGTGCTAAATCTGGCATGTTGTGTCAGATTTTCATTGGAAAGTGAGTAAGCAGATACCTTGAAAATTAAAAAAGTCATTTCTGGGTTGTGGTATCCCTATTTGAACTGTGTCATTCCATTTGAAATGGAATTTCTAAAAACTAGTTGTCGGTTTGTAATTCCAATTAATCAAATTTAGTTACAAATGTAATGTTGCCCGTAAATACAAGTATGAACTATATTTGAAGTCAACGATGGATATGATAGGATTTGTGTCATCAGGAATCTAGAATAGACTGTATGATGATGGTTTATATGATTTGTCATGATTGGAATGATTTCAATTTTTAAAAAATAAAAAATTATTATAATAGATTTTTTTTTGTATTAAGGATGATAGCCATAAGTTGCATAAATTGTTGTCTTATTTGTCCAAATGGATTATTCCTTATTAATATGTGTGGTCGTTGATTTTTTTTTTTTAAAGGTTTATGTTGTTTATGCTATGTTAATGGTATGTTTAATAGAGGTGAAAGAAATAAAGGGCAAGAAAGGCATAAGGTGAGAAAAGAAGAGAAGAAAAATAGGTGACAAATTAGGTGAATGTTATGGTTGTTTGGTTAAAGAGAAATAAATAAGAAATAGAATGAAAGTTAACTTTTTCAAATTATTATAATTTTAATTATTATTATTACTATTATTATTAATATGAATATTTATTTATGATTATTACTTTTATTGTTTGTATTATTATTATTATTTATTTTTATTGATAATAATAATATTATTATAATTTTCGTTATTATTATTATTATTATTATTATATAGTGAAACAGGGAGAGGCTAAGTATTTTCGAAGCCAATTCAATTTCAGTAAAACAAGTAAATTGATTTGGTTTGAGAATGGAGAGAAGAGGGAGAAGACAGAAAATAATGGTGGGACCGACACAATTTTTTTCTCTTTTTAGGTTGTTAAGATCACGACAAGTGTACCGGTTGTACAAGTAATAAAGGAAAAAGTAAGAGTTATCGTCTCCACAGGGATTGTGGTTTAATAATGCAACCAAATAATTATTTTTGAATTTAAGAACTAAATAAGGAATTAGACATTTTTGGATTTTATTTGGATTAATAAAAATAAATAACAAAGAATGCAATTTAAAGATGTTTAGAAAATTTATGAGTAAAAACGGTTAGGTATCGAAATCCCCTAGATTCTCCCTTAAAATAACATCTTTCTTTCTCAAACTCTTTCTTGTTAAGCAATTTACCTTCAATTTCTCTAACTTATTTTAACCCTAATTCCTTAGGCGATAAACCCTTTAATCCTAATAATGAACCCTAATCCCTTAGGCAAGCAAAATCAGTCATAAGCATTAAGAGAAGGAAATTCACACGAATACATACAATCTATCCCTATCCCTAGACTCAAGAGTTGTATGGTTATTGAATTGGAACGGTTTTAAACCCCAATTTCACAATTGCAAGATTTAGATTACTAATCAATTTCTTAATGAGTATCAATCATGGAAAAGCATTAAGCGCAAATTCAACAACTAAATTAACAAAACAAGAAAATGATTTAGAAAATAAATCAATAACATTAATTTCAAATCAAGGTTCATCCTAACCTAACTGCAAAGGGTTTAGAAACTCATAGAGAAACTAAACACACAAAGAAAATAAAAAAAAGATAGAAAAGAAGCCATGAATCTTGAGAATCAAACCATAATTTTTCAAGATTCAAAGCCGGAGATGAATGTTAAAGCTCTTCCTCGCTCCTGGTCCTTAGATGAGTCAAAGAATGCCCCCCAAATATATATTTTCTCCTTTTTATAGTGAGTTTGGGCTAAATAGACTGTAAAATAAACTAGGCTCACAAAATATAAAGCCTCGAACCCGCCCGGTGGGGTTGGAAACCCGTTGGGCGACTTTTTGTCGAAAACTAGACTCTGTTCTAATGCCGGGTGACTTCATTGCCTGTCAGGCAAGGTACATCACCCGTCGAGCAGTGTGCCACTAAAATAAGGGCAGCCTAGCGGCTCACCAATGACACGTGACGGGTACGACTTCGTGTATTCTGTTTTGTGTTTCTAATCTCCTTTTGGCTCGTACTTGTGTTTGTGGGTCTCTTTTGTGATCTTTCTCTATCTGTCTCTTATTTCTCATTTATTTATTTCGTACCAAACAACCTAAAATTTCAAATTATTTCTTATCAATTTTTCACCGCTTAACTTATTTGTTACCTATTTCTTTTCTATCTATTTCTCTCTTCTCTACTAAATAAAAGCTAAGTTTTCGTTCTCTTCTACTTCTTTCATACTTCTTGTACCATTTGTTTGGTTAATTAGAAATTGAGAAGAGAGAAGTGGTTGAACAAAATTAGTTTTATGTTGTTTGTTTAAAAGATAAGTACAGAAGAGAAAGAATATTTGTGTGGGACCCACTTAAAGAAAACCTTTCTTTTATTTCGAAAGAAAAAAGTAAAATGAGAGATAAAAAAGTGTGAGACCCACTGAAAATTACAATTCAAACTTTATTATTTACAAAATTCATATATATTAATGGTAAAGATCTTTTTACGAAAAAAAAAATCATTCTCTTTCTCTTCACTTTTCTATCCAACCCAATAAGCGGAGAGAAAACTCAACTTTTCTACCTTTAATACTTGTGTCATACTTCTACTGTTCCAAACACATTAAAAATGTATCCATTCTCTTATTTCCTTTCACTTTCTTTCGTAAACAAAGACACAATAGGGTTTACGATGATTAGGATTACATTGGTGTAGGGTTAAGTGCATGTTTAGGTAAAAGTTTACAAAGTTAAGTTTATGTGATTAACTTTAGGTGTCGTTGGTTATTAACTGTGGTTAGTGGTTAATGGTGGTTAGTGGTTATAGTGTAGTAATGGATTATAGTGTCGTTAAGTGGTTAGTGATTATCCGAATTAGGGTTAATTGGTTAAGTGTGTTTAAGGGGTTAAGTCTGGTTAAGTGGATTAAGGGTTAAGTGTCATTAATTGGTCAACTTGTCGACTGTGCTTAAGTGGTTAAGTGTGGTTAAGGGGTTAAGTACACCAGGGTTAAGTATGGTTAGGTTCAAGTGTGGTTAACATTAATCCACTTAAACCCTTAACCACAATTGACCTTTATCCACTTAACTCATTAACCATACTTGACTAATTACCACAATTAACCATTAATCCACTTAAATGCCTTACTTCTTTAATTTATTCTTATTTAAATAATAAGATATTCATTATTAATAATAAAAATATATATTATTTTTTTATGTATTTTTTATAAACTTATTTAATTAAGTTTAAAAATATCTGTATAATGTATTAAGAACAAGTTATTTTTTATTTATTTTGTAGTCAAATGCAGTTTTAAGTGAGAAGTAAAACTATATCAATTAATTGTATAATTAGGCTATGTTTGGCAAAAGTAGCTGAAAAGCTACCTGAAAATTGAAAAGCTAGTTCGTAGCCAGTAGCTGAAAGCTATTAAGTTAACTTATTAAATTAAAAGTATTTAGTAAAATTATATGTTGAAGTAGTTGATAAATATAAAATGATAAAAATAAACATGTTTATATGGTATTTTTATATAATATTAATATATTTAATTTATAAATATATATTTTGGGATATTTATAAATTTTGTTCTTTAATTAATTTTAAACTCATGTAATTTTTATTTACAGATCAATTATTTTAATTACATTTTTTAGTTTCAATTTTTTTTTATATTGTGTATGCTATTATTAATCTTACACTATATCTTAAAATATTTTCAATCAAGTTTAAAATAAAGTAAATCAGTAAAAGAAAGAAACCAAATAAATAATAAAATCTTACTTTTCTTAAAAGTATAAAAAGGAAACTTAACCACAATTAACCCTAATCCAATTAACCACACTTATACACTTAATGACACTTAATACCTTAATCCACTTAACCCCCCTAATCCACTTAACCCTTTAACAAAACTTAAAACCTAACTCTACATATCATCCTTAACCACAATCAACCGTAATCCAATCAACCACACTTATACACTTAACCACACTTAATACCTTAATCCACTTAACCCCTTAACAACACTTAAAACCTAACTACACATAACTATTTAATGACATTTAACCGTAATCTACTTAACCATAGTTAATCCATTAACCACACTTCATGACTTAGTACTATAAAATTTTACATTATTAACATAATAAAAAATATGAATATAAACTATTAATGATATAATTATTCTGCATATTGAAAATTATATGACTAATATATTTATAAAAATATAGCACCGAAATTAAACGAATAAGTGTATATGTCCACTTTTTAATTTTTAACCATTATTAGTATCTTCGTGTGAACAAATAAGTTCATAAAAGTTGAAGATAGATGATTATATATATACACACACACACTAATAATTATAATTATCATTATAATTAACATACTACCAAATTAATGTTACCTAAAATATACTTACATAATTAAAGAAAATAGATTGATTTCTAAAATATGATACAATTAAATTCGACAAGGGATGCCGTGAAAAAAAAATTCGAGAAGGGTACTTACAAACAAAAAAACAAAAAAAAATTGCAAAAGGGTGGAATTAAATGGTTGACAGTTCACGATCATTAAGGTTAACGGAAAAAAAATATTTTATTCCTAGGGTGGGGTTATATTGGCAGTCATTTAATGACATGTATACATTGGATGAACGGTGTGGATTGTAGGAAAACCTTCCGCATACTTGTATTAATTAAAAATAAGTTTATGAAAAAAAAATATTGAACTTAAACCCACTATCAACACTACTTCGTCATGCCTATTCAGGTTCTCAATTGCAGTGAAACGTCAATTCGCCGAAGTAAGAATTGTATTGGGAGGTGGAGTGGTGGCATTATGAATTTCGTTGGATATAGTGTAATCAAATCTTATGTTGATAGATACTCCATTAACGTACACAGTGTAAAACCCTAGCCTCAATTTAATTTTTTATCTTCTCTTCCCAACGACAAACCTTGCCATTCACGCTCCTCTTCATATTCAATATTGCAGTAACCTTTGATTGCTTTGACGTTTTTTTTAGTATAGAGGTAAGGATTGTCATCCACTGGTTAAAGGGTTATACGTCCACAATACGCATGAAGTAATTCATACACAAGATCCAATTACTACAAACCCTAACCTTATTTTCTTATATCTTGTAGGTTTAACATGGACAACAATTACATAGGAGCAAAGTTTGAGGTCACTATCCGCCAAGGCGAGGTAACAAACGATGTGAATATAAACAAAATGCATATCGAGGATTGTTTGTCACAAGTTTTTATCATTATTTTTGTTACACAGGTTATGGTAAAAATTCCTAATTTCTTCTATGCAAAATGGGGGAACGAATTGGCAAATTATGTGGTACTCGAGGACGACCACTATCGAAAATCCTTTCTGGTTAAGGTTACAATGGCCACTATAAACACTAAGCAAGTAGCATATTTCACTCGCGGCATAAAACGACTGGCGCAAACATACTATATGAAGCGTAGCAGGTTAGTCTCCTTCATGTATGTTGGGAACAAGAAGTTCAAAATTAAGGTATGTACGTGTTCGGCTTTGGTAACTCCATGTCAACACCTGCGCCAATTACCAAAAACTGAAGCTACTCCATCAAGGCAGAATCCCCCAACACATCATTTTTATGGGCCACTAACATGACTAAGTCATATTTACGTCTAGGGCAACCCCTAGTAAGATTGTTTTCAATTTGTAATATATATGTGTGTGTATAAATGTTTTAACAAGGAACACAAATCTTGTACATATTCAAACTAAAAAACTACGACGGGATTTTTTTTTTCTATTCAAGCTTATGTTGCTAATCTTGTATTAACTACAAATAAACATACAAATAAATCAATATGTGTCTACATATAGGCAATATTGAAAATCTGTATCATCAATTCATATATATTTTACTTTTATGTGTAAAATGTTTACATGACAAGACTACTACTTTTGAAAAGGGATGATTGCCTGCAAACTGACAAACTTTTTTTTACGCATGTCAAGGTCTTGTAATGATAACTTATTTTCCTTATTAAATTGTGTGCATTTCACCAATAAAGGAATACAATATTCAAATAAAAATAATTGTCATAGCAGGTAAGTTCAAATTTTACAAGTATGACGATAAAAAAAAAATCGTTGAATCATACTAAAATTTACCTCGAATGTAAATATTTTATATAAAATTATTTATCTGAACAATGTGACATCATTATTACTACAACTTAGTAATTAAATGTTAATTGATGCCATACAAACAATTCCCGTATTAGATTATTTTATGAATACGTTTCTACCAACACATTTGTTGGATTCGAAGATGGCAACTTCAACAGACCCACCATTGGAGAGTTCAGATGCAGAGAAAACTAACATCCACATGGCTGATGTTTGTATGCAACCTCTTCACACAAATGCAACCAACTTGGACTTCCCATCGTTAGTGTTCGCAAGCCCTTGTTTTTTTTTCTTCATCCTAATTTTACTTTGATTAATTTATAACAGCACGTCCATTTAATGCCTGGTGTTCTATAGGATAGGAGGAATTAATGATTCTCAACACAATGATGTTCAATGTGCCTCAGACTTGGATAAGGTTTTATTGACAACCAAACTAATATACACATCTGTACATTAAAATGCTACTAACGATTCTTTTCTTTTTTAGTTAACTACCCCAATAGACAAGCTGCAATTTACCATTCTAGGCATTGAAGAAAAAGTTCAGGAGATGAGTAAAAATGTAGAGGTAAACTTACAACATCTTCTTATTTATATTCACCTATATTTTTGTTTGTCTTATAATATGCTCAAAATATAGGGAATGTTTGACCGGATGGATCACATTGAAAAAATGTATGAGGAAATGGGTGAACTTTTTTCCCGCTTGGAATCAATGTTTGAATCAATGACTGACAATAACACAAGGCATGTCCAGACAACACACGTGGGTGTGGGAATGCCTACAAAGTGTAACACAACAGGACACAAAAGAAGAGCCATTGATATCCAAACACATGGAAACAATCGGGATACACTGTGCTTGCCTAAAAAACGAGAATCGTTGGGTCAGAGTTCAAGTGTAATACTCCAAGTATCGTCAGAAAGTGATGATACTCATGATCCAATTCACAAGATTCATAAGAAAAAACAAATTAGAGCCAATCCGAACATGACAATACCTGATCATATCTCTCAATCTCACAACAATGTAGGTGGACCACACAAGGCATCAACCTCCAAGTTTCAAAAAGGAAAAAGTATAAAGGTAAACACTTTACATGTCATATTTTACCATCACATGGTTGTACATACTAATTTCCAATTCTAATCGCAGGATGAAGGAATGTCATACGTAAACACAAAAAATGAAGTTGGAAGAAAGTTGTCATTCACTCCGACATCATCATCTTATGCATCAAAAGTTCGTAACACACATAAGGTCTCAAAAAACACAACAACCAACTCTATGACCTTTCAAATTAATGCACTGAAACCAAAAGGGCATAACAATTCAATGATGCATTCTTCCAATGAAAACAAGGCTAGTGCAAACACTCGAAGGGCGAAGAAAAAGAACAATGCTGATGATGACTATGACATTCACAATGCACGAATAGTGGGTTATACCTTGCCAGCGGTAAATAATATGTCCTATCCCAATTTTCACACTGGACTTTTATATATATGTATATGTGTGTCTATATAACACACTGATAGTTTATGTAATACAACAGTATGTAAAATGTAAATTTAGACCAACCATTGACATGGAGCTAACTCATGAGCAAGTTCAGTTGTGCGCATTTATTTGGCATCCAGATTGTGATCCAAAGTATGTCAAAGCTCTGATTATTTAACCCATTAATACCCTTTTAAACTTGACTTATAATCAAACAATGCATTTATTTTGTTAGTGAGATTATCTTCAAGGTAGATGATACAATTGGGGCCAGAAAGGATTTTCATACCTTGTGTCCAGGGAAATCTGTATCCGATAAGGTAATTTTTTTTGTTTACATTATAATGTAACACATTAAAATTTTTACTACATCTTAGATATCATAACTGTCCCACTATTTGTCATTTTTTTTAATTGTTTGTCTTTGCTTTTCAGCTAATAACATGGATGGCTCTTAAAGCAACTTGGCTGCAGAAACGGGTATCAGAACCAACATTATGGAGTCTTCCTCCATCATTTATGGTTTGTTAAGATTAGACCTATTTGTAAATGTAGGATATATGACAATATAACACCTTATTTCATCTGTTACAATAAATTTAATTTGTTTGACTTTCAAACGATATTTTCTAATCACATCCAACCACATTCACACATTTTTTTTGGTCAGCCAAATCACACTCACATACCTTCACGTTGATTATAAAACTGATAGATAGTAAAACTCAATTGACAATTGGTGCAATAATTTTCTTAAATTAGACAACATATTCAAGCATCACGGTTGACTTAAATTGAATAGAAAGCCACCAATTCACAAAATACACAGTACAGTGGCGTCATTTTTATACATGGGTAACTTTTTCCACATTTGCCTTGCAGAAAGACGTATTGGAAGGCATGACAATTGAAGATCTAGTGAACACGTATGCCAAACAATGGATGGAACCATACGACGACCTTCAATATGTATTTCATATTTAATATCAGTTGTTAAAATCACTTTATATTACCAATATTTGTATCTAACATATAGCATGCTAACATCATGAAAATGTTATTTGAATTATTTAGATTTACATTCCAGTTCAGGAACAACCCTCCAGACACTGGTATTTGGCTGTTATTTCATTCAACGATCGTACAATTTACCATTTTGATACACATATTGAGCTTGACAAGCTTGATTGTAGGAGAGAAACATTAACAAATGCAGTATGTTTTCAATATTTACTTCACATTTATTAAATTACTCTAAGCATCAACACTAATTGTTAAGTACTTTATATTGCAGTGTGAAGTCATTGCTCAAATGTTGGGAACAGATTTTTATCCTTCCAACTACATGCAAAAAACTTTTGATGAAGGAACATGGGAACTAGCAGAAGCAAGAGGGGTACCTAATTATGGTAATAGGTAATTGGTCATTAACATAACAATTTTCGTTACACACCATTAAAAACATATTCTTAGTTACATTTGTAATCCCATTGACCCAATCATTACTTGTAGCATAAACTCTGGATTGTGGGTAATGAAATGGATGGATATGGAATATTGTTTCTTATCAAATGTCGTCGGAGTGGTGAGGACTTCTTCTAGAGCAATTCCTTAACATCAGTACACATACATACACTAAATAGTATTTTGCAATATGTCTCCCAGGTACATGAAAGGGTTGTTCGAATGAAGTTGGCTATTGAATTGTTGATTGCAGGCCACAATGAGTGTTGGAAAGAGATGGAAAAAAAGGTTGAAACTTTTTGGAAAACAATTAAGTATACTGCTGCACCATGACCATTGGATCCTACTGCTGAAGTGCACATTTTGGACACATCTTCGTGTTAATGTTTCTTTTTTTGTAGACCATATCCTTGTTTCAAATGTCATGGTAGACCATAACTCCATCATATGGATGTCATGGTAAACCCTGATGTTCATACATTTATGTGACATTTAGCAAGTTCACCAATCAGAGTATTTTGGGATTCCTTATTGCTGTCCTTATCTTTATTTTGAGAAGTATTACAATGTATCTTGATTGTTAACCTTTATTGTAATTCAAGAGTTATGGGCTTTCATTTTGTTTAAAGGATGCTGCTTTTTTTTTTTTTCATTCAGGTTGTTATAATATTGAGACATACAAATTCACAATATATAAATAATTTTTCTCATAAAAACTTAAGTATTTTGGGATTTTATTGTTGCGTAAAATTTCACTTGCGTAAGTACATACACAAATTCACACAACCCATGTCCTATTTCAATTTTTCATCAATTTCCATTTTTTTATGAGCAAATTAACTTTTTTTGCTGTTTTAATCTCCCAAACCATCATTTGATTCAATGTCAAATGTGCGAAAATTTCCATTTGTGACAAAATAATTTTATCATACCTTGAGTATTAATAATTTCATTAAAATTGTAAATCAACAATAAAAAATTGTTTTTTTTTTAACTTAATGTCCTCGATGCATACTTTACATGTTTTTTATGCCATTTTTCCAAAACATTTGCATCAGTTATAGACACTTGCTCAATAGCCACCAAGAAGTGATTTTCCTTCAACATACGATTGCATGTCAACCTTAACCAATGACATTTATACTATTAACTCAACTATAATGCATTTGGTATTCCAACCAAATTCCAATCACAAGGACACAAACTATTACAACAAACTACGTGCAATCCATCATATAAGTGGTTGTTAATGTCAATAACAAATGCTCCGACTCATTTCAATTCCAATGTGTTGTTCACGATCATTACAAAATTGTAGTCATCATCTCCTATTTGAAAATATAGTAAATCTCATAATAACATGAATTATTTACAATCGTTCATCAAATCTAGCAAAATGTAGTAGAGGTGTATCCACTATCACAAAGTCAGTTTCCTTTTCCACCAGCATTGGCTTCAATTGCCATAATACTCAGAATCAGGGAAAGAGCCAAACGAAAATGAACCACAACTTCTGCATTCATTAATCTTTGCAAAAAAGTAATTCACACAATGATGAAAAATAACAATGTATCCATGTCAATTTAATTAACTACTCCTACGCCTAAAGTATTCAAATGACAGTTTCCAAGAAATGGTCACATGTTGCACACACAACATCTGCTCATGTATTAAACCAACATGCCTATTTTGGAGGCTTCTTTTATCAAACAGACAACATCATCATCAATTTGGTCCTCAAGTGACAACGATCACATAGTCAAGCAATTGGGAACCTACTCATAATCAAGGTTTAATATTTCAGACCTCAAATACAATCAACCTGCAACATAATGGAAATGGAGGAACAAAATATAATTCAAAATCATGGTAAAAAACAATGGTATGGAATTTCACCAACAAACTCAAAACAAACACCAACACTATTACACATTGTTCATGCTACAACTTATGTTTCAACAAACAAAACGCACACACTAGCGAAATTGACTTCAAAAAGATATGGAATACCTTACGAATAGGGTGTAGGGGTGGTTCACACGTTCCATCATGGACACTTACATGAAAAACCCTTTACCCAATCCTATCTTTTGGGTACTCTGTTCAAACACATACAGCCAACGTTTAAGGAAAACTGGTTTTAATTTTTGGTTGACACCGACGAAACATTATACCCAATCCAGTGATCCCGAACCTAAATTTCACACATTCCGTCATCGGCACCTCCACACAAAACCCTCGACCCAATCCCATCTTCTGAGTACTCTGTCCAAACAATACAGCCAACGTTTTTATACAAGGACTAATTTGCAAATTTGGTTTAATGTTACTGCTCGGTTGCCAGTCATCAATCTTAGCCACTTAATTTTTTAACAATATATCTGATGGTTAATAATCATGCTTCACAGGTTAAATTACGCCCTCACGGGTGTACCCCGAACTTTGGGACTTCACCTTAGAAGCCCCCGTCATTTTGTTAGGAGGACGGTGCCAACCATAGCCTAATTAATCATTCCCCTTATGGAACATCATAAGTTCAGGAGCAAACACAATTCCTATTACTTGTTTATAATTACTGACAAATGAAAAAATAAAAAATATTTTAATTCTATGTCCAAGTTTTTTTTATTAAAAGCAACTATTAGTGCCACAGCAAGGCTGTTTATAACTTGTATAACTTTAAGATGGTTTCTAGCGTCCACCTTGGAACGTGGTTCACCGTGCACCATGAAAAGTTACAGGCAATTGTAAGTTATCCGGTTTTTATATATTTTTATAATGGTTATTATAATTAGTTTTTGTAAATGTGAAATGACAGTATTAGATCTCTGTATTGAAATCCCCTAAAACCTAAGTGTGGAGCTTGCCGGAAGAGAACAGTGAAATCAGTATAATACGAAGTAGTGGTTGCCACCTATCTACGCTCCACCATCGTGAACCGAGACACGATGACGTCGAAATTGCAAAAAACCTCCGCTCTGCACCGTGAGTCTGCGATCGTGTTGCGACTTGCTGCTATGCTTCTCGCGATTTATAACCATGCTTCACGAAGTAGCTCCATTCATGCAGCAGAGGAAGCTTTTTCTTCCCAAATCAGCGTAAACCCTAATCGACATGTCTTTCTCAAAATTGAAATTACAATTCATTTAAAAGGGGCAATTGTATAAACTACAAATAACATTTAAAAAATAATTCTAAAAATAATAATGAATTACAAAGGTTCCTATGACTCTTGTCTACCATTCATTATTATATTCACAAATCTAACTGTTAATAATGAGTGGACCACCATAAACCACATTTGCGAGCGGTCCACCCAAGCCTGGGTCTAATTTTTAACTTGTATTCTATATATTTAGCGAGGTATTAAATTAAAAATAAAAAATTTAAATATGTTTTTAGTCTCTTAAATTTGGAGTAAATCTATTTTTGGTTCTCCAAATTTAAAAGAGATCTTTTAATTTTTATAATTTGGAAAAAAAATAAAACATGTTTTAATCTTTTTGTCCAAACACAATTAGTAAATCTGCCACACAAAATTCATCCAGTAATATCTTTGTCAGTAAAAATATCACACCGAACTTAATTGATATTGCATAGTTGACTCAATCTGCTCTATCAATGATACTGTAGGTGATCCTAAAATACTAGAATATTTTTTTTTCAAATTAAAAGGACTATTTTTTTAAAAAAATTTAGAAGACCAAAAATGAATTTACTCTAAATTTAAAGGATAAAAACATATTTAAGCTATAATAAGTAATGTCATCATTTTTTAAGTTGATTTATTTTCTAGAAGGTTTAGATGCATGTGAATACCCAATTTTGTCCACCCTTTTATTTTATTTTTTATTTTTTATCTTGCTCTTTTAAAAAAAAATAATCATATTTCACAATGTATTTCTTTTTTTTTTTGTTATTCGTATTGGACTAGTACAAGCCCACAAAGTTGGCTTTTTTCTGAATAATAATAACAAAAAAATATTAATAAAAAAAGGGGGAAAGGAAACGATAACAGAATGTGAAAGAAAAGAGAGAAAGCATGCTATTTCAAGGGTAGCAACGATAGCTCTTTTGCAATGTTTTCTGCCTTTTTCCATTCTTAGCCCAAGCATATTAGCTTTACAGGCACCAACCCTGTAGCCACCTAATACACTGAGTTTGTCCCCTGTAAATTTTTGTCTCTTGTCCCTGCAAGAAGGCAATGGAATAACGTTCAACAGAGGAAAAACTAGAATATAAATAAAAAGGAATATAGGCTGAGAGGGGGGGTTACAGACACACTTGGAATCATACACTATAGTTCAAAATGCTGTAAGCAAGAGAACCTACACAACACAGATTCCCCAATTTTCATCTCTTCATCCTCTCATCCTTTTGAGTTTTTCAATTAGGATTTGAAGGCTTGCTCTTACACAGGCAACCCCCTTCATCAATAATAATGCTCTGAATATCTTAAAATTCCATTGACTGTGATTGTCTTTCTTCTCTGTTGCTTCCTATTGCATACGTTGTCTCTTTAAATATCTTGTTGGTTTGATGAAATAAAAATAAAAAAAAGAAAAGATAAACAAGAGTCAGTTTGAATCAAAATCAAGCGAATAACAAATAAACAATTTTGAATATGCACTATGTGTTCTGTTTTCAAATCAACATATATTCATGATAATAAAAAGAAATTGGAATTAAAGGATGTCATTTAGCAGTTCCTGAACAATCATAATGCCTCAGTCACCACAAAACAGCAAACACAGCTACCTAAATCCAAACATCCTAAGAGTTAAATCCCTATGTCAGAACAAGAAAACCCAAACCTCAAACCATCCATTGGACCTTAAGTTGCAAACAGCAAGCCTCCCACAATACTGTCTCGACACATCAAACACTTAACCACCAAATCAAGCCCTTGTAACAACAAAAACGAAAATACCACAACCTATGATCAAATCACTTAATGCTTGAACCAAACCAATACAGAATAGGAAACCCACTATCGATCCAAGAACAGACTGGTAAACCCTTTTTTAGATCGTGTGACCTTGACCTTCGCCGCGTCGCCATTGCGACGCCGGAAATGTGCCATCTCACCTCCACTAACCCCTATCGCAAGAACCCCCGTGCAGCAGACAGCCCTCCACAAAACGCCAAGCCTCTCGCCATCCGTCGTGTTGCCCCCATGCCCTTCGTTGCGTTGCTGTTGCGACGCTAGAGGTGTGTTGCGTCGCCACCGCCAAACCCTTTTTTCCCCTTTTGTCTCTCGCGTTGTTCTCTTTGATTTGTTGAATGCGTTTGCTTTTTTGTGGTTTTCGTTTACTGATTGCCATTCTTTGCCTTTTTTATTTTTTTTCTTGACTTAATGTATGCTTCGTTTAGCCTCCGTTGGGCCTAGTTAGAGCGGGGAATTGGGTTTGGGGCCTGTGATTGAAGTTTTAATTTGAATGGTTTGTATTTTAAATTTAAAACATGCATTTAATATTAAAAAAAAAACGAAAGCCCCCTTTTCAATTTGCTTCAAATGTACAACTCCTTTTCACGTTAGTTTAATATTTAAGTATTTAAGTTTTTAGGTTTAAACCTTAAATAAATAAATAAAATAATAGAATATTTTGTTAAAATAAAATACTTATTTGAATTTATCTATTCTATCTTACTTCATCTATTTATTTACTTACCCATTTAATTTATCTCTACAACTACAATCGGTATCTTATTTATTTAGGCAAAATTAAATAGTTTCTTATGCCGCTATTTTATTAAACCTTTTAATTTATTTATTTAATTAACAAAACTTATTACTACATCGAATAATAAATGCTTAGTAATAACCATTTCAGATGCACTTCCTGTTTGGGTATTACAAAAGCCTTAAAAGATGTAAGATAACCATTTTGGATGCACTTCCTGTTTGGTTATTGTAAAAGTCTTTTAAAATAAAATCTTAAAAATTAAAACAAACGTTTAAATAAAATTTTTATCTAATGATAAAGGTTTAGTAATAACCATTTTGGATGCACTTCCTGTTTGGGTATTACAAAGCCTTAAAAGGTGTACCGATAACTATTTTGGATGCACTTCTAACTTGGTTATCACGACAGCCTTTTTAAAAAAACAAAAAAATCAAGAATAAAAAATATCAACACACAAACTTTTTATACTCAAAGAACTACGTGAGTCTGATTTTCCATTGCACCCAGAGATATGTAGGAGCAGGATACCTCTCCTATCGATCTCAAAAATAATAAAAATTTAATCATTTCAAGATAAACAAAAATTTTAACAAAGTTTCCTTGATGAATAAATAAGCAAGTAAAACACCAAAAAATGTTTTTTTTTTTGGGGTAAAATAAATAATTTTAAAGTTATATTAATTGTGAACATTTAATTAAAGGTAATCGTCTTTATGACGAACGTTGTAGGGTGCTAATACCTTTCCTATACGTAATTGACTCCTGGACCCAAAATTTGGTTTCGAAAATCATTTTCTTTTTAAATTTTTTTTCAATGTTTTCCTAAATAAATATTAATAACGACTTCATGTTTTTAAACATATTTTTCGCCGTTCAGCCACCACCCCCGGTTGTGAGAGCAAACCGCATGGGCATGGCAAGGGCCTAGTGCCGTAACGTGTCATAAAGTAGCAGTTTTCGCACTGCTCTGCTTGTTATGGCGTGAAATATGGGACAAAAAGACACGGTTCATATTCTAGAACTAGAAAAGGAGTCTGAAAATATGATATAATAGTATCAAGAGTAAAATAAACTTGTGAACTAGTCAAATTTCATCCCATATTTCCTTTTTTTTATTCTTAGATTGATTTTTTTTAATTATTTGATAGATATTATATTAACACTCTTTATATATTACATTAATATCTTTAATTATTATTTGAAAAACATTATTCGGTGTATTCCTATAAAAGAGATTATTGTAAATGTCAAAAAAACAGAAAATTATATACAATCTCAAAAAACCTTAAAGAGTGAAAATATAATTTAGTCTATTATCAATAAATACTTTCCGGATCTTGTTTACAACAACATAAAACCATAGTTAAAATATTTTTAATGATATTTTATAAGGACAAAATCTTTCAGCGGATGTAGTGGTTGTATTCGATTTGATAATAAAAAACCGAGGTCAATAGAAGAGATAAAGCAGATGTTTAGTCGGTGAAAAAGTGGAGACCAATCTTTCAATTATTTTGAATTTTTGATTGACGTCTTCCTTTTATTTTCTTTCAAATTTGAATGAATCAGTTTCCCATTCATTTTCCTATTGAGTAAATCCCATTCTAAAAGCATTTGTTGGGAACGGGGTAGGTTTTATGAAATATTCATTATTAATGACTATGAGAGAAAGTAAGATATTTTTTTTGGGTAGGTATTAGTAAATATTCTATAACATACTTTTTTAAATAATTTTTTTTATTAATTAAAATTTATTAAAAATTACAAAATTTTATGAATCTTACTTCTCATTTAATAAGTTTCACTCATAATTTTATGAATTTCAATAAATTTTAATCTCATAAAGTTAAATTGTGTCAGTTAAAGATTTTAGCTTGACTCATATGATAAATATTAAATGTGTTTTATATTTTTAAGATATTAAATATATTTAATTTTTTAATTAATACCTTTTTTATAAAATTGTAAAGAAATTTGTAAAAAGATATAACATTATTACATTACTTAAAATTTAATCTTTATTTTTTAAAATATGCGGCTGCAACACGATTGTCGGGGACAACAATTCATAGGGACTTGACTTAAACTTGAAGGCAAATAATGAGTAAAAAAACTTATTTTATTAAGAATTGATTTTAATGATTAAAAATAATAGTTTTGGTATAAAAATATTATTATATTATTATATTTGTATATAAAAATGTTTTTTAATAAAATCTAATGCCCGTCCTGTTTCCTTTTTCCCTGTGTCCTACTTTTTTGGTGCATAGTGATGTTATATTTTATATTCTATTTTTTATTAATCTTTTTAATATTTTATAAAATAAGATTTAAATTAAAACAAATATATTTAAAATCTTAAAAATATGAAATATGTTTAATTCTTTTTTATTTAATAAATATAATGATTTGTAAGAAAATATTGTAAAAAAGGACTTTTAGAATATTCCTGGGTGCAACAATGATTACACAGAATGAAATCCAGTTGAAGATCGTAAAATTGATCGTCCCTTTCTGTTCCATTTGCCCAAGTGCCCAACTGATTAGCACTTCTGTTAGTTCAAATCTTCATCATTATTCATTAAGATATTTTTCTGGTGAGTGATGATAGAGGTTCAGCATTTTCAAAAATACGTTTGGTAAGTAAGTTTACACAACATTTTCGCCGTATCTGATGAATGATGATGCAAAGTAAGTCATAATTTCGAAAGAAAATATAAAATACTTGCCATAAACCGTAACCTTAACCCACCACTTTAGTAAAATAATATAAAAATAAGCCCAATTACATCTTGACAAAAAATAATAACTACAATCAAATATATAAATTAAAATTTATCTTAAGTTGTGGTCCTTTGGTCACATCTTCAATTATAAAACCAAAAAACACTTGGCCATAAGCTGTATACCGTGAAAATGAATTTGTTTTTGTCTTTTCTTCGCTTCTTTTTTCTTTCCTCCATATTATGGAAATTATTTTCTAACCTGCATTAAAGTACCAAAATTCATTTCAAATTACTCGATAGAGTAAAACAGAAACGAGATTCAAATGCCATCAGCCGTCAACTTTACAGAATATTTGGTTTGAGAAAAAAAAAGCGAAAGAAAAAAAAAGAATAAAAAGTAAAATGATTTTATTAATTTTTTAATAAGAAAAAATAAAATGAAAGAAAATTAAAATCTTTTTTTCTTGTTTAGTTGTATAGAAGGTAAAAAAAAATGTATATAAAATAAAATTTTGTTTTTAATAGAGATATTATAAAACATGTGGATCCCACTTTTTTTTTAATCTTTTCTTCTTCTTTAAAACACTACCAAATAAGGAAATGATAATAAATCTTGCCCTTGTTCTTTTCTCTTCTTTCCTTCTTTCCTCTTTCTCTCATTTCAAACAATGCGTTATGATTATTAGTGTGTGCTTTCCTTTCTCTCTTCTCAAACTCCAAATACTCTTTAAAAAATATCTGAGGTAAATAACTCTTTTGCAAAATAAACTATTAATTTATGAGAAATATTATTAATATACTCTCTAATATATTTCTTATAATATATTCTTTATTATTAATTAAAATTTATTAAAAACCACAAAATTATATAAATCACACTTCCTTATTTAATAAATCCCTCTCATAATTTTATAATTTTTAAGAAATTTTAGTCATTAATAAAAAAAGTCAATAATACGTTATCAACACTACTCTTAATTTATAACCCAATCTAATATATATGTAAGTACATATCAAATTAACTAATAAATCTAATAAATAATTTATTAAGTTGAATCTAACCGTTTGTATATGTGGGAAATGATCACTTCTAGATCTATTAAACGTACTTGAAAAACCATGCAAATTTAATTTCATCTGTTAGATTTCTGTTGAAAATTGAGTTACTTCTTCTTAACTATTTTCTCCGTTTCATATTGATTGATGTTTAATTTTTTTTTACACAAATTAAGAAAGACAACAATTAAGTTACTTAGTGAAACAATTTTATTAAAATATTCTTGCTTTCCTTTTTAAAAATTAACAAACACAATATTCAAAAATCATTAGATTCATGTATTTATTTAAAACAAATTTAAAATAAAAGTGTTAATATTTTATTGAAAACTGAGAATATTAATCAATATAAAACTTTTTTTGAATGTTATAACATCTATCAATGTAAAACGGAAAGAGTACATTACAAACAGACTCAGTCTAATACGAATTGAATTGATTTTCTGACCTAACTCGTCGAAAAGATTTTTTGCGTACAGGTTCTGCAAATGTTTCCTAATCCCGTAGAAATTTCTTTGCCTTTTCATGCTGATCAAATGAAGATTAATGTACAAAAAGTACTGTTGTTATTATTATTTTTTTTTTGGAACATAAAATAATAAAAAACTATATTTATAACAATATCAATTATGGAACAACTAGTAAGGTGCTGTCGTTGTCTCGTTGAGCTCATAGGCTGCTGTATGTGTGGGTCACAATTTCATTTCAATAAATTCATAACATGGATTAGGGACCCCAAACAGAAAAACATGGATAAGGAAAGGGTTAAGTCACTTCTAGAAGTCCTACTCATGACAGACTATTCAATTCGACTTTTCTAAGCTATAAAAAAAATTAAAATTAAAGTTAAAATTAGCTTCAAATTTAAAACTATAATCTGTACCAAAAAAGTCTGCACCAGAAAAAATTAAGATTAAAATTATCGTATAATTTAATTATTTTTTGAGATTAAAAGTATTTTAATATTAAAATCTTTTAAATAACACTTCTTCCGTTCTATATTGATTGATGTTTAAGGTTTTTTTACAAAGATTAACAAAGACAATAAATAAGTTACTTAGTGAAACAATTTTACTAAAATATCTTTATTCACTTTTTCAAAAATTAACTGGCACAACACTCAAAAATCACCATGTTCAAGTATTTATTTATGGCAAATTTGAAATAAAAGTGTTAATATTTTATTAAAAACTGAAAACATTAATCAATATGGATTTTTTTTTTTGAATGCTAAAACATCAATTAATATGGAACAAAGAGAGGATATACTTAGATTTAAAATTTTAAAATAAAAGAAATGAAAGTCAAAAGTTCTTAAAATTAATTTCTTTTAAATTTTATTCATTAAAAAATATTTTTTTAAAAATTTTATTTTGACCAGCTATTTAAAAAAAAACTCAAAATTAACATGTCGTTAATTTAAGTGAAATTGGGTTCAGATTTATTGAATAATGTCTCGGATTCTAGTCTTGTAGATGGAAAAAAAATGTGGTTGAGAGGAGATCCTACTAAAAGTGACCAGTAAAGTTTTCTGATAAAGATTAGTTATCAACAAAATCAATAAATACTTCGCATCTGTCACCTATAATATGATAAAAAAAAAAAAAAAACTTCAAATAAGTCAAACGTGATATGCCTCCCTTTTTAAGTGCAGAGAAAAAAAGTCCTGGGAAGTGGACTTCGCTTCGAACGTGATATGCCTCCCTTTTTTGCCCAATCTTGAGCCACGGGGTCTGTGTATCCTCTGCAAGTCCATTGGGTACACTTTGCCCAAGCCGATACTGTTTTTTTTTCGTTGGCTGAATAGCCCATAGTGTTCTAGTTCTCACTTTTAGTTTCGACTTTATGACTCAAATTTGTTGGTTTAATTGTGTTTTTATCTTTTTCCATCTATAAGGTTCGAACTCGAGATTTTACTTAAAAAATTCAAGCCCAGTATCACTCGGACTAATGATATATTGGTTGCTGCAAACTTTTTATTACAGTTAATGTGTAGTTTTGATTTATAATAAAATTGTAATTTAAATTTTTGATCATTTATACTTGATTTTTTTTTTTTTAAATTATTACAATCCAGCCTTTAGTTTCAATTTTTTTAATTGACATAATCAAGTTTTTCTACTCTGTTTTCTCTATTTCAAATTTTCCAATTGACATTTTTGTTCTCAAAATCTTTGTGAACTGAACTCATTTATTCATTTTAAACTTTCTTTCATTCAAAATCTACCAATTGAAACATCATATGTTACCAAAGTTAAAAGTTTCAAAATTTTCATCTTTAAAACCTTAACCTCACACTATATGAAATCTTTTAAATTAGATCATTTTTTTTTTACTCATAAACCCTTTAAATCATTTTTTTTTATCTCACATTCGTTTTAAAACTCTAAATATTTGAGGAAAAAAAAGGGATTTAAGGATTTAATATAAAGGGAAAGAGATAAAAGGACTTTATCATAGCTATTAAAAATTGAGAAATTAAATTTGAGTAAAAATTATTAAGAGACTAAAATCACCATAAATTATAATGGAAGGACTAAAATACAATTATTTTTTTTAATTTATTGAAAACATCTAGCATCTCTTTCTCCTTTTCCTTAGAAAAAATATTCTTACAAAATAATTATAAGATGTAGGGCTCATTCTTAAAATAAATAATGTGATTATGAAAAAATCATTTTTATAAAAGTAAAAACTGTATATGCTTGGATACAATACTTGATAAATACTTTTGTATCTCCTTGATGCCGACAAATGAACACAAACTTAGAGTTTAAAATTAAAGTTGAGCCTGTTAATTTTAATTTTTATGTTTGAAAGCTATTATGAATAAGAATCATAATTTCACATGATAATTTGTTGACATTTACACTGTCATTCAATTACAAATTATCATATATAGTAAGTTTGTTAACTTTTATAATAACTATTTTAAAAATCATATTAACATTAATTTCTAATTGATTGACAATGTAAAAGTTTTTACACTAACAGTGTATAGCTATTAGACTCATTTTATAAAACTAAAAAGTAATTAGTTCGAACCTTTTATGTTTTAATCAATATCTTAAAAATTGTCGATTCTACGTTTCAACCTAAAAATAAAAATGTCACTTTGCCTCAATCCAGGTCATGGTTACCTGCATGGGTTTTCGGCTTCAGCCTAAAAGACCCATATCTTGACCTTTCTGTAATTTTATTTGTTCCTAACTTCTTTGTTCTTATTTGTTCTATAATTATTGTAACTGTATTATGTATCAAGTTTGTAAAATATAAAATATTTTATTTTTATGTTTTTAATCATTTAAATTTTATTACTAATAATATTAAAACAATTTTTTTATATCAGTATGTATTTTGATAAATAAATTATTATAACATTCTTACCAAAAACAATAAATTATTCATTTAATATCTTAAAAGTTCTCTTGATCTCAATTTAATTATTAAAAAATTATGATATTAAATAAGTCCATCAAATGACATCAAAAAATAACCATTCTTTCAAGTTATTATAAAGTAAACAAGGACTATTTTATATTTTTCAATGTTGGAAGGACTTAATATTGCTAATATTTGAAAGACTAAGTTAATGTTAAATGAATATTCTAATGACATATTCTAATGACTAAATTAGTAATTTATTCTAAAAATAACAAATTTAAAGGTACTAAATTCTAATATAAAGTGTATTTGCACATCTTATGTTTTTTCATACTATGTTAGTTACTTAATATATGTAAAAAATGATTGATTAATAAAAACAAATCAGGTTTATTTACCTTCGCAAAATAATTGATTCATAATGTGTGCTCTAAATTCATACTAATGTTTCGTAAAAGATATCAAATCCAATAGAAATGTTTTATAATTTCAATCTCATGCAAAGAAAATTAAAAGTAATTTGGTTACTAAAAAAATTACCATATCAAATGAGTCATTCAAAAGATATCAAATAGTAATTCTATCAAATTATTATAAATGAAAATAAGAACTATTTTTATGGCTTTCAATATTTGAAGAATATAAAATAACAAATATTGAGAAAACTAATTTTAATGTTAAATGAAACTTTGGAGGATCAAATTAGTAGTTTAGTATAAAATTATGTCAAAGACTTAAAGCATTAAAGTCTAATAGATTAAGTAAGTTTTCTTCCCTCTAAAATTCCCTTCTTCTTTTTTCTAGTTAGTCCATCACTTTTATTTTTATTTTTATAAATGAGTCTTCCGTAAAACATTTTTTGTCGGCAAATGATCCTTCCATTAGTATTTCATCTTTTTTTTTTTTAAAATTATGTCCTCACTTAATCTCTATATATCTTGAGTTTTTTATTTGGTCTCCCATCATATTATGATTGATTAACAAAATAAATTACATTTACCTACACTCACATATGGATTGATTCATAGTATGTGCTCTAAGTTCATATTATTTTTGGATTTAAGACCCTAGTATCCAGACACTGCATTAAACATCGTATTAATTTGCTTTGAACCAAGTAAGATCAATGTTCAGCAAAAGAAGTATTAAATTCAATAAAGTAGTTTTTATAAATTTAATCTTGTAATAAGAAAATTAAAACTAAGAGTTTGTTGACAAATATTTTTAATTTTATGCTTTTCTATTCATAAATTTTAATAAATTTTAAAATTTTAATTAAAGAAAATATTCGAATTTAACAATTTTATAGTTTAGGGTAAAAATCACGTGAATCTCATTAAAATGATGTGAGTTTTATCTCCTATTCAATGAAGTCTATTTATTATTTAATAAAACCTAAATAATGTATTAAAAAAATAAATTTAAAAATATATTTGATAACATTCATCTACTCACCAACATCCTTTACAACCTGTTGTGTAAGATATATATATATATATATACTAGTGTGTGTACCCGTGCGTCGCATGGCGATATATGCTTTGATGTGTATAAAAAAATTATAATTATAGTTATAAAGTATAACTATAAGCAAATTGCAAACAATAAGGATTAATATCTTTTGAAAATATTGTTTGAAATTATTTTTTTTAAGTTTGTCTCCTTAGAAGTGAAAGTAGTGAGAAGGATAGGACTTCGTATTAAGTTCTTTGATTGTTATTCAATTGGTGCATATCTTATTGAGGACAACTATTTTATGTATCTAAAGTATTTAAATAATTAAATTAAAGTTGTGTGAAAATATTATCATTCTTGCACAATTATAATTAATATAATTAGAATATGTTTAGAACAATATAATTAGAATAAGCAACATAAGGAAAAAGATATTAGACAGAAAAGTAAATCATTGAGACATAATTTAATTAAACCCATAAAAAAAAACTGCAGTCTTTGTCCCCAAAATACTGAAATATTGTTTTGATCCCAAAATAATGAAATATTAGTCTAGTATGTTTACCGGTGCTTATGGGGAATATGAAAATTGATAATGTAATGATAATTATATTACAATATGTTATATGGGTTTTATTATATGTTATAATATTTATTTATCTTATATGTTATAATTAATGCTTACAGAAAACACCTCAGGATAATTAAGAAATGAAAAATAAAGAACATTTGGTCTTAGTTTTTCCCCCTTTACAAACTTGTACCAGTCAGGAGCAATATATTCAAATATGTTGTAACATATTTGAATATATGTGTTCTCTATATCGTTCATAATAAAACTATGTTTATAAAATTCGAAGGTTATATAAGTAATTTTATTCTTTCATTTCAAATCCCCAAAAGTCAAAAAAGTAAACTTCCATTCTGTTTTTTATCTACTTCTCTCCAACCAAACAACCTCTATTTTCACTTTATTTCTTACTTACTTCTCTTCTCTTCTCTTATACATACTTCCTCTCTCTCTATTTCTCTCCTTCCTACCAAACACAGCGTTAGTGAATCGCTTTCATAATTGACTTTGCACTATTGACCAATCTCTGAATTGTGTAAATTGTGCTGCGACACGAGAGGGATTACTGTTAGTAAGTTTTGAAAATGATATTTAAAAAATATGGAAAAAAAAATATTAATTGCACATTTTGTCACCCATCTTTGATGATTTTGCAAATTTTGCTACTTAACTTTTTTAATTGCACATTGTCACCTAACTTTAAAATTTGCTCATTTTGTCATCCAATTATTTTACTTGCACATTTTTCCACCTAACTTTTAAAATTCGCGCATTTTGTCACTCCCTTTAGTTGAATGTTGATTGGCAATCAATAATTGGGAAAGCAAAATGCGCAAATTTTGAAAGTTAGGTGGCAAAATGTACAAGTAAAATAATTAGGTGGCAAAATGCGCAAATTTTAAAAGTTGAGTGACAAAATGTGCAATTAAAATAGTTAGGTGACAAATTCACAAAATCATCAAAGAAGGGTGCAAAATGTACAATTAAGCCTAAATAAAATTATCCAAAAAAAAAAAACAAATTGGGATATTCGTAGATACAATTATCTATTCTAGACAAAGTTGGAAGCCAATTACCTATTCTTTTGGAAAAGAGGCCCGTGTGTTCGGTGCTGGCACTTACCAATACACTTCTTCAGTGGTAAATTATCCTGCGATTCGGTACGATGTTCTTCTCCTTTGGAATTTCTTACACTCTCTCATTTTGCTCCCATTATTTTCGCTTATGGACTGCTACTTCCACTGTTTGTTTGTTTTTTAAGTCAGGGTAAGAGAAACGCTAGCGAAAAGGAAATTTGCATTTCTACACTTTACAATTTTCCTATATTTTTGTTTCATTTCTGGCATTTACATTTTTTTTCCTTTGATTATTGCTTCTATTAGATTATTTAATACTATTTTTCATTCAATTTAGGTGTCTTGTGGATTTCTAGAGTGGCTTTGATTTAATCCTAGCACTAGTTGGAGAGAGTTGAATAGTGAATAAAACACAGATGGTAAATTACAGGAATTTTATTATGATAATATCTCTTCATTCTTTTCCCCATTACAATCCGATTGATTTGTTACTTCATTATTTAACATTTGGTTATCTCAGTATCCATCCTGCCTTTCCTTTTGCTCTATTTGTTCTTTGATTTGGGGATCTTGTTGACTATGTGCTTGGTGCAACTTATGAATAGGTTCACATGCCAGCTTCTCTAGGGGGGTTCATAAACTTGTATCCTCTTCCTGGATTGAAAAGCTAGTTTCCATTTTACATTCTGAACAATATCTGCCACCATGGCTTGAGACTGTGCGCCATTTTAGCTTTACCAATGATGGCAGTGGCAGAAGCAAACAACCTGTTGGAGAATCTGATGACTGTTTCTTTCAACAGTCAGACTCAAGTTTTAAAGACAATGGTGGCAATCAAACCCAGGAGGCATACAATGTTGAACAACGTTTGTCAGAATCAATTCCAAGTAGGCCTTTGAGAGGTAGGAAGCCGATTAATCAGCCTCCTCCACGTTTTCGAGAATATGATAGAGGTTCCCATTCCTTCCCTCCAATATTTGACGACAACCATGGTGGGCATGATGAAATGGACAAGACAAATAAATCTTCCCAAATTGATCTTGCATTTCAGGGCACAAATGTTGCAAATACAAATAGGGATGTTGGCCAATCTGGAGACAGTTTCCTTGATGAATTCACGCTTGGTTTTGAAGATAAATCAGTGAATCCATCAGAGGTTGCAGCCAGTAAGCAATCTGAAGAGGCAAAGAGGTCAAATCCCAATCAACCTGCTCAAGAGTCTATGCCTTAAGATGCCGATGAGATCATCAAGAAGATGAAGGAGACTGGTCTTATCCCCATTGCTGTGGCTATGCTCGATGGTCTATGTAAAGAAGGTTTGGTTCAAGAAGCCTTGAAACTTTTGGTTTGATGCGGGAGAAGGGAACCATTCCAGAGATTGTCATATACACAGCAGTAGTGGAGGGATACACAAAGGCCCACAGGGCTGATGACGCCAAAAGGATTTTCAGGAAGATGCAGAGTAGTGGCATTTCACCCAATGCTTTCAGTTACGCGGTCCTTATCCAAGGACTCTACAAGTGTAGCAGATTACAGGATGCTTTTGAATTTTGTGTGGAGATGTTAGAAGCAGGTCATTCTTCAAATGTTACAACTTTTGTAGGCCTAGTGGATGGTTTCCACACGGAAAAAGGGGTCGAAGAAGCTAAGGGTGCTATCAAAACATTAACAGAAAAGGGTTTTGCTGTTGATGAGAAAGCTGTTAGGCAGTTTTTGGACAAGAAAACACCATTTTCACCTTCTGTTTGGGAGGCCGTCTTTGGGAAGAAAGCCCCTCAGAGACCATTTTAAATATCTTTCAGACAATGTAAGCTTTTATCTTAATTCTTTTACTGATTTTTCAGACTATTTTCTGTCAGACTATTTTATCGAAATTCTCCGCAAAAACCGCAATGCCTTCAACTCAATGTTGAAGGAATAATTAGATATTAAAAAAAAAAAAGGTACAGCGGCAAGGGTGCATGTGGGTAGGGTAATATGAGTTCATAGTACCATTACCCAGCTTGAAATTATATCCCCCATGTGTTTTATTCAGTAGAACATTCTACTTGTTAAACACTACTATAATTCTATGATGCTCAGCACCATCATCTGGTTGGACTTTGTGATTGATAGGCTTTAAAAGAAAAAGGGGTAAAAAACAAGTCAACAATATGTTTATTGGGTTTGCTTGTATTAGCCCAAAATTTAAGACAATTGTCTGCAGAATGTGAGAAGATATAAGAAAGGTCACTGCCGTGACATTTGGGATATATGTTTCTCCAGACCTGGTGCTAGTTCATTGCTCCTTCGCTGCACCTTTTTTCTTTTCAGAATGATCTGATCATGGATATGAGGCATCAGAGAGAGAAATAGCCCCAATTTTTTAGGGCTTCTTTTTCCTGCCACACTAGCGAAATAGCACCTGCAATTTGAGAGGATTGGAATTAGAAACATATTGTGTGTGAAAGATCTCCGGTATAGGAATTATCTGTTCACCTCAAAATAACTTTAACTAGTCAAACAAATTCGTAGACAAGCCTTGCTAGCAGCTTTGTTAACCATTCAAAGTTTATGCTACATGGCACCATTATTTATATATGAATGGACATTGATTTTATATTTGTGAACTTGGCAAACTAATTATATAGATAGAGCGGATTTATAGGATGGACAGTAAATTGTTTTCTCGGACTAGATTAATCCGATATCAATACCATGAAATGGTCAGACAAAAGGACAATGTCGAGGCAGTTTATATCATTTGTATGCAAGCTGTCGAGACTCCACGGATTAAAAAGAACAAGCGATATAATAAACATACAAGCATACAAGTAATGCATGATTATAATATTTTTGTTAACTGAAAAAAAAAAAACTGATTATAATGGGTGCCAACACAGTCAAGTACTTAAATAATTTAACTCCATGAATTAACAAAAAATGAATAGTAGGTTGTCAATATTTTTCACAATTGACAAACCAATGAAATTTATAAAGATTATGAATAACATTATACAACAATATGTAAGCACAAGCTCAAGATGTAAGTAGTCACTTCAGTTAATCAGAGTACTTAATAATGAACTGACTAAAATATCGTAGGGATCACGAACCTTGAACTTACAAATTACATATTGACAGCAGTATCTAAGTATTCATAAAGAAAGAATCATCAAACCAAAAGCACAAGTGCATCAGCAGTAAGTGAAGTCAGTACGATCAACATAGCCCACATGCGACTACATAAAGAATAGGTGGTACCGCCAACCAAGTTCTGCGCTGCCTCTTTCCCTCATAGTCAATATGCCATCATTGCCATCTTGCTGCAAGGAGCCACAATTCAAGAACATAATTTATTTTATAACCATAAGCAGGTGAAAGTACAAGATGCAGAAAAAACCCAACTACTTACCAAGAAAATGAGAGAATAAGTAATTGTGGCCAGTCTAAGGGATCAACAATGACCAGACAGCCATAGCAAAAGGCAAAATCATGAATAACCAAAAAATTCGTCTTGATTAAACCACAAACATGGAAACTGGGAAGCTTGTTGATGATGAATGTGTGTGAAAAGCCCTAGATATTAGGCACTGGTTGGTATTGGCTATTGTGCAGCAAAGTGTATCAAGGAAATTGGAGCCAAAATCTTTGCCTTGAACTCTATGCATGCCAAACATTATTGAAGCAAAGACATTTCCCCTCCATCATAACTAACATAATGGCAACAAGTAGGCACTTCGCCACTTCCCCTTCTATAAAGGAAATGCCTTTCACATTTTATAGGATCTTCCATAACTACAGCAATAATGACTCTCATTCCTCATTCTGGACAGAATTTTAATGTTCGTGGCAAATGTTGTTAAGTTGACATTGTAATCTAAATGAACATGTTCAATTCACATATCTCTGACCTCAACTAAACTGTGAGCAGGTAGTTTTCTTAATCCCACCTCATTTGCCATATCTCTAACCTTCTCAGCATCTCTCCACCTTCCTACAGCAGCATAAAGTTTTGCCAACAAAACATAATTTCCAGTATTTTCAGGCTCAAGCTCAAAAGTCCACCTAGCAGCAACCTCTCCCAGTTCAACATTCTCATGAATCACACAAGCGCCAAGTAGTGCCTCCCATACAGCATGGTTAGGTGTTATAGGCATTGTTCTAATAAGATTATATGCATCATTCAGTCGACCAGCACGTCCAAGAAGATCAATGATACAAGTATAATGATCAACATGGGGAATAATTTGATGTTGTTTAAGCATAAAGTTGAACAAAGACAAACCTTCATCAACCAACCAGCATGACTGCAAGCATGCAGAACAGTGGCGAAGGTGACTTGATTTGGTTTTACTCCAGATTGTACCATCTGATTGAAAAGTGTCACAGCCATTTCGCCATGTCCATGCTTTCCATAAGCAGCAATTATTGCACTCCAAATAATAATATCCTTGTCCTTCCGAGGAATTATATTAAATATCTGGTGAGCATATCCTAAACTTCCACTCTGAGTATATATCAACTAGAATACTTGCTACTTCAAGTCTGTAAAGAAATCCTGATTTTATAAGGTAGCAATGTATGTTCATTGCCTGTAGGAGATCAGCAAGAATAGCATATGCAGGAAGAAGACTATTAAAGGTTGCACTGTCAGGTTGTACATCTTTCACTATCATTTGCTTAAAGAGTTCTATTGCTTCTCTTGCAAGCCTATTTTGTATGAACGCAGATAGAAGAGCATTCCATGGGGCCGTTCTCTTCTTAGAGGTTCCCATAAACACTTTATAACTGAGGTTGCCACGATTGCATTTGGCGTACATATCAATTAAGGCAGTTTCCACAATGACCTCAGACTCAAGCTTTTGCCTTATTGCCCAAGCGTGCAGGCACTAGCCATGGTTCAAATAAACCAAACTACCACATGCTGATAGTAAAGAAGCTATACTTACTGAATTTGGTTTCACTCCTTCACACTGCATCATCTGACAAAGCATCAAAGAACTTCTAGCATCCCCATTCAGAATGTATCCATTAATCAAAGTTGTCCACGTCACCACATCTTTCTCATCCATCCCATCCGCTAGCAACTGTGCTTCTTTCGTCTGACCACACTTAACATACATGTCCAGCAATGCATTCCTAACTGCCATATTTCCCCAAAACCCTTTCTCCTAAGCTAATGCGTGAACCTCTCTCCCACGCTCCACAGTCTTCAAAAGCCCACAAGCAGGCAATACTGAAACCACAGTTGCACAATCAGGCTCCACATCCACATCCATCATTCTATCAAAAACCCTCAGTGAATCCTCTGCACAGTTATTCTGAAAGTACCCATTAATCATGGTATTCCAAGAAATCACAGTCCGTTCTTGCATCAAGTCAAAAACCAGTTGTGCTGCTTCTTTCTCCCCGGCATTCATGTACATTGCCAACAAAGTGTTCTGGACAAATGTGTCGGAATCGAAGCCATACTTAAGGGTCTGTCCATGAATTCCAACACCCACATCAATCAAAGACAAGTCACCACAAGCCTTGATAACAACTGGGTATGTGAATTTGTCGGGCAGGGTCCGACCCAATTTGAGCATTTCAACGAACAAGTTGAGGGCATCAATGGGGCGCCCAATTTGGACAAACATCCTCATCATAGCGTTCCAGGAGAACAAACTTGGTTGAGGCAGCTTATCAAACAGGTGGGATGCATAGGACGCGTTGTGGCATTGCGCGTATGTTGTGGCAAGCTTAGAACAAAGACTCGACGAGGAGAATAGACCTAAGGTGAGGATAAGGGCGTGTAGCTTTTTGGTTTCAGAAAGGGATTGAGAAGCTGAAAATTTTCGCAATAGTGATTCACACTGTGCTGCAGTGGTCACAAACATCTTGCCTTTCATCACTGGACCATTCGTTTAAGCTGATCAACCCTCGTAAATTTACAGGTTTCGGCCTACCTGGACCCGGTTAAATTGTTTTGGTCCAAATGAAAAATCAATAAATCATAATAGGTCTTCAAAAAGGGTACAGGAGACGAGAAAGTGTGATAAGGGAATAAAATGTAATAATCAGTCAATCAATCATCAATTGATAATTTAAATTAAGATATAAGGATATTTTTAATTATTGATAATTTAACAAATATTAAAATTTAATTTAAAAATAGAGATAAAAAAGATAGATTAGAAAGAATAGGCAGTTAAGAAAAATAAATAAATAAATAGAAATAAAATGAGAGTATTTTCAAATGCTTAAAAGAAATTTTTTTGGCTAGCTATAGTACTAGTGCGTGTGAAATGCACATCCAAAAAGATAAGAGAGAGAATGTAAGCTGTTGTATTTGCAAACTCAACATATATTCATGTTTTATAACTCAAATCAATTGCTTTCAATAGGATGAACCTGGTTTAATTTGGACTATTCAACTCACAATCCAACCTAGTCCATTAAAAGGGGGGTTTTGGAGTCCTCAATGTGTTTTATTAGAACTATCAAAATGAGCCAACCACTGGTTAACTCGCTATGGGTTGGTCAAAAAGTGAGTTAATCCAACCTGACTCACGTTTTGGTAAGCCAAAAAATATTTAACCCGGTTCAACCCACCACAGGTTGGTAGGTTATACAGGTTGACTTACTTAAAAAAAAATAAAAAAAATAGAACAGTGAGTAAAAAAGTATTAAAAAATACAAAAATTAAATTAAGGTGATAAAAATTTTGATGCGCTTAATGAAAATCAAAGTATCAATAGGTTTATTATATTGTATCTCATAATTTATATATATTAATGATTTGAAAAATTATATTCACATTCAAATTTTATATCTATATATAAAAAGATAAGTTAGTATACTACTATTCTTTATTATGATTAGAATAGAATTAAATAATTTAGTTTAAATATTACTTACTTTAATTACTTACAAAATTAATAAAGTAAGTTTTATTAAAAAAAATAAAAAATCTCGACCTGCTAGTTCTCAGTCAAACAGTGTTGTTGTACCATCATCTGCTTTGCAGACACAATCCAGGTACGTAATATCCGAATCAGGAAAACATTGAATTCTTCTCGGTGGTTTCTTTTGTCGCGTTTGATATGGTTAAAACTTGACCAACAAATCATTTGTTGTTTTTGCGGGTGGTGTTTTTCTCTCTCTGTGATCTTGGAGCTTACCAGTTTTGTCTGCTATCGTCCTTTGTTTTCATCTGTGAATTGTCTTGTGTATATTCATAACATCAGAGTAAGTGATGTGAGATTCGAGAGCAAATTAAGCAATAAAACTATGAAACTAATTAAGTAATGAAGTTATAAAAATAAACAGGGGAAAAGGTGTTCTTTGGAACAGTGGGATGTAAACTATGCTGTTGTGGACAAAGAAACTCAAAAGACTCAAAAGCTAAAAGGAGAAAGAAAAGCTTTGTTTTTTGGGGGTGGAAGGGGGAGTGGATATGAGAAAAGAAACCATTATTTGTTCTTTTCTTCCCAACTTTAACATAAAACAGAAGGCACAAACTTTACGAGTCTATGCATCGTAAGTGGCTGCTTCTTCACTCCTCCATTAATCAATAGTAATGTCATTCTTCTTCTTATTAATATTACTACTACTTTTCCCCTTGTTTTGATCTTTCAGAGTTGCCAGAAAATTCCCCACAAATCATGGGAGCTGTAGCAGCACCAGCACCAGCTCAACAAGCAACAGCAATAGTGGTGCTAGCAGCAGTGCATTTGCGAGCTTGTTTGCTTCATCAGCAACATCCGCAACCGCAAGCTTCCAACCTCAAACACCAGTATTCACTGACCTAATTAGGGCCATGGGGCATCCAGATCATCCAGCAGACCTCTCAAGGCCTTCATCTTCCGGATGAATAATAAATAATAAATAACAAACACCAGTTTTGAATTGATTAAGTTGTGAATTAATTCTGCTGTTGGATGATTTGTTTGGTCCACTTTGATGTTTTCTTCTACTGTTGGTAGTAAATGGTTGGTTGAACATTTATCGCGAATATGCAGTGCCATTATGTTGTAATTTGTAAAGAATTGTATTCCATTGAAGTTCAATTTCCCCATGAATCAAAGTAAGTTACACCTCGTCTATGCAGGGTTTGCCGGTCACCATGCGGACAAATTCCACGTTATTCTAGCACCTTAGAAGCAATTGCAACCGTTGCCTATTAAGGTTGAAATGGTGTGAATAATAAATAATAGCGTCCCCAGTAGGTAGCTCTTCTTCGGTCCCCAAGTTGCACAAGCAACGTGACTCTTGACATTTGTGGATCATTTCAGCAAGAAACCTTTGCAAATCATGTCATCTAGCCGCAGTAGGAGTGCGTGTGCGGTGGCCTTTAAAGTTTACTTTTTAGTGAAATGACTGAGCTGCATTCACTCACTCAGACGTAGCGGGTTTGGTGAGGTTGAACGGTGGACCTGTTTTGATTACAATGAATTATCATTTTCTTTACCATTCCGATTACGTACTGGTAAAAACGACACTCTATCATTCTTTTACTCGTCTTCGCTTCTTGAGGAATAGATGCTTTTCACCTCTTCATTCGTGTCTTCTATATTTTTATCATAGAATTCTCATTTTTTATGCAAATAGGCCCGTTGTCTTTTGAAGTTGGGGTCGGGCAACCGGACACTACGGAGCGCGGAATTATAATTTATCAATTGAAATTCACCTTCAAACTTTAAGAACTAGTGCTAATCAAGTCTATCTTCATAGTTTGTAACTTTCACTTGCAGGCAAAAAATAGAACAAGTCACATAGCGAGATAAGTTGTAGCCAGAGGAACTTAGCCTCAGATTTTTCTGGAATGTTGCTTTTCTGGAATTCAAGTAACTCTCGCTACAGATATTGTTTAGACCGCATTTATAAAGGCAACAAGTCTCAACAGTCAACTCACAATAATCGATTTGTTTGTTGTGATTGACGTAAAAAAAAAAAAAAAAAAGAATTGTCTGTTGTGAACAACAAAATTGGTTCAATTGTTTACCAAAATGTATTAACACAACTACACTTCAGCCCTGGTTAAATACACTTTTTTCATTTTGACTCCAACGAAATTTAAAAAAAAAAATATATGATGTGAAAAATTTATATTTACTTTATAATAAATTTTAATCACACTCATGTATTTAATATTTAGATGTTTATTTATTTGTGGTATACATCATGTTTGTTGTTAGGTGAAAGAAAATTAGAGGAAAATAAAAGAAAGAGGATCCAGAAAAACCTCGTATGCAAGGTCAAAAACAACAACCGAAGAAAGATGTCATGGTAGTTACTTAATAAAAGAATCAGATAATGTTATTTATTTTTTTCTTTTTTCTTTGTTTTGAAGGTAATAAAAAAGAGAGAGACAGCCAGGCAAGCGAGAGAGAGAGTGATGGAGGAATTTTTTTATTCTTTTTTTGATAACAGTGAAGGAGGAATTTGATAGCGTCAAACTTACTGTGTCCCCAAGCTTTTTAGGTTTTTGTGGAGCTGGGCGCGAGTCACACACCCACAGGCCACAGGGGAAGACTCAAAAAGCCCCGAAAATTTTCAACATAAATTACGCGCTTTCATAACCGGTAAGAATGATTTTAATCCTTCAAACTTACTCTTAACAATTCTTATGCAGTTTTTTTTTTTCTCTGCATATCAATATGATTTCGCTCTCCTCTTAGTGCCATACAAGGGTCTTCGGTTATTTAGTATCCGCTCTCTACATCTGGTGTGGTGGGGTGTTTATTTCCATGAAGTTGAAAACTTTGAATAATATTTGTTCAATTTTCAATATTTCAGATTATGGGTACGGTTCATTTCTCCTGGGGCAAGGCTTGGTGGGGGGTTAAAAAAGGAATGAGATTTTTTAATTTAAATCTCACCCAAAGTTTAACATTCTTCTTCAAGCGGGAATCTGAATTAAGGGTATTTTGCATAAGGGATTAAGATGATACCTGGCGTTCTTTCGAGGCTGAATGCTTCCATTTATTATCGCATTCGGGAAGCAATAACACGTCAACAAGGAGTGCCGACATCCTTGTACAGAAGTTCAGCCTTGTCTCTTTGTTCACTGTATTCAACTTCCCTTTTGCCTGGTTCCACTCATTCCTCTTCAAGCCACACGCTTAACACAAAATCAATGGCTACTACCTCACATTCCAATTCTGTGCTGGGAGATGTTTATGTTGATGGATTAATCTCAACTCGTGGTAGTGTGCTAGACTTCACAAAGCCTGCTGTTGTGTACTACAAAGACAGAACTCATAAAGGTTGCCTGAGAGGTAGTGTGAATCTAAGGAGACCACAACCTTTGTATGGTCCTTTGAGTTTTGGGTGTTCTACTTTTGATGCTAATTGGAGGATCTGGGATTCGGGTTTGCTTCATGGTACATGGCTCAAGGATTTCTCTACCTCTTCTTCTGCTTGCTGCTCAGCTGGGGCAGCACATGATGTCTCATTTGATGGCAGCCCTCCTGATGAACAGCTTGCAAATTCCTCTTTTCGCCGGACCTGTATGTGATTGTTGTTCTTTATATTTGGAATTCTATTTCTGCATGAATTGCTTTTAAATAATATAATTTGGATACCAATTTCAATGCCATGAAGAAATCTTACCCTATTTATACTGTGTTTAAAAGAGTGGCCCATGATTCTGCAGTAAGAGTCCAATTTTGCTTTTCACCAATTATTTGAATAGCTTGTTAGCAGAAGATTATCCTTATAAACATAATTTTATATTTCTCACAGCTGATACTTATCTAGAGCATACGTTACTGTTAATTTCAGAACTACTGTCAGTGGCAAGACCTTGAAGATGTTGTCAGGATCTTGTTACCTACCGCATCCAGATAAGGAGGAGACTGGAGGAGAGGATGCTCATTTTTGCTCAGATGAACAAGCAATTGGTGTTGCTGATGGTGTAGGTGGCTGGGCAGATGTTGGTGTTAATGCAGGACTGTTTGCCTGGGAACTTATATCCAATTCAGTGAGAGCAATTCAAGAGGAGCCCAAAGGTTCTTTTAATCCAACAAGGGTGTTAGAGAAGGCTCACTCAAATACAAAGGCCAAGGGTTCATCGACAGCTTGTATTGTTGCCCTTACTGATAAGGTATTTGATTTTTTTTATTCTGAACTTTGACAAGAAAATAGTCTTCTCCATTTGTGAGTGAACTTAATCATCATACATGTTTCATGCCTGCTGAATATTAGATGGTTTGTTTTCTTCTCATATGCATCAACATGAAAGTTTTCTACAATTTCAGTTCACCTATGTCTGGTATAATGCATCACTCCAACACTTGTGTTTCAAAATAATGCTATTTGAAGTAAGATTGAGTACAATACCAAATGGGGTTGAAGATTGCAATTATTATAAATCATATTGAGCATGTCTCCCCACCAAACTATTTTAAAGTCAAAAGTTAAATAGCTTCAGCTTAGAATTGGGGTTAAAGCATGCTGGGAGTTCTACCATCTTCTTCTTCATGATTTGGTTATGTTCTGCTCTACAATACTGACATACATATGATCATGTGTGCAGATACTTATTCTTAAATATTGTCTAACTGGTTTCTAAGTCTCAAGTTCTTATGTATGATGTCTGATTGGTGTTTTAGCTGCATCTTGATGGACTGAAGCTCACCTCATTCGCAGCCAGTAAAATTATTGTTACTAGTAAATTTGGTGGGTTGCTTTTTTGAGCTGTTATAAAGGAAAATGTAACATCAACTGATTAATTTTCATTCTTGGTTGTTGGTTTCTTGGTCCAGGGACTACATGCTATTAATTTGGGTGACAGTGGATTCATTGTGGTTAGAGATGGATGCACCATTTTCCAGTCCCCTGTTCAACAGCACGACTTCAATTTCACATATCAGTTGGAGAGTGGCAATGATGCTGATCTACCCAGCTCTGGTGAGGTAAAGTTCACGCATCAACATTGTTAATAAGATCTAATTTTATTTGGCCTGGCTTTTACGTTCAGTAGGGACAATAAAGTCTGATTTGTTTCCTAATAGCATGTTTTCCGCTGGATGGAATCCATGGTAGAGGGGTGAAAATTGTTTTGTGTTATCCCCATTTTGTGCTAGATTTCATGGGGAGACTTGAGGCTTGCTGGTAGGAAAGGTTGAAAATATGGAGGGGGTGAAAATGGAGAGGTTTTGATTTTTGCTCAAACGGTACTTGGTAGAAGGGGTGAAAAATGAAAATAAGGAGCATCCATTGCTCATCCTTCCCACATTTTTCCTACACCAATCAATTGTAAGATTAAGATGATCTGCATTTCATTTTTTTCATAGCCCCAATTTTCTTCATTCCACATTCACCCATACAAAGCCAATTTATTGTTTGCTAAACCATTCTTTTTGGTTCTCCCACCATTATGATCCTAGTATTATTCCCTGGGATGCCTAATGGAAGATAAAGTTGATGTTCTTTTGAGTAAAATGAGTTTGTCAATTGTGTGCCCTTATGGAAAGTCAAACAAACTAAGCATATCTTTTTGCAATGATGTATCCAGGTTTTTACCATACCTGTTGCTTCAGGAGATGTGGTCATTGCTGGAACAGATGGCTTATTTGACAACTTGTACAATAGTAAGATCACTGCAATTGTTGTACATGCAATTAAGGCTGGACTAGAGCCCCAAGTAACTGCTTAGAAGATAGCAGCACTGGCTTATCAGCGAGCACTAGACAGGAGTAGGCCGACATCATTTTCCACTGCTGCTCAGGAGGCTGGATTCCGTTATTATGGTGGCAAACTTGATGACATAACTGTTGTTGTCTCATACATATCCAACTCAGTCAGTGAGTGAGTTTTTTGCCATCTTCACTTTGTCTCATTTTGTATGTTCATATTTGTTCCACAGGTGCTGCTTGGCCTGCCTGTCTCCAAACCGAAGTGGATTCTCTCCCGCAAAAATTGTCTCCAGCTCTCTCCAGCCCTATTTTGGGTCTTTGGATGTATCTAACGGATGGCATTAAAAGTTAATTAAAGTTAAAAAAATCAAACTCAAAAAAATTGCGGACCCTTGGATTAATTTGATACAATCGGTGCAATTCAACAAACACATTTGGGTTTGTTCCCACTCTTTTGCGTGAGCAACATTTGCCAAAGTAAATTGATGAAGAAATCGTTGTCACCAATGAGCAAGCCACAACAGAGGCGACCGGTGATTATCTACACTTATTCTCCCAGGCTCATCGGACTCTGTCGCTCCAACCTGAAGAAAATGGCGGTGACGATGCCTACAAGGCACCACGGAAGCAGGAGCCGGAGGCAAGGGAGGAGAACGAAACGGCATCGTCGATGATAACGGAGGAGTTGGATAGTTGCAATTGCGTGGGTGAGGTGAAATCGAGTTTCGAATGGTTGGAGCCTCCACTGGTGAGCTTAACACCATTCACCGAAACCACCATCTGAATCAGAGCTATCCAACTCTTTAGAAATTGGGATTTTTGAATGAAACCCAATTGCGATGGACAGATTTTGGTTCTTTGGCCTGGTTCACTTGTTAATTTTGGCACTTGATTATTGGCCAATAGTTTTTGGTTTTTGTGGGTAGATTAAATAGAGTGGTATAAGTTCCTAGCAAACTGATGTTCAGGGTATTTTCCCCTATGAATCATGTTTATCTAGATGACTTTAAGGATTTCTTTTGTTTTTATCTCCTCTTGGTTGCAATGTCATCTTGTGTGTGTCCGTGTATATACATTTATTGAAGCAAAGGTGAATCTAATTTACGGTTTGGATCATAGTGTTACTCATTTAACCAGTTGAATGATTGTATGCATGTGGTTTACTGTTAAAAATGATCTGATGCTAGTATTTTAGATGTTGTCCACTGGATTTGACCGCTGTTATTTACTTAGCTTTAATATGGAATAGTATGCTTCAGTTTGTGTCAAAATAATGTGATGTTAAGAACGGCTTAAGCTGGTTTAATCTGCACCTTCCACTTCTTGGAATTTCAAACGAGGTGTGCATTTCTGTGTTGTTAGATTCTGTTAAGTAGGCTATGGCTCTCAAATTTTAATTACACTTGGGTTGCTTGTATTCATTTCCATGATCTCCTGTGAATGTGTGCAGATTGGGCAATTGGACATGTGGAGTCTTTGGCCACTAATGATGGAAGCATAATGTTGATGATAAGACCAACTAAAGTCATTGTTCTAACTTCATATACAAATAATGGTGGGTGCACAGTTATATTACTATGTCATCAATCGTAAGCATCATAACAAAACTAAATAATGTCTTCACTAACTCGAAAACATTTACGCATTTACGGTGAATAATTAATAACCTAAAATTTAGATATTGATCGATATAGTGGACATACTAATTGGTATGTAGGAAGAGATACGTTTTCCTTATCCAAAAATTTATTTGATCGAGGGAGGGAAACTAGGACAAGACTACTATGCATTATTATTTGCGCTTTCAAGTGACACACTTGAGAATCATGTTTAAGAGATTTAGATCTAAGAGTAAGACAATTAGTGGTACCACAGTTTTGTGCACCCATTTGCTGTCATTGTATACTCTACTACTGGATTTGTTTTGTACATCGTTATTCAACAGTAAAATGGAAGAAATGAGAAGTCTAATCTTATGATCCTCATCAGTTTATACAGGGCTTTGGAACAGATCTAGTTGAATGAGAAAAATTGGATGCTTTGAAAGCACCATTGAATATATATTACTGGCCATCACTCTCCCCTATTGATTACATTCTTCTTAACATTATGGTCAAAGTGCTCATAAAAAAGTGTAAGTACTTAATTTTGACTGAGTTAAAAAGATAAAAAAAACAATTAAGTATAAAATGAATACTTTGATCAAGTCTTTTAAAAATCTGAAAAAAAAAATTACTTAATTTTAATTTAGTCTTTATTTGATAATTGAAGTGAATATTAATGATTAAAAGAGATCCTTTAAAATAAAATGAAAAGTGAATAACATGACATTTACTTCCATGATCAAATTCCAAAGAGTGAAAACTGGTTGAAAGAAAAAGTCAACTGACAGTAAGAATACAAAGCAGGTTCACAAATACAGTGTGAGCAGGGGGAAAATGTAGGCAATGTTCTTTTTCCGTTGGATACATCCAAGGGCCCAAAACAAGGCTGGAGGCAATTCTTGTGGGGGAGGATCCACTTCCCAATTTTTGCGGGAGAGAATCCGCTTCCGTTCTGTACGCTGGCCTTACTCAGTAACCCTAGGTGCTCACTTCGTCGCTCCCTTGCTCTACTGCCGCCTCCGACTCTCGTCTCTCTCTCTCTCTCTCTCTCTTCCAAATCGTCTACCCACCAAAGTAAGGCAATGGAACAGCCACCCACCGAAGCTGTCGAATCCTTGTCCGTCTCCGACCCTCAGATGCCCCAATCCTCCAACCCCAATCCAACTCTTCAGTAAGTTTCTTCTCCATCTCTCTCTCTCTCCTAGGGTGTCATTTTGCTTCTTATTTTGTCCCCAGGTTGACCCCCGAACAGAGGTTTCAAATTGTGAGGAGCGTCGGGGAAGAGTGCATTCAGGAAGATGAACTCCTTAACCTGCTCACCAAAAAGCCCGAACCAGTTTGCTACGATGGCTTCGAACCTTCTGGACGAATGCACATTGCTCAGGTCAATAAATCTCAACATTGAAAATTTGTTGAATAATGAATATTCTTATTATTTACTTACAGATAATGAAAAAAAAAAAAAAAGTGCAATTGATAGTGAGTAGTTGATTACTTGAATTCTAAGGTGGATGGAATCTTTTGAAGGCGGTGTGGCTTGCGTAGTAGTTACTTTGTTTTACTTATATGTTATTATAGGGTGTCATGAAGACGATCAATGTGAACAAGCTAACATCTGCGGGTTGCCGCGTCAAAATATGGATTGCTGATTGGTTTGCCAAGCTGAACAATAAGATGGGAGGAGATTTGAAGAAAATTGAGACGGTCGGCCGGTACTTGATTGAGATCTGGAAGGCTGTTGGGATGGATCTGGAGGGAGGGAAAGTTGAGTTTCTGTGGTCTTCCAAAGAGATTAACGCGAAGGCTGATGAGTACTGGCCTCTTGTGTTGGATATAGCTCAGAAGAACAATCTTAAAAGGATCATCAGGTTACTTTTTTCGTGCTGAATGCTTTTTTGTATGCCGTTGTAAATGGTGGATTTGGGCTTAAAACATTGCTCCGTGTTTTGTTTTTCTGAATTATAGGTGTAGCCAAATAATGGGACGAAGTGAACATGAAGAATTGACTGCTGCGCAAATATTCTATCCGTGCATGCAGTGTGCTGACATATTTTTCCTCAAGGTGTGTTTCAGTTTTTTCCTACATGTTTGTGCTTGCATCAATTATTTTATTTATACATTATTAGCTTGCCATTTGTGCAAAATCATTCTAAAATTACATTGTATGCTCACAATTGATGTTGTTAGTTTACTGTAGAAAACAGTCCTAAAATAGATTGATGCGTGATTGCTACAATATTGGCATTAAAAATGGAAATTGTGATAGATGTCACAGCCCTGAATGTGTTAATTACATCTACAAGAATAGATGATTTCTTCTAACTTAATTGTGCTGTTCTTGGGTTTTTCGATCCTTTTCTTTGCCTTCTATATCTAAGCTAGCTGTATTGTTTACTTTCAATCTTTGAATATTCAGATATTGTGCTGTTTCTAATGTCCTAACCTCTGAACTAGTTGTCAATTTGCTTCAAACATACTAATGAATAATGCATGAATGTTTTTATTGCAAAATAGGCCGACATATGCCAATTGGGAATGGATCAACGGAAAGTGAATGTACTTGCCAGAGAGTATTGTGATGACATTAAGAGGAAGAACAAACCCATTATCTTGTCACATCGTATGCTTTGAATTTCCTTTTGAATAATGTATATTGAAGATGTGTATCTCTCACTAACTGGTTCAAGGGTGATTTGCAGACATGTTACCTGGTTTGCAGCAAGGGCAAGAAAAGATGTCAAAAAGTGACCCATCATCATCCATTTCATGGAAGATGAGGAGGTAAGTTGCTAATATGGCTATCAAATTTGTGTCATTAACTCATTATTACAATGGCTAAAATCAATTTTCATATCGGTTGCATTATGTTTTAATTATGAGGATGGTTAGGAATTTTTTTTCATTTTGTAAAAATTGAAAAATATATATAAAGCTAATAAAATATTTAGTATGAAGGAATAAACGACTGTACTTTTTGTGTCAAATTATAGCTATTTGTTCCCAAATGATAAATATTTTTTTAGTGGTTCCTTTTATTTGTAATTTTCCTTTATTTTCCTTTTGTTTTTTAAATAAAATTTATGTTGTGTCTGTTTAACTTTATATTTGGGTGTAGGCTGAAGTGAATGTGAAAATAAAGAAGGCTTATTGCCCGCCAAAGATTGTGGAAGGAAACCCATGCTTGGAGTACATTAAATATCTTATCTTACCCTGGTTTAATGAGTTCACAGTGGAGCGTAGTGAAGATAATGGTGGGAATAAGTAAGTTTTGCTATTTCCCCTGTTTGAACTTCACATTCCTTTAAAGTAGTAATTTCTTGGGTCATTTCGTTTACCTTTAGCCTGTTTTACAATTTTTTATCTTTTCTTCTGCACAATTGTTTGGTTGATATATGTTCATGCTTCTATTCAATCTAGGACATTCAAAAGCTATGAAGAGCTGGTTGCAGACTATGAAAGTGGAGAGTTACATCCTGGTGACCTTAAACCAGCATTGTCAAAGTCATTGAATAAAATTTTGGAGGTGATGTTTTCTGATTATGTTCACGTGTCTTGTATTTTTCTTCAAAGTTTTAAAAGAACGATTTCATTTATGTATACTAGGTTGTAGTGTTCCTACTCTGCATTGAAACAATGCTTCTCCAAGTAAAGCATGACTAGTATATCTGTTTAAATAGTGTACATTGTTTACGCTTCATCCTTCTGCATTTATATGTGCACACCATAACGTTTTTATTGTGGGCTCAAATGGCTTCTTACATTTGCTTCAATTATTAGCTACGGTGTATTCATGTCTCGATTGAGTTTATTCAACCTGAGAGGAATCGAGAATTAGATGCCAGAGCTGCTACCCTCATTTTTAGGCTGCTCTGGATAATATTCCTACTGGTGCTGGTAGCATCTTCTGACTATTCATTGTGAGCTTGTTCAAAGCAAGAGTAGTGGGGTTATATAAAGCATATATTTTATCTGAAGTCTGGATTTTTTATTTATTTTTTGGGTCATTTCTTCGTTTATAGTATGTGGCTCAAGCTCAATGATTGTTTCTTGGACTATGCAGCCTGTAAGAGAACACTTTAAGAAGGACAACAATGCTAGAGAGCTACTGAAAAGGGTGAAGGTGAGCCTTGTTGGTTTGGATTAATTTCTTCATAAGCACTTAAAGGAAAAAAAAATAAGAAAGAAAAATAAAATAAGCTTTTTCATAAGCTAAAATTAGTTTATGTTTAAGTCAAAAATTAGATTTGGAGAAGCTAATATGAAAAAGCTTCTACAAATTAACTTATGCATAAACTAATTTTAGCTAATTGAGAAGTTAATTTCACTTTTTGTTCTTATTTTTTCTCCCATAAGTGCTTAGAATTTTTTTTTATCCCAACAGGCCCTATATATCAATCATTTGGGTGTTATACAGTACACACACACTAAATTTGCTTTTGGCTTGCAGGCTTACAGAGTCACCAAGTAATATGCTGATTAAAGACTTCAGGCTAATTCTACACTTTGCCAAGCAGTCATAAAATTTTCATGTTCCAAACGCACTTTTGGACTTGTAAAATGTGGCGGAGGTTCTCTTTAGAATGAGAAATGTGATTTTTGTTCGTGTATTTTATTTACTTGAAATATAGATATGTTATTTTGTGGGGTCCACAGTATTTTATTTCCCTATGGAGGGAGTGGGAAATAAGTTCCACAGGTCAAAATAAGCTATTTTACAGGCTTATCATCGTTCCCCGTTTCTATCGATTCATGGGGAAGAAGTCGTGCCTATCACTAGCATTGAAGGCGAAATACCTGATCACCTTTGCGGAGGGTGTCTACATTAAGAATGGCTTTGGCTTATGCATTTTCGAACCCTGGATCTGGATTTATAATAGATTTTTATGAGGTTTATTTATAATGATATTATTTTAATTAAATTTAAATTTATATTATTCATAAAGATTATGAGAAGTCTTGAAAATGAATAAAAATTTGTGCAACATTGCAAATAAAATATATGTATATATAAAGAATTATAATAATTATAGATTTTTCAAGTATTTGGTGCAAACAAAATTATTTTACGGCACAATGGCCCCGCATCTGCAACAATAATTTAAAACCTTGATATAGACTATAAGCATTGCATAAAAGAAGTATAAAATTTACTGGCAAATAATTACCGGAGTGATCAAAGTGTGCTGTATGCAGATAAACGAAATTCTCCGCAAAAACCACAATGCCTTCAACTCAATGTTGAAGGAATAATTAGATATTAAAAAAAAAAGTACAGCGGCGAGGGTGCATGCGTGGGTAGGGTAATATGAGTTCATAGTACCATTACCCAGCTTGAAATTATATCCCCCATGTGTTTTATTCAGTAGAACATTCTACTTGTTAAACACTACTATAATTCTATGATGCTCAGCACCATCCCCTGGTTGAACTTTGTGATTGATAGGCTTTAAAAGAAAAAAGGGCATAAAACAAGTCAACATGTTTATTGGGTTTGCTTGTATTAGCCCAAAATTTAGGACAATTGTCTGAAGAATGTGAGAAGATATAAGAAAGGTCACTGCCGTGACATTTGGGATATATGTTTCTCCAGAACTGGTGTTAGCTCGTTGCTTTTTGGCTCCACCTTTTTTCTTTTCAGAATAATTTGATAATGGCTGTGAAGCATCAGAGAGAGAAATCGCCCGAGTTTTTTAGGGCTTCTTTTTCCTGCCACACTAGCACCTGCAATTTGAGAGGATTGGAATTAGAAACATATTGTGTGTGAAAGATCTCTGGTATGCGAATTATCTGTTTATCACCTCAAAATAACATTTAACTGGTCAAACAAATTCGTAGACAAGTCTTACTAGCAGCTTTGTTAACCATTCAAAGTTTATGCTACATGGCACCATTATTTATATGTGAATGGACATTGATTTTATATTTGTGAACTTGGCAAACTAATTATACAGCTAGAGCGGATTTATAGGATGGACAGGAGTAGATTAATCCGTTATCAATACCATGAAATGGTCAGACAAAATGACAATGTCCAGGCAGCTTATATCATTTGTATGCAATGAGACTCCACGGGTAAAAAAGAACAAACGATAATAAACACATAAGCATATAAGTAATGCATGATTATAATATGTGTGTTAACTGACAAAAAAAAAAAACTGATTATAATGGGTGCCAACACAGTCAAGTACATAAATAATTCAACTCCATGAATTAACAAAAAATGAATAGTAGGTTGTCAATATTTTTCACAATTGACAAACCAATGAAATTTATAAAGATTATGAATAACATTATACAACAATATGTAAGCACAAGCTCAAGATATAAGTAGTCACTTCAGTGAATCAGAGTACTTAATAATGAAATGACTAAAATATTGTAGAGATCACGAACCTTGAACTTACAAATTACATATTGACAGCAGTATCTAAGTATTCATAAAGACAGAATCATCAAACAAAAAGCACAAGTGCATCGGCAGTAAGTGAAGTCAGTACGATCAACATAGCCCACATGCGACTACATAAAGAATAGGTGGTACCGCCAACCAAGTTCTGCGCTGCCTCTTTCCCTCATAGTCAATATGCCATCATTGCCATCTTGCTGCAAGGAGCCACAATTCAAGAACATAATTTATTTTATAACCATAAGCAGGTGAAAGTACAAGATGCAGAAAAAACCCAACTACTTACCAAGAAAATGAGAGAATAAGTAATTGTGGCCAGTCTAAGGGATCAACAATGACCAGACAGCCATAGCAAAAGGCAAAATCATGAATAACTAAAAAATCTGTCTTGGTTAAACCACGAACATGGAAACTGGGAAGCTTGTTGATGATGAATGTGTGTGAAAAGCCCTAGATATTAGGCACTGGTTGGTATTGGCTATTGTGCAGCAAAGTGTATCAAGGAAATTGGAGCCAAAATCTTTGCCTTGAACTCTATGTATGCCAAACATTATTGAAGCAAAGACATTTCCCTCCATCGTAACTAACACAATGGCAACAAGTAGGCACTTCGCCACTTCCCCCTCTATAAAGGAAATACCTTTCAAAATGAACATGTTCAATTCACATATCTCTGACCTCAACTAAACTGTGAGCAGGTAGTTTTCTTAATCCCACCTCATTTGCCATATCTCTAACCTTCTCAGCATCTCTCCATCTTCCTACAGCAGCACAAAGTTTTGAAACAAAACATAATTTCCAGTATTTTCAGGCTCAAGTTCAAAAGACCACCTAGCAGCAACCTCTCCCAGTTCAACATTCTCATGAATCACACAAGCGCCAAGTAGTGCCTCCCATACAGCATGGTTAGGTGTTATAGGCATTGTTCTAATAAGATTATATGCATCATTCAGTCGACCAGCACGTCCAAGAAGATCAATGATACAAGTATAATGATCAACATGGGGAATAATTTGATGTTGTTTAAGCATAAAGTTGAACAAAGACAAACCTTCATCAACCAACCAGCATGACTGCAAGCATGCAGAACAGTGGCGAAGGTGACTTGATTTGGTTTTACTCCAGATTGTACCATCTGATTGAAAAGTGTCACAGCCATTTCGCCATGTCCATGCTTTCCATAAGCAGCAATTATTGCACTCCAAATAATAATATCCTTGTCCTTCCGAGGAATTATATTAAAAATCTGGTGAGCATATCCTAAACTTCCACTCTGAGTATATATCAACTAGAATACTTGCTACTTCAAGTCTGTAAAGAAATCCTGATTTTATAAGGTAGCAATGTATGTTCATTGCCTGTAGGAGATCAGCAAGAATAGCATATGCAGGAAGAAGACTATTAAAGGTTGCACTGTCAGGTTGTACATCTTTCACTATCATTTGCTTAAAGAGTTCTATTGCTTCTCTTGCAAGCCTATTTTGTATGAACGCAGATAGAAGAGCATTCCATGGGGCTGTCCTCTTCTTAGAGGTTCCCATAAACACTTTATAACTGAGGTTGCCATGATTGCATTTGGCGTACATATCAATTAAGGCAGTTTCCACAATGACCTCAGACTCAAGCTTTTGCCTTATTGCCCACGCGTGCAGGCACTAGCCATGGTTCAAATAAACCAAACTACCACATGCTGATAGTAAAGAAGCTATACTTACTGAATTTGGTTTCACTCCTTCACACTGCATCATCCTACAAAGCATCAAAGCACTTCTAGCATCCCCATTCAGAATGTATCCATTAATCAAAGTTGTCCATGTCACCACATCTGTCTCAACCATCCCATCCGCTAGCAACTGTGCTTCTTTCGTCTGACCACACTTAACATACATGTCCAGCAATGCATTCCTAATTGCCATATTTCCCCAAAACCCTTTCTCCTGAACTAATGCGTGAACCTCTCTCCCAAGCTCCACATTCTTCAAAAGCCCACAAGCAGGCAATACTGAAACCACAGTTGCATAATCAGGCTCCACATCCACATCCATCATTCTATCAAAAACCCTCAGTGAATCCTCTGCACAGTTATTCTGAAAGTACCCATTAATCATGGTATTCCAAGAAATCACAGTCCGTTCTTGCATCAAGTCAAAAACCAGTTGTGCTGCTTCTTTCTCCCCGGCATTCATGTACATTGCCAACAAAGTGTTCTGGACAAATGTGTCGGAATCGAAGCCATACTTAAGGGTCTGTCCATGAATTCCAACACCCACATCAATCAAAGACAAGTCACCATAAGCCTTGATAACAACTGGGTATGTGAATTTGTCGGGCAGGGTCCGACCCAATTTGAGCATTTCAACGAACAAGTTGAGGGCATCAATGGGGCGCCCAATTTGGACAAACATCCTCATCATAGCGTTCCAGGAGAACAAACTTGGTTGAGGCAGCTTATCAAACAGGTGGGATGCATAGGACGCGTTGTGGCATTGCGCGTATGTTGTGGCAAGCTTAGAACAAAGACTCGACGAGGAGAATAGACCTAAGGTGCGTGCAGCTTTTTGGTTTCAGAAAGGGATTGAGAAGCTGAAAATTTTCGCAACAGTGATTCACACTGTGCTGCACTGGTCACAAACATCTTGCCTTACATCATTGGACCACTGGTTTATGCACGACAACACTCGTAAATTTATAGGTTTCGGCCTACCTGAACCCGGTTAAATTGTTTTGGCCCAAATGAAAAATCAACAAATCATAATAGGCCTTAAAAAAGAGTACAGGAGACGAGAAAGTGTGATAAGAGAATAAAATGTAATAATCAATCAATCATTAATTAATAATTTAAATTGTGATATAATGATATTTTTAATTATTGATAATTTAACAAATATTAAAATTTAATTTAAAAATAGAGATAAAAAAGATAGATTAGAAAGAATAGACAGTTAAGAATAGTAAATATATAAATAAAAATAAAATGAGAGCTTTTTGAATTGGCTAACTAGTAGTAGTGTGTGTGAAATGCACCTCCAAAAAGATAAGAGTGAGAATGTGAGATGTTGCATTTGCAAACTCAATGTATATTCACGTTTTATAACTCAACTCAATTGCTTTCAACAGGAAGAACTTGGTTTAATTTGGACTATTCAACTCACAATCCGACCCGGTCCATTAAAAGTGAAGTTTTAGAGTCCTCAATATGTTCTATCACAAGTATTAGGTTAAATTGGACAGTTTTCTTTGGTCTAATTGATATTTTGGGGGGAGAGGGGGCAGGGAGGGCTAAAGTGTATTGGATTAACTTAACACTTATATGTTTTATTATTGGTCATTTCTTTTTGTGCCTCTTTTTTGTAAGCACATTTTTTTTCTTTTTTTCATCAAATTTTATTCCTACAATATATTTGTATGTGTGGTTGGATTCAACCTTTTTAAAAATAAATTCTATAATTATGAAAATTTTACATACTCTTGAAATTTAATTTCCGAAATGTTGAATCCAATCAATGTTCTGAAAATTAAATTTTGGAAATGTGTAAAATTTTCATACTTCTAGAATTTAATTTTCAAAAATGATTTTTACTTCACATTATAAATTACTTGAGACTATTATTGTTGGATAAATAACTACATAACTAAAATTACTAGATAAATAAAGTAGGAGAGTCAAATATAACACAATTAAAAACAAGTTAAATACTGTATAAATCAAGAGAAAACAGGCCATACACTGAGAGTGTAAAGTAATTTTACACTGTCATCTAATCACAAACCACCATTTATTGTAAGTTTGTTGACTTTTATAATAAATACTTTAAAAGTCATACCAACGGTGAATTCCAATTGGTTGACAGTGTAAAACGTTTTACACTGACAATGTATAACTATTAAACTCATAAATCAAATACAAAATGGTGCATAAGGAAAATAGAAATGTCGCATAAAAAAAAAATACAAATCAACTATACGTATTCCTTCTTCTATATGTATAATCCTCCTTAGTGCTAGCCTGCGAAAATGCCTCTCGCGTAATTTCCCAAACGTCACTCTTGTTTATGACCATCGTCTTATCAATATGGACTTATGTATGTAAAAAATCCTCTCGAACCTTACCTACAAAATGAATATATCATATTTTAGGAACAACACAGTGTGATTGTCATGACATACATAATAAAAGCAAATAGAGTAAATTATACTGATACCCTAAGGATTCGTCAAATTTTGCACGATACCTCTCTTTTTTTTTTACTCCTACACTAACCCCCCTTAATTAATTGTTTAATACACATTAAATTGACACTCCTTATACATTACATTAATCCCCTTGATTGTTGGAAAAATATTACACTGTGTACCCCTATAAGGAAGATTATTGTAAATGTTAAAAAAGAGGGTTATGTGCAATCTCAAAAAATCTTAGGGGCTGTCAATGTAATTTACTTAAGCAAATACCTATACACTTACCAAACAACAATGAGAGTCACTCAAACTAGACTCTGGCATGGTGGTACGGTATTGCACTAAGCCTCGTGGAGGGTTTTTGTTACGTGGTGGTATGACGTAAGGGTGGGAAATGATGTGGAACTGATGTTTGTAACCATCAACACACTATGTTGAATTTGCTACCTGCGATCTTGTGGTGGTGTTGTCAACAACGTGATCATCATAATTAAGCCAACTTTGATCATAGTCTTCAATAGATGGCATGTGATTGGTAACCACTTGAGGAGAAAGAGGAATAGCTGTAGATGTCCAAACTGTCTTAACACCTTCTTTTATAGATGCACATGCATGAGTGAGCCACATATGACTTAGCCTAATTATAGAGAGATATCCTAAAAGGGCCTCTACTGTTTGTGGGTTGCATATGACATTCATCACACATCCTTTGTCCACGACAGATCCATTGTAGTGTGAATTGGGAACTTGATATGCACCATTCACAGGTGCCTTCAGTATATTCGATCGTCAATTGGTAAGAATAAATAGTTGAAAAATGCACAAAAATTCATTCTTGTAACAAGATTAACTTGATTAATTGAATTCACACGAGTGAGCAATAATTAGTAATAAAATACAAACTTTGATACTTGTAGAAGAGTCATATACCCTTTCATCTACTGCATATGATACATACTAACATTATTAAGGTGCTTATATAGGTATGCTAGGTAGTTTGCACCCATGCATACATACCATAGGTTTGAAGATCGTCGAATAGCTCCAACAATGTCACATCAACAAATGTGCCACTCTTATTAGAAAAGATAATCCACCCCACCAAATGTAGGAGAAAAGCTCTCATTGCATAGTTAAAGCATTGGTCCTATACACATATAGCATACACATCTTGTAGCTAACTCAAATGCACATGTGCTCCTCGAATTGCATAAGTCTCTATCGATGCCTCTTATATGCTCATCTTGAGTAGTTCCACCCTGTATGCACACACAATGTCTTTGGATATTGATAGGTATGAACATAGCTCAACAGAGATGGACAAATGTAAGAGAGATGACACATCATCCGAAGTGACAGTCATCTTTCTAATTAGAAGGTGGAACGTATTGGTGTCCTTGTATCATTGCTTAACAAAAACAAATTATAGACCCTTGTCCATTATGCATTAGCTACAGAGTAATTAAAAGTGATGCTAATCTAGACATCTTTGCCATGACCTGTATGTTTGAGGCTAACTCTCTCAATTTTCGTTCATGAGTGACCACCTTCAACTTGTGACAATCCTACATAAATACAACCAAGTAAAAGCAAAATCCAACAAATATCATGATAATTTAAAGCATTATAACCTCTCCAATTCATAACCAAATTGCAACATGGTCTTTAAAGGACCTAGGCAAAGATAGGTCCTCTAGTAAATGGTCCAGGAGTATGTGGAGGTACCTAATTGGGCTGTACTGGTTCCTTTAGGACCAAAAAAACCTCTTCCTGCTAGTTATAAGGTACAACAGGACCATTTCAAGCTGCAAACGTCTCCAAGTTGAAGTTGTCAATCAAGGGCATGCAACACCATCGCTTCTTGTATGTGCCATATTTGCATGCTCACAGTTTAAAGCATTTATAAACATATTGATATTTGCATACCAATATTTGCATAATTTTTACACAATTCTAGAAATTAGTGTATGGAATTATACATATGCATTCGAGAAGTTTTGGAATTGTGTTGGACATTCCAAAAACTAATTGTTGGAATATAGTTCATTGTGTTCCAAAAACTAGTTTTCAAAATTGTATTATACATTTTGGAAACTAATTTTCAAAATACATTTCTTTGTGTTTCGATAATTTCCAAAACATAGGGAGCTATATATTATGGAAATTAGTTTTTGAAATGTCCAACACAATTTCGAAAACTAATTTTCTAAAAATAACAAAATTTAGAATATATATATATATATATGTATATATATAGCTGTCACTCGCTAACCACATAACATGGACTTGGAGGGTGCGAAAGGAAGATTGATGATGAGGAAATTTTTTTGGAAATTGAAATGAAAGGGGAAATTCCAAAAAAAAAGGTGCCTTTAAAATAAAGATACAAATAGTTTGAACCCTTGCTACTAAGTCAAAGTGTGCTAGATTCTTGTCCCTAGGCATTTGACTGATGATTATTAGTATGATAGTATAGGTTTGATGTTTTGTCAAAAAAGAAAACATATTCTAACTTAATTGTATTTAAAATATAATTTTAATTAAAATATACTAATAATGTAAAGATTTTTAGCTATTATTTAATCATAGATTATGATATATGGTAAGATCATTAATTTATATAATAATTATTTTAAAGTTATTTATATGCTATTTTTTAATTAATTGATCATGTAAAAAGATTTATGCTGATAATATATAAAAATAATTATTTATTTTCTTGGGATGTCCATTTTAAATTTTTAATTATTATTAATAGTATTTTAATACAAATATTTTTTTCTTTTAAAAAAAAAAATCCTGGTCCGTCTTATCTCCAATCAAACTCATCTGTTTGTGATCAGACGACAAAAATTCCTTTTTAAAGTGAGCCATCTGAGTTGGTAATGTCATCCATTGAAGTGGCTCAAAACAAAACCAAAAACACAAATCTTTCGAACTTTCACCTCAAACCACAAACCTATGCCATAATGTCTCACATCAACAACTAGTATCAAGAGGATGAGCATGCAAGAGACATAAAAGAAGACCACGTATTTTAAAATGTGGAGGAATCTCACATGCAGAAAATGAATAGCTATCATAGTGGGGGAGGGGGGGTAGAATTGAATCGAAGGTCATATTTTATACTTCTCAAAGCAACAACATATACTTATGGATCCCCTATGGTAAAGCATTGGGTGTGCCATTATACCACAAAGAGGATAGAAGATCCTCCCTCCTCTATTATTCCCCTAATTAAAAATCACATCCTTCACTTTTTCAACAACACCCTTTATCTTTTTCCCCCCTTCCCTTTTGGAATGGAAGTGGGTGAATGGACCTCTTTATATGACCCATGATATATATAAACCAGAATCTCTCTTACTCATACACCCCCACCTCTCCTCTTTTGTAATCCTCAAGCTTCCTATCTCCATCGTGTCTTTCCTTCCTTAGAACCTTAATCGCTAAGGCAATAGAGAGAGAGAGACACACACACATATGCACACGCACACGAGCTCCACACGCTACCTTTATTTTTTTTAAAAATTATAAACCTTAAAGTATTACTAATTAGCTCAATGATTTGGAATCATGATGAAATCATGCATTGACGCGGAGAGTTAATTTCAATCTTGTGTACTTTAATCAAGATTGATCTATCCAAATTTTTTGAAAGATGAAACATATGCTTGGTTTTGATATATTCTTTGTCTCTTTTATATTTATTTCATTTGGGTAGCAATATAGGTCTAGATTTACATGTTTAACAAACAACAAATTAACTAATTCAACAGTATATAATAAATAAAGAGTTAACTCATATACTTTTTTATATATATAAATTGTTTTTTAATACATCAAACATAACATTTAACCTTTTTATCCACATAAATTAGTCTTATAATATAATGAGTTTGAGTGTTTGATTAATGAAAAATATTTTTTATATATTTTGTGATAATATAGTTTCGTAGAAATAAATAGTAATATGTTTATATATATAATTTAAGTAATGTTTTTATCCATCCCAAGGAAGGACAATATGATTACAATAGTTTCTGTTACCATGGCTAAAAGTAAGAGAAACTGTATTTATATATGAATTATGTACAAAAAATTATACAATAAATATAGGGTAAAAGAGAAGAGAAATGTGTGAAATAATATAGTTAATGTGATGGAGAGATAAAAAAAAATATTATAAAAAATATTTTATATATATATATGTATATATGTGGGTCAGGATCCATTGACACTAGGTGTCAAAATTAGTCAAATTACACCTTTAATAACTTTTTGTAAAATGTAAATTTAACCAATCTAACCGTTGAATTTGATGTTCTTATTAATTATATTAATTATGCAAAATTTCATACAATTCTAAAATTATTTAATAGTTCATCACATTATTTAGACTTTTCTAGATATATTATATAATATGGAATATTTACATATATTTTAACAACATATTGTACGTTAAAATAAAGTTATGTAATGAACTATTAAATAATTTTAGAATTGTATGAAATTTTATATACTTAATATAATTAATAAGAACATCAAATTCAACGGTTGGATTAGTGAAATTTGTATTTTATAAAAAGTTATTGAAGGTGTAATTTGACTAACTTTAACACTTGGTATCAATGGATCCTGACCCTATATATATATATAACTCCAAAAGTAATATATGGTTAAAGAAGAACATATAGGAAGAAAAGGAGATCAATACTTTATCAAAAAAAAAAAAAGAGATCAATAACTTTTTCTTACAAGGTATATAGCAAGCATTGGATCCCTTATAACTAGAGTATATAGGATACTTCCTAGAGTAATCATGTACACCACATGCCTTATATACCTGTTATTATAATGTGTGGAAATTGCTCATAACTAATTCTCAATAATCAATTCTTATAAAAGACTCCAAAAAATAAACATAGTCCTATAAAGTTGGTCATTAAATGCATAATCTAAGTACCGACGAAGTGTGTTACATGAATTAAAAAAAAAAAGGTGAAGTGTATATGTCGTATATTATATTTCCCATGAGGCATGAGCAAATGGACATAAAGACACTTCATTTTAGAGGAGACCATACTTCCTTTTAAAGTGGCCATTAACAATAACAAACAACAACATTAATAATAATAGATAATAGATAAAGAAAATAGATGTGGGTAGTAAATCGACAACATATTTATTTTTCACACAATGAAGAGGAAAATTAAGAGAAACACTAACCCCTATTTGGTGTCATGGAAATAGGTAGAAAATAGGAAGGAAGGGATGAAAATGGGTAGGTAAAAAATATGTTGGATTGTTTGGTAGAGTGAAAATGGAGAGGTGAGAAATAAAAAGGTGGTAGATCCCACCAAAATATATTTCCACACAAAACAGGCCAAAAACAGGAAAGAAATATTGACTAAAGCATAAATAGTTGACTATTCAACCCAACATGTAATGAACATGCGTATGTGATAGTTGACTATCATTTTTTCTTAATCAATTATTAAATTTAAAAATTAAATTAAATTAAATAAATTTTCTCTTTTCTGTTTCTCATCCTTTCTCACATATTTCTCTTAAATCAAACACTTCTATTTCTCACCTATTTCTATTCGCCTATTTTTCTCTTTTCTTTTTGTATCCACTCTATTTCTTACTTATTTCTTTCTTTTCTATGTGTTTGGTATGAAGGAAAGAAATAAGTGAGAAATAGAATGGATAGAACTAGAGAAGAGAGAAATAGTTGAATAGAAATAAATGAGAAATAAAGATGTTTGATTTAAGAGAAATAAGTGAGAAACAAAAAGAAAAAAATAGAAAAATGAATTAAAAAATAAACTTTAATCGACACTTTTCCTCAATAGTCAACTATTGTTACTCAATAGTAAACTATTGTATTTGACTTAATTTAGTAGTCAACTATTGCATTTTGATAGTCTACTATTGTACTTTGTAGCAGTTTTAAAATCACCAAAAATAACACTTTCTAGCATTTTTAATCGTAAAAAAAGGTCACAAATCCTTCGCATTTCTGTGCATCTTAGCGCCAAAATAAAAAGTAATAGGCCTATCCTTGATTCTCCTCCATTTCTCACCTCTCCTTACTACCAAACAATGCATCAAATTACACGAAACTTATATATCAATTATTTTTTATATGATTTCTGACAAACTTTCCTTTATTTTTATCTTTTAATTTATATATTTAACCAATTATTTGTAGTCCTTGTTGTCTATAATCACGATCTCTCCATCAAATCGAACCTACGAACATAAATGGTAACAAACAAATTAAACCTAAGACGTGTGATCTCACACTGTCCTCAAGGACTTACCGTGTGATGCACAAGTCCCCCAAGATATAATAGGCTCATCCCAACAAAGGTTGAGGCAATAGAACTAACAAGATTTTTAAAATAACCTACATAGTTACAAAGGAGAAAAGAAAAGAAGACGTGGAAGAGAAAACTCTACCCTAAAACCCTTTGAAATATAAATATTTATAAAAAAAAGATATAGTTTCTAAAACTACCTAAGACCAAGTCAAAAGATAATGTTAGACTCAATCTAAAAGACCAAGTCAACAAACTAATTTAGAGCAAAATATCTATTTTAATAAGTAACTAAATTAATTTAAAATAATTTTCTGAATTCAATTAAATTATAATTTTAACCTTCTGAAATACCTAGTGCCGGCCCTGGGCATTGTCTGGAGGTGCAATGGCCCAAGGCCTATGGCTGGAAGGAGCCCAAAAAATTAGAAAAAAAAAATTTAGTTGTGTGATAAAAAAATATATATTATTTTATGTTATTTTTATAAATAAATTAAAATTACTATCACTTATCATGTCTCTTTTTTTATATATAAATAAAAATGTGATATGTGATTATAAAGTACTATTATCTTAATTGTTAATTTTTTTTTATGATGTATTACATTCATTAGTTCATGTTAAATGAATTTCTAGCTCATTGTGACAAACATGTAGTTAATATATAATAATACGTAGACTTAAAGTTTTTATTTTTTTTTATAAAAAACACAAACAAAACTCAAATTATAAAGGAGTCAACTCCTACACATTAATTCAAAAATCCTAACTTGGATAGTATAGCCCTCACTCTCTCAATTAGAAATTTCAACCCCTTCTCTCCTTTTCTTAAAAGGTGCATTTCACACACATTCTCTATAATTAATCAAAAATATCTTTCTCAATCATGTCAAACTACCCTCCATTTATCTTTTTGATTTTCTTCATTAACTATTCAGTTTTAATTTAAAAATAACATTATATCACAATTTAAATTATTTATCATAAATATAAAATATAATTTATATATTTAAAAATATTTATTTATTATAAACTTTAATAATAATATAATTTAAAATTTAAAAATATTTATTTATTATGAATTATAATTATAATTATATAAAAATAAATCTTTAACTCTTACAATACATAGGCTAAAGTACTAGATAAAATTAAAAGTTAGTATATTAATAAGAGCAAAGATTCATGTAAAATTTAATTTAAGATAATAATATTTTGTCGACGATAGACGATAATGTGGAAGTAAATTAAATAAAAAATATTATACATCTTTTTAAGATTTGTTAAAAGTATGTTATTTGTTTAATGTGATAAAAATATCATTTTTAATTAAATTATATGTCTATTTTTTTATGTAATATATGTTTACATTTTTGAATACTTATACATAAGAGGCCCTTATTGATTATTTTTCCTAGGGCCCGTAAAATGTTAGGACCTGGCCCTAGAAATACCCACTCAAAATATACATCATTATTTGCAGCCACGTTTTTTGTATGCAATTTGTACAGTGATATTTCGTATGACATAGCAATGCTCAAAAATTAATGTCCTATCACGTATCATAGCATGGAACATATTCCTTCGTCACCTTTTGGTGTTTACCGAACCACGTGTCGTCTTTACACGTGCCGACTCATTAAACCACCAATAGCATGCATGCCATGCATATCCAACAAAAAGCTGTCCAGTGAGGTCCACAGGTCACTTCAAGACCCATCTTAGAGAGAAAATTGAAAATTCTAATGAATCTGGATCATACTTTACTATTTTTTTTAAACAAGATATTCAAACAAGTATTATATTATATCTTTTAGATATTGTTGTAATTGAGGATTTTTAATTATTATTTTATTTAAAATCTAAACTTTGATATCTTTTTATTTGTAAATAAGTCTCTCTTATCGCAACACTTAATTTTCATTAGTGATCATTTGTTATTATACATAAAATAACAAGAAAAAGACATGTTTTAAGAAAAATACTTTAAATATAAGCAATAAATCCTATAATCTATTGCATGATAAAGTATTTGTTTCCCGTTTTATTTAAAGTTCTATTTTAGTCAATGTTTTTAAAATCAAACCAGTCATTAAATTAGACAAGGCATTGGTTCAAAGTTCAATAGTTCAACTATGGTTGAACCTTGGTCAAACCGGTATTAATAAAATAATAATAATAATTAAATAATACATAAAATAATATTAATAAAAACATAATATCATAACTTTATAATACTCAAAATTAAAAATAAAATATAATTTTATAGATTCTTTACATTTACAATACCTGCAAAAGTACAAATCAAATATGTCATGATACTTAAGTATAATTTTTAACTATACACATCAACATTTATTAATAAAAACAAGTTTATATTTAAAATAAAAAAATGATAAATACTTCACCCCTGATTAACTGCAGGAGCAACCCAGAGACTTTTGGACTTCAAAATATTTTGAAAATTTTATATTAAGTATGTTTCATTGTAAAAATTTTATTTTGAAAGAAAAATGGTGAAAAATACAATCATCCTATTTCAATTTTTCAACCGTTTTTCTAATATTTGACAATATAATTCTGAAAAATTGAGAAGGAATTTCAAAATTCTGATTCCCACCACTACGCTCAAAATTTCAAGAGTTATTTAATAGTGATTTTTAATAATTTTTCCGAGCCGGAACCCGAAGAAATTAAAAAATGACGATTTTGTCCCTATTTTTCAACATTAAGAACTAACATGAGAAAAAGATTCAATTGACATTAAAATATCAATTTGAGCTTGGAATCATGTCATATATAGTAAAACATAATTTTGGGAATTTTTTGGAATTACTATGTAAAATGACCAAAATGTCTCTCGGTGTCCGATAAGCCAGCCAGTATTGATTTGACATCCAAAATGATGAAATGGTAATTTCAGTTTATTTATAGGTGAAATATTTAATTTTAGAATTTTCAAAAAAATTTGATATTTATTGAATTAAAATGGATTTTTATGAATTTTCTAGCTTAAAAATACAAAATAAATACATATAATTCGAATTAAATTAATAAAAATTGAAATTTATTATTATAAATTTATTTTTGATGAAAAATAATGTATTTGTCCATTTTTTCATTAAAATGAATTATTTTGATATTAAAATCTAATTTTCAAGTGTAGGCATTTTTATCGATACCGGTTAATTCACCTACAGATAAAATTTACACTGAGTAGCTTGAAGAAAGCTCATATAGCACATCCCCAAGCCGAGGAGGGGTGATTCACCACCCTAAATGGTGTATGTGTCCCCAAATTAGATTAAAAATAAATAAAAATTAGATTTATGACATAATGCTTACATAATAGCTTACGTAATTTTGTTGATACCTAACTCCTTCTCCTCCTCTATAAATAGGCATGGTTTTGGACCATTTTTAGCACCTCTCCCTCTCTCAAGCCACCAAATTCTTAGAGAGCTTCTCTCTTTAGAAAATTTTTTCTTTTACTTTGCTTTTGTGCTAAAATTTTACTAGTTTTCTAACAACCAGTAAAGTTCTCTTCCTAAGAGCTTTGAATCAATAATTTCATCCTCTTCATCAATCACCTTAGAGGTAATGGGGGGAGTGGGGTTGATTCTAAATTATTGTCACTTTATATGTTGGTAGGAAGGGTTTTTCCCTAAACCCGTTTAGGCTTAAGTTTTATTATTATTATTATTGTCATATTGTTTAATGTTAAAATTTATTTTTTGCTAAGCTGTTACTCAGCCCAAATTTAAATTATTAAATTATAATTGATAAGTTATTATTATGCTCAAATTTAAATTATTAAATTATGATTACTAAGTTGTCACGTTGCTTAATTTTAGAAAATTAAAATGCACTTGCTAAGCTGTTACTCTGCTCAATTTTAGAAAATTAAAATGCACTTGCTAAGCTGTCACTCTGCTCAAATTTAGAAAATTAAAATGTATTTATTTAGTTGTTATTCTGCCAAAATTTTAGTAATTAAACTATAATTACTATGTCGTTATTTTGTTTTGATATTGTGCAATTTTTACAATATAAAGCAGAAATGCTGATTGTATTGATACTCAAATTAATTGAGACTAGAGAAACCTCTGTTTGAGAAGTTAGGAAGTGATAAATTAGTGAGTAATGTAAAACAAGTTACATGCAGTAGCATGACACCCTGCTAGGGAAGTTACGGTTTGGTACATTGTGGTATGAAAGGCAGGGACCCATGGTTAGGTCTAGAGGGTATGGTATCGAGTGATGAGCATCCTAATGGCCAAGGTAGCGTTCTTAAGTCGGGACAATCACTTAACCAACTTGATAACCCTAACAACTGCTCAGCATCACCAGGATTAGTGAGAGTATACCTCTATAAATGGATATCCTAAATTATTATTTTGTTCCTCAATGATGACGAAGACTATACCATGTGATGGTGTTGAGAGAGGTATATGTACTCCCAGTCACTTCCCAAGTTCTATTAAGAACTATTACCCACTAATGGAAAGTATGGATCCATATCGAGTCAAAAATTATATAACATAGAATAAACTTTAGGTTTCCCTTTTATTGTCAACTGTATTTTATTTGTATTGTGTGGTATAATTCCTACCATACATGTAAAAGTGATATTAGAACAAATTACCTCAATCCATTACTTTTTCTTTTATGCATGATTGATCACGGTTAATGAAGACTTAGTTGTTGATGAGGACCTATAAAGCTAGTATGATAATTTATTATTTTATGAGATAGGATAGATGGACACTACTCTGACTAGGATCTTTTTGATGTACTGGGAATAAGTATAACTATTTTGATCTCCTTATATTTTAGTAATTTTTTTGATTATGAAATCATGATGTATAATTCTACGATGAATACATATAGCTTTTTTTTTTTTTACTATCATTTTCAAATTATGTTAAATTTACAAATTTTCTAGTATTAAAAGCAAAGAAAAATTTTACTCGCATTATTAAATAAGTAAATAAGTATGGGTTATGTTCAATGCGAATGGATGTCACATTTAATGGTATCAGAGTAGTTCTTTCTTGTCAAAGCCTGGGGTATGGCCTTAACCTCCTTTACGCTGTGTATTCTTTCATTTGCTGTTGATAAAATAGGAATGAAAGATGAATTGTTTGTTCTTATATCCTCTGTTGAGAAACAAAAATATAAGATAAGTTTAGATTATGTAATACTACTGAAGATAAAAGCGGATGTCCGAAACAACTTGCAATAGAACTACAAACAGTGGGCTGTGCACTCAGTCGAAGACTTTGCTAAGAATAAACCTAATATTGTGAGTTTGGTAGAAGTGGTTAACCCACCTTTCTTTCCTGGGAATCTATCTAGTGTACTACTTCATAGATTACTTTACTCACCTAACCTATGGTTTTATTCAAAGCATTGAATTAAACGATGCTCCCTTAGTCACGCAATGGCTAGAAGATCGCAACAAGATGTTACTCAGCAAACACTCAAAAGAATGACTTGCCTCAATTAAAAGAAGACATGACCTAAATAAAGCTTAATCCTTGATTGAAAAGATTGATAGAAAAACTTGCGAAATGATGATTGTACGAGTTATTTCACCCAAAAATGGTTATTGTTTACTAAAATCAAATAGCTTTATATATAACTAGTCCTGTGAGGAGATTGATATAAGCTTTCTCAACTAGAATATTCTTTAAAGAACATTACTCCTTTCTAATGAATCCTAATTAAGTATGTTTACAAGATACTTATGGCTAACGATGATACTCAAACTAGAGAAGACATGGTGTTAGATACAGTACAAGTTCTTCACGAGTTATCCGCAATAGTAACTCAACAAGCTAAAGTTATCGAATATTTGACCACCACACTTCTTTAGCAACCACCTTTAGTATATGAAGTTTCTTCATCTAATAAGCGAAGTACCAGATATTCAATATGACCTAGTACGGTATCTCAGAGAAATCGCCAACAATGTCAATGTCGGTATCAGAATCATAAGATGAAACATGCACAATGGAAGAATACTGATAAGAAAAAGTATTGCAATTTCCCATCTCAATTCTCCAAGAACACTTATAAGCAGTAGAATTACGCCACTAGGAATTTAAATTTCAAAGCTAAAGATACTATTCGTTGCTTTCGATGTGGAGGACCTCATCTAGTAAGAGATTGTTGGCAGCATATCATAACTTGTTTCAATTGTAAGAAAAGGGGACACTACAGCACACACTGTAAGGAACCAAGAAGGGAACCTAGCAATAGTAACCAAAGGAATAGCAACAATGGATTTCAAGTTGAAGAAGAAACGACAGCATAGACAAAAGTTTACAAAGGATAATGTTAACACCGTTCAATCATTATGACCTTTAGATTAAATTATTATTTTAGACTAAGTTAGCCTTTCATCCTAAGTTATAATATAATAGGAATCTTATCATCCTTGATCAAACATTCAAATATTTTCTTGTTTTCTTTTGAATCGTCAAATCCTTCTATATTGTAAGACTCTGTTTCTTGAGAATACTAATAAAATTTTCTAAATATATTTCGAGTTAATTCATTACTTCTCATTATTCTTTAGATGATATTATTCTGTTTTTCAAATCTTGTTTTCTAAATTTAAAATGCAAAATAATATTATTCTTACACAATAAACCTAATTAGTTGTTTCATGACCAATTACTTTATGATATGTTATACACATATAACAATTTATACAACAATATCATTTGTCTCTATTTCTTTTCATTATTATGAGATGTAAGATCATAAAAATGGAAAGAGATAGAAACAAAAGTGTTGTTATACAAATTGTTGTATGAGCTGTTGTACAAATAACATTTCTCTTACTTTATTTTGTTGGATTTAATTTTTTTACATTGTTCTATTTATTATATTTTATGGTCAAGATATGAAAAACTATTTGATATTTTTCAATTGAGTTAAATATTACATAATTAATATTCTTTATTTTATTGATATTTTATAATTAATTTTAGCATTGAAATAGTATTTTTGTTTTATTAATTTGTTTAAAAAATATACATTAAAAATAGATTTTATTTATCTGAAATGCATGTAATGAATTTAGATAAGATGTATAAGTATTCATAAATATAATCTACAAAAATGAATATTAAAATTACTACTTATAAAAATATAAATTTAGAGACGAAGCTTTTTTAAGAATATAGATATGAGTCATATGATAGTAATTACTGTATATTGAGTAAATAGCTTATACACTAATATTGCCAAAGAATTTTATAATGTCATCCAATCTAATCGCAAATCACTATGTATAATAAGTTTGTTAACTTTTACAATGACTTATTTAAAAGACATAGTTACCATAATTTTTAATTAATTGATATTGTATAAATTTTTATACTAACAGTACATAAATTTAGAACTCATGTATATGATACAAAAACCCTACTTATTACCATATCTAGATATCACAAATTAAAGTTAGTTATTTTTATTGACATTAGCTTATTCCTATTGCATCTTCAGCTCCATTCTCCGTGTATTTGATAAATCTACATTTTATGTGGATTTATAGAGCAAGTTCACATTAGTTCATAGAAAATTTGTGAGAAAAAAGACCATTAATGAAGACTTTCACATAATGTGTATCTCTAAACTTTCTATTTAAAATTTGCATGAATTTCCTTGATTTTGTTCGATTTTGTGAAAGTAGCTAGACGATTAGAAAGGAAATATGTTCAAAGGCACAAAGGAGTATTTTGCCAGTCAAAGAAAACCTAAAAGAAGCAATAACAAATGTTAAGACACAAAAGGAGTCAACAAACACAAAAAATAGTCAAAAAGAGACTTAGAAGCAGCGAAGGTTGAACCCACCCGGTTGATAGTGAGAGACACCCGACAGATCCAACTGTAACGCCAAGCTGCTTTCTAGATCGATGACTGTCTCCACAAACCAACACAAGACTTTTCAGTGTGTTTCGTCTTCACTTGCACATTTCTTAGGAAACTTCCAAAGAGGTCACCCATCCCAGAATTGCTCCAAGTCAAGCATGCTTGACTTGGAGTTCTTAAGTGATAGGCTACCAAAAAGTAGATGTATCTTATTGGTATAGGTAGCACTTATTAATTCCTTTAAGTTTTCCTCAACTATACAGTCTCATACCTGCAGAGCCTCTAGATCCTTTTCATTCTAGTGTGTATTCGATTCATTCATGTACCCCTCCTGCTAGAAGCCTACTAGGAGCCACTCCTTGTCTGTGCCTCATCTCTTTAGCATTGACGATCACTCCTCGCCCTCGTCAGCGCCCGAGATGTTATACCAAGCAGCCACCTAGCGCGAGCACGGATCGGGTCCTTCCAAAAAGTAGCCCGCGAGGTCCGAATTCTTTACTATTTTTTGCACTTAATGGAGTTGAAACGTGCGAATACTTGATTGGGTTAAACTCCTTACTCTTGCACCTAAATTCCAAAATTCAGCTACAAATAAAAAGTAGGGAGCCAAACTTTTTATCTTATTTTTATTCTACCTTTGTCTCTCTTTTTTTCTTCCCTTTTTTCTTTGGCTTTTGGAGAAGGATTATCGAAGAGCAATTGGATATTGAAGGTTAAAGATTGGAGAAAACCTTTTTCTTGTAAAAGATTTCTTTTTCTCTTTTTCTTATGTATTTCTCTAGAATTATGATCTCTTTGTTTACTATGAGTAGCTAAACTTTTTGTTAGGGTTGTGGTGCACTTTGTGTTTAGAACTATTGAATGTTTAATTTTAATTAAATTCTTGTTTTTATTCAATCAATTAGATTGCTTTACTGTTGTCATTTTTTTATATTTGAAATTGATTATCTCTTGTATGCTTTGAATCGATTAATTGAACAGTAGGCGTACCGCAATTAATCGATAGACGTGTAGGGTAGTCAAATTGAGTTTTGTCATATAATTAACCTTCATTCCTAATTTTTAATTAGATTAAATAATTAATTAATTTCCCTTTGTTCTTCATATCTTCCTAGGATTTTAATATCCTATATAATCAATTGGGAAATTAACTTAGAAAGAATTATTGCAATTCATGGTCAACAATTGACGATAAAATGCGTAAGGAAATATTGGTAATTGATAAATAGTACAAGATTCAGTTAGAATCATATGTGAAGGAACTTAAGAGTACAAAGAAAACCACAACGCTAAATCTATCTTCCTCTAATTTTTTTCCTACTTGCCATTGCTTATTTTATAATTTCCGTTGCACGTTTATTATTATTAAATTAATCCACCACTAATTTAATTTCACCTAAACAATATAGAATATCTGAAAACTAGTAATTGTTACTTAGTCCTTGAGTTCAATATCGAAACTTACGTCCTTTTGTTACCACTGCGATAAAGATACGCTTGTCCTTGAACGTAATTTTAGTACATCAATGTTCACTTGCATGCGTTTGAAACCAATATTGTATAGGTGTTAAAAAAGCTTATTTCTGTAGCGCTTTCTTTGGCTTGTAACCTGCCTAACTCTATCTGAATTCCTTTCTTTTCTTTCTTTTAAATGGCATAAAATTATGTTGTTTAATCCAAGTTAATTTGCTAGAATTCAAATTCCCAAATTAAACATCATTTTCTACGAGAAACCTACCTTGGATAGGAATTTATGTAACTTGCATCAAGATTTCTAAATCCCCGGCCCAAACATTGTGTTCTTTCGAATATAAATGAAATATGTGATATTCACCTGCGTACTCCTTTATGGACGACAGATCTTGACTTGCTTTTGTATCTTGGAAATCAAATGCTGACGCTGAGTATTTAGCACTCAAATAGGTGTTTTGGTTTCACACGATATAGTATTGTTCTGTCATCATCTCGTTGACATGAATTGAAGTAGACATAGGGTGTTATGATGACTTACTAAACGATTATTATTTTGTTTGCAATTTTGTCAATATTTATTTAAATTTTATGGTTATCGCTGGAGTTGCGTTTAAACTCCTAACTCTCCTTTAATCATATCGATCTCCAATTCAAATTATACAATTATATGATTTATATCTATAATGGAAAAAAAATACAATTTTTAATAGAAAAAGTTGAGATCCCTAAACTTCAGAACATTTTCAAAATGTTATCGTGAATTTTAAAGCCGTCTCAATTTGTTCCTACATATTACCTAATAGTCTAATATTTCTTTCCGTTTAAGTTTTGTTTAAGTGTTTTTACAAAATCTTATGAGGCAAATTCTGAGCCTTATATGTTATAAATCTAGATAATCAAATTTGTACATTAATTTGTAATTTAATTGCATGTTAAATAATTAAAGTGATTGTTAAAGTTAAAGACTAAAGACTGTACAACTTTAAAGTTTGTGATGATATTTTATAAATATCTCAAAGTTTAATTAAGGGGAGTATATATATATATATATATATATATATAGGTATTATTCACGAAAAACAATTTTGTTTGAGTATTATAGTAGACAAATTTCTCTATCTTAGTATTTAATACAGTTGTCAGAATTCAATCTCGAGACCATTGATTAAGTTGAGACAATTCTACACCAGTTAATTTATGAATTTGGTGATAAAGTTTAAGGGGGGAATAAATCTATTTTTTAAGTTATCTTATTGTCATTACATAATAAATAAATGTTTAAATTGATTTGTTTTAAAATAAAAACTTTGAACTGAAATTGTGTTTAGAATTATTTTTTTTGAAATATTTTATGAAAATAATCATTTAACAAATACGATGCTTGGTTTTTCCACTAAGATAGTGACAGTCTACATATAGGGACACATCACTTTATAAACCCTTGTAAGAATGAATAATGATTGATATAGAGTGAATACGCAAGTGGAGTGCGGTGGATATTGACTATTCTTTGTGATTCTAGATTTTCGAGGATCAGACATCTAGAAACGTGGTAGTTGAATAATAAGCTAATTAATAACGTGTGTGGATACTATTACAAAATTAATTCTATCTCATAAAATTATGATAATATTATAAAAATATAAAAATAACTATTATTGCTTCACCTTTATTATAAAAAATTAATTAATTTTTTCTTATCATAAATTTATTTCAAACACACTATAATACTATTTACTGATAAATATTTTTATCAATATATAAACACGTGGTTTATGTGAGTTGAAAAATTTACTATTTCAAACTTTTTTTTAAAAAAGACAACATAATTAAAGGCATGTTCAGACAACAGTTACAAAAACACTTTTACAGATTTCAATATATAAAAACAAATTCCAATGCACATATGTAAAAAGAAAAAATTATTGCTTTGAGAGCAAAAATAGGTTTAAACTCTTCAAACTTTAATCCAAATATGCACGAAATCAAGATAGTTACTTTTTAAGTATTTTTAAATAAGTTATTTATGTTGTGTTAATAATCAACTAACATTAGAATTATCGCTAAGTGTGTAGATTAATCATTGTGGAGTTATTTTAGCTTAATCGGTAGTCTTGAGTTTAAGTCTTAAATATGTAATTACAATAAAAACTTAAAAAGAGAGTTTTGCATGCAATAGTAGTGATATTGACTCAAACAGGAATATCTGTCAAAAAAGATACATGTGATATTAAAAAAAAACTAATGTGATATTAAAAAAAAAAACTAACATTAGAGTTAATTTAATAAGATTTAAAATATAAAATTATATCTGAAACTTATTCGCAATATAAATTAATTCAGAAACCATGTTATGTTTAAAATTCAATGAATAGATATTTATTTTATTTATTATTTTAATTTTTTACTATTATAAGAAGTAAAATAAGAACTTGTTGTATTTGGTAGATTTTTTTAATCTAAAGTACTGGAATCCATGAATTTTTAAATAAAATATTAAGTCTTTTTAACATTTCAAAAATTTGATATACAAATAAATTCAATTTTCATTTTCAAATGCCATCATACTTTAAAAATTACAAGTGATTTACAAAGGAAAAAAAATTACATTTTGTGATTGTAAAATTCAATTGCAAAATACTTTCAAGGATTCAGTTAAGAAAATATTGGAAATTATATGTATCCATTATAGTTTTACATTAAAAGAACCTATTTAAAAATGCTAAAAAAGATGAACCTGCAGATAAATCTAGCCTTTCATCAACAAAAAGTTACTAATTAAGTTGACAATCAAGTTAATTAGTTCTTATAATATTTTTGGAGTTAAGTTATACCTAGTATTTTAACCTATATATTGGTAAGTATTTATTTTAATACAATTAAAATTTATAATAAATATATGTTTTTAATATATAAAACATAAAATTAGAGTGAATATTAATTTAGTCTTGAAATCATAATAGATGGTTAAATTGGTAGAGGTGTTTGTGATACCATTTGATTTAGTTTTTGGAAGAAAAGCTATAAGAACCAAACATAAAATTAACATATGTTTCAGTTTGGTTCAACCTGAATATAACATTAAATTCGAACCAAACCAAGTCAATCTTTTGTGTTTTTGTTTGGTTTGGTTTCACAGTTTTTATTATTTTTAATTTATTAATACACTGTAGAATTTAATCACTAAATTTACATAATAATTATGCTATATTGTTTTTAAAAAAATATTTTTTAAAATTCTTTTTGAAATGTTTTAGTTGAAAAATAATATTTTTATTGTTGTTTAACCTTATTCTTTAACAATATTGGTACACCCTTTCTAAAATATATAAAGGTAAATTGCGCATATAATTACAAAACAAAGAGAACATTATAATTTCATTTAATATTACATATTACAAACCTCTATAAAATGTACATTATAAATCACACACTATAATTAATAAAAGTTTAAAATAATACTAAATATTGTTAAACATCCATCAAGTAAAGTACATATAAGTATAAGTTGTCGGTTTGGTTTGATTTTCACAACAAGAACTGAAAATTGAACCAAGCTACAAAAAAAGTATGCAAATTTTTTTTTGTTTTCAATTTTTCCACTTTGATTAGTTTTTTGAATTTTTAGATTGATTTGGAGATTTAAAAGTAGTTTGGTTCGATTTTAAACACCACTCTAAATTGGTTCCTAAAATTAATAAAATAGCAAAATAATTCATGAAATTGTAAATTATCAATTAATTTAATTTTTAAAATTATAATAGTCGCACAATTTGGTCTCTAAAATTTTAAAAAAATGAGAAAAAATTCCTAAAATTGTAAATTATCAATCAATTTTGGCATCTATTACTAGTTAATGTCATCTAACTCTGTTAAAAATGTTGAATTGGCAAGTTTAGTGTCTGAGTGACAACCAACCAACTAGGCAAAATACATGGTTGCCACATTATAGGAATGAAAATGATCAAAACATTGGTAGAATAATAATAATTTTTTTTGCCTTCCCTACGTATTTGATTTTTTTTTCTGTCCATTAGTTTTGCATTAGTTTTCTGTTCTACATTTTGCTATTTTTTTTTTAATTTCAAGATTCAATTTGATAAACTATTATAATTTCAAGAATTAAATTAATTGATAATATAAAATTTCAATGATCATTTTGACATTTTATTAATTTTAGGGACTAATTTAATCGATTATTATAATTTCAATGACTAAATTAGTCATTCACTTTATAATATAATGAAAATTTATAATAAATAAATATATTTAAATATATAAATTATATTAAATACTTAAATTATATTTTACATTTACAATTAATAATATAATTGTAACATAAGATTATTTTTAACTATTGATATTTTTAAAAAATATATTGAAATTTAATATAGCAATAAAGATAAAAAAAAAGATAAATTAAAAGAGGTTGATGATTGAAAAAAATAAATATACAAATAAATATAACATGAGAATAGTTTAAGATTATTAAAAAATAAATTTTTTGATTAATTACAAGAGTAATTAATATGTGAAATATTAATTACCTTATTATTCAACAACCACTTTTCTAGATGTCTGATCCACGGAAATCTAGCATCACAATCTTTTTCTTCTGCTTCCATCATTTCAAACAAAGGCGAAATCTTTGGTTTAATTATCTTTTTCGTCTTACTAGTTGCGTGAAACTTATCTTTTGATTTTTATAGTTGAAAATAATCTTTTTAATCCTTATACATGTATTTCGATACTAGTTAGTCTTCATCATGTAACTTCAGAAAAGAAAATTATCACAAAATGAAAATTGGTGGTAAAAAAAAGCCACAAATGGACATTTTTGGCATTTTTTATTTAATTTGTGGCGGTTTAAAACGGTAGGGATCAAACCGGTACCGAAAATACATATATAGGAACTAAAAAGATTATTTTAAACTATAGACACCAAAAGGTAAAGTTCGCATAATTATAGAGACCAAAAAGGTAATTAAACCGAGAACCTTTTATCCTGTTCGTTAAAAAATTCTTACCTAAATTTGTTAGTTGTTAACTAAAATGCTAAACGCAATTTCCTTTTTGGCCATATAAAATAAATTCAAACCTCGGAGTATTGGAGGGATAAAAACTAGCATGCTTCTTTAATTACAATTAATTAATGTATCAGATATCACAACAATGCGTTACTGTGTGTTTGAATAAGCGTCTAAGATCCATATTTACTTTTTAATATACCTTAAAATCTTTCACACAACATAAGAATAAATATAAATTGCTTCAACATGATTCACGTTTAGACCTTATGAAGCTCAACCAAATACACTTAAACTTTCTTGACACAATACATGAGAGTTGGAAAAATAAATGAATGTATTCTTTGTCGTTGTGGGTTTAATAGTTTGAACAAATCACACATAGAAAACGAACCATATCATTAACAAGAAAGTAATACTCCCTTCGTTTCAAATTGATTGATGTTTTAGCATAAAAAAATTATATTGATTAATGTTTTCAATTTTTAATGAAATATTAAGACTTTTATTTCAATTTTGTACCTTAATAAATAATATTGTCTTGAAATACTTAATAATACATTTAAAGAAATTAAGAAAGAGAATAAGGATATTTTAGTAAAATTGGCCTTTAATAAATATTAGGTTTAATTGCATGTTTTGTTCTCAAATTTTGACAATTTTGCGAATATTGTCCCCCCAATTTTTTTTGAGAACTTTGCCTCCAAATTCAAAATATCGCTAATTTTGCCTCCAAGTAGAAAAACTGTTGCAATTAAAGGAAAATTTGGCATAAAATTATTTTAATTGTGGCAGTTTAAAGGAAAAACAACCACAAAATGTCTTAATTGTGGCAGTTTTTCTATGTTAGGATAAAATTTGTGATATTTTGTGAAGTAAGGGACAATAATTTGAGGGGCAAAGTTAGCGAAAATATAAAATTTTGGGATAAAAAAATACAATTAAACCTAAATATCATTATCTTAGAGTAATTACATTTCTTAATCTCTATGAAAAAACCTTAAATATCAATCAATTTAGAACGGATGAAGTACATTGGTGTAAATGTTTGAGTCATTAATTAGTTGTGGAAGACAAATATGATGAATTAGAAATCACTGAATTATTGATAACTTATATATCACCTACCCTAATACCCTGATGCGGGCTTGCTACTGGCTTTGCTCTGGCTTTTGCTACTGTGTTACATGTTAGTGTCATTTTGTTAGGAAGACGGTGCCAACCATAGCCTAATTAATCATTCCCCTTATGGGACATTATAAGTTCAGGAGCAAACACAATTCCTACTACTTGTTTATAATTACTGACAAATGAAAAAATAAAAAATATTTTAATTCTTTGTCCAGGTTTTTTTTTATTAAAAGCAAATATTAGTGCCACAATAAAGATGTTTATAACTTGTATAATTTTAAGACAGTTTCTAGTGTGAACCACCTTGGAATGTGGTTCATTGTGCACCATGAAAAGTTACTGGTAATTGTAATTGGCAAATTTTATAGGGGATTATCAGGTGGTCCACTTATTTAAATCGTTAGATAAATGAATAAAAAAATTAACGGTTAAAATTTGTTGATCTGATTATAATCTTAATTGTTAAATTTTTTTTATTCATATATCTAACGATTTAAATTAGTGGTCCATCGGTAGACCACTTAATTTGATGGTCTACCGTAGAATCTACCTTGTAAGTTACCCTGTTTTTATATTTTTTTATAATGGCTACTATAATTAATTTTTGTAAATGTGAAATGACGGTATTGGATCTTTGTATTGAAATCCCTAAAAACTAAGTGTGGAGCTTGCCGAAAGAAAACAAAGAATCAAAAAATCAGTAATACGAAGTTGTGGTTGCCACCAATCTATGCTCCACCATCTTCTTCTTTCAAAAAAGTCCTTCCATCTAATCTCTTTCTCTTCACTGAAATGGTCGCTGGTATCATCATTGAAAAATGCTTGCCTTTACTAGAGAAGAAAGAAGGTAGGTCACATGGGAGAGAAGTGTCGTGAAATGGAAACCGCAACAGGAACAGGATAGTGGCCACTTTGCCATACTGAGATCGCGTTTACATTGGTCGCTTCACTGAACCAAGACACGATGACATCGAAATCACAAAAGACCTCCGCTTTGCACCGCAAGTCTGCGATCGTGTTGCGATTTGCTGTTATGCTTCTCGCGATTGATAACTATGCTTCATGAAGTAGCTCCATCTATATGGCAGAGGAAGCTTTTTCTTCCCTAATCAACATAAACCCTAATCGATATGTCTTTCTCAAAATTGAAATTACAATTCATTTAAGAGGGGCAATTCTGTAAACTACAAATAACATTTAAAAAATAATTCTAAAAATAATAACGGATTACAAAGATTCCTATGACTCTTGTCTACCATTCATTATTATATTCACAAATCTAACGGTTAATAATGAATGGACCACCATAAACCACATTTGCAAGTGGTCCACCCTAGTCTAGGCCTAATTTTTAACTTGTATTCAATATTTAGTGAGTAATCAAATTTAAAATAAAAGGCTTAAATATATTTTTAGTCTCTCAAATTTAGGGTAAATTAATTTTTGGTTCTCTAAATTTAAAAGAAATCTTTTAGTCCCTATAATTAAAAAAAAAACATGTTTTAGTCTTTTGTTTAAACACAGTTAGTGAATCTGTCACACAAAACTCATCTAGTAATATCTTTGTCAACAAAAATATCACATCGAACTTAATTGATGTTGCATAGTTGACTCAATCTGTCTTATCAATGATACTATAGGTGGTTCTAAAAGACTAGAATAATTATTTTTTGCAAATTAAAAAGACTAAAAAAATAATTTTAAATTTAGAAGACTAAAAATGAATTTATTTCAAATTTAAAGGATAAAAACATATTTAAGCTTTAATAAGTAATGTCATCATTTTTTAAGCTGATTTATTTTCTAGAAGGTTTAGATGCACCAGAGCCCTTTTGACCTCGACAGAAAGAGAGTAAACAGCATGGGCCCAGTGCCGTAATGTGTCATAAAGTAGCAATTCTCGCACCTCTCTCCTTGTCATGGCGTGAAATGTGGGGCAAAAAGACACGGTTCAGATTCTAGAACTAGAAAAGAAGTCTGAAAGTATGATATAACAGTATCAAGAGTAAAATAAACCTGTGCACTAGTCAAATTTCATCCCATATATATATATATTTTAACTCTTAGATTAATTTTTTAATTATTTGATAAATATTATATTAATACTCTTTATATATTATATTAATTACTTTAATTATTATTAAAAAACATTATACGATATATTCCTATAAAAGAAATTATTGTAAATGTCAAAAAAATAAAAAATTATATATAATTTCAAAAAATCTTAAAGGGTGAAAATGTAATTTAGTATAATATCAATAAATACTTTCCGGATCTTGTTTACAACAACATAAAACCATAGTTAAAATAATGGTATTTTATAAGGACATGATCTTTCAGCGGATGTAGTGGTTGTATTCGATTTGATAAGAAAAAAAACGAAGTCAATATAAGACTTAAAGCAGATGTTTAGTCGGTAAAAAAGTGGAGACCAATCTTTCAATTATTTTGAATTTTTGATTGACGTCTTCCTTTTATTTTCTTTCAAATTTGAATGAATCAGTTTCCCATTCATTTTCCTATTGAGTAAATTCTCCCATTCTAAAAGCTTTCGTTGGGAACGGGGTAGGTGTTATGAAATATTCATTATTAATGACTATGAGAGAAATATTAGTAAGATATTTTTTTTGGTAGGTATTAGTAAATATTCTATAACAAACTTTTTTAAATAAATTTTTTATTATTAATTAAAATTTATTAAAAATTACAAAATTTTATGAATCTTACTTATTTAATAAATTTCACTCATAATTTTATGAATATCAATAAATTTTAATCTCATAAAGTTATATTGTGTCAGTTAAAGATTTTAACTTGACTCATGATAAATATTAAATATGTTTTATATTTTTAAGATATTAAATATATTTATTTTTTTATTTAATACTTTTTTTTATAAAATTGTAAGGAAATTTGTAAAAGGATATAACATTATTACATAACTTAAAATTTAATCTTTATTTTTTAAAATATGTAGCTGCGGCACAATATGTCAGGGGCAACAACTTAGACTTGACTTAAGGTGTGTTTGAAAACCCGTTAAAACTCAGTTGAACGGATGTTTCCCACTTTCTAATGCATAAACTGAGAAGGAAGGAGAGAGTAGGATTCACGTTCAGTTCAACTGAACTAAAATACAAACACACACTTAAACTTGAAGGCAAATAATGAATAAAAAAACTTATTTTATTAAGAATTGGTTTCAATGATTAAAAATAATGATTTTAGAATAAAAATATTTATTATATTATTATATTTTTATATAAACATGTTTTTTTAATAAAATCTAATAAAAACTTATGTTAATATCTTTCAAAAAAATTGAAAGCAAATCAAATGAAATAAAAACATAATGGCCTGCCCGTCTTGTACTCCTGTTTCCTTTTTCTGTGTCCTACTTTTTTGGTGCATAGTGATGTTATATTTTTTATTCTATTTTTTATTAATCTTTTTAATATTTTATAAAATAAGTATAAAATTAAAATAAATATATTTAAAATCTTGAAAATATGAAATATGTTTAATTCTTTTTTATTTAATAAATATAATGATTTGTAAGAAAATATGGTAAAAAAGACTTTTTGAATATTCGTGGGTGCGACAATGATTACATAGAATGAAATGAGGTTGAAGATCATATAAAGCATTATAATTGATGGTGTCCCATTAGCCCAAGTGCCCAACTGATTAGCACTTCTGTTAGTTCAAATCTTCATCATTATTCATTAAGATATTTTTCTGGTGAGTGATGACAGAGGTTCAGCATTTTCAAAAATACGTTTGGTAAGTAAGCTTACACAACATTTTGGCTGTGTCTGATGAATGATGATGCAAAGTAAGTCATAATTTCAAAAGAAAATATAAAAATACTAGCCATAAACCGTGACCTTAACCCACCACTTTAGTAAAATAATACAAAAATCAGCTCAATTAAATCTTGACAAAAATAATAACTAAAATAAAATATATAAAATAAAATTTATCTTCAGTAGTGGTCCTTTGGTCACATCTTCAATTATAAAACCAAAAAACACTTGGCCATAGGCTGTATACCATGCCAATGAACTTGTTTTTGTCTTTTCTTTGCTTCTTTTTTCTTTCCTCCATGTTATGGAAACAATTTTTTTTTTTTGGATGTATATGGAAACTATTTTCTAACCTGCATTAAAGTACCAAAATTCATTTCAAATTACTCGATAGAGTAAAACAGTAACGTGATGCAAATGCCATCAGCCGCCAACTTTATAGTATATTTGGTTTAAGAAAAAAAAGTGAAAGAACAGAAAAAGAGAAAAAAGTAAAATAATTTTATAAATTGTTTAATAAGAAAAAATAAAATGAGAGTAAGCTAATTTTTTCTTCTTCTTTAATTGTATAGAAAGTAAATATATATATATATATATATATATATATATAATAAATAATATCCTCTCTCTTTTTTTTTTTCAATAGAGAGATTATAAAACAAAGGGGTTCCACTTTTTTTTTTTTTAATCTTTTCTTTTTCTCTAAAACACTACCAAACAAGAAAATGATAATAAATCTTGTTCCTTTCCCTTCCTTTTTTTCTCTTTCCCTCATGTCAAACAACGCATTATGATCACTAGTGTGTGTTTTTCTTTCTCTCTTCCCAGACTCCATATATTCTTTAAAAAATATGAGATAAATAACTCTTTTGCAAAATAAACTACACCTTCTATCTCAAAATAAGTGTTATTTTAGTTTTTTTTTTTTACACAAATCAAGAAAACTAATAAATAGATGAGAGATAATAACAATTTTACAAAGTTAACCTTATTTTTTTGTTAGAAATGTAGTACAACAACACCATTCTACTTATATTATGGGCGTATAGATGGAAAAAATAATTAATATTACATTGAAAAGCTAAAATGACACTTGTTTTGAAACTTTTTTTTTCTTCTTATATGACACTTTTATTGGGAAGGAAGGAGTATTAATTTATGAGAAATATTATTAATATACTCTCTAATATATTTATTACGATATATTCTCTATTATTAGTTGAAATTTATTAAAAATCACAATATTATATAAATCACACTTTCTTATTTAATAAATCTCTCTCATAATTTTATAATTTTTAAGAAATTTTAATTATTAATAAAAAGTCAATAATACGTTATCAGCGCTTCTCTTAATTTATAATCGAATCTAATATATATGTAAGTACATATCAAATTAACTAATAAATCTAATAAATAATTTATTAAGTTGAATCTAACCGTTTGTATATATGGGTGTTAGGGTCATTATGAAATTTGTTGAATGTAGTTGTCAAAAAAATAATACAAGGGTAAGTTATCAAACATCTGTAATCCTTTCGACAAGATTTAGATTCTGTTGAAATACCCTATTATTCGACGATATTATAATTAGTACACAAGAAAGCTACTCGAAAGTATTTTACCTAAGAATTTTCAAAGAATTCGAGTAAAAATCCTCGCTATTCGAGAAGGAATTCAAGTCATGTTCGAGGAAAACATTTAAGTGACATTTGACAAAAAGATCTTGGACAAATCAGAAAGGCGCATAAAGAATAACATAATAACGTTGGAAGCAGTTACTACTAGAAGACAGTTATATACAGGTGTCAACGTATTATTCAGAAGTTATTTGTAGATTGTATACGTGTCTTGTTGTAATTATTTTACCGTTTGATGAAATATCTATAAATAAGTGACCGTGTAGCCATTTTTCTTGGGTTCTGACAATTTACACAAATCCTGTACACCACACATGCCGCACATATGGCTACTAGTCCTAAGGAGAACGTGTATGTTCTAACCCATTTTTTACTTCAATACATTACTTTTATTGTATTTCTTTTCGATAACTCTTCTTCTTTCAATGACTCCTTCATAATTTAATTTTATGTTTATGTTCTTACTTCAATCACTTTATAATACTTCAAAAAGAATATTATAATTGAGTTAGACATTAATTCAATTCGTATTATGAATCTAATAAATTCGAGTATTATATAAAATTACTATCAAATTATGAAAAACCAGTCAAATTATTCTCAAGTTGAAAGTTTTAATTGCTAGTTATAATAAAAGAATCCACACTAAAATTTTAGATTTTAAGTCCATTTAAAAATCTTCATTTGTTGATTAGAATCTCTATAAGAAGTTATCTATTGAGAATCGAATCAATTTTGATTTCTCAAGCGAATTTCCACCATCAACAATGGGAAACTATATTTGATGAATGTGGAAAATGATCACTTCTAGAACTATTAAACGTACTTGAGAAACCATGCAAATTTAATTTCATTTGTTAGATTTCTGTTGAAAATTGAGTTACGTCTTATAATTACTCTCTCCTTTTTGAATTGATTGATGTTTAAGATTTTTTCATACATATTAAGAAAGACAACAAATAAGTTATTTAGTAAAATAATTTTATTAAAATATCCTCATTCCCCTTTTTAAAATTTGACAGACACAAAATTCAAAAGTTATTAGGTGCATGTATTTATTTAAGATAAATTTGAAATGAAAGTGTTAATATTTTATTAAAAACTGAGAATATTAATCGATATGAAAAAAAATTTAAATGCTAAACTGTCAATCAATATGAAACACAGAAAATACGTTACAAAAAGATTCAGTCTAATACAAATTGAATTGCTTCTCTGACCTAACTCATCGAAAAGATTTTTCTCGTACAGGTTCTTCAAATGGCTCCTAATGCCGGTCTTTTCATGCTGATCAAATGAAGATTAATGTACCAAAAGTACTGTTGTTATGTTTTTTATTTTTTCGAACTTAAAATAATAAAAAACTATATTTATAACAATATCAATTATGGAACAACTAGTAAGGTACTGTCGTTGAGCCTATAGGCTGCCATATTGTGTAGGTCACAATTTCATGACATGGATAGGGGACCCCAAACAGAAAAACATGGATAAGGAAAGGGATAAGTAACTTCTAGAAGGCCTACTTGTTTTGGAGGTTACCCGACCTACAATCTAAGTCGGCTCCCACGTGACTATCTTGGCTAGCATAGTCTCGGTTTTCCTGGCTCATTATCCCCTACTATCCCAGATCAGAACCACCTTTATCCCAGCACAGTATGAGAAACACTTAACGGCAAGGAACGCATGCAGTTAGGCACCCAAACGTACCTGTCACGTGGCACCTAGCTCTAACAAAATTTTCTTCCAAGAGCACACTATATAAAGGACTCCATACCCACTAGGTACATACGCTCTCTCTCTCATAATCACTCATACTTGGATCCATATTGACTTAAGCATCGGAATCCTTGCAGGTGCCACCATCGGAGACATCAACAACCACCGTGGGAGCTTGCCGGAGACACATTCTTGTGTTCACCACACAACACTACTCATGACAAACTATTCGATTAGACTTTTCTAAACTATTAAAAAAATTAAAATAAAGTAAAAATTAGAAATATAGCTTCAAATTTAAAACTAATTTATACCAAAAAAAATTAAAATTAAAATTATTGTATAATTTAATTATTTTTTTAGATTAAAAATATTTTTATATTAAATTTTTTAAATAACACTGCCTCTGTTTCATATTGATTGATATTTAAGATTTTTTCACATAAATTAACTAAAGACAATAAATAAGTTACTTAGTGAAACAATTTTATTAAAATATCTTTGCTTACCTTTTCAAAAATTAACTGACACAACACTCAAAAATCACCAAGTTCATTTATTTATTTATGGCAAATTTAAAATAAAAGTGTTAATATTTCATTTAAAACTGAAAACATCAATCAATATGGATTTTTTTTGAATCCTAAAACATCAATTAATATGGAATGAAGAGAATATATACTTAGATTTAAAATTTTAAAATAAAAGAAATAAAGTCAAAAGTTCTTAAAATTAATTTCTTTTAAAATTTATTCATTAAAAAAATTTTTAAAAGTTTTATTTTGACAACTATTTAAAAAAAAAACTCAAAACTAACATGTCAGTTAGTCTAAGTGAAACTGGATTCAAATTTCTTAAATAATGACTCGGATTCTAGTTTTGTAGATGTAAAAAATGTGGTTTGGAGGAGAGATCCTACTAAAAGGTAGCTAGTAAAGTTCTCTGACAGAAATTAGTCATCAATAAAGTTAATAAATACTTCACATCTGCCACCTATAATATGATGGAATAATAAATAAAAAATACTTCAAATAAGTCAAACTAATCCTACAAGTTCGCGAGAAAAAAAGTCCTGGGTAGTGGACTTCGCTTCGAAATGGGGTACGCGATGTGCCTCCCTTTTTAGCCCAATCTCGAGTCACGGGGTCCGTGTATACTCTGCCAGTCCATTGGGTACACTTTACCCAAGTCTATAGTATTTTTTTTTGTTGGGTGAATAGCTCATAGTGTTCTTGTTCTCACTTTTAGTTTCGACTTTATGACTCAAATTTGTTGGTTTAATTATGTTTTTATCTTTTTATTACAGATTTTTTTGGTGCAAACTTTTTTGTTTTTTGATAATCATGTTATTGTTACGGAGTATCCATCAACTTTACGATGACTAATTTTCGCTAAAAAACTTGACTAACCACATGTAACAGGATCTCCCATCCCAATTATTTTTTTTCATCTACAAAGTTCGAACTTGATACCTTACTTAAGGGATCCAAACCTAATATTACTTGGACCAACGATATGTTGGTTGGTGCAAACTTTTTATTACTGTTAATGTGTAGTTTTGATTTATAATAACATTGTAATTTAATTTTTTAATCATTTATACTTGAATTTATTTTTTTAAAATTATTACAATCCAGCTTTAGTTTCAATTTTTTTAATGGATATAATCAAGTTTTCCTATTATGTCTTGTCTATTTCAAATTTTCCAATCAACATTGTTGTTCTCAAAATCTTTGTGAACTGAACTCATTTAATCATTTTAAACTTTCTTTCATTCAAAATCTACCAATTGAAACATCATATGTTACTAAAGTTAAAAGTTTCAAAAAAAAATTCTTTAAAACCTTAACCTCACACTACATGAAATCTTTCAAATTAGATCAATTTCCCCCCCCCCCTCATAAACCCTTTAATATTTGAGGAAAAAAAGGGGTTTAAGGATTTAATATAAAGGGAAAGAGATAAAAGGACTTTATCATAGCTATTAAAAATTGAGAGATTAAATTTGAGTAAAAATTATCGAGAGACTAAAATCACCGTAAATTATAATGGAGAGACTAAAATACAATTAAATTTTTTAATTTATTGAAAACATCTAGCATCTCTTTCTCCTTTTCTTTAGAAAAAAATATTCTTATAAAAGAATTATAAGATGTAGGGCTCATTCTTAAAATAAATTATGTGATTATAAAAAAACTATTTTTATAAAAGTAAAAGCTATATGCGCTTGGATACAATACTTAAATACTTTTGTATCTCCTTGATGCCCACAAATGAACACAAACTTAGAGTTTAAAATTAAAATTGAGCCTGTTAATTTTAATTTTTATGTTTGAAAGCTATTATGAATAAGAATCATAATTTCACATGATAATTTGTTAACATTTATACTGTCATTTAATCACAAATCACCATATATAGTAAGTTTGTTAACTTTTACAATAACTATCTTAAAATCATATTAACAATGATTTGTAATTGATTGATAATGTAAAAGTTTCTACACTAATAGTGTATAACTATTAGACTCATTTTATAAAACTAAAAAGTAATTAGCTCAAACTTTTTATGTTTTAATCAATATCTTAAAGATTGTTGATTCTACGTTTCAACCTAAAAATAAAAAGAGGTGTGACTTTGCCTCAATCCAGGTCATGGTTACCTGCATGGGTTTTCAGGTTCAGCCTAAAAGGCCCATATCTTGACCCTTCTCTAATTTTATTCGTTCCTAAGTTCTCTGTTCTTATTTGTTCTATAATTGTTGTGAGTGTATTATGTAATCTAAAGATTGTAAAATTATTTTATGTTTTTAATCATTTAAAACCTATTACTAAAAATATTAAATACAATTTTCATTTATATCAGTATGTATTTTGATAAATAAATTATTATAACATACTTACAAAAAACAATAAATTATTTATTTAATATCATAAAAGTTCACTTGATTTCAATTTAATTATGCAAAAAATTATGATATTAAATAAGTTCATCAAATGACATCAAAAAATAACCATTCTTTCAAGTTATTATAAATTAAAGTAAGGACTATTTTATATTTTTCAATGTTGGAAGGACTTAATATTACTAATATTTAAAACACTAAGTTAATGTTAAATGAATATTCTAATGACTAAATTAGTAATTTATTCTAAAAATAATAAATTTAAAAGTACTAAATTCTAATATAAAGTGTATTTGCACTTTTTTTTTTATATTATGGTAGTTAATTAACATATGTAAAAAATGATTGATTAATAAAAACAAATTAGGTTTATTTACCCTCACAAAAGAATTGATTCATAATATGTGCTCTAAGTTCATACTAATGTTTCGTAAAAGATATCAAATCCAATAGAAATGTTTTATAATTTCAATCTCATGCAAAGAAAATTAAAAGTAATTTGGTTACTAAAAAAATTACCATCTCAAATAAGTCATTCAAATGACATCAAGTAGTAATTCTATCAAACTATTATAAATCAAAATAAGAACTATTTTTATGGCTTTCAATATTTGAAGAATATAAACTAACAAATATTGGGAAAACTAATTTTAATGTTAAATGAAACTTTGGAGGATCAAATTAGTAGTTTAGTATAAAATTATGTCAAAGACTTAAAGCATTAAAGTCTAATAGATTAAGTAAGTTTTCTGTCCCTCTAAAATTCACTTTTTTTTTTCTAGTTAGTCCATCACTTTTATTTTTATTTGTATAAACGAATCTTCCATAAACCATTTTTTGTTGGCAAATTGATCCTTCCATTAATATTTCATCCATTTTTTTTTTTAAATTATGTCCTCACTTAGTCTCTATATATCTTGAGTTTTTTATTTGGTCTCCCATTTTAGAGGAACCAAATGAAAAAACCGTGATATTTTGCAGAACTACAGGAGAAACTTGTTATATTTAAAAGAATCAAATAAAAAATTATAATTTTTTTAGAGATTAAAAATGTAATTAAGCCAAGTCTAATTTATAAAGCTTATTTGCACATATTATATATATATTTTTCATATTATGATTGATTAACAAAAGAAATTACATTTACCTACACTCACATAAGGATTGATTCATAATATATGCTCTAAGTTCATGTTATTTTTGGATTTAAGACCCTAGTATCCAGACACTACATTAAACATCCAATTAATTTGCTTTGAACCAAGTAAGATTAATGTTTAGTAAAAGAAGTATTAAATTCAATAAAGTAGTTTTTATAAATTTAATCTTGTAATAAGAAAATTAAAACTAAGAGTTTGTTGACAAATATTTTTAATTTTATGCTTTTCTATTCATAAATTTTAATTTAAAATTTTAATTAAGGAAAACATTCGTATTTAACAAATTTATAGTTTAGGGTAAAAATCACGTGAATCTTATTAAAATGATGTGAGTTTTATCTCCTATTCAATGAAGTCTATTTATTATTTAATAAAACCTAAATAAATTTGACCATATAACAAGTAATGTATTAAAAAAAAAAATTCAAAAATATATTTGATAACATTCATCTGCTCACCAACATCCTTTACAACCTGCTGTGTTATATATATATTGAATGTTATCAAATATGTTGTGTAAGATAATTAATATCACTTACACGGTTACGCTTGTACAGGAACATCATCCTCATCAGAATCATTACCTTTACTATTACTATTTTCACCAATTGAATCTGCATCCTCTAACGGTGCAAAGAGGTGCCTTTGCACCAAAACTGGTAGCTATTATTATTAGTTTGTTACATCATCAAAGCATATCTCAAGCATATTTTGGACATTTGAAAATTTCATTCATGAACTTATCGAACACTTGCATTAACCTGTTACATTTGTGTTTGTATCAGCATCCGTGATGCACGTTATTCTTTAAATTCACGTCACAAGCAAGGAAATGATGCAAAAGCAAGCTTGAGTTGCTTCTGCTAGATTCGTGTCTAGCGGTAACAAAGGGGTTATCAAACATGCAGTATCTAGACTAGAGAGAAATAGAATAAGGTTCCAAAATACGAAGAATAATGAATGATACTATTGAAATTAGATAGGATATTTTTATATAAGAAATATTTCCAAATAACTTTCTCTGCAATATAAGAATGGAATTAAAAACAAAATTATCTTAAAAATACGACGCCTGTACTTGTGGGAAAAAAAACAATCTTCCAAGCATACTAAAATATATTAGCAGTACCTGAACTTTATTTTTAAACTGATAAAACACCTTTATTGAAGCACTTAGGGTGGGAAAGAGAATGGTAGCTTAGGGCTTGAATATCTATGCAACTCTAATCAACCGTAAATTTTATAACTACACACAATCACAGCCGCAATTTAAAACGGTAAAGTGAAGGCCAAACAACTCCAGCAAATTTCATAGTCGGAATCAATCACTTGAGCTAGGATTCTTAGGCCATTGGTCCCATCCCATTTATTACCATATAATATGGTTATAGTTAGTTGATATCTTCATTAAGACCCAAACCCAACTAATATCTAATTAAATTTTGACCATACTCTAAATACGGCAATACCATTCATTGTCTTTGACGGATTCAAGTCTCAAAAGCAGTTGCTTGATGATTGGAATCTTAAATTATGTGCCGGTGAAGATTGATTAGAACTAGGTAGGTAGTAGTTACTCGTACCGTGAAGCAGCTAAATCACATGTTCCTCCTAAGATGAAGAAATTATTACATGATTCATGTAATTCGGACCATTCTTCACCTGGCATGTACCCACATTTTTTAATAGCAAATGCTAACCAGTGCTCTTTAAGCACTGTTTAAAAAATAAAAAATAAAAAGTTTTCATTAAAAAATGTCATTAATATACATCTATTGTGATTTTCAATGCATTTTTAATGTGATTTCCAATAAAAACTTTCTATTTTGAATTCCTTAACCAATGTCCTAAAGATACTAGCTAGCAAGACACTTTTTTAATTTACAAAAAAAAAAATTAATAATGTATCACATAAAAATTAGTCGGAACCGCATGATAATCCATGTAATAATCGCCAGGGCAATTAAAGAAGTTGGTATATTTCTGTTGAACACAAACACGAATCTCACACTTTCCAAGGCACATTTGCTGGAAGGAAAAACTTATATCTACTAACGAACGTTCATTTGCAGCCTAAAAAAATATCCGAAGAAAATCCATAACACATATCGCTTACCCTTCAATTATCTCACATTAAGGGTAGGTTGTAGAACATGAATGTGGAGTATGTAAAAGGTTATAGCAAGACGAACTATAGTCAAATTGTGCAAATGTGAGGTGGTGTATATTAAAATGTGTGAAGAACATATTCAAATATTAAACATTTATGCCCTTTATTGCTAGCTTTTGCTTCGGCAGTTTTTTTTTTTTTTTTTTTAGGGGGCGAGAAGGCGTAATAAAGCAGATCAAATCGCAAGGAAGAAATTATAACAGTCAAACGAAAAACACTCTCGTTATTGTGTCAAGACAGTGCCATCAGAATTCTACCCAAAACAATGTGTGACAACATTCTCGGCCACTCTTCCTTGGATGGCTTGATTTTATAAACATATACTCTGACTAAATTTCCGAATTCCAGGAATGGGAAATGGAATTAAGAATCAACTTTCACTTCAGACTTGCCATGAAAATACTATAAATGAAGGTGTTGTTGACCTTACGCAGCAGCAGTAATGAACTGTATTGCCTCTTTGCATATACCAGTCATTGTGGCTTCGGGTCCATATACCTGTAATAAAGATAGATATCCAAAAAGATTATAGACTGCTCCTCAAGGCAAATTTTCCTAACAGCATCAATTGGTTGTTCAATACTATACTGATAGCAATATACTTTTTGATACACTCCTTTTAACACACTCTACAATTAATTAAAATTTATTAAAAACTACAAAATCATAGTGAGACTAAATAAATAAGTGAGACCCACAAAATTTTGTAATTTTTAATAAATTTCAACTAATAGTAAAGTGTGTTAAAACTGTATTGCTAGCATTTCTCGTACTATCAATAATAAAGGTATGAGGTATGTAACCTCAATGGGGATGCCAATCTCCTCTCCAAGTGCTCGCATTAAAGCTAGACCCTTCTGGTAGTTGGGACCCCCTCTTCTCACATAGATGTGCATCCTTGCTGCTTTTAACTTCGACTCCTGAATTGCAGTAGCTCAACACTCAATTAACCTTACTACAAGAAGATTCTCATCAAGTATCTGAACCAAGCTCTATGATCATAGGCTTACCTTCTCCTTCAGTGCCCGAATTATACCGTTAAATGTAGCAGCAACATCAGTGAAGTTGGCTATGCCTCCTCCTATCACAAGAGCTCTCTTTTGGCCATCAGGGTTTGCAGTTGCACACTGGAAAGAAGAAAGGAGATTATAATATAATAGATACAGAATACCTATGGCATCAGGTGCAAAGTTAGCATGCATATCATACACTATATTTAGACACTTCAAACAAGGACTGCCTCATCATGTAAGCATGAATGTTAAATCTCTAAATTGATATTTTTACCAAAAATAAAGCAGATATATAGGTTCATTACATCGATTACAACTCTGGCGTACTGTAAGACCTCCTCTTCTTTGGGTGCACCGCTGTATTCAGCATAGTTTCCAAGCTCAGATGCAAAGCCAAGATCTCCTACCTATGTTAATATTGTACCATGTAAGTTGTCACTTAATGCTACAAAATATGGATATTAAATATGAATTTGGTTTTAAAATAAGAGAAACACACCGTATCAGCATAGATGACACTAGCACCTCCCCCAGCTACCATTGTCCAAATTCGGCCCTCTGGGTTCAACACTGTGAATTTTAAAGATGCACTTGTCTGCAATATTAAATAAGCAAACAAATTAACGATCAAAATTACAACTATAGGCAATAGTATTATTGCATTCATCAAACATTATTGATGACTGCTGTTCAAGAAATATGAGGATTAAGACCAGGTGATACCGAGAACCTAAAAGGATTAGGGTGCATTTCGGTAAACAGTTTAATTAAGCTCTTATTTAATAACCTTTTATTACATGAGAGCTTATATTATAAATTTACTACAAAACTTGTTGAAATAAGCTAAGAAGAGCTGATTTTGATAAGCTTCACCAAGACACTTATTGAAATAAGCTAAAAAGAGCTTATAGGAGTCATAAGTTGTTTTCATAAGCTTCTTATTACCTATAAGCTCTTCCAAACACCCTAAGACATAAAGCAGTTTTACTTCCCAAGATTCCTCCAGGCAGATTTCAGAATAATAACAGGTTCATTACTCAGCCAAAGAATTATAGTTTTTACCCTCAGTAAGGAGAAAAAAACAATGTATGTACTATGTAGTATGTACACAAACACAGACACACAAAAGCAGACACGCACATCTTATGGGCATAGTTTTAACTAAATTGAATAAGATTGTACATGCAGGTCAAAGTTATATTTGTACACCTTTTCATCTAATCCATGAATGAAAGACTCAGTGGCACTCATAACCCTTCCAAACGGCAGTGGAAATTCAATGTCTCCCCATCTACACCAAATTCAATCACGTATGTTAGTTTAAAAATATTAACTGCAAAATACCCATCAGTTTTACATTATAAAAAATAGAAATCTAGTATTCTATCCTTGAAAATAACACTTGGCATTTACTAGAGGGAAATAACCTACTTCTTGAAGTTCTTGAAAGCAGCGGTGTCATCTAGCTCGCCTCTCATATCCAAAGGATAAGGCTTCCCATTAACCAATGTGAAAGGATTCATCTCTAAGAAAGTGAAATCCAGGTCTAACACAAAAGAAAAGTAAATAAATAAAAACATAAAATAAAGGAAAATGGTACAATTTAAATGTAACAGTCAATAAAGTCAATTGCAGAAGCCCATCCAGAGGTGTTTTGGTAACTTGATATATATATTGTATACCTTGAAACAGAGTGAAAACCACTTTGAGAAATTCCTCAATTTCTCCCTTGATCTGTAGAAAAAGTACAGGATTCAATCACATGGTCTGATTGATTTGCATCAAGAATCAAAGTAATATGCATAAACACACGTATGGTAAAAATTCCAAAGTTAATCTGTTCATAAAATAACAAATCAGCAATTAAATTGAATTTACCTCCAAGGGAAGGGTTGCAACAAGTGGGGCAACAATTTCTGATGTAATAGACACTCCTGTTGGAACAAATATAGTCTTAACCTGAAATATGAATAAACCACTTTGTAACTTATATAAGGGAAAATTTTACATGCGTAAAATATATAGAGTATTTATGAAATGTGAAAAATATGCATTTTAGTACCTTGTCCCAGTTCTCTTCAATTTCAATTCCTCCACATTCCGAAAAGCTTATGCTGTTCCCAAGTCTATCAGAGACAATGTTAAGGTAAAACTCTTCATTGTGTGGGATGAAAGGTTCAACAATGAAAGTTGTTATGGGTCCTTTGCACCCACTCATCTCAACCTATACATAAGAGAAAGACCTGACTAAATACATCAAGGGTGGAAAGGAAAATACTCAGAACAACTAAAAAAAATAAAGAGGGAAAAACACAAGAGTAAAGCACCTCTTTTCCAAGACGCTCTTTCACAAACAAAACAACTTGTGCAAAATCCAAATTCAAGGCAACCAAACCGCTTTTGCCACGCTTTCCAAATAACATGTCAGGCTTCACAACCAATTTAGATGATGAAAGCCAAGGTTCCTTCTCTTGTAGCTCAGTGAAATCAGTTGATGCAGTAATCTTGAGACACAAACAGAAACAAATTCAGTAATCATTACTCAAGTTTGATAATGCACTACGCTACACAAGCCACATGTGGAATGGTAAAAGATTATGAATTTAATTAGAATCTACTAACAGTCACATGTCATCCAATCCAATCACAGACCATCATATATGGATATGATAAGTTCGTTAACTTTTATCATAACTACTTTAAAAGTTGTACTTAGGATGATTTTTAATTGATTGACAGTACAATTTTCTTTATACTGACAATATATGAAAATTAAACTCAAAGATCATTGATTTCTGAAAACTATATATATATATATATATATTATATTATTTATTTATTTTTCATTTGCATTCCCATTATAAAGTAAGTAACATGACTTAAATGACCAATTAAAATTTCTCGTTGAAGTGAAACTGAACTTATCCTGAGTGTTAAACAAACTTCAGTTGATAGATCTTATGCATAATACTCACATTAATGTTTATACTAACTATTAACTAACTCATGATAAGAGAGTACTTACTTGTGCAGACTTGATCGGCAACTCCTTGCCAGAGAGTCTCTTAAAGTGCTCCTTCAACAACCTCTTGGAGTCGTACTCTCTGATCTTCTTGCGCGCCATTTTTTCTTACTCTATTTCATCAACCAAACAACCCAATCGTCAATGATTCATCATAACATATCTGAACAACAACAACAATCACACACGCAATAAACTCAAACACCAAATCTCATTCCACCCCCCATTAGAACCAAAAATAGAGAGACCCCATCTCGAATTAGCTTCAGGGTACCTCGAAATTCAGATCAAAATCGGAGCTTTAATTTAAGGCTCAGAACTCAGAAGATTGTACGGATCACGCAGAAACATGAAAGAATGGATCAAAGAGAAGGAATGAGAGAATGGGGTGGGAATTACCGTTGGATAGAGCAAAGAACGAGGAAGAGGCAGGTGGGGCGTGAGTAGTTAGTCAGATCTAACGAACGAGTGAACGAATGGGGAGAGGTTGTGATGGCTGTATTTAGAGCTGAAAGGTTTGATTATTTTAATTTATTTGTTTGGAGAAGGAAAAGGGGAAAAAGAAAATGATCGGGTGGTTGGGTTGGTGAAACGTAAGAGGGAGATTGAAGAGGAATTAGGCAACAACACATGCACATGATTGAGGGGTTACCCACCTACTTACTACTACTCCTTCTTCCTTTGGACCAAAGTCTTAGTTTCAGCTTTCATTCAACCAGTAGGGGGGTGTTGGGTACACATATCCGGACATGTAATGTATTTTTAGAACTTTGTCTGATATTTTTTTTTTTAACAAAATGACATGCAAGAAGAAAGAAATAAAAAAGGAAAAAATAAAAAATATAGTAAACAATGTGATTAAAAAGAAAAAAATAAATAAAAAAGAAAGTATATGCAAAAGGAATGAAAGGGGAAGATGTATAAAAAAACTTATAATTATATTTTTTAAGAATGAAACTTTGATATCCTTTAAACCTACTAGGGTCGGCCTAGCTGTAGAAAGATGGGATAGTATACATAATGTCTTACGTTCTAACCTCAATGTGATCATTATAAAAATAAATAAAAAAACTTTGATATCCTTTACATTCTTGAAAAATAGTACTTTTTTTTGTTACAACAAAGGTATTTCTAAGTGATGATTAATTATTTTTTCACTAGAAAAAAATTCTTCGAAATTTGTAGATTATTAAAGTGAAATTTATTAATTTTGATAAAACCTTTTTCATATACAAGTTAATAATCAATCCTGTTCTCATTGAGAACTAATTAAAGATTAGGAATCCTACTCTAGGGGTTGAATATAGTGTAAGGGCAATTCTAATAGGAGTTGTTATGCAATTAGCACCTCTAGCAACAATTTCAAGAGCAACACAATACTATTGGAGAGCTTTCTATTTTTGCCACATAGAAGCAACTGTTGTTGGGAAGAGAAATTGCAATTATTTACATTTTTGTGGGTCTCACAAAACTTTTCTCTGTATAAAGTAAGTAGTAGGGTCTGTTTAAGAAATTTTTTTATGTTGATGCATTTGAGTAAAAAGTTAATTAGGTTGCTTGAAATAGTAAAAATTATGTGGTATTATAGAAAAATGTGAGAAATAAAATAAAATTATTTTTAGCAACTCACAAGAGTTATTCCATTAAAGTTGCTCTAAGTATAGTATTTGTGTTTTTACTTTGTTACCTTAGGACAATCTAATCATTCTCTGTTGATAATTTATGGAAGGGTTAAATATGTTTTTGGTCCTCCAAAAATTGATCCATTTTGGCATTAGTGTTCAAAAAAAAATTCTTGAATAAAGTTCCTCAAATATTAAAAATATCTTAATTAGATCCCTCTGTTGAACTCTATTTAATTTTTCTATTATATGATGACCACATCAGCATTATAGTCACCATTAATTTGTTGATGTGGCTGTCCTTGTCAACTATTATGTCCAGATCAGATTAATAACATACTTTTTAAGTAAAATTATTACATGTTTAATCCTAAATCGTAGTTTTTTTTTACCTTAAAACAAAAGTAATTACACGATTTTTTATTAAAAATTATCACTAGGTATTTTAGGTAACAAAATACTTTACTTGGAAGCTGATGTGACCATCATTTAACAAAAAGTTCAGCAGAGTTTAGTACAGGGATCTAATTGGGGTATTTTTAATATTTGAGGGACTTTATTCAAGAAAAGAAATTTTTGAGAACTAAAACCAAAACGAGTCAATTTTTGGAGGACTAAAAACATATTTAACCCTTTATCGAAATAGGACGTGACGTATCGTTATAATGATCAATTAGAAAAAAATAATAGAGTTGTCTTTATAACGGTAAAATTAATGTGGTCTTTCAACTTACTAAGGTCAATCTAGTAGGGAAGGATTGGAGTAGCTTGCATAAGGTCATAAATTCTAATTCAATGCCATCATTGTACACAAAAAAATAATGTGGTCTTTCACTTGCTAGTTTGACTCATTTTATGGTAAGTCGACCATTTGAATAATCTTACTCAATCAGTATAATCTATAATTCCTTAGTGTCAAACCTAAAAAATAAGGATAATCTAATCTAAGGTGCATTTGATACCATTAAGGTTCAACACAAGAAGAACAACACATGACAAACACTTAAGTTACATGACAATTTTTTATTTTGTACTTGTTTGGTGGACAATGGACAGCACAAGCAAAATAGTGTGAAATTTACTACAATACTCTTTTTAATATTAATTATATTAGTACAATTTAGATTAATTATTTTAATATGACAATAGTGGTGGTGACGACAGGAGTGACAATTGTAGTGGTGGTGGTGGTAGCGACGGCGATGGTGGCAGCGATGACGACAATGGTGATGGAGGCAATGAAGGTGGTGTTGGCTGTGACAATAATGGTGGTGGCTACGACGACGACAATAATAGTGGTGGTGGTAGCAATGATAATGGTAGTGAAATTAGCATCAACGATAACAACAACAACGATAGTGGTGGTTGTGGCGGCACCAACAACGGTGGTGGTGGTGGGGACACAACGGTGGGATATTTTTATTTTTTAGATATTTTGCACTTGAGACAAAAAATTGTTCCATCGTCACTTGAGTTATGCTATCCCATGATCCTTTTTCAAATTAAACGTAAAACAATTATTTTTGTGTTATCCAGTACCATACTTTTAAACAAATCAAATAGACCCTAAATTAATGATTGATAGGTTAATTTTGTTTGAGTAATATTTGTACACTTTCCTTAATACAAAACTTAAAAAGGAAGGTGATCTAGTCTACATTGATGAGCAATAAGTTAAACTTATTGGTAGGTCCAAAACTCTAATTAACAATTTAACATGTTTTAAAAAATTAATTAATTATTATTCATAACCTACTTTATCATTGAAAATTACTCGTTGCTATGTGTTAAATAATATGAATAATTATAGACACTTCGTTTTTTTATTAATGATGACATAGACTTTAGCATTAATTATGTTTATTTTTTATCAGAAAATTATATTTACTTTCCATACATCTTTCTTAATTTATTATTTTTTAAAATGTGTATACAAGAAAGGTATATACAATTATTTTTAAATAATAAAAAAAATTATTATTATTTAAAAAAATAGAAAAAAAATATGTAAGGACTTTATCAAGTTACATTTTACCTTCATCACGTTAAAATATACTTGTAACTAGAGCATTAACTCGTGTGATGCATGGGTGAATTGTGAAGAAAGTAATTTTTGTAGGACAAACTTAGATATAATTTCATAGGTACTTTTAGCGTTATTCTCTAATCAAAATTAAAGTTTCACTTTGGTAATTTATGATGACCTTTGATGACAACCTTTACTATGTGAATTATCGAGGTGAAATTCAATTCTAATTAAAGAACATTACTAAAAATACCTATGAAACTACATATAAGTTTTTTCATTTTTTGCATGTATTAAAAAAGTATATTAACAACTTTGTTAATTTCTTATATTGTTGAAAAGAGATCTAAAACAAGTTAAAATTTTTACAATAGGGAACTTAATTTACTATATTCTTATAAAATAATAAAATATCCAATAAATATGAACTTATTCATTAATAAAAAAATAGAAGATAATTGAATGTGCTTATTTTTCAATACATGTATAAAGTTGAATTTCACATTGTATTCTTGAAATCAAGAACATAAACAAATTAAATTACATAACAAAAAAGAAAGAAAGTTAAATTTAACTAAAAGAACTTAGATTATTTCATTAAATTTTTTTTATGGAGTCCATTAATTTAACATCCTATAAAAATATTGGAAACAAGATAAAGTGATTGAACAAAACAATGTAAATTTAAGAGCACATATTTAAATGATTAAATGTCAATACAATTTATATAAGATATCACATTTATTTGTATTAAATTTGATTTGATGTGACTGCATGAATAAATTATGTGTGGAAAAGTTATTTTCTATTATTTTGAAAGACAATTTATATTTAAACTTAAAAATAAAAATAACAAATTAATATTTTTGTTATGATAATTACCTACTTTCTTTTTATAAGGTATATAGACATAAAGGACAATTAAGAATTACACCTATCAATTACGACAAATTGTCATCAACTCCATAAATTGGTCAACTATTTTATTTTTTATTGATAAAAATATAAATAACTATAAAAATAATCATAATGAAATAGTAATAATAATCATATCCCCGTGCAATGCACGGAAATTTTATCATTGTACTAAAACAAAGTCTTTTACAAATTAATTAGATGAGAAAATAATAAATAAAAAATAAGTAATGATTTGCTTAAAACTTATTAAGATTTTAAATATTAAATTCACATGAAAAAAAATGGTAAATAGGTCTACAACGAATTGCCTCCCATGCCACATTCTATTTTGGTTTCTAAATTAGTTTATTTACTAAATAAAATATTGTAGATCACAGAAACATTGATTAGCATCTAGTTGTTTGTTGATGGGATAAATGCTTAATAGTAAAATTAACATGAAAATTTTGTTGATTATTTAAAAATCAATATCCATACTTCACAAGAATTTATTTGAAAATTAAGAATATGTCAAATGAGAAAACCTTATTAATGAGAGTTAGATGATCAAGTGAATTTAGTTTTAACCACTAATTCTAAACTTAAACAATAAAGATTAAAACATGAAGATAAGTTCTTAACTTAACCATTTGGGGTATGATTTTATAACTAATTTGATATGAATAATTACTAATATTAAAGTTTAAAATTGTTAAATATAATATTTTCATCTTTAATAGACAATTTATATTTCATTCTATTAAATCTTCAAAATATTTTATACTAATTTAATAATAATAATGATAATATATAACATTATCTCTTGTATATTTATTATCATTCATCTTTAATTGGCTTTTATTTTTCAAGTACTTAGTAGATGAAATTATCTAATTTATTATAAAATACAACTAATTTCTAAATTAGTTTAAAAATAAATTTAATTCAAAATGTAGATATAAAAATGTATATTTAATTATTATAACAATAAATTAAAAACTATTAAAAACACAAATAAATTGGAGTCCAAATTTAATTTACTTAGAAAAGATAGAAACAAACACATGGATTAATTTTAATATGTTATCATGTAATTGAATCTAAATTAATTAGGTAAAAAATTAAATCTGCTTAGATAAAAAAAAACTTCAATAAATTTGGGTGAGAAGACACTATAAAGGAAAAACATATATTCACATTAAAGTTAATATAATAATAAATTAGAGAAAAGTACAAAAATTATAATTTTTATAGTAGATTCTTTTTATGGAGTATATTCCCTATAATAGTCATTGTAGAAGAATTTATAACAAACCTATATGCCTTGTTTCTTTATTATAGATGTATCCATAAAATCCATCTATGTTTGACTTATCACTTATGCTTCCATTTCATGAAGCTATAGGTCAAGAAACTCTAAATTCATCTTGTAGATTTGTGATATTTTGAGTTATAACTTTTTCAACAATAGTTGATTTGTTCAAATAGGATTCATAAGCAATGTTCATCCATACAAAATGAAATTAATGGTAATTTTTAAAAAATAACAATAATATCATAATTATTTTTTAAAATCACATTTATTAATTAATTTTTATAAAATTGATATAAGTAAACAAAAAAGTTTATATTAAAGACAAATTTATATTAAAACAAATTTCATTTTTATAGCATGTGTAAAAGCACCACATAGTCAAGGTTTTTTATTATTTGAATAACTCATTTCACATATACATGAATTATGCTATGGTGTTATAAATGCTTTGCCAATTTAAGAAATCCTACACTATTCCTAATTTCAAGCAAACACTTATAACATTTTGTAAAAGTTTAAATTTTTAAGAAAGCACGTATAAAAATTATTAAATAATTAAAATTAGTAATTTTAAAATTGCTAATTTAACCCCAACTATTCTTATTTTCTAAAAAGCATTTATAACATTTTTAAAATTTTAAAATTTTAAGCATTGTAACAGTTTTACATAATTAAAATTAATAAATTTAAATTTAATTATTTAACCCCAATTATTATCTTGATTATAAAATTATTTAACCCCCACTATTGTTATAAATACCTTCTTTAAATTTTTAAATTTTTGTAACAATCTTACATAATTAAAATTAATAAATTTGAATTTAATTATTTATCACTAACTTGTGTTTTTTTTTTAAAATAATGTAATTTGATATCATTGTAATAGATACCAGCTTTACTGCTTATAGTCTCTTCTACTACCAAACCTTTGAATCACACAATAAAAATAAAATAAAAACCAATGGAAAAAAATAGATTTGTATACGAAAAACAATTAGATGTAACCACTTCTCTTTTCCTTCCTAGAGCTACAATCACCCTTTAAACCCACCACCCGCAAGCAAAGACCAAAGGAAAAAAAAAAAAAACATAAAAAAGAGAGAGAAAGAGGAATAAGAAAAATAGAGAAAGAGTACAAAGAGAAAACATCAAAAAAAGAACCAAAAAAAAAAATCGCAACAATGTGAAACCACCACTATGTCTCTCTCATTAATGTTGCCTGCAACCACAATCATGTCTCTACACTGTAATCCATGACCTATTGCAAAAAACTCACCATCTTTGAACTCCTATAGTCAATCCCACCATCATCACACAAGTCACAACCAAGAAAAGTTTACATTAATGTTATGTATAGAAAAAACCAAAAAAAAAAAAAAGAAGTAAAAGAGAAGGAATGAGGAAAAAAAATTGCATACCATGTTTAGGTTTTAACCTTAAAAGAAACGAAGGAAATGTAGGAGCTTTCGTCTCACATTAATTTATTATAAATCTCCTAATTTGGCTAACCCTATTCTGCACTTTGTTGCTTCCAATAAGAGTTCAAATTAATGTTGTGCAAGACGACATAGGATTGGAAATACAATGTTATCAAACCCTAAGATAATGGGGTTTTAATAAAAAAAAAAAGGAAGGATATTTTAAGGGATTTGAATTAATATGAAAAAGAATGAGAGAGAAAATATTGAAATATGAAGTGGTGCTATGATAAAAGAAAAAGACGGTGAGTTGAAAACAACAATGACTTTAAATAACCTAATTAAATGGCATAATTACCATTCAAATTTAATTCTCAAAATCCATCTACTTAAAATAATTTTTCTATAAATAAATTTAATTTGTAAAATTTCAAATGACTAATATAACCTATTAAATGCAAAAAATTTAAAATGATTAATATAATAGAATAATATATGGAATAATAAATTAAAATAAATTGTACTCCCTCACCATATTTAAAATTAATTCTCACCACAATAGGTTGAGCTTTCTTAAATTAAAATATATATTTGACTGAAATTTATTAATCAAATAAAGAAGTTTTATACTTTCTATTCAATTGTGTAAGTTACCGCAATCGATATTTAATATAATTAAATTTTTAAATAACATGTTTTATAATTTATAATTAAGGACAATTACCTTAGTTACACATATTTATGAACTACATTAATTTCTTTAATTTTACATTTTAAAATAATATACTTACCTTTAACTATTATAATATATAATATATAGAATCTTTTGTAAATTTTCATCACCTTATTTTAAAATAATTACCTTTATTAAAATAATAATTATTACCGTTATTATTACTATAATATATATTATACTAAACACCAATAAAGTATATATTATACTATTATGATATATACTTAAAATAAAATATAAAAGTACTATTTAATATATAATTAGTTTTTATAATCAATTTCGAAAGTAATCAATATAATTAGTTTTTATTACACCAAAATTCAAATTAATTTTATAATTTAATACTTACGAAACTCTAACAAAAATATTAAGGAATCCTATTTAAAACTGCTAAAACCTTGACGTCGCTAATTAATACCCTTGAAACGTTACAAAACCTTTTTTAATACATATAAAGATTTAATTTACACTTTTTAGTTAGTTGAAAATTTAATTTACATATTAAAATTTTGTTCGCATAAAATAGACTTGTTGAGTAAAGTAATTTATTTTAGTAACTTATAATATTTTTTGAAACACTATTCTAAATAGCATTCTGAATTTTCAGGTTTGAGCTAAAAGTGTTTTTTCTATTTTTTATTATATTTTTCTATATTTCCTAATTTATCTATTTATTTTAAAAAAATGGGTATGTTTTTACATTTCAAAATAAGTAGTGAGACTACTAGTATTTGTGAGCATTATCTTGTGAGCTTAAACACCTAACATTTCAAAGTTCCTAATTTACTATTAGGTCGAATAATCTATTATAAATTCTTAGTTATAAACTAGTATTTTAACTTATGCATTGTACATAATAAATATTTATTTTATATAACTTAAATTTATAATAAATAAATACTAGTGAATATATAAATTATATTATAATTAAAATTTTTAAGAAATAAATGTTTTTGAACATATAGATTATATTTTAAATTTATAATAAACAATTATTGTAATACAATGTTAATTTTTAATTGTTGATATTTTAAAAAAAATATATTAAAATTTAATTTAGAACTAAAGATATTAAAAATGATAGATTGAAAGAGATAAGAGGTTAAATTTTTTAAAAAAATTCTCTTGTTAAAGAATGACAGTTAAAAACACTCTTGTTAAAAATAACAGCTAAAAATGCTCTCGTTTAAGATAGTTATTCTATTTAACATATAGGGTGGATTAATAATGGGAATATGGATATTATGGAGTAACAATGCAATCTTTAATTTGGTATTCTTATCCTTTGAGAAAAAACTCCAACCAATGTATAAGAACATTTTCAATGAAGAATTCATTTATCGATTCTTAACTTAGTTTTAGGGAATCCTACATTGATATATAGAATTTAAGAACTCTAAAAAGTTTTCATTTCAATAGTAGAATTTTAATGAACTTAAAAATGAGTCTCACAATGGACCCTATTTTTTTAATATTTTTTTGTTGGTATTTTTTAGGGTCTGTTTGATTTGTTCAAAAATATGGTAATGGATAGCATAAAAATAATTGTTCCACATTTGATTTAAAAAAAGATAATGGGACAACACTACTCAAGTAATGATGGAAGGGACAAAAACTTAACTTTTTGTTATTCAACAAACCATGGGATTACTTTTTGTCCCAAGTATAAAATATCCAAAAGACAAAAATCCCCCACTATTGTTATCACCACCGCCACCACTGTCGTTGGTGTCACCACCACAGTTATCGGCACTGTCATCGTCGTCGCCAACACCATTACCATTTCCTCACCACTATTGTTGTTACCTTCATCACCACCATCGTCATTGCTGTCACCACCACTATTGCCACTGTTGCGGTGTGCCGCCACCATTGTCGTCATTGCCACCACCATTGTCGTCATCACCCATACCACTGCCATCATCACCGTGCCACCTTCACTACTACCACCACTATCGCAATTGTCATTCTCGTTGTTGCTACCATTGTCATCATATTAAGATAATTAATATGAATTGTATTAGGATAATTAATATTAAAAATGATATTACAGTAAATTTTATTATATTTTACTTATGTTGTCCATTGTCCATCAAACAATGTATCAGATAAAAAGTTGTCCTATAACTTAAGTGTTTGTTTTATACTGTTCTTTTTGTATTGTATCTTAATGTGTATATAAGAACTAGTTTTACACTAGTCAGTCAATAAGCTCCAATAATAAAATCTCATAAGAACAAGTTCTTATTAACTAGTGTAAAAACTACCATTAGAGATAACTATGATATAACATACAACAATAAAAACAAAAGTTCTTTTTTGCTCCCTTTATTAGGTGGGATTAACCATATAAATCAAACGCCATAACTGTATTACGTAAAAATAAGTCTTCTAAGAAGTCGTTTAGACATGAGTCAGTTTTAATAAGTCTTCTAAATTGTTTTTTCTTATCAGGTGGTATTGACCATAGAAATCAAACAACATAATTGTATTATGTAAAAATAAGTTTTCTAGGTAGTTTAGATATGAATCCCTTTTAATAATTTTAACTATTTTTTTTTTGTCTTTTATCCCTAATAAATAGGCAATTCTTTATTTATTCCTTTTAGTTATGATTACTTTTGCTGCATTTTCACTCGTAAGGCGCAGTAAAAAATAAATATTTTAGCTTCAAACAAAAGTACATCACAAAATGTTTCTTTTTTCTTATTCTAGTTGAAGTATGCGCTTGGTTTTACCTTTGAGTAACGAAAATATACAGAGTTGTACACAATCAATATGAAAGTTAGAAGCTAATATAGTAATATTACAAGTTTCTGCATTAAACATAAAATAACGTAATTTTTGAACCAATTGACGTAAATCTAAACACGTAGGAAAGTAATTTAAAAAAATTATTTAACTCTTATTATGAACTTGGTTCTTGCAATTTTATCCTTCCTTGATTGGAACTTGGAAGTAATCTTGGTCTTACCCGTTCATTGTAATCTTGGGATTTTAACTTTTATCTTTTTTTTTTCATTTTCAACAATGATAATTATCTCTCTCAGGTTAAAAAGGGGGATAACGCCTAATCGTTATTGTGAGTATTTCTTTTCTTTCTTTCTTTCTTTTTTGATAAATTGAGTATTTCTTTATTTTGGTCTTTATTTGTTGTCAGCTATTTATCAACCTATAAGCTCAGCAAGAATCGAAAAGTTACCCGTTGAGTTCGATACTAGTAATATGGTAATTTCACGGTCAATTTGAACACGATACATAAACCCACGTGACATAGACAGCCTTGATTGTGACCATCTAAAGAGTCGATCAGTATGGCCAATAAAACAATAAAAATAAAAATAGTGGTATCAATGTGTCATCACGCCTTGGATGTGAGAAAATTTCAGTTGGTTTATCAAGAAGACAAGGTGATAAGAATTGAAGCAGCCCTCCTCTTTTGAAGTCAATACATTAGAGTGTAAAGGCACGAGTTATTACTTCCCCACATCTGAATTTGGAAAATGTGTCACCTACCCCTAGCATCCGGAGTAAAGGTTAACACAACATAGAGTCAAATTAGCTGTTGAGCACTTGATCAACCATAGCAACCTTGAGTTTAGCAAATTACCAATCATAAGTATATTTTAAGTTTGATTCTACTTTTGATTTCTTAAGTATTGTAATTATACAATTTTAATTTTTCAGGTTTTAATTGTGGAAATTTAGTTTTTTAAGTGTTGTAATTGTATAATTTTGATTTTTCTATTACTTTTTCATTAAATATTTAATAGATTTTATTGAAGTGACATTAATAAATAACGTGATACATGATGTAACAGTTGACATATAACATGACAAAATAACAAGGTAGATGTGTCATTATCATGTTAATGTGGCGAGTGACGTGACATGTTGACGTGACAATAAAATTTGAGAAATTTTTTACAAGATGTCAGTGGTAGGGTTTGAATCCTCATCCCTTCACCCAAACTACAACAGCATTATTATTTGGCCAAAGTATTGATTTGGCATATGAATGAAAATTATGCTATGTATATCTTAAATAAGAGATTAAAATAATACATATATTTATCAAAATTAAATTATTAATATATACTGATAATATTAAATATTAATAAATTAATAAATATATACTAATAATATTAAAATTAATATTAATAATTCAATATCAATAAATATAAATTAGTATGTATTAATTTTCTTCTACAAGAATATAAATATATTGGATATGATATAAATATACTAGAAGAATGTTAATTGTAAATATATGATATACATATAATATTTTTTAGTGAAATACAAAAACTATTACATTGCTAATAATATCTTGTTTCAGCCATTAAAATATACAAAGAAAAAAAATTAAAAAGTTACAACACACAATTTTATAAAAAAAATTTAAAACAAAAAAATGTTATAATTAAGATATATAGTATTCAAAAGTGTAATTTATTGTTTTTTTTTGTTTTATAATATTATATTATTTATTTAGTAGTGTTGTGAGGTAGGCACAAGGGATAAAGGATTGAATCTTCGGTGAGTTGTGACGACAATATCAACTAGTGGTGTATGATAGCAACACCTGTAAGGACTCTAATGCTAAAGTTAGCATGTGAGAAAGAAGTTGGTGAATGAGTTGTTATGCGTGTACCTATTGAGAGGAGTCCTTTATATAGAGGCTTATGGTGGGAAAAGCTGTTAAGGTTGCTTGAGAGCCATGTGGTTGAGTGCTTTTGGGGGTTAAATTTCCCAGTTTCATGACATGTTGACCTCTACCCCAGTGTAGCTGGGTTAGGGTCAAGTGTCGATGTTAAGTGGTAAGTATTCAAAGGTGATTGCTGAATGTAACGCCTGACCGCTTTTAGGATTGAAAACTATCCCCACAAATCAACACAAGACTTTTCAGCGTGCTTTGTCTTCATTCACATGCTTCCTGAGAAACTTCCCAAGAGGTCACCCATCCCAAAATTGCTCCAAGTCAAGCACGCTTAACTATGGAGTTCTTAAGTGATGGGCTACCAAAAAGTAGATGCATCTTGTTGGTATAGGTAGCACTTATTAATTCCTTTAAGCTATCCTCAACTGTACAGTCCCATACTTGCACAGCCTTTGAATCCCTCTCATTCTGGTGTGTATTCAATTCATTCATGTACCCCTTCTGTTGGAAGCCTGCTAGAAACTGCTCCTTGTCCGTGCCTTATCTTTTTTGCACCGGTGATCACTCCCTGCCCTTATCAGTGCCCAGGATGTTACACTGAAAGCGAAACCAGTTTATTTTTTTTAGTTTAGGAACCTAATTTAAAATTCACAAATAGTTCAGGGACCTACTGATTAATTTAATTTAAAGAATATTATAAACTATAACTTTTGAATTTATATTAATAAGTATTTTATGTAATTTGAATGATATTTTAAAATTTAAAAATCAAAATGAACAAAAATTATTTACTATGATGTGAAAATTTATAATGGTATGAAAATTTTGAAGGGAAATAGTTTTGGGATGGGCTGGTGGGGGGAGGGGGGAGTAGAATAAGAAAGAAATTAATATTTTAATTAGAAAAAGTTATAAAACTTTAAAATTAAATAAATTTGGTCTTTTTTCACCTTACTTTGGGACAGAAAGATGAAAGCGCTACATTTTTATTGATTTGGGGAGTTTTTTTATAACCTCCAAAAAAAAAAAAAACTCCACTAGTTTGGCTTATTTTTTGTAATGAATTTTGCGCCACGTTAAGCTAACTTATTTTTTTTTAGTAATAATATATATTAGGCTAAAATAAATTTTGGTCAATCATCTTATTTTTCTTAAAAGAGTGTTAAGACTTAGGGTCCATTTGGTTTGCTTAAAAACAATGTACTGGATAACATAAGTATAATTGTTTCTTATTTGATTTTAAAAAAGATTATTGGACAACACAAAGGAATGAAAGATAGACAAGATAAAAATTCATTTTTTTATTATTCAATAAACTATAAGACAACTTTTTGTCCTAAGTACAAAATATTTAAAAGACAAAATATTCATTTTTATTTATCATTTAATAATTATAATATTTTTCTCTCTCTTGTCTCTTCTCCATCACCATTATTGCCGCTACCACCACTACCACCATTTCCACCACTTATCATTGTTGTTGCCACCATCACTATCATCGTTGTTATCATCATTGCTACCATTTTCGTTGTTGTCGTCGCTACTACCACCATTGTTGTCGTATTAAGCTAATTAATATGAATTGTATAAGGATAATTTATATTAAAAAGTATATTGCAGTAAATTTTACATTATTTTATTTGTATTGTCGATTATCTACCAAACAATGCGCATGATAAAAAGTTGTAAGTAACTTAAGCATTTGTCATGTATTATTCTTCTTGTGGTGTATCTTAGTGTCTATCAAACGCACCCATCCATTTGATTTACTTAAAAACAAGATACTAGACAACACAAGTATAATTTTTCCTTATTTGATTTTAAAAAAACTATTGGACAATATAAATGAATGAAAGATGATAGGATAAAAGCTCACTTTTTTGTTATTCAATAAACCATGGGATAACTTTTTGTCCGAAGTACAAAGTACTCAAAAGATAAAAATACCTTTTTTTATTTATCATTTAATAATTATAATATTTTATCTCTCTTGTCTCTCATCTACCACCATTGCTACCATCGCCACCACCATCATTATCGCAATATTTAGATAAATAATATGAATTGTATTAAGATAATTTATATTAAAAAAAGAGTATTGCAGTAAATTTTACATAATTTTGTTTGTACTGTTTATTATCCACCAAATAATGCATATGATAACAAGTTGTCCTATGTTGTTTTCCTTTTAATTTATATTAAAAGAACACATATTTTTAAGGATAAAACTTTTATATATAATAATTTCTTACGTGTTGTTTGTACTATTCTCCAATCGTAATTAAGGTTTTACAAAGTGTTGATGGTGGGGTTTGAATTGATTGGGTAAGCTGCTTGTAGCATCATCATCTAGGTTCATGGTGGGATTTTCAAAAAATATAGGTGTTTGTTTCGTGATCATGATTAAGCTTTGGGGCATTCATAAAGGGCTTGAGCTTTCCGCTTCCAAGGGCTTTAATTGAATCTTGGTGGAGTCTGTTTCTTCTACAACACTAAGTCTCATCAAGGATGGTTGTGAGTTGAGTCATCCATGTTGTAGAACACAAAGATAACACAAGAAGGAGGTTGAATTGTGTTATATCAAATTTTTGCAATTCTTTTGTTAACGATGTATTGTCTAAAATAAGATCAAAAGGATTTTCAAAAACATTTTAAACGACAGACGAAAGCTGAATGACAAAACCAAAAAGCACACAGAAATTATACTGGTTCGTCTCACTCCAGAGACTACGTCCAATTCTTGGCAACAACCAAGTTCTACTAACTTTCACAAGTTACAAGTATTCTTTCCACAAGCCTCTTCAGGCTCAACCCAAGTAGTCTTTCACTTGCCTCTCCAAGCAAACACCCAAGTATTCTTTGAATTAAAGCCTCTTCAGGCTTCCACCAATCTCGTTATGAAAAAGGTTTACATGTGAGTTTACCTCACTAGGTTTAATGTCTTATTAGACGAATACACAATGAAGTACAAAAAGAATTTTACAATGAGTTTAGAAGAGCTTTTTCTTTTCTTAAAGTAGTTATGAATTTTCAGAATCAGCAGCAATTATATCAACAATAATTATGATCACACCAACAGCTCGAAGGAGGTCTCTTCTTCTATTTATAGGTTTCTCCGAAAGTATCCGTTGAGTGTTTTGCAGAAGACAACCTTCGTCTAATGAAGAGAGTCGTTGAATCATTAAATGCAGCATTTAATGCTTTTTACCAACTTGTCATATGATAAGATAAAACAGTCTGCTTATCTTTTCTATTATTGTACTTAATCTGTAGCAGTTGTCATGTCCGCTTTCTCGTTTTAACATTTGCACACAAATTCCTTCTTTTTTGCTGACTTTCCTCGAGAGTAGGTATATAGGCTTTATACGTTTCGAGGTAGCTTACGCTCTGATTGATGTACAAATCATTTTAAAACATTGTCATCGTATATAAGACTTGTTAGTTATGAAGTTTATTCAATTATAAGATGATATTCAATTTTAAAAACGTCAGACGATTGCATGCAAACGAAATGATCAGACGATTATGTGAGAACATATATAATTTTAACTGTTTGTTATTATCAAAATATTTGAGGGTTATAAATTCGTTATTTGTCTTAACACATGTTATAGATTAGTTCAAGATATTAAGCGTGTTGCTTCCTCCTTAAATGTGGTTTGTTTCAATCATGTATTCTATGAGAGGCTAATCAAGTAGCAAATGCCTTTGCTAAATTTGGTTTGTCTTTGTCAATATACGAGCACATCTTTGATTTTATTCCAACTTTTTTTCATTGTTGTTGTTAGCAGACTCCTCTAGGATTCTTTTTGATAGGGTTTGTTGAGTAGGGTGTTGGCTCCTTTTGTTTACCAAAATAAAATAAAAATAGAGTTTTATCTTGATAATCTACATTGTCATTTAATACAACTTTTATTACGTAAATTATTGAAGCAAATCTTCAATTCTAATTAGGAAAGAGTACAAATAATACCTATAAAAACCATATCTAACTTATATTTTTTTAATATACTCTCAATTACTAATTAAAATTATTAAAAATTATAAAATCATGAATGAAATTAATAATAAGCCTTACCCAAATTTTGTGATTTGAATAAATTTTAGTTAGTAATTTTTTTCTTTAAAAAAAGTTAATAATTTTGTTAAAGAGTGTGTTAAAATTGGGTTTTTTTTTTTTTTATGATTTGGTTGAATGAAAATGACAAGGAAATTTTTAAAATTTGGTAGTTCTCACTACTTATTTTTATTATATTTCTTACTTATTTTCATTCACCTATTTATCTCTCTCTTATTTCTTATCTATTTCTCTTAAAATAATCAACTTAAAATTTCAAATTTTTCATATCTATTTTTTACTCTTAACTTATTTTTTATCTATTTTCATCCATCATATTTTTCTCCACTCTATCAAACAAAGCCTTAAGAAATATATAAGAAACGACGCTTCTTTTTGGTCGTTTGGCATCATATTACAAAGCCTCACAATTCGTGATCGACACGCCAGATCTGCAAATCGGAAAAAAAATCGGAGCGCCGTTGAAAACCGCCGTCTACGGCGGTAAAGGTCACCTTCTTATCCTCTTTCTCTGCGATTCCGGAGCCTCTCTCGGCTTCTCACTCTTCGAACGTGGAGCGCAACACCGAAACGAAACGCCAAAAACTCGATTTCCCAATGGAAGAGTTGGAGCAATGGAAGGAACAGCTTTCTCACTTCTGTCATCTTGCTATGGATCGTCTTCGCGAGGTTCCTCCCAATCAGCTCTACGCTGCTGCCGCCATCGCGATTTTCACAACGCTGCTTCTTCTCGCTGGTGAGTTTGCGGTGTTGTCGAATTCTTACACTTCTAATCGATTATCGGTGATTTTTGTTGGTTTGTGCTTGTAGTGAAGTTGTTGAGGCGCGCGAAGTCAAACACCATTGTGTTGACCGGGCTCGGTGGAGGTGGAAAAACTGTTCTGTTCTATCAGGTATTAGCTCCGAATCACAATTATTGAGTTCGTTGGTTCTATTGTTAATCCTCAATTCTGTTTAGTTTAATTCGTGGTTTGGTTTGTTTTTGTTATTCTGAAAACTAGAAATAAGTTGTTATTTTAGGTTTTACCCGTGGTGAAAAGTGATTGAGGGTTAGGTTAGGTCATTGCTGACAAGTTTTTTAAATGCATAGCCTAGTGCCTATGATTGTTAGTTTTAATGATGATAATGCAACAAAGGAAACAATTGTAGTTAATTATGACCAACTGGAGCTTGTATGAGGGCATTGTCTATAGTCACAACCTATCAAGATCACATTTAAAAATTTTCAATACAGACTTTAATCACTTTTTGTGCTTTTTATTGTTATTATTTCAATGCATCTTGAGTTTTTGATTGGTTGTGCCTATAGGTGTTGTACTTATGCAAGAGTTGTTCAAAACTGAAAAGTGAAAACATCTTGTAACATTAGCAGGTGGTATTACATGTTGGGATATAATCAGACTCCTTGGGAAGTATTACTAGGCATGCTTTCCTTGTATTGACATTTTCCATGCTAGCATAATGTTCTTGACGCACTTTTCATGCCTGCCTCAGCTTAGGGATGGCTCTACTCATCAGGGTACTGTTACATCAATGGAACCTAATGAAGGCACTTTTATTCTTCACAGTGAGAAAACAAGGGTAATTTTTTTAGCCTCCCACACTCAAATACTTGCTTGAATGTACAGATCTGAGCGCTTTTTTTTTTTTCTTTAATGTGTAAAAAATTGTGCTTCTCATCTCCATAAAAAGAGTTATTGTTAGAAGAAACTTGTTTGGGTTGTCATAGTAGCTGAAATTATATCTATGTTATTTTCTTGTATTTGTTGATTATGGAATTGGACAATAGAATAGACTAAATATTGTCTTATATTTCTTTGATTTTGACAGAAGGGCAAGATAAAACCTGTTCATATTGTTGATGTTCCGGGGCATTCTCGGCTTCGACCCAAATTGGATGAGTTCTTGCCTCAAGCAGCTGGGATAGTTTTTGTGGTTGATGCTTTGGACTTCTTACCAAACTGCCGTGCTGCTTCAGAGTAATTCCTTCTTCTGTTAAGTTGCTAGATTAATATCTTTATGTGAAGTAGCACTTTTTATCAATATTGACAGGGAGCGACCTAGTAAGCCATGGTAGGAAGTATCAACATACTCTTAAGATATTTTATCATTGTAATATTAAATAATTGACCATTTCCCACTACTCCTGAGGAAGAAGGGATGTCATTATGTCAGCAGATACGACGATACTAAAATTGTCTTTTATTTTTTTAGGTACCTATATGATCTATTGACTAAAGGAAGTGTTGTGAGGAAGAAGATTCCAGTGCTTATTCTCTGCAACAAAACAGACAAAGTCACTGCTCATACAAAAGAGTTTATCCGAAGACAGATGGAGAAAGAAATGTATGCCTTCAAGTCCCAAATCTTTTATCTCTACTCACTTTATCAATCAGCAACTACTTTATTCATTTTATTGTCAGTGATAAAATTTGTGCATCTCTGTGTTGGATGGGACATATGCACATTCATATGTCAATGCTGTTATTGTTGATTGGTTCATATTAAAAAGTATCTTCTGTTTTCTTTTAAATACTCTAATCTTTTTAGTTTTATTCACAGTTACTTATCTTTACGCTCTCAATCAACTGATTGGTTTGTTTTGATCTTGAAAATGTGCATAGTTATCTATTATGTAATATGTGATAGACTGATTCTCTTCATGATTTCACTTTCAACTCTGTTGTTGACTCTTGATATCCTTTTCCAGAGACAAATTACGGACATCAAGAAGTGCAATATCAGCAGCTGACATTGCAAATGAGTTCACCCTGGGGGTACCCGGTGAGCCATTTTCTTTTACCCAGTGCTCTAACAAAGTAACAGCTGCAGATGCTTCTGGTTTAACTGGGGAAATATCTCAGCTGGAGGAGTTTATCAGAGAACATGTAAAGCAATAGCTGGATATTGTGTGTAAACTCAGATTTTTGTTGAATTGGATGAATGGGTAGTGTAGTTCGTGTTAGTAGTTACTTCTTAGATTTCAAAGTGATGTCTGGATGAGAAGAGGCAAAAAAGAGAAAGCGGATTTGGGGTGGGGGTGTTTGGAGTAGGAATCACTATGTTGGGATCAATGAGGATTTACTTCACTGTAAGTCCTGGTATATTGGTTGGACTATAATGATTCATCTAATTGTGTCGGTGTTTCTATTTACTTTTATCTGTTCTCTACTGCTGCCCGAGAGGCTTTTTCGCCCCTTGTTCTGAACTTTATTTTCAGATCCTTTTGGCTGCTTTTCTCCTTTGGTCACTTTCACTTTTACATTGGGTAAACCAAAAAAAGTTACAAGGGTGTTTTTGCCAAAGTGCAACTCAGACATATTATTTGCCCAATGATACAATCATCTAGCTGCTGCTCGTTATGTAATGATTGGTAACTTGTTTCATGCTGAACCCCGAACCTGATCTGCCTCTTCTAAAATGAGCAACTTACTTTAAAGAAAAAAGTAAATATTTTTAATTGATGAGAAAATTAATAGTTGATATTATGTCTATATGTATAAGAAATCATGCATGTATTGTGTACTTTATATGAGTCAAATCCTACTGAACTGAAGTTCTTAGCAAGAACTTCAAGCTGCAAATGCTCCCTCTCCCTAATATGGTAGGGGCCCCAGTCCCAAACTGTAAGCCCACGAATGGATGGTTTGTATTTTTTAACAATGGCAATTGGGGGTTAGAGTGACAACATGGCGCTGGTTCTTTCTAACCAGTAACTACAATAGTTTTTCGTTTTCTCACCAATAGAAACTTCTTGGAGGCATCTGGGAAATACTTGGAATTTGAATTTTTTTCTCATACGCTGACTCATCGAGTAATTCCAAGAGTAATCATCCTCTTGAGATGACTTCTCACACGCGGCTGTGGCTGTTCAGCATACAATCATTGCAGCATTGCACTTGTGTAGTTTATTATGTAAGCATTGCTGCATACAATTTTCGGTATCAAAACGCTGCATATTACCGAAGCGAATTTGACTCCTAAAATAGGTAAGAAGTAATTTCAGTTATCGATGAAAAAATTAACAATTGATATTTTAACACGTTTATGATTTATTATATATATGTACAGAAAATTGATCATTGATACCAAAGGTTGCTAGCTCAAGTGGTTCGGCGCTTGAACTCTTTAACCAAGGTATGGGGCTTGATCCCTGGCTTGGATATGGAATCACAATTGGAGGTAACATTTTACCTCTAGAGGGGCTGACTCGGTGGGACGAGAGATTAGTTGGGTGCAAAAAATAAGCCCTAGATGCTTCTTGATCTAACAAAAAAAAAAAAATTGATCATTGATTTTTTCTTCAATGACTAGGTTGCTTTATCTACTCATTTTAGAGTTAGGTCCATGTGACTCTTTTAAATAAGTAAAAGTAAAGTAAATAATCTTAGTTGTTCATAAGAAAATCAACTGTTACTATTCTAATACATTCATAATTTATTATGTGTATACACATAACATTGATCATTGATTGCCCATTAATGACCAAGATCATTTTACTTTCTAAAGTAAATTAATCACTGTAGAGAAACTGAATTTGATTGAAGCTATACATGGATATGCTATTTTTCATAGGTAAAGCATTAACGTTCTCTAGAGTTGGTGCACATTATATATTGACACATTTTCTAGTTTATTAAATTAAACTAGACTAGCACTCGTGGTCAGTACGGAGAACATCACAGCATTGGGTAAACCAAAAACAATCCATTTTCAATTAAAAAACAAATCAAACAACAAACGGAATAAATTACATAAGTAATCCTAAAAATAATTACATTAGTAGCTGACAGATTTATTAGATTATACATAGAAAATAGATTACACTTGCTTGTTATAACAATTTGACACTTTTTAAAAAAATAAAATTACACAGATTTACTTTAATGTGTGGAGTGTGGACCCCGCATGAAGCTCCTTTAAAAATAACGAAACAATGGAGACTAGTTCTTTTTGATTGTACCAGAAAACAAAAACAAAGGAGCTATTTAATAGTGAGTATAGTTGATGTTAATTATGCAGATGCTATCAATACCTTACTGAATACTAAATAAAACAGAACTTTTTGTAACATATATTTGATTTTACTTAGGCTGATTACATCAATGTAGGAGGATATTGTCGAAGATTTAACTCAGATGGAAGATATCATACACATGGTTAGATCAGAGAACTTTTTATGAATTCAATCTCAAGTAGTAAATACAAATACATATCCACACAATTACCCTCCGCACAAAAATGATACGGTCCTCTAAACACTTTTTGGGGGAGGGGGGGATACAAATCTGATCTTCAAAGTTAAAAAATGCTTTAGCCGCGATGAAAGTAGCCCTACTCCGATGATTAATCTTGAATGTGTTATCACCGTACAAACTGAAAGGACCCAGGAAACAATCTTGACAACCACAAGTGCTTCAACTTGACTATCAAAGCAAAGACGCCATAACATGGAATGTGCAATACACCCACAGCTAAGTACCTAAAAGTCCAACAAGAGGGCAAGAGATATATGTCATCATCTGAATGCCTAAATTAATTTCATAACCAATTGCTGCATTCAGTAACATATAAGATAAACATGCAGTGTTACACAGTAAATTGCTCCTTGCTTGCAAGTTTATTTTAAGCTTATCATATTTGAAGACCTTGACCAATATTTCATAACAAAAAATTTTAGTTTCATAGTCGGCATCCCCATGTAAGCAACAATATGCTCACATATCATGGGGTAAGCTTATGTCAATCAGTGGTAAAGTTAATTTTTAATTTTTACGGATTCTATTTGGGTGATGGTGATGCATTGAATTTAAGAACATACCATAAGGGTGCATATGGGGATGACAAGTCAAGGAAAGGATAGGGCCACCTGCAACAACAGTTAGCAAACGATGAACAACAGAACTGTGTCAAGTGAAAAGCAACAATCAGAAAATGGGATACTCGTTTTTACCATAATGAAACACAAGCATGGATGATCCACTGAAAAATCACAAATATAGCCGTCCACAAAATAAAATATGCAAATCGAAACACTGGAAATCTCTGCATGTGTTAAGAAGTAGATGTAAATTTGAAGTAGGTATGTAAGGAGAAAAAATATAAGCAAAAATAAAAAATAAAAAAATCACCATGCAATTCAATGATGCTTCACCAAGGAGGAATACAGCATTAACTGAGTGCAAACAAACATCCATCTGCAAATTGAAAAGTGCAAACATTAAGGGTTCGTTAGGAAAATATCTTAAGAGTACCAGCTATTCTATTAGAACCAAAAGTGAACAATATTTACATTCATAAACCCCATTCACCTTTCTTTGGCATCATTGGCTTTATCATAGTTAAGGTATTTCAAACAACCACACCTATTAATTACATTTTTCGTGAGGTAATCATGTTTAGCATATGCTAGAAAGCACAAATGCTTTGATGTTGATTACATGCAACATGTTCCAGATGAATATCATATTAAAAAAAAAAAAAAGACAATTATTGGAAACAAAATTTTAATGAAAAAAATTAGCAAAACTGTCCCCTCACATTTAAAGAAAATATGATACAGCTGGGTTCAAGGATATGATGAATTGCAACAGGAGAACAGATTCATTAGTAACATTAATATTCAATGAAAATTTCCAAAGTGTTCTAATTTTTAACAAAAATGAAACTAGAAAGGAAAGGACAAACATTCTCCAAAACTTTTATTAATGTATTAAGTATAACTTTCTTAACCAAAAAGATAAACGGCAGACCAAGGACAAGATCAATAATACTCACAAAATGCAGACGGAAGTCTTTGGATGTCATAAATGGATAAAGGACAAGCCAGAATACAATGTCAGTGAGCACTACAGCACCTGCACAAGTCTATATATTTAAAAGGAAATGAAAACAAATCAGTAGATTGCCTCCTGAGTTCAACCAGATAATAGCACAAAGAAATTCAAAATGCATTACTGTTTAATTGATAAGCAGAAAAGGAGCAAGGTGAACAAGAAGACAACAATATAAAAAACACACTACTTTAACAGAGAGATTGTGTAAAGAGCAGGGTAAGGAATAATAAAAATACTAAAGAACTGCAGAAAGAAATCAGAAAGAATGTCTATTATTCCTCAAGATCAAGATGCCCAAAGAAAGAAATGAGTGTACAACTGCCCAGGACTTCAAGAGCCTGGTCTCTCCCCACAATCTGTTTCTACCTCTACAAAAACTGCTTAATCCCTTCTAAACCCCCCTTTTTATAACCCTTCTACTGTTTCTAACCCTCTGACTTTACACATCAGCTTTGGATACATTAACAGGGATGGGCTCATCTAACCTGAGCCTATGCCTTATCCTTCTACTGTACACATTCTTAATTGGGGGTCTACCAGATTGCATCACAGTCTTTTACAAACTTATGATTGTTGTGGAAACATTCATCTGCAAATCTATATTTTAATACATAATAATTTTTATTTGAACACTGTTATCAAATAATTAACTGGGAATTCCAAACTAGAATTTAAATGATTAATTAGCTATCTTGGTAAGGATGGCATAATTACTATAATATTGAGCATATAGCAGAATTCCTTTCAGCCATGATGGATCAAATATTATTACAGTAGGAACTTTCTTAACTAATCATGTTCTTTTTTAAACAAAAAATTATCAGAAAGAAAAGAGGGAAAAAGCAAATAAAAGGACAAGAAAAACAAGTAATTCCATAAAGCTGCTCAATATCTAAAACAAAATTAGTATAACAACACAAAGAGGGTGTACAAACAATCCTGTCCCATAATAAGTTTGAGTCAGCGAAACACCCTAAAAAGTGTCAGGTAGAGACAATACATAAAAATAGAGGATGTTGACTACCTAAAATGCCAATAAAACAAGTTTCTCAAATTACTTTCCTCACTATGATCAAATGTTTGCTGGTGTTGTGAACGCATGATTAATTGTGGATAAATTCTCTTTGGCCCCTTGAAAAAGCCAGTTAAAAACTGTCATTTGGCAACCCATGCTTTCTCCACGTCAAACAGACACCTTTTCAAGCTAAAATTTGACAACCATGAAGTTCCCTAATAACTTTTTAATTCAGATATCTTTTTACTGCTTCAAAGTTGCCATCTTCAACCATACCCACTTTCTTTCACAAAACGAATTTTAATTGAAAAATCTCAATTGCACGTCCTTACTAAACAAAAATTATGGTTAAAGGTCAATTTGCAATTGCTGTTAAAATTAGTCACTAGATTAGTTAAGATAAATGTAACGCAAAAAAAAAACTCCAATAAAATCATGAAGAAAAAATTACCTGAAAAATTATTTGAAATATGTAACCCCATACACCAGCATCATTCTTAGTGAGAGGCTCCTGATAGACATTGGAATTCTTGTACAGGTTAGGTAATTCTGGAGTCCCATCAAGTGTAGGAGCCACATAAGTGCCTTGTTCAGTATCTAAATAAGCACGATTGACTGTGCTGCTGTCAATTTTATTGTGTTTATAGTAACATCCATATATGGAGATACAAGACCCAAGCTGAAAGTGAAATTGAGAGCAGAAGTCACTTGGAGAAGATATAAAATGAAAACAGAGAAATGGAAATTTGACTGATAGGTTCATTGTTTTTCTAAGGAGCATATGAACCAGCAAGTTACAGAATGTCATATAACCCAACTACAACAAGTTCCACCCTAACCCCAAAAAGATCAAAGAAAATGAAATTTTATTATTATAATATCAGAACATGAGTTAGAGATGAGAAGTGTTACCCCAAAGTAAATAGTGACCAAAGTAAATGTCCACCTGTTCACCAACAAAGAAAGAAAGAAAGAAAAAATTGTAACCAACTAACCGAGAGGGAAGATTAAGACATTGATGTTTTATCATAAAAGTCAATCTTTTGATCTTTCTCTTCCAACATACACTCTTTTATCACGAGTCCTGAATACTCCAATACATGCAATATATATGTGCTTCCACTTTAACCAAGACTCTTCACTGTTGACATATGTGACCGGTTGAACTCAAATCTTCTGTCCCCAATGCTATCCCCCAACAAAATACAGCCAATTATGCACAAAAAAGAAGTTTACTATCAACTAAGAGAGAAGGATACATTTAAGAGAGGAGTGTCATTTTTTGCTTAGTTGGCAGCATTTATAAAGGGCAGACATGATTGAGGATAGAGAGAAGGAACAGAAGACTTGAATCCAGCCCAGTTTTGTAAAGTACAAAGTACAACAACAAACTACAAAGAAAATGTTCTTCAAAAACCCTCACACTGGATCTGAAATTAACTAATAAATAAATAAATGTATAAGCAAAATCTCTAGCTTGCTATTGAGGTAGCAATGAAATAGTGTCAAAATCAAATATATGAAGCAAAAAATATTAGTTTTCTTATTTCTTTCTCAATAAAGAAAGCATGCATACAAGTCTAGGAGCCTTGGGCAGTTTTTGTTACTTCAAGCAAGCTTGTCTATAACTTGTTTAACCTATCCTATTGCTAAATAGCTGCAAAAAGACGAGAAATCTAGAATATACAGGATATGTGCAATGTAGCTTACTGAGTGTAGAAGAAAAATATGCCACCTCCATCAGCAACCACATTGGCAATGAGCAAAGACAAAAGCACAAGAAAAGAAAATATCCTGTAAGCAAGCAGCCAAGCAGGATGAATTCCTTTAAGACATGTATTCCATGCTTCATCCTCATAAAGCGACCCAGCCGTTTCTTGCTGCCTTTCTCTTCTCTCATTCCTTGATTTATTGAATTCTTCATACTTCCATATCAAAAATGATGCTAGACCCATAGTCATTAAAATAAATAGTGCAGAGAGGAAGAACCTCCAATTCAACCAATAACTTAGGGCAGTGGTATCTGTTGCCATGGTGGGTCGCCAACTATGGCTCGAGGAATCTGTTAATATTAAGAAACTGATGAGTTACTTATACTTGCATTGGTAAATATGTGTTCCTGGCATCGTTCTTAAAGTTCTATGTACTCAATTAAGACTTGATAGATGCTTCCCAAGTATGCATGACAGATGAGGTAACAAATTTTAGCAGGAAAGTTTCAAATGAAGAAAATGTTAACAGATACCATTGATGCATAGAATTAGGGAGATAAGAGAAAAACATAATAAGCCATTGTTTGGATAAGTTTCTCCATAAAGACTTATAGGAAAAAATAAAATAAACTTCTCCTATAAACTAAAATTAGTTTATGCATAAGTTAAAATCAACTTTTTGAAGAAGTTGAAATCATTTGGTTTCTCTAAAAAACTTATTTTAACTTATGCATAAGCTAATTTTAACTTATGAGAGAAGCTTGTTTCATTTTTTTTTCTTATTTTCTTCTCTTATGAATGCTTATGGAAAATCTTATCCAAACAAGGCCTAAGTTATTGATAGTAACATTGTCAGCAACAAAGACAATGGAACCACTCCCTCCCACTAGTAAAACATCATAAGGATTAATTTTGGACAAAACTTACATACAATTCTATAGATGCTATTTGTGCTGTTCTCTAATCAGAATTGAAATTTCACGTCAGTAATCTGCAAAATAAAGGTTTGCATGTGAAACTCCAATTCTAATTGAAGAACAGCACAACCAGCACCTATAAAACTGCGTGTAAGTTTTGTCCTTAATTTTGGTACCTGAGTACATTTGAATGATAGAGGAAGGAGCACAACAGACAGCTAGTAGTCCACATAAATTTTTGGAAAATAATGAGAATTTAGTGAGAAACATCTCAAATTCTCAACTGATTCATTTCCTCACAACAGGGGAAAAATAATGGAAACTCGAATATTCTGAAGAAACAACACTAAGATCACCAAAGCCCAACAGGAACACAACTCATGCATTCAGAAAATTCAAACAAAAACGCAGAGAGTTATATGAAAGAATGACAAAGCAAAACAGTATTTTGCCAATGGTATTCTTCTTGTCCAGAATATTTAAAATCCAGTGCACGAGACAAGGAGTAAATTGAGAACCCCTCCAATCTCCTAAGCCAATCGAACCCAGATTCCTTACTTGAGATGGGTTTCACGAAAATTCCAAAAAGTTCAATACTTGACCAAAATGAGGGCAAAAAACAAAAAAAAAAAGATGATTCCTAATTAAAAAATAAATAAATAAGATAGAAATAAAGAGAGGAGTAGAAGAACTCACAGAGAGAGTTGAGAATTAAAATTAAGAGGGCAGAGGCGTCAATGCTGAAAGAAGATTCTTTGCTTCTTCCTTTTATATGGGTACGTACAAGAAAGGGAATGCCAAGATGTGTCAAGTGTAAATTAATGAACCAACAATCGGTATTATTAGTTAATAATTAATTAACAGCGACAAAGGTAATATGATTCAATCTATTGATTATTCATCAGTGGGTGATCCCAGATTACAGGCTTGGGATCAACCAGGATTCACCGGAGAAGACACCACACACTTTTCCTATGCTCCGTTACCATGTAATGTGAGTATTAAATTATTTATATTCCGTACATTCCCTTTCTAATTTCTAAATCCTATGGATAAAATTATTATCATATTTACTCATTTATTTAAGGTTAGTCACTTTTGACTTTTTCTCGTCGCCTGTTCCTCAATGTCTCATTTGTTAAATGAAAAAAAAAAAACCTTTTTTTCACATCAGCTTATTTTTATATAAAATAATTTATTTACCGAAAATTCTGTTCATCAGTTTCAATCAATTTCAATATATATCTAAATTTAAAAAAAAAAATTAGAGTTTCAATCAGTTCTACCAAGAATTACGTTTGAGAGGATTAAATTTAGAGTAATTTAATCCTCACCTTATATCCAAATTTAAAAAATAAATTTATATTAATTGTTCGTTTTAAGAATAAATATTTTTTTATCATATCCAGTTGGAGCATACGGAAAGTAAAATATTTATATTATTATTTGATATGTGTAAACGATAAAAAGTATACTAAAGTTATTTTTTCGATAATAGTATAATAAAGTTATTTATTTTAAAATATTATGATACATATGAATTAAAATATAATTTGTGAATATAAAAGATTGCCGTACTGAGCCATCTTATCGAAAGAGATTGCGCACCAGATTCCAATAGAACCCGGACGAGCCAGCGAAGCACCCAGTGGGAACTTCTTGAATTGAATAATATTAGACAAGCAGACGAGTACAAGTTCTCTTCTTACTTTTTCGTTTTTACAGACTACATGCATCTTATGAGCGATTTTATTGGAATAAAGTAAAATTATTATGAATGATAAAGTTTTTTTTTTTGTGAGTTAAAAACGTAACAAGTTTTCTTTTCACTTGAAGTTGAAGGATGAATAAATAATAATTAAAAAAATATTAATTTTTTTAAAAATGTTAAATACTTTTTAATTAAAAGAGTTTTGTATTTTTTCCTCGAGAAAAAAAAAGAGCTTTGTTATAATGTTATTATTTAGAAGGCTGGAATATTACCGTTTTAGCAATGGGAATTTACACTCACAAGGATTTATACCATGATTAGATGATTTTTTTTTGGTTGTTGTACAATAACAACAATTATATTAGAATTTAGGACTTTATGCGTACTATTCAAATTTCTCACCTACTAAGACTTTAATGGACTTAATTGCACATTTTTTGCTACTAATCTTTTATAATTTTGTGAATTTTTTCACCAAACTATTTTAATTGCACATATTTTGTCACTTAACTTTCAAAATTTCTCACATTTTGCCACCCAATTATTTTAGTTGCACATTTTGCCATCCAAATTTCAAAATTTCGAAAAGTTTGCCATCCCTTTAGTTGACGAATGACTGTGACAATTTTAATCCTAACGTGGCAATTAACTTGCCACGTAAGCAGTCAACCTATGTCATGTCAGCAGTCAATTAATGAGAGTGACAAAATGCATGAAATTTTGAAAATTGGATGGCAAAATGTGTAACTAAAATAATTAGGTGTTAAAATGTGAGAACATTTGAAAGTTTGGTGGTAAAATTCACAAAATCATAAAAAATGGGTAGCAAAATATGCAATTAAGCTTACCTTAATGGTTCCTTAGATTTTTTTTTTTGCACTAGTATTTCTTTTGTAGATAATCATATTTGAGACATAATAAGCTCTTGTAAAAGCTAATATGAAGAATTTCTAAAAATTAACTCATGCATAAACTAAATTTAAATTTTGAATAAACTTATTTTATTTTATTTTCTTCTCTTATAAGTATTTATGAAGAAATTTATCCAAATAGGTTTAATATTAAACATTAAATATAAGCACTTCTCCTAATAAAAAATTGAATCTTAATCCACTATGTTGTAGGGACTAACCCCTCCCACCACCAACAATTGTTATTTTATAATGGTGCCAAGCAGTAGAGTGTTGGTAGACAAGGTGGGTAAAACAAAATCATGCATTTAAACATTTAATTCAATATATTTTGACAAAGTAATAGCTAAAAATGAATAGCATAAGTTAATTATGAGGGTTTTAAATATGGGTCGGAGTAATTGAGAATTTAAGTAGGTTGCATGAAGTGTTAGTTCAAATCTCGTTGTCCCTAGTGTAAAACAAAATAAACATATACTGATAGTATAAAGTAGTTTTATACCATCATTTAATTATAAATTATTAATTATCATGTATGATAGATTTGTTGATTTTTATAATAACTATTTTAAAAGTTATACTAACAATGATTTCAGGTTAATTGTAATGTAAAAAAAAAAAATAGAAAGGAATGAGACAATTGACATATGAGTCAGAGTTGGCCATTGATGACTGTAATTGGGCCATATGCGTTTTAACTATTGGCCCTACTATTCCCACCTTTTTTTTTTTCTTTCTATTTTCATCCCTAACTTTCTCAAAAAAAGTGGAAATACTATTTTGTCCTCACTTTCTTTTTATTCTCTCTTTCTTTTTCTCACCTCACCCTCTCTTTATTAACAAAAACATATTTTCGTTATATATTTCAATAAAATGTTGTTGAGATACACAACAAAAATGTGATTTCATTGTGTATCTCGACAAAATCTTGTCCAAATACACAACGAAAATACAATTTTATTGTGTATCTTGACAATATCTGGACATGATCTTGTCAAAATACACAATGAAAATATGATTCCATCGTGTATCTTGACAAGATCTTATTCAGATAAACAACGAAAACGTGTTTCTGTTGTATATCTCGAAAAAATTAAGCAATATCTTGTTAAGATACATAACAGAAATGCATTTATGTCAAGAGGTATTTAAAAAAAAAATATAACAAACAAAAGTTGAGGTAAAAATAGCCAAAATTGGGGTGAGAATAGCAAGGCCTTTAACTACACCTGTTATTCAATAAAAAAAAGAAACCTGCATCCATTAAATTGGACCCTTAAAAAGACTCACCTAGTGGAATATTTCAAAATCTTGACGTAGGAAACATGCTTTCAACTTAGGCTTTTGATAATTGTACCTCCCCAAAGTGCTAAATACACCTCCCCTTTCCTTTTTTTTTTTTTACAATTTTTCCCTAATTACCCTTTTAATCCATTCCCAATTTCAAGTTAGAAAATTCTTTCTGGAACCTTATGTGCACCCTTCTTATCCTACAATGCACCCCCTTCTCGCTCACCCCTCCCTTCTTGTTTACAACATTTTCTTTTTGGAATTTCTTATGTCGTCACTCTAGCTTCTCCTGCTCACGCCTCACTCCCTATCTCTATCGCTCACCCCCTTTCTTCCACTTCTTTCATAACTCAGAATTATGAATGTATTTCCTTTACTACATCTTATATCTGTGTCTGACCTCAAAATAATAAAGACAAATCCATTCTCTCTCGCAACTTGTCGAGCCCAATTCAACATAGCATCTCGAGAAGGAAAAACCTGAAAAAATATATAAAAATTTTGTTAAGACAAAAGATGAATTTATAACCCGTAATTTTTTTTTGATAACAAATAGTTAAAATGTGTTTTTACACAATCGTCTGATCACTCGTTATTTGTCATGAATAGCGTCTAATATTTTTAAACTCATAACGTCTTTTATCCTTCGATTAGATAAAATCAGTAACTAACATTTTCAGACGATGGCAAAGCTCTAAAAATGATCTGCGCATCAATCAGCGTAAGTACCTTGATACTTATAAAGCTAAAATCCGTAACTAACTTCTTCAAATGGTAAAGCTCCAAAAATGATCTGCACATCAATTAGAGCGTAAGCTACCTCGATACTTATAAAGCCTACATACCTACTCTCGAGGAAAGTCAACTTTCAACGTAAAAGAAGGAATGTATGTGCGGATGTTAGAACGGGAAAACGGACATGACTCCTGCTACAAGTTTGTGTACAAGAATGGTAAAGATAAGCAGATTGCTTTATCTTATCAAGTGACAAGTTGGTGAAAGGCATTAAATGTTGCATTTAATATTCCAACGACTCTCTTCAACAAATGAAGGTTGTCTCCTGCAAACACTCATAACGGATACTTTAGAGAAGCCAATATAGAAGAAGAGACCTCATTTTCAGGACTGACGAATCATAATTTCTTTAACAAAAAAAAAAACTTTATTCTTGTATACGCTGATTGTAATATTCATCTTTTGTTCTTTATTGTACATTCGTCTGTTAAGATGTAAACCTAGTGAGGTAACTCACATTTAACCTTTTTCCCAGAGAAATTGGTGGAAGCCTTGAAGAGGCTTTGATTTAAAGAATACTTGGGTTTTGCTTAGAGAGGCAAGTAAAAAACTACTTGGGTTGAGGCTGAAGAGGCTTGTGGAAAGAATACTTGTAACTTGGATAAGTTAGTGGAACTTGGTTGTTGCCAAGAACTAAACGTAGTCTCTAGGGTGAGATGAACTAGTATATCTCCTGTATGCATTCCAGTTTCATTTTTCAGCTTTTGTCTTTCCTTCAAAACGTTTTTGAAAAACTTTTTTATTTAAATCCTTCAGACGATCAGTCTTTAAAAGAAAAGATTTTGTGAAAATTTGCTATAACACAATTCAACCCCTCTTCTTGTGTTATCTCTGTGTTTTACAATTTTAGTTTTTCATGGTCACATGGTGATAACATAATAAAATTAATTTATCCTTCAATTACCTTTGTAGTGTTGAATGCATCACTACAATCAACATTCTTATTTTTTGTCCTATCAGTTGGTATATTCATTGTCTCTGACATCTTATTAACATGGTAATCCATGTCTATTTACAAATAAAAATAAAATTAAATAAATAGTAATGAAAAAAATAAAAATAAAAGAGAAGAGATAAAAATAATAATAAAACACTTCTGAAAAATACTTTATGGAATAGACAATAGTTCCAAAAATTACTTTTCGAAATAGACAAACATTACTTTCTGTCTATTTCGGAAAGTAATTTTTGGTCATAGTTTCAGAAAGTGGTTTTTGGAACTATGTTTCATAGTTTTGAAAATTACTTTTCGGAATACCAATGAAAACGATTAAAACACAAATTTGTAGAAAACAAAATGCTTGAAACAAAGGATAAACATGAAAACATTACCTAAATGCAATCACAAAAATGCACTGCCTTATACAAACAATAAAAATGAGCCACATATCATGTATCACACAATATTCACAATTATTTTTGAAAGAGAAAAAAAGATGAAGCGTGAAAATAGAAGAGAAGCGTTTAAAGAATAATGATGGATGTGTAAAAATAGAGTTAAAGAATGATAAAGATGAGGGAGGGTGCAAAAGTCGGTTTTAAGAATAATGAAGATAGAGGTGCAAAATTAGGGTTTAAACAATATTGAAGAGATATTGTAAAAATAAGTTAATATTTTTTTATATAAAAGGTTATTTTGTAATAAAAATTATTTAAAAAAAAAGGAAGGTATACTTATTGATTAGGGAGTTGTAATTATCAAAAGCCTCAACTTATAATGCTGAGTTGGATGATTTCAAACCATTTTGTTTGGTTATGAATCCGTGTAGAACAACTATTTTGGGAAGAAAAAAAAAATTTCAGAAGAAAAGTATTTCTTTTTTAAAAAAAAGAATGGCACGTTTACTCTACAGTGATAAAAAAAAACATTTTTATGGAAATTATTTTTTAGAAAAATTTTAACACAATGTTAATAAAATACTTTTTATTATAAGCAAAATTTTGAAACTTGTAATTAAAAATTAATAAATATTTTTAATCAACTTCCATATTTCATTTTATTTAACAATTAATTATTTCAAATATAAAATTTATTAATACAAAATAAATTTATTTCAAATATAATTTTATCATAAAAATAATTTTTTAAAACAATTATACGAAATAAATTTCTTTAAACGACTTTCCACATAATATATCTAAATATAAAATTTATTTCTATAATTATTATAACAATTGTTGAAATAAATTTTTATCGTTAATTCAAACACACAATTAATATTGCTCTTTTTAGTTTTTCCAAGACTCTTTTAACTCTTGAATTACCCGCTTCAAAATAAAAATAAAAAAATACAAATATTTTCTTGTGTTTTCTCACTGTCACTAAGGCCATTGCTTAATATTTTTGTTAATCTGTGATTTCTGACTTTCATAAATATGATATGTACCGCAATTTATAAATATATTTATTAATTAATGTGCAATAGAATAAAAAATATAACATAATTCTCTAAAATACTTTTTTCAAAATCATTGTAAGGAAGATAAATTCATCTTGTTCTTTATAAAAAAAGAAAAAAAAAAACACATCTTGTTGTGTGTGAAACCTAGGCATAGATGTATGAAAAAATGACCTATGGATTATTTAAAACCAAATACTTCATTATTATTGTTTTGCTAAATACAATAATACGTAACTCTCTAAAATTTTGGCCAAATAGAGTGAGATACGTGTGAATTTATCAAAAGCAGGCTTTACTTCTATTTTGAGCTTTTCCACTATCAAATCAATTGGTGATGATTTAGGTTACGCTGATGAATCCACCACAATATATGAGACAACCCAGTGATATTCATGAGGTGATTGGTAGTCATTATTCTCGTGATTATCATTCTCACTACAAAAGCCCTCACTAGAATATTCTTATTCTAAATCTTCTTCCAAGGATGAGATTGAAATTGAACCTCAAGCACTCTTCATCCTGGAACCAAAGAAATACCCTTAATTCATCAACCTTTTCCAAGAGCAACAGGACCAATATTAAGGGTTGATGTAATTTAGATTTTACAAGAATCAATTCTAAAATGATTAGTTAGTTTAAAATCATTAATTTTATTTAGATGATAAAAAAAATTAGTTTTATTGTGTATTAAGAAATATAACAAAATTGAAGATAAAAAAAAATAGAAAGAGAATGAATAAACCAATAAAATAGAACCTGTTTAGAATAAGATGATTACATCGAGTAATTTATATGACTTTTATACAATATACAAGTTGTTTAATACATAATAAACCTCGTTAGCCACATCAACTAGAAATAAACAAAGAGTAACAGTAGGGACTAAAAAATGTCGTTCTAAAAATATTGGGGACTAATAAAGGAATTTTTTTTTTTTTGCAGAGACTAAAACAAAACGCCCCTATATTTACAGAACTAAAAACAGTATTTAAACCAATTTTAATTAACTATATCTTTACCAGTTACACACTCAAAGTGTGTATTAACACATCTAGTTTAAGATGAGTTATACAAACTAAAATCAAAGAAAAAAATAAAATAAATAATGCTAAAAATAGATCATTCAATATGAAAGACACATGTTAAGAATACCAATAAAATGTACTTGACCACCTAAAAGGCATTAGCTATTAAATGCTTAATCACCATAAAAGGTAGAAACTAAAGTTATCAAAGCCAACTAAATATACTTAACAGCAAGAGTGAAATAAGGACTATATATTGTATAAATGGAGAAACTGCAAGCAGAGATTACTACTACTATAATTTACAAGAAATAAGGACTCTTGAAATTTCTAAATCCAATGAAGAAAACAAAAGGTTTGTGTAGCATTAGAAAATGATTTAATGACATCTCTCATGCTGATGTTGAAGACATTCGTGACTATGGCCACACAACAATTACACAACAAACAAAACAAAGAAATAACAAATGGAAACAACACCAAAACATAAAAACATCCCCAACATTTTGAGATTTGTAAAAAATTGTCATCCATCAAATTAACTGTAAAACCCTAAGTACAAGAGTAAAGAATTGACCTCTTCATCTACAACAACGGTTAGGAATGAGAGTAAAGTGATGAGCATAAGTTGAAGAACACGATGGGTCAAAAGGGAGTTTTAATCAAGCCTGTGAAATGAATTAGTATGTTAGGGTATGAAGAAGAAGAAGAAAACGTCGTTTTTACGATGTGTTCTCTAAAAAAAAATCAAAATCAAAATCAAAATAAATATTATAAAAAATACCTTGGACCTAATTGTAAAATTCAAAACCAAACTTCATTATATGACATGACAAATGAGGACATATGTCCACATATGACTGGACTATGTCAGAGGGGACACTAAAACATGCTAATTATAACATACACATAAGGAAAAACTAAAAGGAAAATAATGGAACTTAATACTGACACGTGAAAGGAAAAAAATGTCGAAAAGCATAATACTATTCAAACTGACACAACCTTTACTTTAGCATTGTGGTTTTATATGGGAAATTTTATTGAATTTATGTTCAAAGGACAAATCAGGTGGTTATTCATCATAATTGAATGGAAATCTAGATTTTAAAAGTGCCTTGGAAGATTGTGGTATGGAAGATTTGGGCTTCTATGGTTATCGATTCACATGGTCTAATAAACGTAAAGCTTCTGCTTTTATAGAGGAATGTTTAGATCGAGTAGTAGCAAATTCTAAATGGAAGGATTTATAGAGCAAAATTGGGGTTTCAAACCTCACAAGACATTAATTGGATCATAATCCTATAATGGAAGACTTTGGAAAAGGGCCAACAAAAATAATAATAATCAAATCTTTATATATTTGAACAAGTGTGGTTAGAGGATGAGGAATTCCAAAACATTGTCCATAACACATGGTGGCCAAGGGAAAATGTTTTATCAAATTTAAAGATGACTAATTGGACATTGCTTCATAGATTTAAAGAAATTGGTGTCCACTACTATCAATAGAATGCTAATTGCTTTAATTCCAAAGGTCAAGAATCCCATGCATGCAAGTGAAAAATATTTGGGGTTACCTACAGCAGTGGGTAGATCAAAAACCCAAATATTTAATTTTGCTAGGGACAAGGTTTGGAAAAAACTAAAAAGTTGAAAGGAGAAGGCTTTGCAGAAGGCCGCAAGAGATGTGCTTATCAAGTCTGTGGTCCAGGCAATACCATCTTATGTTATGTCATGGTGTGTTACCTATTGCCAAAGTTTGTTTGTGGGCAGATTGATAGAATGACAACAATTTTTTTTTTAAAGAGGAGATGTTGATTCAAAAAAATCCATTGGTTAGTGGAAATATTTAACAAGACCCAAGAATGATATGGGATTGGGATTTAGAACCACAAGAGCTGTTAATCACACACTCCTAGCAAAACAGTGGTGGGGAATTATTTAATATGAGGAGTCATTATTTGCCAGAGTGTTGGAAGCCAAATATTACCCAAGATCGTCCATTTTTGGAGGCTAAAAAAGGATACAATCCCAACTTTACCTGGACTAGCACATGGGCCGCGAGATGGGTGATTGGGGAGGGTACTATATGGAGAATTGGGGATGGTTTGGGCCGGATCTATCCATTATCATTGAGCCCAGGAACACCAACAGGGAAAGGGAAACCCTAACCCAATCACCCAACCCATGCGAGTATATAAACAATCCTAAGCAGCACAAATCCCTTCTCACCCGAAACCCTTTACCGGAAGCCCTAGCCTCCTCCGCCAAGATGCAGATCTTCGTGAAAACCCTAACGGGCAAAACGATCACCCTGGAGGTGGAGTCTTCGGACACCATCGACAACGTGAAGGCGAAGATCCAGGACAAGGAAGGGATCCCGCCGGACCAGCAGCGCCTCATCTTCGCCGGAAAGCAGCTGGAGGACGGGCGCACCCTCGCCGACTACAACATCCAGAAGGAGTCCACGCTCCACCTGGTGCTCCGCCTCCGCGGCGGCGCCAAGAAGCGCAAGAAGAAGACCTACACCAAGCCCAAGAAGATCAAGCACAAGCACAAGAAGGTCAAGCTCGCCATCCTGCAGTTCTACAAGGTCGACGACTCCGGCAAGGTCCAGAGGCTCAGGAAGGAGTGCCCCAACGCCGAGTGCGGCGCCGGGACCTTCATGGCCAACCACTTCGACCGCCACTACTGCGGCAAGTGCGGCCTCACCTATGTCTACCAGAAGGCCGGTGCTTAATTTCACTTCACAGTTTCGCCGTCTTATTAGTATTTAAAGTTTTGGTTTATGTTTTGTTCGTTTAGTGTTATGACTGTCTGGGTTTCAATTGAACCTTTATGAATACCGTGTCGTTTTGGATTACTCGTGATTCGCTTCAATATATTGTTAGTTCGGTTTAAATTAATCGGCTTATGCGTTTTGTGATGGTTGAGTCATGGATGTGTGTGTTTGATGTTATTTAGCAATTTAATTAGTGTGTCATCGAATTGGTTTTGTGGGCTTTTGTGTTCGATTGTTTAATATCGGTCTAGGGTAAAGCAAGAGTGTGGGTTAAGAAATGGAAGCTGTAGATTTTTGGATCGTGGAACAATCTGTTTGCGCCCTAAAGGTGTGTGTTTGATGAATTAACGTTATGTTAATTTTGTGAATGCTTGTGAGTTGTGATGTTATGGCCCATGGCGGTGTGTTTTCGTTGTTGGGGTTTTGGATCCTTACGATTGCGATGGTGTACAGTTGTTTTCTTTCCTCAAGTTCTGGTTAACTGACTTTACGGTGTTGTTAGGTTGCTTCTAGTGAAAATCAGAACAAAGAGTAGCGTGGTTTTTTCCTCGAATCCCTTCTGATCATGTGATGCGAGTTTGATTGGGTTGGATATATGGGATTGTTTTTTCACGTTATTTTTTTCAATTTGATCTTGATTTATGTTAAAAATTACTTGTTTACTATTCAAACGGGATTGCCGAAGAATTTTTATTCGTTGTAAAGTTGTTCATTATAAATTAACTTTTGATACTTCAGTGGGTACTTGTGAGTTATGATGTTTTTGCCCTGGTTTTGTTTTTGTGGTTGTTGTATTCCGAGCCTCTTGGTGTCGATAGTGTATAATTGTTTTATTTCCTTGAGTTTGGGGTAATTGAATGTTGTTTGGTTGCTTCTAGCATCTCTTCTGATCATGTTCGTTTGATTCATTGGATACATGAAGAGATGCTATTCTTCTGTCACACATGTTTTCCAAATGAATCTTAATACTGGTTATTAAAAACTACTTTTTTACTAGACAAGTAAATTTTTTCTTAAAAATAAATCAAGGATTTGTTGTTAGCATTATCTTTTTACTCGTCTTACTGCTTCATTAAAATGTGGTAGTAGCTTTTTATACTGTGAAAATATGACAATTAGTTAATATTGTATGCATAGGAGTGTTAACAAATTGAGTTGTGCTGTGCACTTGAAGTTGAGGCTGGGCTGGGCTGGGGCTGGGCCTGGAAAAAAGGGATTAGTCAAGTTTGATTTGTTTATTTAAACACAATTTAAATCATGAGCTTAGCTTAGTTAAAAATTTTGAAGTTTGGGTATGATTTACTAGTTTAATTTTGACTTGATTATTTTTCTTTATCGGTCTTTTTGCGGATTTTTAGTGCTTTCCTGTTTCTTTGTTATCGGCGTTTTAGCGCTTGTCTGGTGGATTTCTCTAATGTTTGAGTCTATTTGTGGAGCAAAACAATTTCATGGGCGCGGGCGCCTGTATGATGGATTTCCCAAGTGTTTGGGTCTATTTGTGGCATGAAACAAAATGTAGCACTAGTCTTACTTTATTTTATACGTTTCATAAAACCATCACATACATAAATGGCTTATTTTGTAATTTTTTGTGGCAAAATCCATGCTCAAAATACAAGAGATTTGTGGTTCATAAATAAAAATTTAAAAGAAAACTCTCACAATCTATAATAATTCTGTTCGTGATAACCTACGTTTCTAGTGTTTTACAAACAGGCCATCTATTGGTGGAATTGTTTTTGGTTAGAACAATCAATTTAAACCCGAGTTTGATTTCTTAGAAAATTGAAGAATTGATGGTATTAAACTATTTATTTCATGTTTTATTTTAAAAACGATGATGAATTAGAATAAGGAAAAAAAAAAGAGAAGGTAATGGACAAAAGGCTAAATATTTGGTACTTAAAAAATTATAACAACGCTTTTTGGGTTTTAGGTATAATACCATCCGAAAAGTAACACACATCAGTTTTTGGTTTTTGTCAAACTGCTAAAAGTCAATGAAAAACAATAAGTAAACCTAAACCGACTTGTATCCAAAGCAACTTCTTGCTTCACCTTATTAAGGGTAAGGGCATCTTTAACTATGGTTTTTTCATTAGAGTTCTTAAGTGGGTCTTATTTATATACATCACTCATTTTTATCTTTTTAAATTTAAGCACCTAATCTTCTAATCCAGCATCTTTCTTGTTTACTTTTTATATCTTAAATGAGTCTCACAATTACACATTACTTATTTTTTTTAATCTCATAAATACATCTTAATTAATTTTACTTTTTTTATCATATAAACATTATTTATTATTTAAAGTGATTTACTGGGACTCACTAGCATGTTAAGCACTGGTGCTTAGATAAGCACCCGGTGCTTAACAAGTTCCAAATTTTTTGCTGCAACGGAGAGTTCTTATTAAGAACGGTTCTTAATAAGAAAAGGGAGATAAGAATCCCCCACTGCATATGGCCTAAGTGAATTGAGTTGGGTTCAATTTTTTGGCTAATTGACCACTGTAGCTCACTTTTACAAATATTTAGATTGTGACTACTCCTTCTCAACCTCTAAAATTGTATATGTTTTGACTACCACTGGAATGTGTTTAAAGGAGTTTATTTATATTTATTTTATGATATAAATAATTGTGTAAATGTTTGAGATTTTTTTTAAAATAATTTATGATATATCCATTAGTTATTTTTAGCTTATTTCCACATCATGACATGTCTTCTAAAATAATTTATGAAAATAACTTATGACTTATATAAAAATAGTTTAACCTTATTTTCTCTTTGATTATAAAAATAAGTCATACAAAAAGCTTACATGATAAGAACTTATTCAACAATCTGTTAATTAAATTGTTTATCTAAACATACCCCAAATAATAGATAAAAAAATTGTCTTCTAACTTGACTTTTTATACTATATTATTTTTGTGTTGTTACTTATTGTGCTTTGATCCTCAAACATAGCTAAAAGTTCGTTGAATAGTATTTTTTCTATTTGTATTTAGAATGAAGCCTGTGCATATATTTTTTTTTCAAATATATTATGATCAATTTATTTAATATTAAAACAACTACTTTGTTTTCTGAAAAAAAATTGAACAACTAAAATTTTTACTTTTTTTGAGGTAAAATATATAATACGACTGACTTTTAAGTTTTAAAAGATATCATAAAAAAGAAATCATCCAAATAGAACTAGAAGTCGCCGTTTGAATAATTTTTTTAACAAATCTTAAGAAAAAAAAAATTAAAAAAATCAAAGGTGGCTGAATAAATAAAAAAAATACTTGCCTAAATAGATCCTTAACGTTTTGGTGTGCAACCTTTGGGTTTTGGTGATAAAATTTCAGCATCTTAAGAATACGTATTCCTTTCATTAAAATCATTTTTTTTTCTATTTAAACTTTTAAAGATAAAAATATAAACAGTCAATAACACCATCTATGTTGTATCATTTTATTTTTCCGGGAGACTTGACCGTTTGGACTATAGTTCACAAGCTCCAAATCCTCGGTTCGAAACTAGCTGAGAGACATCATCCAGAAAGATAGATATACAGTTATACACATACATGAGATTTTCTTGGGTTTTAATTAGATAAATCATACTCAAAATATAGATTTTAGAACTTTTTTCTTGGGTTTGAAGTACTAACCATCAATAGCAAGCACTATATATGTATTAAAATTTGCTTGGGTTTGGTTCTGGATACAGATCCTGTTCCAAAAATAACTGCACCATGATTTGTAAATCCAACTACTTCTTATATTAAGTCTCTCTCTCTCTCTCTCTCTCTCTCTTAATTTCAGCGTCAATGATACTTTTGGATTTTAATTTAAATTATGTGTGATTTAGATTCTTCATTTTTTTAATCAATAATTCTCTTTATTTTGAAATTAAATAAATTTAATTATTTAAACCCCTTATCATTTTTCTACTCAATGTCTTCACAATTTGAGTCAATTAAATTCTTAACCTTTTGGTAAAAACTCACTAATCAAAACATCGGATTTCACTCAAAATTAAAAAAAAAATCTCAAACTTCCCTCCTCAAATCATATTTCCACATCTTACAAATTTGTTTAAACTTTATCAAATTTCTACTAAATTTCTGACTTCTGAGCTTTTAAAATTTTTTCATATCTTAAATTAATCATAAAATCTCAAATACTTGATAGAAAATGAAATTTAAGGGTATTAGATAGAAGAAAATAGATGGAGGAACCAATTTATTTGGTTTTAAAAATTAAGAGACTTAACTGATTCAAAAAATAATAATTAGGTACTATAATTACATATACTCCAAATTAAAAGGATTAAAAGTGCAACTAAACCTAAATTTTATCGTTAAAAAAGAACATCCAAAAGTTGAGATTCAATGTAGTTTAAAAATAATTGCATGATACTTCACTGAATTCGAGGACAAGGAGAGGCTTCCTCGAGAGAGAGAAAGACTTTGGAAATCCTGTTCTACCATTTCATTCAAAATCATTCACAACATATTCTCACTACAATCAAACATAATTCAGCTAACGAAAAAAAAATAAAAAATAACATGTTTGGTATGGCGATTTTTACGAACGTTCAGCTGAAAAAACCACGTCAAAATTGAAAGTGAACGTAGAAGCAAGACCCAGTAGCTTTAGAGTGGACGCACGTCAATTACCCTTGATGCTGAACCAAGCATGCTAAGAATAATCGCGTCTCCTAATCATAATCACAATGCACCATCAAAACCACTCACTACCTATATTCTCACAACCAATGATAGAATGCCAGCACACTAATAGTCTACCAGAATAAAGAAATGAACAGAATAATGATGGAAACTATCAAGTCTCAATGATGAAATTCATCCCAAAACTTAGATTTCAACATTTATGTTGCTTGATGTAGTGATTTATTTGAATATAATTCAATTCCCTGCTTGGGCAACTCTCGATCTAATCAATCCTATGAACTTCTACCATTTTTTTTTAAATGTATCTAGTGTTCAGTATTTGAAGTTTTTTTTTTATTATTATTATTTTTTTATTTAAGAAAAGCAGGGATTATTCCATTTCGAAGCCAGACATTTTTATTAATAGTTTGCTGAGACCTGAGAGAGTTTATAGGCAACAAGAATTGAAACAAAAACCTTACAAGGTAGTTTAATATTTTTTAACACCTGTTGGGAAAGAACTTTAATTTTGTCTTGTTTAAATGAAATTTGTACATTATTCAAAAGGAAGAGAAAGAAAAATCTAAAAGAGGCATGTTTAGTTGGACACAAAAATTATGACCAAAATAATATTTTTCTCACCTTTTATTAAATTAGTTTTATAATGTAGACACACACAGTTAAAATTTTTAAAAATTTCACTCACCAAATTAGTTTCTCATTTTTTAGTCACTTTAGTCATAGAAAGATTTTATTTCCAAATTAGTTCTTAACAGATTTAATCTATCAACAAAATAGTTTTTCAATTTTTTGGTCATTACTTTATTCCTCTAAAAAAATATATAATAACATTTTAAACTTTTAAAGGGCTAATTTAGTGATAGATTAGATGTTTAAGTGAATAATTTAGAGACTAATATACAGATGATATAATTTTTTAAGACGTAATTTAGTGATCTATTTTTTTTTAAAGACTAACACAATGATATGTGTAACTGTATGTATTTGACTTCGCTAAATTAAGGGGAGTATATTTACTATTTATTTTAATAAAACTCCTCTTTTATTATTACATTTTGTTTTTTTTTTTTGTTACACTTTTTTGGTTTCTCACACGTCTCCTTCTTTGGAGGTAATTCTATTCGAGGTACGGTTGGGTACTAAATGTGATTACCTCTCTCAGCGGGGATTCGAACTTTAGTTCACCATGTTGTGGGAGACTAATTCCTTCTACTAGACCCAACTCTGTTGTTTTTTTTTTTATATATACTATTTATTTTAAATTTGTATAAAAATATTTAATTTTTAAACAAAAAGTAAAACATTTTTATTAAAAATTATAAAAATTTAAAATTAATTAAAAAACCTAAGACTATAATTACCTAAAAATATATATGTGGCTGTCTGTAATGTTTCTGCCTTTGTCTTCTTTCTCTCTCTTTGGAATAAGTGCTTGGCATATGTGTTTTGTCGTCTGTGGAACTAACTAGTTAAAATATTTGCTATCCAGACCATAAGGTGAATATGAATGTATCCTAATTTTGTGGGGAAGGGAATAATTATGAGGATCTTTTGCCATGAATAGGTTAGTATTAATTTAAAGCATTTCCTATGTGTAATCTAACCCGTCTAAAGCACACCTAAACATTAAAGCAAAGTAAACATGAATTAGACAAAAAATAAAGAATAATTTTATTCTTGTAAAATCCGTTGCACTACCATTGAACTAAATAAATCTCTTTGTGAATCAAAGTAAGGAGTAGGTGGAAACTTTTGATCCGACTTCAATTACCAACAGTGACACCTCAATGTATCACTACACAGGCTTAATGATCTGATATTTGACTCACCTGTTTTAGTTCAAATTTCAAGGCTTCAAATACTTAGTCCCTTTCTTGATGTTCAACTACTACATCCCGCAATTATGAGATACCCTTTTCGGGTTCTGATCATATGTGTGCTAAAAAGCTCAATTTACTCTCTTGCTTTATAGTAATTTATGCCATGAAAATGGTGCATAGCTTTAGGCTTAAATAGTTTTCTCAGGTTCATTTAGAAAGCAAAAGTTTCCGTGTGTCAAGGGCTCCAAGGCATTCCTTATGTGCGATGACAGCTTTAAGTGGAGTTGTTTATTTGGCAACATATTAAAATAAAGATAATTTTTCTCAATCGAAGTGCGAGCAAAAGTTGCCATCTTCGGATACATGTCATGGACAAAGAAGCTTCTTGTTCCTGTTATAGTTTTTTTTTATATATATATAAATATAAAATGAAAAAAAATATTGAGAATCACTTGCTTATACTATTGCTTTTGCTTGTCAAATGAACTACAAATAAAAGCACTCTTGGTAGCAAACTATTGCTGTTTTTTTGTTAAATCAGAACCCTAAACTTTTCATGAGATGTATAATTAAATCATTTTATTCTGTGGATTCTTTCCATTACCAAGAAAGAGGTTTGCCAAATTCATTCTGATGAGTTACAAATGAACTTTAGTTGGAGTACTGAGTGCATGTAATGAATGAACAGGAAACAAACAGGACCATCGTTCAGGGTTGAGACAAAATCTTCAAAGCAGAAAAGGCCAAAATATAGACTATAGAGGTTGCTTAGAAAAATGAGACTATAATTGCAAGGAGACAAAACATCTTCATAGGTTATAAAAATGACTTAAAAATAATGCAGATATTAGAGAAGTGTATCTTCGTTCTTCGGTACTTGATTCCTGCCTACCACACAGCTTCCGTTCATTTTGCTTGTGGGACATGGCCATTGATCATAACATGTAAACGATTTTCAAAAATTTGGTTCTTTGTGGGGAAAAGTAGTCCTTGTCACCCTACATAGTAAGACTAGGCCTATAGGAATAGGATTACCAAAGTTAGTTGTCTGCAATAAAGCTGTAAGGGCAACTTTCATATTAAGGTCATGTTTAGATAAACTTCTCCAAATGTACTTACAGAAAAAGAAAAACAAGAAGCTAAAATAAATTGAGCTTCTTCCATAAACTAAAATCAACTTAATGCACTTAACTTTTATAGAAGATATCCTATTTAGCTTCTCCAAAAGCTGAACTGCATAAATTGATTTTTGTTAGAGCCCCACATTAATGCAGTGACGTTCCTGAAACAAAATCTAATCCACTTTGAGATATGTTGAACCAATTCTTTGTCAATCTCCTATTTACCAAAATTTCTTTGTCAATACTTGATAACTAATTTTCCATCTTGTACTTCCAAAGGGCATTGATATTTTCACTTTTTCAGGATTATAGTATATTTGTACTAGTGTTTCATTTTGTTGAATGACTATTGACCTTTGATTCTGGGAAACTGAAAGTCCAACTCGTGCAATCGCATGGAAGGGAGTTAAAGAAACAGCAGAAAAAGTTTGAATGAAATCAATACGTGGTTAATACAGAATCTTAGCTCAAAGTGAAACAAAAATAGATGGGAAGTGACACATGCCAAGAGAGCACAGAAAGAGGGGAGGATCCTTTTTCATTGGTCAATGTCTTTTGCTGTCATTCAGGAAAGACAAATCCTAAGATGCCTCATTACCTTCTCTATGTGCCTTTGTGGAGACTTCCCCTCCCTTCTACAATGGAAATTTTTTCTGCACTTTCATTTTCATCGAGGACAGAGAGAGGGCTTGGAGAGGCAGGAGTGTCAATAAAAGAGAAAACAACACATGAAACAAACAAGTACTTTAGTCATTCTGCAAAGTGCCATAGAACTTTGGGCCACTGCAACCCTATGGAGAAGTTTGCCAGTGATCAACCAAATAGGTAAAATTATCACAAACCCTCTTTTGAAGGGTGTGGCTGTAATTTGACACCCTACACAAGGCTTGAAAAAAATTAAACTCTCCCCATCCTTAACGTCAATGTTGGAGTGCTTTCCGGCAATGAAAACCACCTTAAGTACCCCAATCCACAAATCATTAAAGTAAGATGATGATTGATTATGAGTGTCCATCTTCTACTATAAATGCTTCCTTGTGTCAAAAGAGCTACACCTTCATCTCTCTATCTTTTCTTTCTCTTCCTCTATAACCTACACAACACTATCTCACAAGGTACAAATTCAAATAGACACCAATGTCAACACTGAACCATCTTTTTGATCTTCCAGAACAGATATGTTACGTACAATGTGGATTCTGTACAACCATTTTAATGGTAATGAACTCTTTTATCACTTTAACTGCACCTCTAGAGTTCATGTGGTTTTTAATGCCACTTTCTGTATTTCATTTTTCTGTTTCCAATTCAATTATTTGATGCAGGTAAGCGTCCCATGCAGCAGTTTGTCAATGGTGGTGACAGTAAGATGCGGGCACTGCACAAGCCTCCTTTCTGTTAACATGATGAAAGCTCCTTTTGTCCCTTTCCACCTTTTAGCATCTCTTAGTCATCTTGAGGTGATAGGTTACCTTTCCAATTCTATGTTTGTTTCCTTTGTGTTGTTCAAGTGAGTCCAATGACCCAAATACTTATCTTTAATTGGGTATCTCGGTGTTTGTATCATTTATTGGATTTTTAACTGAAAATGCATTTGTGACTGTCTCCACTCTCCAGCCAAAAGAAAGTAGTCCAGAAGAAGATGCTAACAAGACTTTGAACAGCCATAGTGCATCCATGGTGACCTATTCTGATTGTGAGGAAGAGGATGTCATTCCAAAGAGTAATGTCGTGAATAAACGTATGTCAGGCAATAGTTACTTTAATAATAAGATAAGTTTTTGAGTTTGAATCAAGTTTTTTGCACTCATACTTCCTTATAAATTGTGTTTTTTTGATGCATGGATTGTATGCAGCCCCAGAGAAGAGACAGCGAACACCATCAGCTTATAACTGCTTCATTAAGTAATGATTCAATAAACAAAGTTGCACTGAACTAAATTGCAAACTTTGAATTCTAATGTGAGTATTAGTTTAATGCAGACAAGAGATTAAAAGGCTAAAGACTGAAAATCCTGACATGGCCCACAAGGAAGCTTTTAGTACAGCTGCAAAAAATGTAAGGTCTAATTTTTTAAGCTGATTATTAATTCAACTCATTTGCAAATTAGGCAGTATTATAAGATTGGAGAGCCATGGATTTTATGTAAAGAAGGGTAAGCTTTATCTTGAAAATATTTGTCATGTTCAGTGGGCCAATTTCCCCCCAACTCAGTGCAAAGGAGATGAAGAGAGCTGTAGCCAGACAGATCAACTTGTGGATCATGACTCCCAAGTGGACCCTCCTAAAGCTGAGGTAAAAGCATAATCATTTGAAAAACTGAGCAGTTTCTTCATTTAAAACAAATGGTTCTCTCATAACTGAAATGAAACAAATTACTTTAGCTGATTAAAATTAGTTATTAGTAGGAGTTTCTTTGTTTTGGCACTGTGTGCATCTATCTATAGTGTTGCTTGTCCCTTTCTTTATATCACAGGATTAATAGAAGTAGGCTCCATTCATTCAATAGCAAAGACTTATCCTCATCGTGGTTGCCAATCAATGTGACATTGAGACATTGAACTATTTATTAGAAATTATTGTAGGTTCTCAATAAACTATAATCAGTATATGATGTTGATTAACATGGTGTTCTCAAAAGATGTAGAATGCTGAATGCCCATTAAAAATTTACTACGTGCTAGAAGCTACGAGACAAGATGAAATTTGACAAAGAGGACCTAAAGTAACAATGACACTAAAAGTAAATAAGACAACACGGTAATAGTAGCTAACACAAAATTACAATCTTGTTATTCTTGTAATGTAATGTCTGTAGCTAGTCAATTTCCTGACACCGTCCTTCATATGTGCTAACTTTTCCTGGGTAATGTAGATGTACTTCCCATACAACTTTAAGCCTACTCTTTCTAATATAGCACTTCACCATTGTAATGAGTGCGTCACTTCATGTGTGAAACTTTCAGGTCAATGAAGAAGAAGGTCAAGGTTTCCGTGGAAGAAAGGTCCAAAGGAATTCCATCTTGGAAAGGACACCGTTTGAGTGAAGAAAGTGATCAGCTTATATGACATAACAAGAAAGCTATTTTCTGTCTCAACATTAAGGTTGCCTCTAAATCGTTTTCCTAATGAAGAAAAGATGCTCTTGGAAATGAAAACAAATTAAGTAGGGTAAGAGCTGACAATTTGAGACTTTAGGAAGTGCTTAAATTGATAGTTTTTTCTGACACCTTTCTGTTCCAGCATACCAGTTCCATTAATTAGTCTTCTTGACCACAAATGTTTTTTTCTTTTTGGCTCACGTAAATGTTTAGGTGCTGCTTGATATTAATTCTCAGACTCTGTGCATGTTATTAAGGGCTCTAATAGATAATGGCTACAGATTTTCGTGTAAGATAAATATGCATCACATTTATTGGAACGGGAACTCAACATATAAAAGTTGTTAGCCATATAACTGAGTTAAGACCTTAAAGACTGTTCTTATCTACTCTATTAGAAATTTGCGTTTGTTGATATTGTCATATTACTACAGAATCCGATTTTTCTTATAATTCTCTCGAAATTAGGTTCAATCTAAGATGATCTTGATCTGTAGTCGCTAGTCATGTAATGCACAAACGCGCACCAACATCCCTTGTGCTTAAAAAAATTACAAGTCAATCCTTAAAACAATCATCATTCTGGCTAGGAATAAATGCTTAACATAACAACAATCCCTGATCTATCTTAACTAAAGTAGATAAAAACCCACACGTTACCCTGTCACAAATTTCTAAATTTAATTATTAATAAAAAATTGTCAATTATAGAACAAAAAATAATAAGGGGATGAAACTTTGTGATTAATAAACTTACAAAATAGAAAAATAAAATTTAAAGATAATTTCACTAGAGAAAGAGAGATGTAAGGAGCCAAAATGAGAACTAGTTATAATAACTATTTTTTAAAATAGCTTTTTTGTTAAATACACAGAAAATTGAAAATCCTTAGATTTCTTAATTAGAAAGATGAATTCGCATATAGGACTAGATATGGCAAGATTGAACTAAGAGAAATGAAAGAGAATATGAACAATGACAAATAAGAATTAAAAGTAATAATTATAGATTTATAAGAATAGAAAAGTGCTAACAATATACTCTCTTTTCAAGACATTCTCTCATTGATTAAAATTCCCAATGAGACTCACCAAATGAAAAATAAAATGGAAAAAACTTAGATACAATACTTTAAATACTGTTTGTGTTATTTTCTAATCAAAATTAGAATTTTACCTTGTTAATCTATATGCATTAAATTATTTTGTAGATTATCCATAGTTATCAATCCCGGATAGCGGCGTGGAACAGCCGCTCCCAAAACTGGGATAGCGGATAGCGAGATGACCGCTATTCTAATATTTTTTATATATAATAATATTATAAAAATTTGATACTATATATATATAAAAGCTCAAAAAGAGAAATATTACTCAAAATTCATGCACTAATAATCATTAACAATAAAAACTCATAGTACCGAGAGCAAAATATGTAGTAGATGTTAATAAAAGTCAAAGAAAAACAAACTGCAAAGTACTTAAAAATCTTGAACCCTCTAAAGCCTAATGTAACTAAAGTAGTAAAGTCCTAGAAATTAAAATTCACATAGACAAAATGACGAATGTCAAATTCAATCTTCTTAACAAGAATCATCATCCTCTTCATCAAGATTCATTTCATTGTCTCCCTCTTCATCACTCCCATTATCATTAGAAATGTACTCTTCCTCCCTTCATCTTCACTTGTGTCACACTCTTCTTCACACTTCTTCAATTTCTTTTCCTTCCTACTAGATGTAGATACACCACCAGTTGCCCTCTTCATTGTTATTTGTCTCCTAGTGTATTTGAAAGGTTCATTGGCCCCTACTTACATGAGCAACATCTCTCCAAGTCAAAACATCATCATCAAAAACCAAATCATCTTCATCATCTTCATCTTCACCCAAATCTCCCAATAGTCATTCATTGCTATCATCAATGTCATCTGAAACAATAGGATCAATGGCATCACGACACTCATAGCGCTCTTGAAGAGCTTGGTTATATTTAACATAAACCAAGTCTTGAAGCTTTTGGTGCTCAAGCATACTTCTCTTCTTTGAATGAATATGCAACAATTTAAAAAACTTGCATGTTAGTTTCAAGTTTCAATGTTCCATAATGATTCAAATTTAAATGAACATTAACTTACATGTTCAAAGGAACTCCAATTACGCTTGCATCCCGACAAGCTACAAGTCAAACTTAGAATTTTAATGGCAAGATTTTGCAAGTGTGGTGTATGTGCTCCATACATCTTTTACCACTCAGTTGTAAGTAATGCAATTATGCATTAGTATTTACATGAATTATTTAATAATAATTCAAAATTCAGATTTATAAAAAGTGAACTTTTCCACTTACCAGGAGTCATTGTATTCTTTTTCCTTATTGTTGCCTTATTCCAAAAAGTCCTCTAGCCCCCTTATATATTGGTAGCTCACTATGAATCTTGTCCACAAAATCTTCATTTTCACTAAGCCTATCAATGCATTTGTATAGCCATCCAACACTTCAGCATCATTGTCAATTTTTAGGTTGTACTATAAAAGAACTCATGATTTAGATAATAACCTGTCTGCATGCAAAGGGTGGTGTAGTTGGCAATCCCATCTTCTATCAATAATTGCAAAGATGTCCTTGTACTTCTCTTCATTGCCATCAAAGGCCTTTTCAATTGCTTCCTTGGCCTTATCTATTGCTTCATAAATATAGCCCATTGTGAGTCTTTTTTCATTATCCATCAACCTTAAGACACGGACAATAGGCCCCATAACCTTCAAAGTGTAAACTACATCATTCCAAAATGTTGGCATAAGCACAACATCCATTGCTTTCTTTCCTTTGGGATATTTAGTCGCCTTAGACTTTAACCATTGGTTCGAAGTGAACATCCTTCTAAGATTTGCTTTTTGCTTGTGCAATCTTTGCAAAGTAAGGAAGGTGGTAGCAAATCTTGTCACTCTATGCCTCACCAATTCGGATTTATTCGTGAACTTCCTCATGGTGTTCAAGGCCAATGAATAGTTATAGATGTAGCCTACAAGCTTATTGCCTCTTTGTATAACCCTTTTAATAAGGATCTTTCCAATGTCTTCAAGCATCAAGTCAAGACAATAAGCAGCACATGGAGTCTAAAACAATTTTGGTCTAGTGCTTTGTAAAATTTTACCTAACAAGACCAAAATCAATAAACTTAAATGAGTAACAATTAAAATTTACAAACTTATAATTAGATATAGAAATCAAAACTTGATTAATTCTTACCTACTATAACATAGTTACTCCCATTATCTGTCACCACTTGATTAACATTTTTTTCTCCAATCTCCTCCACAAAACTATTCAAGAGCTCATGTACTTTGTCCCCGGTCTTCATGTATTCAGAAGCATCAACACTCTTCACAAACATTGTTCCCAATGAACAATTTACCAAGAAATTAATTAGGGTCTTGTTCTTCCTATCCGTCCAACCATTGGACATTATGGAGCATCCATATTTCATTCGCTTCTCTTCATGACCCTTCAACATTTTTTTTGTATATTCCAACTCCTCTTTAAGGAGTGGAACTCTCAATTCATAGAAGGTTGGAGGCTTTAAATGAGGACCATAGTTTCCAACCACCTCAAGCATCACTTTGAAACTTTTTGATTGAGCAACATTGAATAGAATTCCATTCCTATAAAAGAAACGAGCAATGTATTGAATCATTGTTGCTCTTGCTTCCTTTTTACAAGCATCATTTATGCTTGTTTGCTTCTTAGATTTTTCCAATTGGATACTTTTTTCAGGTTTTTTGAAGAAAAGCAAATCAAGAGGACCTTTAAGATTTGTATTTTTCTTCTTAGTAGTAGTTGAAGTGGCCTCTATTGATGATGTTAGAGGCCTTTTCCCACTTTGAAGTCTTGCAATCTCTTGCACCTCATCTTTATTTTCTTGCACACCCTCCAGTATTCATTTTCAGTTTTTTCTACTTATAGGTTGCCTTCATTTGCAATTTAATATCCTTTGGTATTTTTCTACAAGCACCCATATCTCTCTTATTCCAAGTTGATGCTTTTTTGCTCTAGTAATGCCCCCAGTAGATGTTTTTAAGCAAAATCACATGTCACACTCTTTTCGTTATTCTTGTCTTTTAAGCTGTCCCACTTCCAAAAGATGTCAATCCTTTCACTAGTAGGCTTGAACATTGCATTTGAAGATCCCACTGATGGTGGGGTAGCAGTAGCTGAATTATTGTTTTGTTGATTAGCATTTGGTTGGGAGTCGGATGCCATGTTTCTGCTGGGCAGAATACAAAAGGCTAAACAAAATAAAGAAAAAGAATGACACTACGTGAGGGTGTTGCATTGCTACCAACCAAAAAAAAAAAAAAGAAACAGAGTAAGGTCAGGCAAGGGGAAGAAAAGGGAAAGAAAAAAAGAAAAAGAAAGGAAAGGAATAAAAAAAAAGAAAATAAATTTGAAAAAGAAAAGAATAAAAGAATAAAATAAAAAATAAAATAAGGAAAAGAACCTAAGAATGCATTGGAGAACGGGAGAAGAACAGAAACAGGTTGTCGGTGTCAGAGACAAATGTCGCTGGAGACAAGAAGGTGTCAGACAAGTTCGCTAGAAAAGATGAATGTTGCTAGAGTCGCTTGCATAAGACGAAGAGAAATGGCTTCAGCTTTGAAACTTAGGTCATAATTGCGTGCAAAGAGCTTCTCTGAGAAGAAGCTAAGTAAGGCAACACAAAAACTCAAAAATATCCTCACTAACAACTAACAAGTGAGGGTATTTTTGAGCTTTCGAAAAGCCTCGAAATAGAAAACGCCACACCGTGCCGAAGGCACAATTACAGCTGCATCGCACCGCTGCAAAAGTGGACGCTCTGTCCACGACATGAAAACGCACCACAACTAGATCTTCGTTGCGCCTCCAATCTACTCCGCATCACAACAACATGATCGAGTCACGCGCCCGCTATTGATTGCATAGAGATTACCAAAGTGAATTTCCAATTATGATTGAAGTATAACACCAACAATACTTTAGACACTGCATCTAAATTTTGTCCAAATAAAATTCACATATTTAATGAGACTCAAATTTCACCCTATAATAACAAAAATATGTCAAGAATGTGTCGCTAACATTTCCAGATAAGAATGTGCTGATAGTATTTTAAGCGAGAGTAAATTCAAACGTCGATATGAAACAAGAAAAGACAATAGACCAAAAGTGGAAAATAACCGTGAACTTTTACGTGCCAATTAAACAGAGTATAAGCTTGCTTACATGTTTTCATCACATTTTACGCGTTCAAATTAAATATTATAATACATAAATGGTGTTACTGCTCGTGCTGTTAAGGGCCGCTCTGATACTTTATTAACATTTGGGGTGAAATTTTCAAGGTTAAATTTTTTACATAAACTCATCCCAAATTGCAACATGCAGATTAAGTCAGGTAGCAATATTCCTAAATATAAATTTAGGACAGGCATTGGTATCAATTTTAGACATTCTTAAATAATCAGATTTTTAAAAATACCGATCAGTCTTCCAAAGTTTGGTCTGCCACATCATCGTATAAGATATTAATACCAAGAGAGCTTTGCTTCACTGACTAAAAAAAAGGTAATTAACATAAGCTGCGCCTTGTCATAGCCCCTCTAAAGAACGAATAACAACCATAATTGACCTGAACTGGCACACAAACATGACCAGCTTGTAGCAAAACAATTCAAAAAAGGGGAAAAAAAAATTGATATATGGCCAGAGAGCATGGAATCCAATTGAAACATCTTGGCCATCTGTAATTCCTTAAGCCTTCTTAACTGGGATCAGACTTGTCCAGAGCTGCAACCAAATGTATGATCAGTACAAACCAAATGATATTAAAATTTAACAAACAAAGAATAATAGAGGGAACAGAAATTACTGTTATAATTCAGTAACTTCTCAATGAGATCAACATGGGTCATAAGCATGCGCCTACAACAATATCGAACCAGCCCCAAAGCATCCAGTGCATCTCTGCAATCCATCATTATGTTAATACTATAATATTAAAACTAATCTTTTCCATGAGCTAGACACTAAAATTCCATTAAGGAATCACGTATATACACAATGGTACCCTATATCCCTCAATGGATGCAGTTGGGGAAGAAAAGTATTATATGATACACTAATACTTTTTGATAAGTTATGCCAAATGCAAATACATTCTTAATGTATGATCTTTTTTTATCTTGAAAATGGTGCAGTGAGCTATGCATGTTGGACAGATGATAAGATAGAAAAGGAAAGGTTTAGATATGTCTTACGTCCCTAAAAATATAACGGATTTTGTTTTTGATCCTGGCAATATTTGCCATCACTTGTTTTGGTCTCCACCATGATAGTAGAGACTAAAAACAAAAATCACTATATTATGCAGAGACATAAAAACAGGGACTAAACACAAAGCTGTTACTGCTATATTTTGTGGGGACATAAAAGCAAAATTACTATATTTATAGGCACATAAAACATGTTGTTAACAACAAGTTCATGGTGGGGGCCAAAACAGGTGACAACAAACATTGCAAGGATAAAAAAATAAAAAATCGAGGGACTAAAAACCAAAAACCACTATATTTGCAGGAACCTTATACATTTAAATATGAACTCCACTCAAATAATATACAATTATACATAGTAGCCAGCAATTAAAGTTATGATTTATGATCCACAATAACAACTTACAGATACAACACAATTATGACATGCAAATAACATTTGAAAGATCAGACATAAAAAACAATTTTTTTTTGCCTGCAAACCGGAAACAAGTGAAAAAAACTAAATTTACAGAGCATCATGCTCATCCAGGCGTCCACAATATCTATGACACAAAGTGCAAATTTAAGGAAAAATACTAACAGTACAGATTATATGTTCATGTTTCATACCTACAACCTTGACCCAGAGACTAATCATGCTACTACATAAGAAATATTACCCAAAAGCATGCCAGCCTCAGTTTAATCCAAATTACAAAATGGCGACATACACACACAAATACACAGATTTTGAGAAAATAACACGTTGAACAACAACTTCACAAGTAAGCACAAGGTCTTAGCACCCCTCTCTCCCTCCAACAGAAACCAGAGACAGAATAAATTTCCAAGTAGCATAATCCTTATAAATAAAAGGCTATTCATATAGATAAACAAGTAAAAACCCGTTCAATTGTTCTGTCTCTGCAACCCCATATTCGGACAGAAAAACAAGTAAAAATAATAAAACCTTCGATTAATCATCAAAAAATTGAAAAAACAGAGAGGAGTTAGGGTACCAACCCTTCACTGTAATCTGCCTGCAGAAGGTCCAAATAGGTATCCCATTTGTTTCCAATGACCTAAATCGGAGAAAACGAAACAAATTGAGCATTAATTAACCAAAACCCTAGACCCTAAAACTAAAACCGTAAAAGAGGCCCAAACTTTTAAATTTTTAATTGACGAGATAGAGTGAAAAAGAGGAAGAAACAGAGTATTTAGGATGAGAAGATACCTTTCCGCAGGTGAAACAACGAACGGGGATGATCATCTTCCTCTAATGCTCTCTCTTCTCTGCTCGGAGCTCACACCACGCCTTTCTTTAGCTCTTTAACTGTATTTATACTTTTTTTTAGCGTGTAAGAAAAGAAATAAGTGATGGGGTAATGTAATAAAAGAAAAAAGATATAAAAAAATAAGTTTAATTATTAATTTGATTCTTTACTTTATTTATTTTGTTTAATTTGGTTTTTATGGTTCAATTAGGTCTTATGATTTTAAAAAACGTTCCAAAGTTATTCTTTTTTATAAAAACCAACGTTGGTCTTCATCCAATATTACACTAAACAGCATTGAAAACGTAGGAAAAATGACTTTGTTTTGAATGAAAAAGGTAACATTGGAATGTTTTTAAAAATTTTGGACCTAATTGAACCTACTAGGGATAAGAGTTGGATTCAAGCTTGAATTTAAACTCCAACGTTATTGGGCTCGTTTTAGCAATATACGAATTGTGGATATGCTAGATGGATATGTTTTGGTGTAATTTTCTTTGGTGGATCATTATAAACATGCCTTGTTTGAAGGCTCATGGATCATAGCTGATCATTATTTGGTGGTACAAAGATGGAGATCGGCTTTTCTTGAAAGTGCAAAAAAGACTAAACACATTACTACGTGGGTTCGTTTTCGTAGGCTCCCCATGGAGTTATATCATGAAGCTTTTTTTAAGAGGGTGGGAGTGTTGCTTAGAATAGTGTTGAAGATTGATAAAACTACCTCTATTCACTCAAGAGGTAAGTTTGCTTAGATTTGTGTGGAAGTGGATTTGCAAAAGCCTTTGGTCCCTAAAATTAAAGCGCGGGGGCATGACTATTGTGTGGAGTACGAAGGACTTCATCTTATTTTATTTAATTGTGGCAAATATGGCCACAAGGCTGCTCTTTGTGGGGTGCACGAAAATTCAGAGGTTGGGGGCTCGATGTCAGTTGTCACTGGTGAGGTGGCGGAAGGAGGTCAAGTTGCCATGCATGGTGATGAGCACGTAGGGGATGCAACTGTGGTAGCTAAGGTTGATGTCAGCATAACGGCTTTGGCTAATAATGATGATGCTTTGATGAGGGAACAAGTTGCAAATAATCATGAGGAGCATTTATGTCAATCAATTTCAATCGTTGGACGATTGTTAAAAAATCTACAAGGAGAAATAAGGGTTTTTTACCTGTTGATAAAAAAGGTAATGTGGAAACATCTAATAATGGAAATGTGGAGGTTGGTTTCGGATCACGTTTTGCAATGTTACAAGATATGCGTGAAGATTTGGGGCATAAAGATGGGATCATTATGGAGGTTGGTGACATTATTAGAGGAAAGCAATCATTGCCACGAAATGTTCTCCAAAAAGTTAGGGATCCACGAGCTAGTAAAAATAGGCAAGATGGTAAAAAAGTAAAGGGGTTTATTTTGGAATCAAGGAAGTTAAAACAGAAAGCTATTCCAAAAGCTGGCTCTTCGCATAAGGTTAAGAGGTGGGGCTGAGTGCAAGTATGCAAAAGTCACCAAGTGAACCTAATCATGAGGACTCAAGGAAGAAGGATGATGAATTAGTGTGGGCTATGATGAAGGTTATACAAGATAAATATGGCCCAATACTACCAAGTAGGGAAATTCTATGTTTTTAATCTAATGACAATTGAGGTGGGGTCGAAGTCATTTATGGATAGGGGTAATAAGCCAACTTTGGCTGCTTTTAGTTCTCGCCCCCTAGGGAATAAGGCTATGAATCCAATGAACTTGTATGGGATTGAAAGCAATGTTGGATGTGCAATATTCGAGGATCGACGGGTTCATGATGATGTTGATGTTGATGAACATATGCTACATGCTTGACCATAGCGTAGGTCGTCTTATTATCTTTTTTTGTTTTATGATTGTTGGAATATAAGGGGGGCTGGGGTAGAACAGTGCCCCGCTTAATCTGTGATTTGGTGATAAAATATTGTATTGGTCTCTTTGCTTTACTTGAGATTATGATTAGTGGTAATAAAGCTAACAAGGCTATTAAAAGCCTTAGTATGGATGCTTGGTATAAGGTGTTCTAGAGGTGTTTATGTGGTTTAGGATTCTACTTTGTTTAAAGTGGATATCCTTGGTTCTCACTTGCAATGTATTCACCTTGGTGTTGTACCTATGGATGGCTCTACTTCTTTTTGTATTACGATTGTTTATGGTAGTCCTAACCCTTCTTTGAAAGAGGGCTTTGGGCTGAGCTTTATTGGTTCTCAAGGATGAACTACCACCTTTGTGTGGCCTTAGATGATTTTAATACCTATCTTACTTATGCAAACAAACATGGACGTGGTGCCCCAACTCGTGGTTCTATGTAAAGGTTTGGGTCATGCTTACATTGTTGCAATTTACATGATATTAGTTTTAAGGGTCCTCCTTGTTGGAACCAAAGACGTATGAAGCATTTAGTTCCTCAACATTTTGAAGATAAAAAACTTTTTAAAGTTTAAGTTTTTGTTTAAAGTTAACGAACTCTCAGCATCCAAAATTGTGGTGTCCAACGCACCTAGTCTTAACGAGCGTCCAATATACTTATATATGACGACCGTCCAAAAGTAAGTATCTTTCCATGAACTAAGTGTCTTAAACTTAGATGCTTGTACTAGACTCGTCCAGACGTAAATTCTTAAACGACTAAGTTTTTTTTTAGATGCTCGTTTAGTTTATATGTCTTTCATATATATGTCTTGAAACTAATGCCTTACTCTTTTAAGAGATCTAACGTTCATATAATTCAAGCATTAAATGAAAGACAGACACATTTCAGTGCATAAGCACAGCAATGCAGAAAAAGGAAGTCAACTTATCAAGCTGCCAAGCCAAATGAAGAATGATCAGAAAAGCAAACCGCCAACACAGTCCTACACTTTCTGTTTTGGTGCAAGATCAAAAGTTACCTTTTCTGACTTCGCTGAACAGCTCGATACACTGCACTTCTTTCTTGAAGACTGAAGCTTAATCATCTTCAACGACTCTTTTATGAAGATTATATATATCAAGAAAGAAGAATGAAGAAATAGAGATAGAGACGCTGGCTGTGAGACATATTGAAAAAGAACATACTACTCTTTTATGTTCACTGGACAATCTTTGAATATTTTCGAAGAAATTCTATATAATGCTTAAACTTTTAAATTCTACATATGTGAGTTATTATCGTTGTAAACAACTGTTTTGTTGTGAAAGCCTAGAAAGGCTTAGTGAGAAAGAATACTTGGGTGGTTAGGCAATTTGGGTTGATTGCGTTGTAAGGCTTAAAGAGGCAGTAAAAGAATACTTGTATAACCTAAGGTTGGTTAGTTAATACCTTCTGGGTGAAGGGACTGGACGTAGCTCAAGTTTGATTGAACCAGTATAAAACCTTTGTGTTCTTGTTTTCCCTTATCCTTTAGCTCAAACCGTTTTTGAACTCGCTTTTTGTTTAAGAGAAAAGTTTTTAAAACGCACAATTCAACCCTTTCTTCTTGTGTGATTTTCGCTCTTTCACTCCTTTTACTTGGGAGGGGAGGGGTGTTAAGGAACACCTTGATTGTGGGGTTAGCACTTCTTGATTGAAGGCTTCTCTTTCCTAATGCTACACTGTTCCACCTCCCTTCTTTGAAGTCAGATCATAAGATGTTGTTGCTAAAGCTCCATTAGGACCTAGTCACAAGCCTTTTTCCTTAAGCCTTTTCAGTTTATGGCTAGTTGGCTGTGATTCGTTTCAAGATGTGATTTAAATGCTTGGGGAGATGCCAATGGTTGGTTAGAGGCGGTTGCTTGTTTTTAGGTAAATGCTGATCAATGGAATAAAAACTGTTTTGGTAACTTGTTCCATAGGAAGTAAAGAATCCTTTCTAGCTTGGAAGAGATTAATTCTCAGCTTGATATAGGAGAGAACATGTATTTGTAGAAGAAGCAGAAGGAGCTTTGGAGGGAATATGATTTGCTTTTATCCTAAGGGGAAATGTTCTTGTTTCAAAAATCTAGATGTGAGTGGTTTAAGTTTGGTGATCACAATACCAAGTTTTATCATACTTCTACTATTATTTGGAGGAAGAGGAATAAAATATAAGCCTTGATGGGTCCTATTGGTGATATGATCCTTGATCAAGAAGTTTTAAGAGATATGGCTCAAGCTTATTTTCAGGAGCTTTATAGGGTGGAAGGGGATTTGGTTCTTTGGCATTTCCCTAAGACCTTTCCAGATATTGGTATGGGGGCACTCCATGATATTAAGGGACCTTTTTCTGATGAAGAGATTAGGGCTATTGTGTTTAATATTGGTGCTTTTAAGGCTCATGGTCTTGATGGATTGCATGTAGTTTTTTTATCACACAAATTGGAGCATAGTTGGCAGATCAATTTATGATATGGTCCACAAATGTTATTTTCACCCCAGTTACATTAAGGAGATTAATAATACATTGTTGGTTCTCATTCCAAAGTGTGATGTCTCACATTATATGACACAGTTTTAGCCTATTAGCCTTTGTAACGAGATCTATAAAATTATTACAAAGGTTATTAAGATGAGGTCAAAAAGATATATGTCGCTTTTTATTGGCCCTAGTCAATGTAGCTTTGTCTCTAGCAGACATGAATGGATAACATTGTGATAGCTCAATCTTTCATTCTATGAGAAGGAAGAAGGGGAAAAGTGGTTTCATAGCTGTCAAAGTTGATTCTGGAAAAGGCGTATGATCAGTTGAGATGGGATTTTTTGATGGATACATTAAGGGAAGTGGGGTTTAATAAGCATTTTTGTAACATTGTTGTTTCTTGTTTTTCCCTCATTAATATGCAGGTTCTTTTTAATGGAATACCTACTGATGGCTTTTCACCATTCACCACAAGAGGCATTAGGAAGGGGATCCATTTTCCCCATATTTGTTTGTGGTGTGTGGAACACCTTGTGCACTTGATAGAAAAGGAGGTTGCTGGAAAAAATTGGAATCTCATTAAGCTCTCTTGTTCTGGGCCTCCAATATCTCACTTATTTTTTACAGATGATTTGCTGCTGTTTAGAGAAGCCAGTGTTGCTCAAATGGACACCATTAATAGATGTCTTAATCCCTTATGCTCTTCTTTAGGTCAGAAGATTTTTGTAGGCAAGACTCGCTTATTGTTTCTTGAAATGTTCCTCATGATTTAGCTATAGAGTTAAGTAATATTTCAAGATTTACCCTTACTTGTGACCTTGAAAAGTATCTTGGGGTGCCACTTTTATATGGAAGAAAGAAGGAGGAAACTTATTCCTATCTTCTTGAGAAGACTTAAAAGTGCCTTAGCAACTAGAGGGCTACCAATCTTTCTTTTGCAAGGAGATGCACGCTGGCAAAGCAATGATTGCAACACTGCCTACATACACTATGCAAACTATGCTATTGCCTAAGTAGGTTTGTTAAAAACTAGAAAGCATGAATAGGAGTTTTGTTTGGGGAGACTCTTAGGATCATAGGAGATGTCATATAACTGCTTGGAACAAATTTTGCTTGCCCAAGAAAGTGGGAAGTTTGGACTTTTGTGATTTACATGTTTTTAATAGGGCTTTCATTATAAAGCTTGGGTGAGGGTTGATTAGTAACCCAGATGTGTTGTGGGTTAGAGTTCTTCGACACAAATATGGTTCTGGGAATAGCCTTATTCCCATGGTAAAAAATTTTTAGCATGCTTCGGAGGTGTGGAGAGGAATTGTTTTTACTTGGGCCTCCTTATTTGCAGGTGGTAGATGGATCATTGGCGATGGTAAGCAAGTTTGATTTTGGGATGATTGTTGGTTGCCATCGAGTACCGTTTTGAAGGATGTGATTACTCAAGAGGTTCTTATGAGTGAAAGGGACCATTTTGTGTGTGATTATGTGTCAGAAGAAGGGCAATGGCTTGTGGACAAGATTACTGATTATTTGGCTTCGTATTTTGTGGTAGAAGTGGTAGGACTATCCCTGCTTGGGACTCTCTAGGTGGGATTAGTTTATTTGGTCACTTATGCAGGATGAGGTATTCTCTACTAGGACTGCATATTAGCTCCTTAAAGGTGAGATAAGCTTGGGAAGATATGGTTGGTGGCACCATCTTTGGACACTTGAGATCCATCCTCGTGAAAGCTACTTCTTATAGAGAGTGGCTTATGATGGCATCTTAATGAATTCCTTTTAGGAATCCAAAGGACTCACGGATAGTGCTCTTTATCCCGTTTGCTTTTAGGCAAATGAAACCACATTGCACTTGTTCTGTTATTGTGGTCATGCGGTTATGATATGGGCTCACATAGCCCTATGTTTGCCTCGACATTTCTTCGAGAGTGGTTTACGTGACTAGGTTGATACAAAACATTGCATGAATTTTATTTTATGGTGCATGGGGTCCACTAGCAAACTCTTTTTGCTGTAATAGTCAATATGTTGTGGCAGACCCATAATCAAATTGTCATGGCAGGTGCTAATTTTGATTGCCATCAACTGTGTAGATCCATATGGCAACGAGCTTATCAATGCTCTCAGGTTGCTACTAACCTACTTTGAAATGTTGGGGGACTTCACAATTATCACATGGTTGGAGTTGGGTGGGAACCTCCTCGTGAAGATTGGGTGAAAGTGAACACTAATGCATCAATCAAAAGGGGAGGTGGCCTAGCTTCATGTGCTAGCGTTTTTCAAAGCATTGGCATTTTGGTTTTCTCAAGAATCTAGGTTCAACTAATGTTCTTATGTCGAAGCTTTGGGGAATTCTTACAGATCTTGAGATGGCTTGGGATGTAGGATTCAGAAGAGTTTGTATAGAATGTGACTCCTGTATTGCTATTTAGTTCATTACTCAAGGAGTTGGGGAACGACACCCATATAGAGCTATGGTGGGTACCATCCAATAATGGCTCTCCAAAGATTGAGAGGTCATGTTGTTTCATATTTTTCGCAAGGCAAATATGGTTGCGAATTTCTTAGCTAACCTAGCTCTTAGAAAGGTTATTGGGTTGCACCTTTTGGCTAGGCCGCTTGTAGGTAGTGCTATGTTTCTAGTTTAGGATAATAGGTGGTTTGTTATTAACCAGTAGAGTTCGTTTGTAGTTGTTTTTGGGCTTTTGCCCTCCTTAGTACCAAAAAATAAAAAAAATAAAGAGACCTAGTTGAATAAAATAAATAAATTAAGGAACCAAAATAATTTTTATATTTAATACAAAGAATTGTTTTTAGTTTGTTATCAATAATTAAACTTGTAATATTTTAATCTTTAAAGACTAAAAATAAATAACTCATTAGGGTTGGCTTAATGGTAAAGGATTTGGATAGGTATACATGAAGTCATAACTTCTAACATTAGTACGACCATTGTACAATAAAAAAGACTAAAAATAAATTTTAAATATAAATAATTTTGAAAACACAATTTTAAAGACTAAAAATATATTTGAATTTAAAATTGATAATTAGAATAATGTATTTACCAATGTTTTAGAATCAAATCCTTATGTATTTAAACAAAAAGGTTGGAATTTAGGTGGATATTTCACTTTAAAATAAAATTCAATTTATCTACGTTAACGTTAAATGATTAGGCTCTTCGAAGGAAAAATATACCTTTTTCATTTTTCTTTCAAAATAGTCAAAATAATATTTCACTAAATTAACATCTTATATTTAATCAAGTCTTTATTTAATTAAAATTTATCACATAAGAGTTTATATTTTATTTTGATAAGCTTCCACGCTTCACCAGGAAACTTATTAACATAAATTAAAAGAAACTTATATAAAAGTTATAATTATTTTTACAAGTTTTTTTTTGGTACAGGGGGGAGGGGGAAGTGACGCCCTAGTCCAAGCCTAGAGAATGCCTTTGAACTCAAAGAACACTTACAGAGTTATTTTTACAAGTTTAATAAAATATTTACTTAAATGTTTGTATTATAAAACAAATTCCAATAAATTTAACAGAAATTTCTTCCAAATGTTCCCAAGATACAGAAAAGGTTTGTGACAAATTTTTATTATACAAAAGAATATATAAGCACGAAATATACAGTTATACAAAAGAATCTATAAATTTTATTATCTCATGAAGTGTTCCTACACTTTTAATTTAATTTATTTTAATTTATTCACGGAGAGAATATATTAAAAATGGTAACGATGAGCAACTTATATATTGACCTAATATCTTCTATGTAATTAGACAGATTTATAGGCTAAAATCTATTTTGTACAATTGATTCGAAGTCAAAAAGTCTCAAATAATCTATTGTCATATGCGTATAAATCCTCAAAAAATTAATTTAATTTGAACTTTATTTGTTTGCTTTTAACAGGTGTTAAAGATGTCATTAATGCTTTCATCCAAACATAAAACAATCTTGTATGAAACAAAATTAAGTTTAATGTGTCTCCCATTTTCCGTTTGGGTGGGTCAAACTCCTACCCCACATGCACTCTGTTAGACTGATGTAATGCTATAAGTTGTTGCATTTGGCAGCCTCTACGCAAAGATAAATCCAGAACTATTTTTTATCACAAAGGACGGACTTTATAAGATGCTGCATTTTAATAAACTGCATTGTTACTGTTGTGACGCAAACAGCAAAATGTCTTCAATTAAAAGGGAGGAGATGAAGGTAATTTTGAAAAAAAAATCATTAAAACATCACGTGCAGCTCACATGTCAGTTCTGTTAGTTGTTTTAATGACATTTGGAGAGGAGGGATACACAGTGTTACATGTGAAAAACAATTAAGGGAATTTTTTTAAGTAGAAATTACAGAGGGGTATCAAATGCAATGCGAGTATAATTTACTCTAAAAGTTATATCAACTATTTAAGGAATATTATAATTATAATATCAACTAAGAGAAAGCCTTGGATTTGATATTTTATCGATATGTAAATTTACAGTTCAAATTTTGCATCTCCTCAAAAAATCATTTTAATAATTTAAATCTTTTATGTTTTCTATATTTAAATTGATATTTTTTGGATCACCATATTATTGGTGCAAAATATCTACTGCCTTTTGTCAGAGAACTTAGCTGACTACCTTTAGTGGATCTCTTCTTCCAACCATTATTTTTTCCATCAACAAGTCTCAAACCCCGAGACCTTACTAAGAAATTCTAGTCCAGTTCCACTTGGATACATGTTGGTATTTAAATTGATATTTAACCATGCATTTTAATATCATAGATTTATCATTCTTAAAGATGTTGCTACCAGTTTTCTTCATGCCTTAAGAGAACACTTATTTTGCAAGTATGAACTCTGTTGATAAATGTGGCCATATCCCGTACAATCTTTAGCATATATATTCTTAAATTTCATTGAATTAAAGTTTATTATGTGTCAAAGAATACAGAAAGCACATTTACTAAAATAGAATTGCGCTCTTCAAGTCTTCACAGTTCATACAGATACAGTTTTGATAATTTACCTCTTGCAAATTGGCCAAACATCATAGCTGAAGTTATTTACATAAGATATACGTTGAACTGCAGATTATGACCAGGTAAGAGTTTGTTTATGATAAAGATTTTGTAAGTTGTTGATGCAACCGTAACCAAAAGAATGGAAGAGAACTAATTTGTTTACGTAGTTGCCGACAACCTCACTGCCTTCAGGATAATTAGTTCAGAAATTAGAAGTGCATACAGCTGCAGTCGGGTCTCGCTTAGAAGCCAAAGGACAGCATCAGATGCTGGAAACAAGAGAGAGAAGGTGAGATAGAAACCTAAAATAACTTCCATTTCAATTTGTCTAGCATGCAGAGGTTTTCAGTACATAAGATCATTCTGTTTAACAAAAACAACTATGAAGAATAGAAAATAATGCAGATTCACCAAAAGGGAATGAAAAATGCAGGTACTATGATGTTCCAATCAATTACCGATAATCATATGTCAGTATTGCATATTTAAGAGCCCAGGGCAGGTGCTTTAGAGTGGTTGTGATTTAATTTGAAAGCTTAAAGTCATGCTCACACCATTGTAAAAAAGAAGAGAAAAAGAAAACAAGAAAGAAATCGAAACTTATAGTTGTACGCTAAAACCTATCTCAGTCAAAATTTGAATTGTTCTTTTGATAGAGTATGGGAATGTCAGATTAACTTACTTTCTGACTCACTTATTTACAAGTTACTCTAGTGAATGCTAGCTAAAGTGAAATGAGTATTTAATAATATTAATTAAAGAAAAAGAAGAAAGAATGTGGGAATCAAGATTCCCCAAAATTTTTAGGTATAATTATCTTTTAAATGCTGAACTGTTGGATCTAAGCAGTTGGCTATCAACAGTAAGCTAGATGGCATCTAATTTATGTTAGTGTTGTGGCAAACACAGACATCTTTTCTAAATTTTATCAATCTTATATATTTCTCAGCAAACATTTATGGGAGAAAAAAATATAAAATGTAAAGAGTAAAATAAATTAAACTTCTCTTATAGTTAAAATTAATTTCGCCACTCAATTTTTTTTATGCACTTTCATTTAACTTATTCACAAATAGAGGTACACAAGTTGATTTTAACTTACAAGAGAAGTTTGATTCCTTCTATCTCCTTATAATTTTATCAATCTTGCATTTTGAGAAAGTTTGGATAAATTTCTAAACAAGCTCTCATAGGAGAAGAAAATAAAAAGAAACAAGAGATCAAATGAATCAAACTTCTTCCGTAAGTTAAAATAAAATTAACCTATGCAACTCAACTTATAAGCTTTCTCGTATGAGAGAAGTTTTTCATTGTTTTCTTAAAAGGTGGACGTTTTCATAAGTGTACTTTGTTATCAATTTGATGGTGCTTGGTCAATGTCTTAGTTGTGAATGTTGGCATTTCTCGACCGTCTATAGTTAACGGATTATGATCATGTTTCTTTTTCAGGGTGCTTCAGTGCAGGTTGAGGCTGGAAGCAAAATCTAAAGGATTCCGACTTGATGATACAGGCCTACAGGGGTGTTTCGAGGGTTCTGGTGGCAAATGGGTAAGGCTTAAAAGAATCTTAACTATTGTGTTGGGATGCTTAAAATCATAAAATTTGGTGAAAATAACAAAATTGATTCTTTAAATTTTAAAAACTCTGCTTTTCCTCTGGTTTGCTAGAAGATATTAGAAGGGAGGCATGGAAAGGAAAAGTTATTTGTAAATATATATATATATATAGGAAGGAAGGAATAGGATCCGCAATATACCTGCACAGCGACAATAATCATAATTTCACCACCTCGTCGGAATCACTATATGGGGAATGTGAGCTATTTTTGGCCAGTCCTCTCCTGTTTCCTTCTCACATCGCTTCTCTAACTCAGCAACCGTCAATCCTCAAAACTTGCAGACTGCTAGTAAGGCTTAGGCTCGTTGGTAGACCCCTCAACATGGAACACTTTTCAATATGTAATTCCCGAAGCAAGGGAAGGTTTCCAAAGCAGTCAGGCAAGGATTCTAGCTTTGGAAGATCCCTTAATTCTAACCACTGCAGCAAGGGAAGGTTTCCAAAGTAGTCAGGCAAGGATTCAAGCTTTGGAAGTTTCTGTATATTTATCGACTGCAGCAAGGGAAGGTTTCCAAAGCAGTCAGGCAAGAACTTTAGGCTTGGAAGATTGTATAAGGATAAATCCTTCGGGCAGTCATATGTTGTAAAGCCTCAGGCAAACCTTTTACCTCTCCACATGCTTCAATCCGCAAATTCTCAAGACAAGTTAGGCATTGAAAACGTGCCGACATATTCAACTTATCACACCCCACATTTTGTAATTTCTTCAGAGAGTGCAACCCTTGCAGCAATACTTCCTCCGCCAAAAATTTAGGACATTCTTCAATTCGAAGTGTGGAAAGGCACGGGAACATGTTTTCCCCATCCTCCCTTGATAACCTTATTAGGTTTGGCAGCTTCCCCGGTACCAGAAATTCTAGAGCCATGAAAACTACTCCACCATCATAGCACTCCTCGTACAAGTATTTTACATTAATCATGTTAAGTATCCCTAACTCCTTCAGAGAAGGTAGTTTCCCCAACGCTGGAAGTTGTAAACAGCTTTCACAATTCACCAGATGTATACCGGTTAAATATTTGAGAGAAGGACTGGACATCCATTGTGGGAAATGGGCACCTTTATATCCTTCTACTTCCAAACGCTGAAGTTGTTGGGTATCAGGTTGAAGCACTTCAAGAATCTCCTCTTCATTTTCTTGTAATTCAGATTCTTCATTTCTGTCCCATGACAAGCACAACTCGCTCAGTTGCTTACTTGACATGTTGGCATCTCTGGCATCCATTACACTTTTCACTTTCCCCAGATGCCAGATGTCAAGAAATCCTTTAAGCTTCAGCGATCCCAATTCTGCCAAAAGGAACCCTCTTCCCTTGCCAACTATGTACCTGCTTAAACTCCTTAGGGAAGTCAACTTCCCCATCTGAGGAGGCAAGCTTGATAATGAGTCATACCTTGTCAAAGATAGCTGTTGTAGAGCTTTTAAGCGTATCAAATTGTTAGGCAACTTGTGAAGACGAACACAACTGTCTAATTTCAATATCTGCAAATTCCACAATTTACATAGCGATTCTTGAAGAGTTTCGAACTCACCCCCAGAAAGATTCAAGTACCTCAGATGTTTTAAATGACCAATTTAAGATGACAATTCTTCCCTTGATTCGAAGTGAAGCCCGCGCAAAGAATAACATTTCAATACATCAGGAGAAAGTTGGCGACCGTAGCAACGTGGGAATAGATAGGTCCTCAAAGATTTCACTTGATGCAACTGGACTGAATTGGACCTCCAACTATAATCTGAGAGATGGTGGATTCTTTCAGACAAAGTTGTTACGCCGTTGTCAGTTGTAATGCAACAAACCTCTTCTGCAACAAATTGTGCAAGATCATGAACAAGATCATGCATCTTGAAACTTACTTTGCCAAATTCATCTCTCTCGATGTCTTGAAACAATGATCTCCAATATAATTCATGCCACACACCATCACCGACATCTTCAGCATCTAATATTTCATTAGATGAAATGAATCCATTAGCCGTCCAAAGTTCAATTAGATATTGCTTTTCTATTTTTTCATCTTTGCTAAATATTGCACAATAAGCAAAACACTGTCTGAGTTTTATTGGCAAGTTCAAGTAACTTAATCTCAAGGCAGGCATTATGGAGTTTTCATTGTGTGGTAAACTCCAAAGGTTGCTGTCCTTAACAAAGAGCCACTCTTTTTCCTCTCTTTTGAAGCGTAAAAGACCACCTAGTGCTTTTGCTGCAAGAGGCACTCCCCCACACTTCTTTACTATCTCCTTTCCGATGACCACAAGCTCTGCCTGTTCTACTTCATTTGGTCCAAAGGCTCAATGTTTAAATAATTCCCAGCAATCATTTTCGGATAGCACTGATAACTCATGAGGAGGCATTGTTCCCATAATTGATGCAACCTTTGGAAGACGAGTAGTGATGAGAATGGAAGCACCCTTTGCCCCACAAGCCAGTATAGATTTGAACCTCTGCCATTTCTCTTGCTCATCATCCCACACATCATCCAAAACAAGTAAATATCTTTTTCTTCGAAGATGATCTTGAAGTTTTTCTTGTAGTATCTCTAGATCCAAAACCTCACAGGCACACTTAGATGCTGCTTCGATGACGGCTTTTGTCATTCTCTTCAAACTGAAATCTTCCGAAACACATACCCAAATTCTGAGCTCAAAGTGGTTGACCACCCTCTCATGATTGAAGATGAGTTGGGCAAGTGTTGTTTTGCCAACTCCGCCTAGACCTACGATTGGATAGACTGATAAATCCTCAGAACAAGAAGCATCACCAACTAAAAAGTCTATAATTTTATCCATGTCTTCTTCTCTTCCATAGACTCGTGGTTCAGCGATGAATGAGCTGGTTTGGCCCCACTCAAGGACTCCACTTCTTTTCTCTGGAGCCGTCTCAGTCAAATGAAACTTCTGCCTTTCTTCAGCAATTTCATCTAATCTCTCACTTATCGTTTTCATTCTCTTAGCAATTTTGTAACGGAGAACAAGATGCATGGGATGAAAAGAGGATAAGGAAGAGCTTAGTACCATTTCTGATAGGCAACACTTGACTCCTTCGTATTCCATCCGCAATTCTTCATAGGCACACTCGTCCATGATGTCATCCAGCTCGTGAGCTGCAGTTTTTAGCTTTTGCAGCCAATCTTTTATAGATCTGTCTGAGAGTTGTTTCTCCTCAGCATCTTCAAGCGTAGCCATGATAGTAGTGAGTAAGCTGGCAAGCCTTTTCAAGTCTTGATCAAAACCCAGAAGTAGTCCCAACTCCTTTCCAATGAGTGAGCTCAAATTTCCGAGCACACCTTTAAGCACAGCCTCTGCCATCTTCCAAATTCTAACTCACAAGATGAAAATGCAAGAGAGGTTGTATGCTTCAGAAATGGCAATGCAATGATTTGATCAAATAAGAGATGAGATTAAAAGGCAGAGGAGTCGCTTTGGAAAGTCAACAACGACGTACCCATTATGAAATGTACTATTGGAATCTTGCTGACTTGTAATTAGTCTGTCACGGAATTAAACAATACGCTGTCATTATTCGATGAAATATATTTTATGTCAATCTCCTGTTTCCACTATTCACTATTGAAATTTCTTAGAAGCAACGTTCAAAGAAAAGTAAATAATACATTACTAAGTGTGTGATTGGTTTCACGTTAAATCTTTAGAATCACATTGAAATATCTGTTACCATGATTTTAGGTAAATTTTTACTTGTTTAGTTTCAGGTTTAAAAATTAATTCTGGATTTAAAATTGATTTTGAGTCAAAGCAATTTTAGGTAACTTTTATATTGGATCAAAAATTTTATACTGAGTTTTATTACTAACTTAATTTTATAATAAAAGCATACAATCATAAATCACATTATTTCAAAATCAATTTTAACTAAAATTAATTTCATTTAAAATCAATTTTATGATGCTCATCCAAGCACATACTTTCAAACTTACTGTATAGTAAGACGTTGCTTCAATCAATGATGCTAATAATGCCATACGCAAAAATTTTGTCAGTTAATTTTGTTTAAAATTTCACTTTCTAAGTAGTTACATGATTCAATGCTAACAATCGGTATCTTATATTTTAACCAATCAGCAAAAAAAAAAATCTTATATTTTAACTATCCCATTAAAGTTAACTCCGTTAACTTCTTAAAAAAATGATTTAGTAACGTAATCTTTTAATTTTAAATTAAATATCAGCTCATGCATTACAAAGATACTTTAAATTTGTTAAAGAGGTATTTTTTAGATATATAAAAATTCATTTATTAATATTTTATTAAAACATAAAACAATAAGTAAAAAAGATGTAGAGCATAAAAAAGCTATAATTCTTACTAATTATAAATTGTTATTGTTTTTGCATAAAATAATATTGTGCTTTTACCTAATCAAGAGTTTCATGAATTTTTCTCATAATATTCATTATTATGCTGAACTGTCATTTAATATTGTAAGCGTTGAAAAAAACAATTATATGATAGATATTGAATAAATTTAGCAAAACGCCACAAAGCAACATGTTACAAATGAAAACATATATAAAAGAGCTACAAAAACATTTCTTTCAAATCATTCTGATATAAGGACCACTGGCCATCAACATTTAATATCATGGGTACAGGTTATCTGAAGGCATTTCTAGTTTTTCTGTAATTAGGAAAAACGGGTTGTACATAATAAAAAGAGATAAAAAAAAAACTTCTATTGATAAAAAAAATTATTATGTTGAAAACACCAAAATTACTCAATATTTCCATTTTTAAAATAATTTAAAATATTTAATAGAGTATATTTAACACTTTCACACCATGTAATCATAGACACACAATAGAAAAATTCTTTAAAAATATTTCAAGATATGTATTTTTTTTTATTGGAATCAGAAACAAAATTTATTATTTTTTCTGATTTTAAATTTTTTTAAGATAAAAATAAGAGAAAATTATCAAATTAATTCTTGCCACACTGCACAAGAAATTCATTTTTGTTGGCATAACGCAATTGCATAGACTTGAAGAAGGTTAGGATAGGAGCTTTAACTGCCTCCATGCCCGATTCTTAAAATGATATCTTTGTGGAAAAAGTTGAATAACCAAGTAGCTATTTTGGTATGTTTTTTCGGTGTATAATGGTTGCATTGAAAGTAAAACTCATGACCTCATGCATACTTACTCCAACCTCCAATCACTAGGCAGACCTAGTGAGTTAGCTATTTTGGTATGTATTACCTTTCTTTTGTCATTAATCGGTTATACTCATTGAATTGGATTAAATAATCATCAATACACATTGTATTAGTGAGGAGTATTAGCAATACATTCTTTAACCAACACAATCTTTACATATATTTTACTATTAGTTAAAATTTATTGAAAACTACAAAATTGGGAAGAGATACTCATTAAATAAAGACTTAATTACACTTTGTGCCACCTAAGTTTCATCATTTTACAAATTTTGCTGCTGTGTTTTTTTTTCTCTCGCATTTTACCACCTTATTTTTGAAATCTTACAAATTTTGCCCAATCATCAACTATTCATTAAATAAAAATTTGTAAAATTGGGCAAAATTCACAAGATTTCAAAAATAAGATGGCAAAATGCGAGAGAAATAAAACACGGTGGCAAAATGGCAAATGATAAACTTGGATGACACAAATTGTAATTAAGCCTAAGTAAAAAGTGAAACCCCAAAAAAAATTGTGATTTTGAATAAATTTCAACCAAACATAAAGAGCATGTTCAAAATAGTGTATTAGAGAGTAGGTTGTTAGTTTTTTTTTATATTAGTTTGTGCTATAACTTTATTACAAGTTATTTACAAGAATATGAAAATATTTTGAAAGCTTAAGCCATATATGAACAGATGTTTTGAATTAAAGGAGCAAAGTTCATGTAACCTTATTTCAAAATGTTGAATTTGATTACACATGGAATTCTACCTCGGTGTTAATTCATCTTTCATTTGAAGATTGCTATATCAATTCACAAGAAATCTAGAGCTAAAAATTGTGACTCAATCGTTTGTACCGGAGCTTTGAAGTTTTTCAAATAGAGCTTGCACAAAATGGACCAAATCTATTTAAAATAAAAGCAGAGAAATTAAAGATTAAAAAACAAGAAAATGACAATTAGGAAAAAGAATTGGGTCAATTCAATTTTTTTCAAAATTTTAAAACATATGTAATATAAATTATATTGAAATGTTATATATACTTCTAAAATAATATTTTGTTTAAATTTTGTTTTATATTTCCTATTTTTATTTAGAAACTCTTTTTTTCCTATACCTTAAGTCAAATCTAATTTTCTCTTTTTCTTAGACTCACACAAATATTGTGATAGTTGTGTGATTGATAATTAATTTGGATTTATATGTAGAATTTAGGTTTCTTTCATGTTGTATTTGTTATTTATTTTGTTAAAATAATTTGAATTTAGATTTGCATTTGATATGTGTTGATGAAATTAGATTTATATATTTTGATAAAGAAATTTGTTGACATTAAGTGTAAGTTTTGACAAGTTTATATTTTTAATAACTTTTTATATATGGTCAATTTTTTAATGTAATACAAACTTTTCAACAGAACTTCGAAATTTTTAAAATTTTCTAGTAATGATTCTCAATTAAAATAGGTTAAATTAAAATTTTATGTAAAATAGAAATCAAATGTATAGATTATGAGAGAGAAAAAATACAGATGAAAAAGTAAAATGAAATATACAAAAACTCACATAACATACTAACACCATAGAACTGGATTGCATATCGCAACTCAGACAAAAGGATGATATTGAGTTTTGCACTTGGACCATCGAACCCAATATAACAAGCGTTCCTTTCAAGCTGGATGCTAGAAAAGTTGTGGACCGTCTAATTGAGTGTAACAAATACTAACGCCTTTTAAACTTGATGCCTATCAAATATTCCAATCGCGTATAACAAGCACTTATACCTTTTAAGCTTGACACCTATTATACAAGATTGTCTCTTGTAAAAGATCCATGTGATCTGTACCAAAAAATATAATTAGTATACCATCTAAACATTGAAAGGTAAAATTAAAAAAAATAAATTATCCTTTATGTATTTATAAAAAATAAAATATTAAAATATATCATTCACTAAATATTCAGAAAAATAATTAAATAAATACTATTCAAATAATTTTTATTAAAAACTGTAATAAGATTAATGACAATAAATCTTATAAATATTTTATTATAATAAACAGTTACATCAACTATTTAAGGAATATTATTGTCACACCTAAATAAAGCCTTGATTGGATATTTTATCAAGATGTTAATTAACAGCTCTAATTTCGCATCTCCATAAAAAACTACTTTTAATCTTTATGTTTTCTATATTTAAATTAATATTTCACCACGCATTTTAATATCATAGATTTATCATTCTAATAGATGTTGCTACCAATTCATCATGCCCTAAGGAGAACGGCGTTTTTTGCAAGTATGAATTCTGTTGATAAATGCCGATATATTGCTAATGTATCCCAACTACAAAATAACTGCGTCTATGTTAGCAAACTCTACAAGCATTTCTTAACGTTCACCTACTTGATTTTTATTTAGAGTATATATATATATATATATATATATATGAGATTTGCTAACGAACATACACTTGTTTTTTAATTAAAGTATGTTAACAAGTTATAACTACAATATATCTTAAAATACACCATGGTGTAACATGTTAACCTACTCCAACTGAAAAATAAATATGTATATGTTAGTAAATACTTATGGGGTTTGTTAACATATACACATTTATTTTTTAGTTGGAGTACGTTAGCAAGGGATAACTACAATATATTTTAAAATACACCAATGATATAGTTTGCTAATGTACATTATTCACATGAAAAAGTTTGGATAAAGGTTTAATTACCTTTTTGGTTCTTATAGTTGTCCAGATTTTTCCTTTTTGGTCCCTATCATTAGAAATAATCTATTTTAGTTCCTACATATGTACTTTCAATATCAGTTTAATTCCTGCCATTTTAAACCACCACAAATTGAATAAAAAAGACAGAAAATGTCTATTTCTGCCAATTTTCATTTTGTAACGATTTTATTTTACGGAGTTAAGACATACTTGACGGCAGAAACCAAACCAATATCGAAAGTGCATATATAAGGACTAAAACGAATTATTTCTAACTAGAAGGACCAAAAAGAAAATCTGCCCAATTATAAGAACCAAAAAGGTAATTAAACCTTGGATAAATTTTTAAACAAGCACTTATAAGAGAAGAAAATGAAAAGAAATAAAGAGATGAAACGAATCGAAATTCTTCTATAAGTTAAAATAACTCAACTTTTTTTAAGCTCTCATTTGACTTATTTATAAATAAAGGTGCATAAATTGATTTGAACTTAGAGAAGTTTGATTCATTTTATCTCTTAATATTTTTTTTTATTTTCTTTTCCTACGATGGCTTATTAAGAAGTTTTTCATTGTTTTCTTGTGTAAACAGTGGATGTTTTCATAACCATACTTTGTTATCAATTTGATGGTGCTTGGTCAACAATATCGTCACTGTCAATGTTGCCATTTCTCGGCCATCTATAGTTAACTGCATGTACAAAGCAGCACACGCACTGACATGCCTATTATATGTCCAAGGGATATGGAGTACCATTCTTATATATCTGAACATTGTACAGCTACATGTTTGTCAAAGCTTATTATATGAAAGGTAGAAGCACTGAAATTTTCCAACACGGCCTGCAGAAAGCTTCAAATTTTGGATCTCAAACTGGCTGAGAGTTCTGATCACAAGGAAAAATAATTTCAGTTTCAGAATAAAACACATGCAGTATAGCAGAGTAAGATGAAAATATGAAATCTGCATAGAATGAAATATTCCCAAATGCCTCTCCTTCTTAACCACATTGGGCACTTCAAACACTACTAATATTATGCCACCGAAAGGCCAGTGAGTAGAAATCAAGTCAATTTAAGCTCTTTTTTTTTTTTCAAAAGATGGAAGAAATTCAATTGTAGAAAAAAGTACTTTGAATTCTTAATTGAAAGTTGAAACATACAGGTTATTAAGTTTTTATTACTTGAGCAATTTATACTATTTTTGAATGTAATGTTAGGATTCGGGAGGTGACGAAAAAAGAATAGTCACCTGACGGAATCACCTCAATAAGGGGAATGTGAGCTATTTTTGGCCAGTCCTCTCCCGTTTCCTTCTCACATCGCTTCTCTAGCTCACTGCAATCCCAAATCCTCAAAATTTCGAGACTGCTAAGGCTTAGGCTCGTTGGAAGACACGTCAACTTGGAACACTCTTCAACAATCAATGTGCGAAGCAAGGGAAGGTTTCCAAAGCGGTCAGGCAAGGTTTCTAGGTTTGGAAGGTTAGATAATCTTAACCACTGCAGCAAAGGAAGGCTTCCAATGTAATCAGGCAAGGATTGTAGGTTTGGAGTTTGGATAATGTTAACCACTGCAGGGCAGTCATATGTTGTAAAGCCTCATGCAAACCTTCCACCTCTCTGCATCTGCCAATCGCCAAACCCTCAAGACAAGTTAGGCATTGAAAACCTGCTGACACATTCAACTTGTCACACCCCATAATTTGTAATTTCTTCAGAGAGTGCAACCCTTGCAGCAGTACTTCCTCTGCCAAAAATTTAGGACATTCATCAATATAAAGTTCGGAAAGGTGCGAGAACATGTTTTCCCCATCCTCCCTTGATAACCTTATTAGCTTTGGCAGCTTCTCAAGCGACAAAGTCTTTAGGGAAGGTAATTTCCCCAATGCTGGAAGTTGTATACAGCTTTCGCAATCCACCAGCTTTAAATAAATTAAATATTTAAGAGAAGGACTAGACATCCATTGTGGGAAATGGGCACCTTTATATCCTGTCACGGTCAAACTCTCAAGTTGTTGGGTATCAGGTTGAAGCACTTCAAGAATCTGCTCAACATCTTCTTGTAATTCCAACTCTTCATTTCTGTCCCACGACAACCACAACTTGTTCAGTTGCTTACTTGACATGTTGGCATCTCTGGCATCCATTACACTTTTCACTTTCCCCAGATGCTTGATGTGAAGACCTCCTTTAAGCTTCAGAGATCCCAATTCTTCCAAAAGGAACCCTCTTCCGTTGCCAACAAAGTACGTGCTTAATCTCTTTAGGGAAGTCATCTTCCCTATCTGAGGAGGCAAGCTTGATAGTGAGCCACACCCTTTCAAAGATAGCTGTTGTAGAGCTTTTAAGCGTATCATACTGTTAGGCAACTTTTGAAGACTTTGACAGTAGTCTAATTTCAATATCTGCAAAGTCCACAATTTACATAACGATTTTGGAAGATGTTTGAAGTCACCCTGAGAAAGATTCAAGTACCTTAGATGTTTTAAATGACCAATTGAAGATGACAATTCTTCCCTTGTTCTTAAGTGAAGCCCCCGCAAAGAATAACATTTCAATACATCAGGAGAAAGTTGGCGACCATAGCCACGTGGCAATAGATAGGTCCTCAAAGATTTCACTAGATGCAACTGGACTGAATTGAACCTCCAACTATAATCTGAGAGATGGTGGATTCTTTCAGACAAAGTTGTTACACCATTGTCAGTTGTAATGCAACAAACCTCTTCTGCAACAAATTGTGCAAGATCATGAACAAGATCATGCATCTTGAACCTTGTAACTTTGCCAAATTCATCTCTGTCAATATCTTGAAAAAATGATCTCCAGTATAATTCATGCCACACATCATCACCGACATCTTCAGCATCTAATATTTCATTAGATGAAATGAATCCATTAGCCATCCAAAGTTCAATTAGATATTGCTTTTCTATTTTTTCATCTTTGCGAAATATTGCACAATAAGCAAAACACTGTCTGAGTTTTATTGGCAAGTTCAAGTAACTTAATCTCAAGGCAGGCATTATGGAGTTTTCATTGTGTGGTAAACTCCAAAGGTTGCTGTCCTTAACAAAGAGCCACTCTTTTTCTTCTCTTTTGAAGCGTAAAAGACTTCCTAGTGCTTTTGCTGCAAGAGGCACTCCCCCACACTTCTTTACTATCTCCTTTCCGATGACCACAAGCTCTGCCTGTTCTACTTCATTTGGTCCAAAGGCTCGATGTTTAAATAATTCCCAGCAATCATTTTCGGATAGCACTGATAACTCATGAGGAGGCTTTGTTCCCATAATTGATGCAACCTTTGGAAGACGAGTAGTGATGAGAATGGAAGCACCCTTTGCCCCACAAGCCAGTATAGATTTGAACCTCTGCCATTTCTCTTGCTCATCATCCCACACATCATCCAAAACAAGCAAATATTTTTTTCTTTGAAGATGATCTTGAAGTTTTCTTTGTAGTGGCTCCAGATCCAAATCCTCGCAGGCACTCCTGGATGCTGCTTCGATGATAGCTTTTGTCATTCTCTTCAAACTGAAATCTTCTGAAACACAAACCCAAATTCTCAGCTCAAAGTGGTTGACTACCCTCTCATGATTGAAGATGAGTTGGGCAAGTGTTGTTTTGCCAAGTCCGCCTAGACCTACGATTGGATAGACTGATAAATCCTCAGAACGAGAAGCATCACCAACTAAAAAGTCTACAATTTTATCCTTGTCTTCTTCTCTTCCATAGACTCGTGGTTCAGTGATCCATGAGGTGGTTAGGCGCCACTCAAGGACTCCACTTCTTCTCTCTGGAGCCGTCTCAATCAAATGAAAATTAGTCCTTTCTTCAGCAATTTCTTTCAATATCTCACTTATCCTCTTCATTTTCTTAGCAATTTTGTAACGGAAAACAAGATGCATGGGATGAAAAGAGGATAAGCAAGAGCATTGTACCTTGTCGGATAGACCACAGTTGACTCCTTGGTACTCCAATGCCAATGCTTCATAGGCACACTCATCCAAAATGTCATCCAGGAAGTGAGCTGCATCTTTGAGCTTTCCCAGCCAATCCTTTATAGATCTGTCTGAGAATTGTTTCTCCTCAGCATCTGCAAGTGTAGCCTTGATTGCAGTGAACAAGCTGGCAATCCTTTTCAAGTCTTGCTCAAAACCCAGAAATAGTCCCAACTCCTTTTGAATAAGTGACTTCAAATTCTCAAGCACAATTTCAAGGACAGCCTCAGCCATCTTCCAAGTTGTAAGTCACAAAATAAAAATGCAAGAGACGTTATGTTGTATGCTTCAGAAATGCAATGCAATGATACGTTAAAGTGATAAGATTAAATAGCAGAGGAGACGTGTTTTGCGTAGACTCAGCAAGTCAACAGTGAACCTCCTCCATTAACTTTTTAGTGTTTGCAACAACAATGCAAAGATTAAATGTATAATTGGAATTTTGCTAACTTGTAATTAGTCTGTCACGGAATTGACTCGTGATATTTTGTTGCCATTCTCCTGTTTCCACTGTTCATTATTGAAATTTCATGGAAGCAACGTTGGAAGAAAAGTAATTACTTATGAAGAAAAGCAACGTTTGATAAAGACACATTCAAACGTTTGATAAAGAAAATATTATTGAATTGGAGCCTTTACAAGTATGCTCATTGGTGCTCATTCATTCATTTAAGTAACTTAGGAAGAATATTTACCTTTTGCAAATTGGCCAAGCATCATAGCTAAGGTTATATACATAAAATATACATCGGTCTGTAGATTATGACCAGGTAAGATGATTTCTTTACAAATGACAAGGGATTAATTTAACCTAAAGGTACATTAGTTTGTGCATGATAGATATTTTATAACTTATGCTCCTGCCTCGATGCAACCGTAACCAGAAGAAGGAAAGAGAACTAATTTATTTACGTAGTTGCCAACAATGTCACTGCCTTCAGGATAATTAGTTTAGAAATTAGAAGTGCATACAGCTGCAGTTGGGTCTTGCTCTGATTGTGGAGTTCCAAGTGAAGACAAAACCGCATACATTATTCAGCTACTTAGAAGCCTAAAGACAGCATCAGATGCTGGAAACAAGAGAGAGAATGTGAGAAAAAAAAAAAACCTAAAAAAATTCCATTTCAATGTTTAGCATGCAGAGATCTTCAGTTGTTTGACAGAAACAACTATGAAGAATAAAACAATGCTGCAGATTCACCAAAAGGGAATGAAAAATGCCGGCACTATGATATTCCAATCGGTCACTGATAATCATTCGTCAATATTGCATTTTTAAGAGCCAAGAGCAGGTGCTTTGGAGTGATTATGATTTAAGTTGAAAGCATAAAGTCATACATCAAAACTTACAGTTGTATACTAAAACCTATATCAGTCAAGATACAAATCTGGTTGTACCTGTTTTCCTCAGAATAGAACTAAAAATTACCTGGTTAATTACTCAGTGTAATAACACCCAATAAATATTGGGGTTACCACCAATATTGAGCCCAACGATGGATGGTCTCAACCATCTGAGGGAATAATGCACTCACACTCTCATTGATAAGATCCTGGAAGAAATGTATACTGGCTTCATCGTCCAAGTCCAACCGAAACTTCTCCTGTAGCCATTGTAACAAGGACTACACCAATATGTCTTGGTATAAGAACAAGTGAACTGTACAGCCACAATATTTATTGAAACTATGAGGGTGCTCACTTTAAGAATCCCCTTTTCAGGATCAGAAGCTATGTCAGGAATGTTGGAACCCGCCATCAAGTAAAATAGATTCAAAATTAGGTCACTGGATTTGTGAAGAATGTTGTATGCTTCACAACAATAGGACTTGAACCTTGTATAATATTGGCTGCGTGGGGGACAAAGTAATCAATCACTATATCACAATTTAAGCTACAAATCACACAACCACCGTCTTGAATCTAAAGTGAATCATCCAATGGGAACTGTACCTTTCAGCTCCACCCATAGCCTCAACCATTTCCTTGCAAAGCTTCATTGGTGGTGGAAATGGCTTAGGATCTCGTCCAAGAATAAAACCAAAATCGACATGGAAAAGATGTCCATCATTTCTAAGGAGAAGATTGTCTAAGTGCCTGCCCAAAAAAAGTTCACTCTAAATAGGGACAAAATATAAATTCAGTGAACAATGTAACACATCTACTTCATAAAATTTAGAATAATGCAATACAATCTATCCAATCTTTCTTCACTTGAAAATGGGGAAACAATCTTGGACGCCATGTGTGAGTTATATGCAGTATAAATTCAAAAATTCAGGACAGTTAAGTAAACAGATGGCAGCAGCACCTGATAAATGATAACAAATTATTAACTTTTGTTTAGTAATTGGTTGAGAGGCTAGTTCATTTAATTTCAACCTCCTCTTCCCCCTAGTAGCCTTTATCTTGAGTACTGAACTTATTATGGATTCAGATGCTCATTGAACTTGCTGTTCCATTCCTGACTCCTCGGCTTCTCTGTCACAATCACAGTGCGGTTTCCCTCGTTCACAATCTGTTCTCCATGCCAGGACCAAGCATATGGAGTTGGACCAGTTTTTTGTGTGTGAAAAGGTTTTTAGCAAGCTGCTGGTTGTTCAACATGGTCCAGTTTTTTGTGTTTGAGCTCTTTCCCAAAACCTTGAGCTTATAGTTCTAGACGCATCTTACTATAGCAGTGAGCTTATATAGCTGTAACTGACTCAGAGAGTTAGTTACAGCAGACATAAGCAACCTTTCGCTTGTAACCAACCTAGGTTAGCATGTACAAATAGCTGAGCTAATATCAACCTCTGTACCATCGTCATTTGTACAAAAATTCAGAAATGAAATTTAGCCTTCTCCCAACTCTTCGAACATTACCAAACTAAGTGAAGTACCTAAATATTTTCAATCAATTTTGAAATTTTATTATCAGGAAAATACAAAAAAAGGAGATGAGACATCATAAAAAGCGGAACAGTGAAAAAACATAGTACATTAAAATAAGAGTAAATCTTCCCCCCCCTCCCCCCCCCCCAACAAATAAAAAACACTCAACCCAGATTTAGTGTCTGAAAAAAAAAAAAAGTCACCAAATAGTCCCTCAAGATGACAAATATAGGACATTTTAGTTATTCATTCATTTCAGTTAATATTTTCAGGGACTAATTTGGGTCACTAATGATTTTCTTTCAAAGACTAATTTATTACACATTCACTTTTTTAGGGACTAATTATGTACTAAAATAGGAGAATAATTGATGGACTAAAGTTTGTAATCTTGATGAACTTTTTGGTGACTTTTATATCTTTAAGGATCAAATTGGGTCGAATAATTTAGGTATCAACAGTAAGATAGACGGCATCGTAATTTATGTTAGTGTTGTAGCAAACACAGATATCTTTTCAAAACTTTGTCAATCTTGCATTTTGAGGAAGTTAGGTTAAATTTCTCAACAAACATTTATAGGAGAAGAAAATATAAAATGTAAAGAGGTAAAATGAATCAGACCTCTCCCATAAGTTAAAATTAATTCATGCAACTCAATTTTATTTTTTTTTGGAAGCACTTTCATTTAACTTATTCATAAATGCAGGTATGTGGGTTGATTTTAACTTACAAGGAAAGTTTGATTCCTTCTATCTCCTCAATTTTATTAATCTTGCATGTTGAGAAATTTGGTTAAATTTCTAAACAAGCACTTGGAGAAGGAAATGAAAAGAAATAAGGAGATAAAACAAATCAAACTTCTTCCATAAGTTAAAATAAAATTAACTTACACAACTCAACTTTTCTAGAAACTCTCATTTGACTTATTAATAAATAAAGGTGCACAAGTTGATTTGAACTTATAAGAGAAGTTTGATTCATTCTATCTCCTCATCTTTTTTATTTTCTTCTCCCATGAGGGTTTATTAAGAAGTTTTCATTGTTTTCTTGTGTAAACGGTGGATGTTTTCATAACCATATACTTTGTGATCAATTTGATGGTGTGGTCAATATCTTAATTGTCAATGTTGTCATTTCTCGGTCATCTATAGTTAACGGGTTATTATGGTTTTTCTTTTTCTGGGTGTTTGACTGCAGGTTGAGGCTGGAAGCAGAATCTAAAGGATTCTGGCTTGATGAATCAGGGTTGTTTCCAGCTACTGAGGGTTCCAAGGCCAGCCAAATGTTGAGTGAGACCTAAAGCAAATTTTGAAAGAGACTTTTTTTACTTTAAATGAAAAAGTTATAAGTTGGATCTATTTGCCAACATATGTGGCCTTTTTACCTTATAAAAATTAATAGCAAATAATTTTCTGTTAATGAGCCTAAAACTTGAGCGTTAGTAGTTTTACTCTTGGGCTAGCCTTGGAGGGTTCTAGTGGCAAATCAGTATGGCTTAAAAGAATCTTAACTATTGTGTCCAGATTCGCATGAATTCTCACGTATGCTTAACATTGCCTCAATTTTATTGGCAAGTTCAAATAACTTAATCTCAAGGCAGGCATGACCGAGTTCTCATGCTGTAAACACCATAGCTTGCTTTCTTCCCTGACATAGAGCCATTCGTGTTCCTCTCTTATAAAATGCGAAACACTTCCTAATGCTATTGCTGCAAGAGGCACTCCTCCACACTTGACTCCTTCGTATTCCCACTCAATGCTTTAATGGCACACTCAACCATGATGTCATTCAGGATGTGAGCTGCATCTTTTATAGCTCTGTTGGAGAATTGTTTCTCCTCAGCATCTTCGAGCGTTGCCTTGACTGTAGTGAGAAAGCTGACAAGCCTTTTCATGTCTTAATTGAAACCCATAAATAGTCACAACTCCTTTTGAATGAGCGAGTTCAAACTCTCAAGCACAATTTCAAAGACAGGAGGATCAGCATGATGGAAATGTATGAAGCAAGAAGATTAACAAGTTTTGTGTTGACATAACATAATAAAAATTAAGCTCTAATAAAGCAATATTGGAATAATTTGTAAGCAAGCCAAGGTTTCTCAACCAGTAAGTCAGGGATCACCGACGAAGCAATCTTGAAACAGTTTATAGGTGCGGAAGCAGCTGCATGCACAAAGCAGCATACGCACTGACATGCCTATTAAATGTCCAAGGGGAATGGAGTGCCGTTCTTATATATCAGCAACTCCATGTTGGTGATGATGGTTTTGATTTACCAATCACCCGAATCGAAAAATGTTTGGTCAGCGTAATTTCTTATGCAAAATGAATTACTAAAAAAAAATTAATAATAGAAGAAAAATTAAAGGAAAAAAATTGTATGTGTCAAATAAAGTAAATAACAAAAAAAAAATTGTTTAACATTAGCTTTGTAAATTAATACCTACATATAATGTTTTGGTCTGTGTTACAATCACAGTTGGAATGTATAAGCTGGGTTTCTGTTTTTACTTATGTTCAACATGTGCTTTTAGATGTTACCAAAAAAAGATGCCCTTTTAGATGTCTTGTTCTTTTCCTTGTTTAGTGATGTTTGCTGTAGAAAGTTCTCCCATACCAATGGCTGCAAGAGAGCTTTATATCAGGGGAAACTGAGGAAAAGTATGTAATGAAGTTGGATCATCAAGGTGATTGAAAATAATTGAATCTCTGAGCCAAATAACAGGAGCATAAGCAGCCATGCTTAGCAGTCACATAAAAAAGAAAAAAAACAAAGATCAAATCACCTTTTGAGAATATGAAAATTGTAAATATTGAAAGCATTGAAGATGGAAGAGAAATTACTCTATTTTCATCAACAAGCACACCAACCAGTCCTGGTGAAGTTGACAGTTTAAATTACACAAAAACAAGACCTCAACTTTTTGATGCTGGAATGGAGACAGCAGATAATACAAATCCACTTAATACAATGATAAAAAGACACGAGAAATCCAATAAATAAAGTTGTAAATCATACAAATCCACTTTTTAATACATTGACAAAAAGACTGTAAGTGGTCAAATAAACAAAGGAGCAAACAATACAAATATCTGAACATTGTACAGCTATATGTTTGTCAAAGCTTACTATAATAAACTTCAATATTGTGAGCTTAAATGAAAGGAAGAAGCACTGAAATCTTCAACCACGGCCTGCGGAAGCTTCAAATTTTGGATCTCAAAGTGAAGAGAATTCTGATCACAAGGAAGAATAATTTTCGGTTTCAGAATGAAACACATTGTGCAGTATAGCAGAATAAGATGAAAATATGAAATCTTCATAGAATGAAATATTCCCCAAATGCCTCTCCTTTCTTAACCACGTTGGGCACTTCCAACACCACTAATATTATGCCATCGAAAAGCTAGTGAGTAGAAACCACGTTAATTGAAGTGGGTTTTTTTTTTTTTTAAATAATGGAAGAAATTCAATTCTAGAAAAAGTATTTTGATTTCTTAATTGAAAGTTGAAACACACAGAGTGAGTGGTTATTAGGCTTTGATCACGAGCAATTTAAACTGTTTTTGGATGTTATGTTAGGATTGGGGAGGTGACAAAAAAAGAAAGAAATCCAATATATATGGAATGAAATAGAGGAGAAATCCTAGAATTGATTTGACTGTGATTGGATGCTCAAAATAGTAAAATCTGGTGAAAATAAAAATTGATTCTTTAAATTTGAAAAACTCTGCTCTTCCTCTGGTTTGCAAGAAGATATTAAAAGTGGGGCATGGAAGGAAACGCAATATACCTGAAGAGCAATCATATTATTCGCTGCGCACTGTAATATATGGAATGTGAGCTATTTTTGGCCAGTCCTCTCCCGATTTCTTCTTACATTGCTTCTCTAACTCAGGGCAACCCTCAATACACAATTTTTCCAGACTGCTAAGGCTTAGGCTCGTTGGAAGATACCTCAACTTATCACAGTTTTCAATCAACAACTTGCGAAGCAAGGGAAGGTTTCCAAAACAGTCAGGCAAGGATTGTAGGTTTGGAAGTTTGGATAATGTTAACCACTGCAGGGCAGTCATATGTTGTAAAGCCTCATGCAAACCTTCCACCTCTCCGCAACTTTCAATACACAAAAAATTAAGACATGTTAGGCATTGAAAACCTGCCGACACATTGAACTTAGGACAGTTCTTAATTACTAAATGCTTCAGAGAGTGCAACCCTTTCCGCAATACTTCCTCAGCCAAAAATTTAGGACATCCATCAATTCCAAGTGTGGAAAGGCATGGGAACATATTTTGCCCATCCTCCCTCGATAACCTTATTAGGTTTGGCAACTTACAGATAAACAACATTTCTAGAGCGATGAAAACTCCTCCACCATCATAGCACTCCTCATATATGTATTTTACGTTAATCATCTCAAATATACGTAGACTCTTTAGAGAAGGTAGTCTCCCCAACACTGGAAGTTGTAAACAGCTTTTGCAATCCCACAGCTGTAAATAAGTTAAATATTTGAGAGAAGGACTAGACATCCATTGTGGGAAATGGGCACCGTTATATCCTGACACAGTCAAATACTGAAGTTGTTGGGTATCAGGCTGAAGCACTTCAAGAATCTGCTCAACATCTTCTTGTAATTCAGATTCTTCATTGCTGTCCCATGACAAACACAACTTGTTCAGTTGCTTACCTGACATGTTGGCATCTCTGGCATCCGTTACACTTTTCACCTTCTCCAGATGCATGATGTCAAGATCTCCTTTAAGCTTCAGTGCTCCCAATTCTGCCAAAAGGAACCCTCTTTTCTTGCCAACAAAGTACGTGCTTAAACTCCTTAGGGAAGTTAACTTTCCTATCTGAGGAGGCAAGCTTGATAGTGAGAGACACCCTTTCAAAGATAGCTGTTGTAAAGCTTTTAAGCATATCAAACTGTTAGGTAACTTTTGAATCCAACGACAATTGTCTAATTTCAATATCTGCAAATTCCACAATTTACATAGTGATTCTGGAAGAGTTTCAAAGTCACCCCCGGAAAGATTCAAGTACGTTAGATGTTTTAAATCACCAATTGAAGATGGCAATTCTTCACTTTGTCTTGAGTGAATCACCCGCAAAGAATAACATTTCAATACATCAGGAGAAAGTTGGCGACCATAGCCACGTGGCAATAGATAGGTCCTCAAAGATTTCACTTGATGCAACTGGACTGAATTGGACCTCCAACTATAATCTGAGAGATGGTGGATTCTTTCAGACAAAGTTGTTACACCATTGTCAGTTGTAATGCAACAAACCTCTTCTGCAACAAATTGTGCAAGATCATGAACAAGATCATGCATCTTGAACCTTGTAACTTTGCCAAATTCATCTCTGTCAATATCTTGAAAAAATGATCTCCAATATAATTCATGCCACACATCATCACCGACATCTTCAGCATCTAATATTTCATTAGATGAAATGAATCCATTAGCCATCCAAAGTTCAATTAAATATTGCTTTTCTATTTTTTCATCTTTGGGAAATATTGCACAATAAGCAAAACATTGTCTGAGTTTTATTGACAAGTTCAAGTAACTTAATCTCAAGGCAGGCATTATAGAGTTTTCATTGTGCGGTAAACTCCACAGGTTGCTGTCCTTAACAAAGAGCCACTCTTTTTCTTCTCTTTTGAAGCGTAAAAGACCTCCTAGTGCTTTTGCTGCAAGAGGCACTCCTCCACACTTCTTTACTATCTCCTTGCCGGTGACCACAAGCTTTGCCTGTTCTACTTCATTTGGTCCAAAGGCTCGATGTTTAAATAATTCCCAGCAATCATTTTCAGATAGCACCGATAATTTATGAAGAGGCATTGTTCCCATGATTTCTGCAACCTTCGAAAGACGAGTAGTGATGAGAATGGAAGCACCCTTTGCCCCACAAGCCAGTACAGATTTGAACCTCTGCCATTTCTCTTGCTCATCATCCCACACGTCATCCAAAACAAGCAAATATCTTTTTCTTTGAAGCAGATCTTGAAGTTTTTCTTGTAGTATCTCTAGATCCAAAACCTCACAGGCACACTTAGATGCTGCTTCGATGACGGCTTTTGTCATTCTCTTCAAACTGAAATCTTCCGAAACACAAACCCAAATTCTGAGCTCAAAGTGGTTGACTACCCTCTCATGATTGAAGATGAGTTGGGCAAGTGTTGTTTTGCCAAGTCCGCCTAGACCTACGATTGGATAGACTGATAAATCCTCAGAACGAGAAGCATCACCAACTAAAAAGTCTACAATTTTATCCTTGTCTTCTTCTCTTCCATAGACTCGTGGTTCAGTGATCCATGAGGTGGTTAGGCGCCACTCAAGGACTCCACTTCTTCTCTCTGGAGCCGTCTCAGTCAACTGAAACTGCTGCCTTTCTTGAGCAATTTCATCTAATCTCTCACTTATCCTTTTCATTCGCCTAGCAATTTTGTAACGGAAAACAGCATGCTTGGGATGAAAAGAGGATAAGCAAGAGCATTGTACCTTGTTTGATACTCCTTTATACTCCAACCCCAATGCTTCATAGGCGCACTCGTCCAAGATGTCATCCAGCATGTGAGCTGCATCTTTTAGCTTTTGCAGCCAATCCTTTATAGATCTGTCTGCGAATTGTCTCTCCTCAGCATCTTCAAGCGTAGCCTTGATTGCAGTGAACAAGCTGGCAAGCCTTTTCATGTCTTGATCAAAACCCAGAAATAGTCCCACCCCCTTTTGAATGAGTGAGTTCAAATTCTCAAGCACAATTTCAAGAACAGCCTCAGCCATCTTCCAAGTTGTAAGTCACAAAATGAGAATGGAAGAGAGGTTGTATGGTTCAGAAATGGCAATGCAATGATATGATCAAGTGGGAGATAAGATTAAAAAGCAGAGGAGACGTGGTGGTGGGCCACGACAGCTAAGGAGCAACCAAAGGAGAGAAAAACATTGTGCTCTCTCTCTCTCTCTCTCTTTTGCATCATGATCATGCACATGGACATGGTCCACCATCACTTCTGCTTGGATTAACATGCATCATGATCGTGCACAGAAATGCATTATTGGAATTGGAATCTAGCTCAAGTTGCAAGTCTCTCACGGAATTGACTCCTGATACTTTATGGTCAATGCCCTGTTTCCACTATTTATTACTGAAATTTCATGGATGCAACAAGTAGTTGGAAGAAAATCAAACAAAACTGACACTTTAAATTTTATTGTATGGTAAGAGGTTGCTTGCACTCTAATTACTTCAATCAATGATGTAAATGATGTTAAATGTAAAATTTTTGTAATCTTATTTTGTCTAAAATTTCACTTTAAGGTAATATTTCCATCCATGATTCAATACTAACAATCAGCACGCTAATTTAAACTACTTCCTGTATTCCAATTATCCCATTAAAGTTAACCCCGTTAACTTCAAAATGGAAGAGGAGACGTTTTGCGTAGACTTGGAAAGTCAACAACGCATCCACGATGAAATGTATTCTTGGAATCTTGCTGACTTGTAAATCGGTCACGTAATTGACTCGTGATATTTTGCAGCCGATATCCTGTTTCCATTATTCATTATTGAAATTTAATGGAAGCAACTTTGAAAAACAAACGATTTAATAACGTAATCTTTTAATTTTTTAAATTAAATATCAACTCGTGCATTACAAAGATGCTTTAAATTTGTTAAAGACATATCGTTTTTAAATATATTAAATTCATTTATTAATATTTAATTAAAATTTAAAACATAAAACAATAAGTAAAAAAGATGTAGAACATAAAAAAGCTATAATTCTTACTCGTTATAAATTGTTATTATTTTTTCACAAAATAATATTGTGCTTATACCTAATCAAGAGCTTCATGAATTTTTCCTCATAATATTCATTATTATGCTTAACTGTCATTTAATATTGCAAGCATAGGAAAAAAATATATTATAGATATTGAATAAACGTAGAAAAATAACACAGTAACATGTTACAAATGAAAACATATATAAAAACGTTATATATAAGGACTTGAGTTACAAAAGCATTTCTTTCAAATCATTTTGATATAAGGACCATCAACATTTAATGTTATGGGTACAGGTTATCTGAAGGCATTTCTAGTTTTTCTATAATTACAAAAATGGGTTGTACATAATAAAAAGAGTTAAATATAAAAAACTTATAGTGATAAATAAAATTATTATGTTGAAAACACCGAAATCACTCAATATTTACATATTATAAGTAATTTAAAATATTTAATAAAGTATATTTAACGCTTTCGTACCATGTAATCATAGATACACAATGGAAAATTTCTTAAAAAGCGTTTCACGACATGTATTTATTATTATTATTATTATTGAAATCAGAGACAAAATATATTATTTTTTCTGATTTTAATTTTTTTTTAAGATAAAAATAAGAGAAAATTATCAAATTGATCCTTTCCACACTGCACAAGAAATTCATTGTTGTTGGCATAATGCAATTGCTTAGACTTAAAGCAGGTTAGGAAAGGAACTTTGACGGCCTCCATGCTCAATTCTTCAAATGATGTCTTTGTGGAAAAAGTTGGATAACCAATAGCCACACATAGCTATTTAAATATTTTGGTATGTATTACCTTTCTTTTGTCATTAATTGGGTATATTCATTGAATTGGATTAAATAATCATCAATACACATTACATTAGTGAGAAGCACTAGCAATATACTCTTTAATACACTTCTTCTAACACACATTTTATTATTAGTTAAGATTTATTAAAAACTACAAAATCAGAAGAGATGTTCATTAAATAAGAAATGAGAACTATAAAATTTTATGATTTTCAATAATTTTAAAAAAAATATTGAGCACTTTCAATAGAATGTATTAAAAAATGTGTCGCTAGTCTTTTTTATATTAGTCTGTCCTATAAATATTACAAATTATTTACAAGAATATGAAAATATTTGGAAAGGTTAAGCTATACATGAACAAATGTTTTGAATTAAAGGGGTAAAGTTCATGTAACTTTATTTCAAAATGTTGAATTTTATTACAAATGGAATCCTACCTCGGTGTTAATTCATCTTTTATTTGAAAATTGCTATATCAATTGACAAGAAATCTAGAGCTAAGAATTGCGACGCAATCGTTTGCATCGGAACTTTTGGAGATTTTCAAATAGAGCTTGCACAAAATGGACCAAATCTATTTAAAATAAAAGTTGAAAATTTAAAATTTAAAAAACAAAAAACTTGAAATTAGAAAAAAAAATGGATAAATTCAAAAAAAATTCAAAACTTTAATACCAATATAATATAAATTATGAGTTTAATGACTATATACTATGTCAAAGTAAAAAAATTTATACTGTCAACTAATTAAAAATCATAGTTAATAGAACTTTTATGTTGTGTTTGGATAAAAAAATTTAAGAGAGTAATTTATTTTTTTAGGAAATTTAAAATGCTTGTGGTGAAATATATTGTTTAAATAAGAAATTTAGTAACAAATTAAAATTATAATAATTTGTAAAGTTATTTTAATTACTTAAAATTATAGAACTTCAAATTTTACTAAAAAAAATAAAAATTTAAAATTTTTCATACTCACTTTTCTCACATCTGTTTCTTTTCTCTCTCCTCTCTCTTTATCCTCTCTTTCTCTATGGCCTCTCTCTTCTCTCTTTCCCTCCTATCCCTCTCTCTTCTCTCTTTCTCTCCTATCCCTCTCTCCACTCTCTTTCTTCTCTCTTTTCTCCCTTCTCCCTCTCCTCTCCTCTCCTCTCCTCTATCTTCCATCTCTCCCACTTTCTTCTCTCTCTTCTTTTCTCTCTATCCATATTGAGGCAAAAATTATCAATATTTGTATTTTTAAATTATTAAATATTTAAAAATTGACTAATATTTGTTTTCAAAAAAGTTTAATATTAAAATTTTAATTTTTAAATATATATTTAAAAACTAAATTTTGCATATAGTAAAATTTAAAATGTTATATTCAAACTAAAAATTTGAAATTTAAGAAATTTAAATTGATTTATCTAAACAAAGCACTTAATAAATAAAAAAAAATTAAATCAAAGCAATTCAAATTTCAAACATTTTAAATTTTTTAAAATTTTAACATTTCTCATCCAAACGCAACGTTAAGATAATAAATGTAAAAGTCAACAAACTTATCATATATAATATTTTATAATTAGATGACAATATAAAACTACTTTATACTATTAGTACATAATCTATTTTTTCATAAATTATATTGAAATGTTATATATACTTTTAAAATAATATTTTGCTTAAATTTGTTGTTTTATATTTCCTATATTTATTTAGAATCTCTTTCTTTTTTTTTCACTATGCCTTAAGTCAAATCTGATTTTCTCATTTTCTTTTTTAGACTCGGACAAATATTGTAATAGCTGTGTGGTAACAAAATAAAAAATTGTAATAGCTGTCTGATAAATAATTAACTTGGATTTATATGTAGAATTTAGGTGTCTTTTGATGTAACTCTTAACATTAGTTTCCATTATAGCTAAAGTTATTTACATAAGACATACATCGGACTGTAGATTATGACGAGGTAAGAAGATTCCTTTACAAATGACAAAGGATTAATTTAACCTAAAGGAACATTAGTTTGTGCATGATAAACATTTTATAACTTATGCTGCCGCCTTGATGCAACCGTAACCAGAAGAATGAAAGAGAACTAATATATTTACATTGTTGCTAACAATGTCACTGCCTTCAGGATAATCAGTTTAGAAATCAGAAGTCCATACAGCTGCAGTCGGATCTCGCTCTGGTTGTGGAGTTGCAAGTTAAGACAAAACCGCATATATTCAGCTGCTTAGAAGCCTAAAGACAGCATCAGATGCTGGAAACAAGAGAGAGAAGGTGAGATAGAAACCTAAAATAACTTCCATTTCAATGTCTAGATCTTCAGTTGTTTGACAGAAACAACCATGAAGAAAAGAAAATGCTGCAGATTCACCAAAAGGGCAGGTTCTTTGGAGTGATTATGATTTAAATTAAAAGATTAAAGTCATACATCAAAACTTACAGTTGGATACTAAAACCTATATCGGTCAAGATACAAATCGTGTTGTACCTGTTTTCCTCAGAATAGAACTAAAAATTACCTGGTTAATTACTCAGTGTAATAACACCCAATAAATATTGGGGTTACCGCCAATATTGAGCCCAACGATGGATAGTCTCAACCATCTGAGGAAATAATGCACTCACACTCTCATTGATAAGATCCTGGAAGAAATGTATACTGGCTTCATCGTCCAAGTCCAACCGAAACTTCTCCTGAAGCTGTACAGCCACAATGTTTTGGTATAAGAACAAGTGAACAGTTTTGACCTATTTATTGACACAAAAGGGAGCTCACCTTAAGAATTCCCTTTTCAGGATCAGAAGCTATGTCAGGAATATTGGAACCCGCCATTAAGTAAAATAGATTTAAAATTAGGTTACTGGATTTGCGAAGAATGTTGTATGCTTCACAACAATAGGACTTGAACCTTGTATAATATTGGCTGCGTGGGGCACAAAGTAATCAATCACTATATCACAATTTAAGCTACAAATCACACAACCACCGTCTTGAATCTAAAGTGAATCATCCAATGGGAACTGTACCTTTCAGCTCCACCCATAGCCTCAACCATTTCCTTGCAAAGCTTCATTGGTGGTGGAAATGGCTTAGGATCTCGCCCAAGAATAAAACCAAAATCGACATGGAAAAGACGTCCATCATTTCTAAGAAGGAGATTGTCTAAGTGCCTGCCCAAAAGAAAAGTTCACTCTAAATAGTGACACAATATAAATTCAGTGAATAATGTGACATGTATACTTCATAAAATTTAGAATAATGCGACAAAATCTATCTGATGATCTTTGTTCACTTGAAAATGGGGAAACAATCTTGGACGCCATGTGTGAGTTATATGCAGTATAAATTCAAAAATTCAAGACAGTTAAGATAGACAAATGGCAACTGCACTTGATAACCAAATATTAACTTTTGTTTAGAAATTGGTTGAGAGCCTAGTTCATTTAATTTCAACCTCCTCTTCCCCCTTTTAGCTGTTATCCTGAGGACTGAACTTATTATGGATTCAGACTCTGCTCACTGAATTTGCTGTTCCATTCCTGATTCCTCGGGTTCTCTGTCACAATCAGAATGTGGTTTCCCTCGCTCATAATCCTGTTCTCCATGCCAAGACCAAGCTTATGGAGTTGGACCTGTTTTTTGTGTGCGAAAAGGTTTTCAGCAAGCTGCTGGTTGTTCAACATGTTCCAGCTCAAGATCAATGGGCAGATTCACTCACTAAACCTCTCTCTCCTGCTCTGTTTCTTCAGCTCAGGGGCAAACTCAATGTGTTTGTGCTCTTTCACAAGTCTGACCTTGAGCTTGTTGGGGGGAGGGGGGGTGTATATAGGATATTTCCTTATAGTTCTAGACGCATCTTACTATGGCAGTAACCATATACAACTGTAATTGACTCGAGTTAATTCCAGCTGACATAAGCATCCTTTCTGTTGTAACCAACCTAGGTTAGCACAAATAAATAGCCGAGCCAATATAAGCCTCTAACAAAATCATTTGTAACAAAAATTCAGAAATGAAAGTTAGCTTCTCCCAACTCTTTGTACATTACCAAACTAAGGGAAAAACCTAAATGTTTTCAATCAATTACAAAATTTTATTACCAAGAAAATACAAAAAAGAGGATGAGACGTCCTCTTCAAAAGCTGATAAACAGCGGAACAGTGAAAAAAAAAATAGTACATTAAAATAGAAGTAAATACCCAATTTCATTCCTGAAAAAAATCACTCAACCCAATTTAGTGTCTGAAGAAAAAATAAAGTCACCAAATAGTCCCTCAAGATTACAAATATAGGACATTTTAGTCCTTCATTCATTTCAGTTAATATTTTCAGGGACTAATTTGGGTCGCTAATGATTTTCTTTCAAAGACTAAATTATTACACGTTCACTTTTTTGGGGACTAATTATGTACTAAAATAGGATGAGAATAGTTGATGAACCAAAGTGTCCCACATTTGTAATCTTCAGGGGCTTTTTGGTGACATTTTATCTTTATGGATCAAGTTGGGTCAAATAATTTTTTCAAGGGACTGAATTGCGTCTTTACTCTTAAAATAAATAAAGCTCCTCAGTATAAGTCTTGCTTTAAAAATACTGAACATAACCATGATCAGATTGTCAAAAAGCCACAAAGCAACCTATCCAGTGCAAGGGCAAAAGACAAAGACCTCTTAAAGATGTTAAAATCATAGAACCAAAAGATGCAAATAATTTTATAATAACACATCCAACCCTTCCAAATCCTAATTATGAAATTTTTGATTGACTAATAGCACACAAGACACCCAACCCCAACAACCAATTCCCCCATTTTATTGGGGGTGGGTGGGGGCCATGGGGAGGTTGTGTAAGTGATCTTAGCACCACATCACAATAACAAAATTAGAAGTATTGAAACAAGATATCAATGCTTAAATAGTTTAGATAGAAAATGATGTGTAATGAATAAAATTAACCACCACCTGTCTCCAATACCAAGTATATATGTGATAACAGAGTAGCCAGCACAACTTTTTATGAATGTTTCAAGGCAGGTGGCTGTAATTCCAAAAGGTCCATGGTCATCGGGATGAAACTTCTGCAAATAACTTATGATGCTACGATGCTCCGATAAAATCTAGACATGAAAAGATTATATATTAGTCTAGCAATTGCAAAATTGTGCATCCTACGACCAACATGACCATTTACAGAATGTCAAAAATAAAGAGCCAAGTATACAACTTATATACGTAATTAATAAATTTCAATACTCAATATTAACTAGTAATTAGTGTTAGAACACAAACGCTGAATGCACTCAGAAAAATAGAGAAGAAAAATTTTATTATTTTCTCACTACTGTCCACATATACAACATTACTATTTATAGTACACAGTAATAAGTAGTTAGCTAACAACCCACTAACTACCTAACTAACATAACCACTAATTGAATTATCTACAACACTCCTCCTTAATTCAGATTAACAATAGACTACACCGCTATCATGTCTCTAATTAGCTTGAATCGGTCAGCCTTAAAGAGGCTTGGTTAAAATATCAGCTACTTGTTCATCTGTACTGCAGTATTTCAACTCTAGCTTCCCCTTACTAACTTGATCTCTTACGAAGTGGAATCTGGTCTCAATATGCTTACTCCTTCCATGAGCAACAGGGTGTTTAGCCAAGCTTATAGCTGACTTATTGTCTATTAGCATCTTCATAGGCTCTTCTATTTTAATCTTCATTTCTAACATCAAGTTTTCAAGCCACAAGGCTTGACAAGCTCCCATTGAGGTCGCAATGTATTTAGCCTCACATGAGAACAATGCCACCATTGACTCCTTCTTAGAACACCATGAAATAGGAGCTCCACACATCATAAGCACATACCCTGTTGTACTCTTTCTATCATTTTTATCACCACACCAATCTGAGTCAAAATAGCCAAATACTTCATCAGAAATATTTTTGTCATGGTTTGAGAACAACAACCAATAGTCCAAAGTGGCCTTCACATATCTCAATATCCTCTTGGATGATCCATAAATCCACTAATTAGCCCCACTCCATAAGCTATGTCAGGCCTGCTGCTACACAAAAATCTCAATAAGCCAACAATCTGTCTGTATAAGGTTGAATCAACTGACTTGTCACTTCCTTCCTTCTCCAACTTTGTGCCACAATCAACCTGTGTTTGGACAGAATTACAATTCATCGTGTGAAATCTTTTCAATATGTCAGTTGCATACCTCTTTTGATGCATGAAAATTCCATCACTTGTAGTGACAAATTCCATCCCAAAAAAATAGGATAACAATCCCAGATTTGTCATCTCAAACTCCAACATTATTCTCCTTTTAAAATCATCAATTTTTGCTGCACTGCTCCCAGTAACCAATAGGTCATCTACATATAGGCAGACAATCATTAAATCACCTACAGTAGCTCTCACATATACTCCATATTCTGCTGTACACTTGCTAAAACCCAGCTGCAAAAGAAAGCAATCTATTCTTCTATTCCAAGCCCGAGGGGCTTGCTTTAGCCCATATAAAGCCTTCTTCAATTTATGCACCTTGTTTTCATGTCCCTTCACTTCAAAACCAGGAGGTTGACACACATAAACCTCCTCCTCTAGCGGCCCATTCAGAAAGGCCAACTTTACATCAAGTTGATGTAAAGACCATCCTCTAAAAATGGCTATAGTAACCACTAGTCTGATGGTTTCAATTCTGGCCATAGGTGCAAATACTTCATTGTAATCCAAACCAACCTTTTGCCAGAACCCCTTTGCAACCAGCCTAGCCTTGTATTTTGTAACTTCTCCAGTTGGTTTTACCTTCACTTTATAGACCCATTTCACTCCAATAGGCCTTTTGTTGTGAGGTAACATGACCAACTCCCATGTGTGGTTTTTCTCTATAGCCCTCAACTCTTCCTCCATAGCTACCTTCCATTCAAGTTCCTTGATTGGTTGCTCAAAAGACATTAGTTTTGTTTCAGCCAGTAGAGCCAAATGCACTATGACCCCTTCTTCAATCACTGCAAAGTCAGGAATAGATGTAGAATCTCCAAACCTCTGGGGTGGCTATCTAGTTCTCTGAGGTTTATGTGCCTGAATCTAAACTGTTTTAGCACAATTTTTAGATTGCACATCAAGCTGAATTGGTACAGTCACTTTATCATCCCAACTCCAACCTTTACTCTCATCAACAGCAACATCTCTGCTCAACACTATCTTTTACTAATAGGGTTGTACAGTTTGTATACACTAGTTGAATGGTACCCAAGAAACACCATTGGCTCTCCCTTGTCATCCAACTTCTTTCTTCTTTCATCCGGCACATGTCTAAAACAAAGAGAACCAAATACTCGAAGAAAACTTACTCTAGGTTTTCTTCCTGACCATGCTTCCTCAGGAGTCACATCATGTAGGCTCTTAGTTGGACTTCTATTTAGAATGTAGGCTGCTATGGATACAGCTTCTCCCCAAAACTGCTTTGGCATATTCTTACCTTTAAGCATACATCTAGCCATGTTCATCAAAGTTCTATTCCTTTTTTCAGCTTTTCCATTATTTTGAGGGGTATATGGAGCAAAAACTTCATAAACTATTCCTTCCTTATCACAATAGGAATGAAAATCATTTGAGGTGTATTCACCACCCCCATCTATTCTAAGGGCTTTGATGGATCGCCCATATTGCTTCTCCACCATTGCCTTGAACCTTTTAAACACCTTAAATGCCTCTCTTTTTCTTTTAATCAAATAAACCCACAACTTCCTTGTAAAGTCATCAACAAAGGAAATGAAATAGTGATTACCTCCAAGTGAAATTGACTCCATTGGACCATACACATCTGAATAGACAACTTCCAATGGTGCTTTTGCTGCTGGAATGTTGGACTTGAAGGAATTTCTAGTTTGTTTGCTTATGAGACACCCTTCACATAACTCCTTTGGTTGCTCTATAGAGGGCAAACCATGCACCATCCCTTTCTTTTTCAGTAAACTCAGGCTCCTAAAATTCAGATGCCCAAATCTTAGATGCCAAAGCCAATTTTGATCTTCCATAGCAGCTGCAAGACAATGACTTTCACCAATCTGAATTCCAATTTTAAAGGTTATGTTCTTTGATAATGGAGCCTTCAAAATCAGCCTTCTCTTGCTCTCATACACCATCATATTATGCTCCATGGTCATGAAATAGCCTTTCTCCAATAACTGGCCAAGGCTTAACAAATTGCTCTTCATTTATGTCTCATAAAGAACATCTGTTATGAATGACTACTTTCCATCTTTTCTTTGAATCAGAACTTTGCCCATCCCTTCAGCTGTTACAATGCTATTATCAGCGAACTTCACCATTCTTTTGACTTTTTCATCAAGATTTTTATTTCCAGTCATGGGGTTTGAACACCCAGTGTCCAAATACTAGTAATTAGATTTGGTACAATCTGATGTTGTCACCATTAGAAGGACATGATCTAAATCAGAATCATCACTATCCCCTTGGGCCATTTGAGCTTCATCCTCCTTTACTTGCTTTCCTTTATTGCTGGAGCACTCATCTGCAAAGTGTCCCCATCCTTGACAAGCATAACACTGTATATTTCTCTTGTCAAATTTTCTCCGCCCTCCTCTGTTTTGATCACCTCCTTTCTTGCTGAATTTTCCATGTCCTCCATTCTTCTTGTGGTTGTCACCACCAGAGTTCTTATTTTGGCCTTTACCAGAATCTTTCAATTTGTTCTTCCATTTTCCCTTCTTGTTTTTGCTGCCACCACCATCGTTTCTTCGGGAGGCTTTAGCTTGCAAAGTCTGAACAACAACTCTCTCACCACTTCTCTCAAGAAGCCTTTGTTCATGTGCTTCAAGAGAATTCTACAGCTCCTCCACCCTCATCTTTTCAAGATCCTTTGATTCCTCAATTGCCACCACAATGTGGTCAAATCGGGGAGTCAAAGTCCTCAAAACCTTGTCCACTATTTGCTGATCTGAAAACTTCTCACCGCAAGCCTTCATTGAGTTGACCAACACTCGAATTCTGTTGAAGTAATCCCCTACTGATTCTTGATCAGTCATTGACAGCAACGCATATTGTCTACGAAGGGATTGAAGCTTCACTTTCTTGATTTTATCAGCACCTCCATATGACTTGTTCAGAATATCCCAAGCCTCTTTAGCTGTTGTTGAAGCTATCTTCTCAAAGTTGGCAGAATCCATACATTGATGAATCAAGAAGAGAGCTTTGCAATGTTTCTTCTTGGACTCCTTGTAAACTGCCTTCTACGCCTCTATAGCACCTTCCTCCACTTCTTGAATGCCATTCTTTACAATTTCCAGCACTTCTTGGAAACCAAAGATGACACCTATCTTGCTACACCATTGCTCAAAGTTCTTGCCATCAAGAATAGGCAAGTTGGCAAGAAAAGACCCATTAGAACCAGCCATGATTCACGCTTTGAATCCTTCAAAAAAAAACACACCAGAAAGATGCACACACAAATAGAAAACCCACACAAGAAAGGGTTTCTTACATAGCAAAAAGCCTCACAAGCTAGTGGGTTTCACACACACAGGTCCGCGATCAAGATAGCTCTAGATACCAGTTGTTAGAACACACACACTGAATACACTCAGAAAAATAGAGAAGAAAAATTTTATTATTTTCCCACTGTTGTCCACATATACAGCATTTCTATTTATAATACACAGAAATAAGTAGTTAGTTAACAACCCACTAACTACCTAACTAACATAACCACTAATTGAATTATCTACAACAATTAGCAACCTGAGAGGCATTTGAATTCCTATTCCAAATGTGAACAATTTTGTAAAACACTACCTAAAGAAATAAAATAAAATCTTTCTCAAAAATATTAGTAACATATAAACTTACACGGACAAAATTGAGCCTATACATAAATCAAGTGGCCATGCTAAAACACAGCTACAAAATTCCAGATTTTTTTAATATTTTCTACTATGTCATGATGCTTAAAGTTAACGAATCATTTTCAACTCATTTGACTGATAATATCAAATAATTCACAATGTACAAGCAGATATGAAAGTAAAGACAAAACCATAAAACATAGACCAAAGCATTAAATTAACAAGCCTTTGTAAGTTAACAAAGGTAAATATGTTACAACTATATATTAAAAAATTCAAACTTAATGGATCAAAATTAAACTCTTACTATATGTCAATGTAGAAGAAAGTTTCATTCATGAAATCAAGCAGTGACTAGGTGCTAATACAAGAAACAGCTTTTAAAAAGTATATATCACCATACCAGTGCCAATGAACGGGATGGAATAAATTCCAACATGCCTTCATCTTGTCCAGTTGCTAGCACCTTGTAAGGTGTTAGGTGCAGATCAAGATTTTCTAACTTAAGCAATCGATCCATTAGTGATACCATTTGAACAACCTACATAAAACAAACATTTATGTAATTGAACTCATGTTTTCTGAATATCCATCGTCAGTGTGTGTGCATGAGCATATGGACAGGCATGTGTTCTTTGTCAATGCACACATGGACACTGGTATTCGTTTGCATGCATAATTGGGTAACAGAAGAAGGATTGTAGGAATACCAACTGGTCCTGCCGAATATCATCTCCCTTTTTAAATATGATTTTACAAGTTCCACCATTTGCTGTTCTAAAAGTAAGGCGCAAAGGATGTAATGCACTTTTAAATATTGATGAGTCTGAAGGTACAATCCCAGTAATGAGGACACCTGGTGCCAAAGGTGATCGTATTGGCTACAAGTGAAACATAGCAATAATAAACATACAGTTGAAGAACTTTCTAAGAATTCACTAGATATAATTACTGGAAATAAAATAAATAGTAGAAATTAATAGGTTCTTCAAGATGCATCATTAATTAAAGTAAAAAGGTAAACAAAAAGATGAAAACAATAAATGACCATACAGCTTCATGTTAGATTGATACCTCATCAAAATAGGTAAGTTCACTAAGAAGACCAGAAAGTAGTTGTCTAAGCTTTTCAATCTTCTTCTGTGTATTACCACGAACATTCCTTACATCTCTAGTGATAGAACACAACTGAGCAGTCAATTCTGTCTGGCGTACCAAACTCTGCCACTGTTTAAACCCATCTTCCTCTCCATTCACACCCGCTGCCATCTGAGACAAAGGAGCATAATTGTGAAGTTCAAGAATGAATTACTCAAACTAGCATTTTATCACCTTTAATTTATTAACAAGGCTTAATATGTTGCAAGACTAGTGTCAGTTAGATTCCTTTATCTTCGAATTTGGGCTTACAGCCTAACTCAACCCATGAAACGCCTTCTAAGTTGAGAACTCAAGCTTTATAAGCTCTATTTAAGCCATATCTCTAATCAATGTGGAACTAAACACCACCCTTGACGCTGCAATTAAGGAAGCCCCTAAAGAGGGCACAACTAAGGCAAGCTAAGGGTGACCCCAATTAAGGCAGCTTTCCAACACTTTATCAAAAATTTGTTACATGATGTAGAATCAAAAAATTTTATGCCACGCAAATGAAATCATGATGACATGCAATTTTTTTTTTATTAAAGAATAAAATTATTACATTGTCTACTAAATATAGATCTAGTATGCTTCTTCAAGGTGTACATTATGGAAACATTATTAAAGAAATCTACTGATTCATAAAGAAAGATGAATTTCAAATATGGTGAAATATGAAAAGATTTTCTAATGTAGGAGTACAAATGAAGCAGAAATGGATTAGCTATTCCAAATTTGCAGCAATAAAGCAATGTACAGTACCACATCTTGACAAACAATATTTTCCAAATATTGACAAGAGGCAAAATTATTTACCACGATAATAAGCATCACAGAAGCAAAACATAATGAAGCAAATGCTCAGGTATTAAGAAGTTTGAGTTCAACCTTCATCATATTCTCCTCCAGAATCTCATAAGTGCAGTAAAATCGTTTGGCATATGCAGGATCATAAAGTTCAACAGCCACATACCAGCGAAGAAAGCTTGCCAATTCAATATTGCATAATGCTGTCAAAATTTAGGTTTCTTTCAAAAAAGAGCCAAATATAACTAGAATCAGCACCTGAAATAGTCTTAAACTCTCATGCACCTACCACGCTGGACAAGGAAATGAGAAAGGCGAGATTTGTCAGAACGCTCAAACCGAAGAGCCTGAACCAATTGAAGCAAGTAACACTGAAGCTCTTCATCATCAGCTCTTTCAAGAACACTAACTGCATAAGCACGGACCTGAAATGAAGCAGTTAAGAAACGACCTCATATAGTTCTCTAACAGTGTATAAATTTCTCCTATTGAACAAAAAAATAGTTGCAATATTAAGTGATACATCATTACATCTATACCAACAGTAGGCTGGGAATGCAATGCCAATCTCATCTTTGCTCCTACACTTGCTATAGGATATAATGTTATGTTTATGGCCTTTCTTTGGTGTTCAACTCATGGCTGTATCAAGGGAATTACACTTTCTGAGATCAGAGAGATTGGGCTGATTTGCTATATTCATTTGCTCTTTGTTGAATCCAGTTCTGTCAGTTCTGGAAGAAATGTTATTCTCTCCCCTCCTCACTAATTGTAATTTTCCTCTCTACTATCTGATAAATTTTCTTTTTACTATTTTTTTTCAAACTAATAATATGTAGGAAAACTAGAAAGAATTTTTCTTAGTTCTTACCAATATGTCTGTTGATAGTTAAGTGCCTGTTGATAGTTCTTACCTATATGGCTGGTGAAAGTTAAGCACAATATAGTTCTTACCAATATGTCTGTTGATACTTAAGTGTATTACTCGTGATTAATGCGTTGTGGGCATTATGCACACAATTAATGCTTAGAGTTTTCTCTGTACTATATTGTACTACATTGCACTGCAAACCTAATTAATATATACACAAAGATGTACATATTGGGTACAATTTACTCAAATCTCTCTCTGCAAAATTACCTCTTCACTTTTAAAAACAGGCGACAAAAGTTCCAGTGCATCACAAACATCAATCATTTCCCACTTGCCCATCAATTCTAATGCTTGTTTTGCTTCCTGGACAAAAACATTAGACAATGAGAATTTCAACCACCGTTTTTTTGGCAATAAGAATTCAAGGAAAAAAAAAAAGAGATAAGATAATTATTCAAGAAACAAAAAATCAATTAACAAAAACAAAAGCAAAGTTTTTTCCCAAATCCCACTAGTGGGGTTTGGCTACATGAAAGCAATGACACCATTGTGTTACATCAAAAGCCACTACAGAGAGGCTGTTTAGATCTAAATCCTTTTTTACAGTTTCACTTAGAGTCACTCTTGATCCATGTTGTATTACACCCAACATTTGATAACTAGGGTTCAATTAAATGTTCCGTGAATAGAAACAAAAAAACCAGTTTTACATATTTGAATAGAGACAATGACGTGAAACCCAAAAGCCTATATGTATGTATGTATACGCAAATGGCCACACTTAGCCCAATATTTTTTTTCCCATCATCACCAGCAGAACAGAATTTGATGCTAGATAACCGTTTGGAAATAGATTTGATTCTAAAGGAACGATGCACTAAGATTTCCAATTGATTAATAAAAAATCAGCCAATACACAATTTCACTAAATATAAATTTCTTCAATTTTATTCTTCTCCCCTAGTGATGAATTGATGCAGTATGGACAAAACTACAATTTAAGGTTTTGGTAAATTGTCATGACTCATGAGAAGACCCATAGTTATCAATCCCATATAATGGCACAGAGCGCCAACCCCTAAACTTCTATAGCAGGACAGCAAATTGCGAGATGACTGCTATTATAAAATTTCAAGATATAAATTGAACAGTTTATAATACATATATATAAGTGCTCAAAAATAAAATAAATAAATAAAAACCCATAATTAAAGGCATATTCATTATTAATAGTTAAAAAAGTTAATAAGAAGAGTAAAGTAATATAAAAGAAAACAAGAAAGTACAGCAATAGAGGCAACATAAGGTCACCAATCTGAACACAACAGTGAAAGAAAGAGAAAACAAAACATAGACATATTAAAATGCATAATTAAAAATAAAAAACACTACAAAAAAATAACAAAATTTAAAAAGTCATAATTAAAAATATAACAGAATAAAAAAAATTAAAAATATAATAGAATTAAAAAACACTATTAAAAATGTAATTAAAAAATAACAGAATTAAAAATAGAATTGAAAAATCATCAAAAGAATTAAAAAATAAATAAAGGTTGAATGAGAAATCTCCTCTAAACAGAGCCCAAAGGATGCAAACAGAGTAGAGAGCAGAAGTCAAAATAGAGCAGGAGCAAGGTTAGGGCAGTTGGGCAGCTGGGTGCGAAATGATCAGAGCTGCTACGTGTGGAGGATGAGTGCAGAACATGGCAGGACCAAAGCTAGGGCTTGGGCACGAAGAAGGTGACAAGAATGAACAAAAACAATTCAGATTAATAGGGTTTGGCATTTTGCGACCCCCAAAAGGAATGAAACAACACTGATTCCAAAGCTGAGGAGGAAAAGAGTATTCAGACCCGTCTGCCAAGTAGCGCCTGTGAAATGTTGTGATCTAGGCTGCAAATCGTGCTGCTCCAGCTGCAACAGGCAGGTGTGACACAACACAGAAGTGACGAGCGGGGCCACCCCATGATGGTAACTACTCTGAGAATACCTCGTTACATTTAAGTACCATTCCTATAACATACCCAAAATCATATATTACAATATCTTACTAATTTCCAAGATAATAATACCTGAACATCACTCCATTCAACACAACGCAGGAACTTTGTAAGAGCCCTCTTTTCAGACATCAAAGAGAAGCGGAATTTCCACAAGAGCTGTCTATCATCTCCACTCAAAGTCCTTGTTGGTGGATATTTTAGTATTCTCTGAATGGACCTTGACATAAAGGATCAAATAAAAAGGTTAAACAATCATCAATATCTTTAAAATGATAAAGAACTACAATACTATAGAGCGATGAAAATGTTGTTCATAATAGAACCAAAGAGAAAACAATTAGGAAAAAAAAAGTTGATATCAGAAGAGCTACTAGTAACACTTGACAAAAATTTTCCAGTCTTTGCAGCTAAGACAAATAACAAAACAATCCCACTATTTTCTTTAACTGACATTTTGACAGTTTATTAAATTTTCATTTATCCCACAGAATATGGTCTAAATACCTTCAAAAATGAACAACCATATATGTCAAATTTTGTTGTGTAACAATGTCGGTGTCAATGACCATAGTTCTTAGATCACCACATTTTAATAGCAGGTGGTTCTAAACTAAATGATATCAGATTTAACTAGGATTTATTTAAAAATTAAACTAAAGTAAAAATGTAAAATATGGTCTGATTTATCTTAGGAAATTTGCAATTGAAAAAGAAAATGTATTAATGTGAAAGAATTGAAATAATGTGTTTACTTCCAGGACCATGCCCACATGTATTTTAAGTGTCACATCAAGTCTGATATGAACATATCCCTTTTACGTGTCCACTCTTTGTAGGTGGAAATGAAACTTCATTAACATGTTAATTGTGTTTGCCTCTCCATTGATGATATATGTCACTGAACAAATTAACCATTTCAAGTACTGAAGAGGTAAAAGCATTCCCAACATTAATTTGATCATTAGATATAACAGAGAAATTATATTTGGACACAAAAGTTTAAGCTTACTTTCTCTCATTTGAGCTTGGTTTCAGATCCCTGTCTATGACACCACGGGTCAAACTCCTGGCCAGCTTTAACTGTTTGTGCTCAGAGGGATTTATCTTTCCCACTTCTGGATCCCAGACAATAACAATATCATTGGTTGAAGCTATAGGGGATGGCAACAAAAAATTTGCACCTGATTCCTACATTTTCTAACAAATAAGAGTTAATGCACATGTAGGATCTGTATCAGCATTTATTATATTATTGAAGAGAAAAAAAAAAAAAAAACAACTGCATCAATAACTTCAGGGGTTGTTGCTTTGTAAACTGACAACTTTAGACCAGTACGCAGGGTAGGATACCTCAATAACGTCTATGCATGGAATGTTGACATTCTTAGAAATGTAGGATGCTTGTGAACCCAAGACTACATTCTAGGAATTATATTTACAATTGAATTTACTTTAAATTGATAAACTAAACATGGAGATCATAAATACAAAACCATTTGATGCAGGAGCATATCACATACGGGGAGGGGGGGACCAGTACACCATGTTAACATTTTACTTAAAATATATATATTTTTGTTGTTTGACCAAATATCCCCACAGGCATTGTTGTGACACCCTTTGGGCAACGGCACAACTAGGAGGCAAGAATACCTGAAAAACAACTCGATGCTCAAAACTACAGAAGTCTACAACCAGATACAAATGAGAACTTCCATTTTTCAAGCTTTCACGTTCCTTGATTCTCTCCATGGTATTAAATGTGAGGCGATCCAGCCAGTCCACTCGTTGAATTTGACCTTGTTCATACTTATTCACAAGCTTTTCCAATCGCTCCAATTCCCCACGCTCATGCCTAGGGACCTAATGAGGACAGACCAAAGAATGTTTATTAGGATACATAAAATTAAACAAAAATGAAAAATGGCACTTATGGTCACTTAAAATGTTCATTACCTTTCCAGGTGTACTAGTAGGGAATGTTCCATCTGCTTCTTTTCCTGCCCAAAGTCTAAGCTTTTGCTTCCCTGTTTTGAGCTGCTTTTTACTGTTAAAGAGAAGAATTGTGGCTCCTCCAATCAATCCTTCACCATGTGAAAGATCCCAAACCTATTCACACAACAATATTACCAAAATATAGAAACTCACACTTCACAAATTTTGAAGTAAATTTTGTAGAAAGCTAGAAGCTAATAAAATTCAGGACATAGTTTTATATTACGCAAGGCAAAACATAACCAGAATTCAATTCTTGCTATGATTCATAGATGGACACAAAACAAGTTTTGTGTTATCACTACTTGAAGGATGCATAAATAAGCTTGTAAGCTAAAGCTGAAACTTACAGTGAAGGTGAGTTGTGACTGAGCAGTTAAGTCTCGATATTTAGTTGTCAAAGTGATGAGCTCATTCCAACAATATGATGGTCCTGTGGACTCCAACCTTCACCAGATGATTTAAAAATATCAAAATCGATAAATACAACAAAATGTCAGCAAAATATTATTATATTTATTATTATTATTACATTGCTGATTGAGTAATAAATATGAGCAAAGCTTTATTTTTAACACAACACCTACGAAGGTTGAGGCACATGGAGATGAAAATAAAATAGAGTTACAGAAGAAGTAAATCAGTAAAAGAAATATCTTCCCAAAATAATTATTCCTTCAGTACATCAGTAGAAAATAACAAAGTAACATGGATCAAGACTTTTATACTGAAGTTGTGTCCTGTATGAAGAATAACCTTGTTCTCGTGGGAAGGCCAAACGGTGCACCATCAATGTACAATGCACACTCCACATACATCTCTGTCGTTCTATTCTCCGCGGGGGCATTATTTTCTGGAAGCAAATAATATGAAACCATGAAGTGCACAATCATCAAGTTTAATTGACGGACATTTTGGATTGCGTGAGAGCACAAAGCGAGACAAATTAATTGGCCAATTGAATCATCAAATGAGCATTCTAGAAAAGAGGGGGAAACAAACCTAAATTAGGGAATTTGGGAAGGGGCAAATTGCCCTCAAGGCGCTCAACGCGGAAGGTGACGGGAAGATTGATGTCGCAGGACAAGAAGAAGCGAAACTCGTTGCCGGTCATGGGAGCTTGTTTGGGCTGAATTAATGTTAGTTGAATCACTCGCGATAACAGAAAGAGAATCCGACGGAATTGGAGTTCGCGCTCTTCAGTTTTACACGAGAAACAAACACGATTGTAGCTGTGAGCTGAAGCAAAATCACACTCTCTTTCCTTAATCAATACTCTTGTAGATTAGATCATCTAAACGCAACGAAGCCGAAGCAATATCTCTACGTGCTCTTCTCTTCTCACACCACACCCTTCTTTCACATGTGGGAGAGAATGGGTAAAGAAAACGCACGCAAGGGAATGGATTTTGAAAGAGAAGAAAAAAATGTCGCCGCACTCTCTTTCTGTGCAGGCGTAGATGGGAGTGGGGAGAAGGAAGAATCGATAGAGAGAAGTTTACGGGGAGGGAGAAAGAGATGACGGGGTGTGTTTATGTTTACGCGGATAATTTGGGGGAAAAAATCAAAGGTAATTGTTTCTGTAACTTCTATTTTAAGTGGTATCGATATCTTCATATTAAAATAATAAAAAATAATTATTTGTATATTAAAATTATATCAAAAATAAGTTATAATTTAATTTTAATAGTGTTTTAAATTTTAAAATTGCAAAAACTTCCATCAATTGAGATTTATTTTAATTTTTTTTAAATCTTTTCTATATATTAAATGAGAATAGTTATCTTGAACGAGAGTGTTTTTAGCTACTATTATTCAACGAGAACGTTTTTAACTATCATTTTTCAATGAGAGCATTTTTAGGAATTTTTTAACCTCTTATCTCTTTCAATCTATCATTTTCAATATCTTTAGTTCAAAATTGAATTTTAATATTTTTTTAAAAAAATTATCAATAATTAAAATTAACATTGTATATTGTATTACAATAATTATTTATTATAAATTTAAAATATAATTTATATGTTTAAAAATATTTATTTATTACAAATTTTAATTATAATATCATTTATATATTTAAAAATATTTATTTATTATAAATTTAACTTACACAAATAAATATTTATTCTGTGCAATACACATGTTAAAATACTAGTTTAATATTAAACATAAAAAATATGTGAGTATAAATGGAATAGACAACAAAAGTAATCTTAAAGGTAATTTAACAAGATCTTAAACAATAAGCTATATTATCAATTCTATGTTATTATGTATTTATTATTTATTGTTTTACTCATTAAAGGTACTAGTACCCATTAAAATATACAGGACCATAGAATTTACCAAAATCAAAAATCGCTTATATATATAAATTAGAATAGTTATTTTGAACCAAAGCATTTTTAGTTATTATTTTTTAATGAAATCGTTATTAGTTGTCATTTTTCTCCAAGAGTATTTTTAGGGATTTTTTTTAACTTCTTATATTTCTTTTAATCTATCATTTTTAATATCTTTAATTTTAAATTAAATTTCAATGTTTTAAAAAAAGTTATTAATAATTAAAAATTAATATTGTATCATATAATTGTTAATTATAAATTTAAAATATAATTCAAAAATATTTATTTATTGCAAAATTTAAGCATAATATAATTTATATATTTAAAATTATTTATTTATTATAAATTTAAGTTACATAAAATAAATATTTATTCTTTGAAATGTAAAGAAAAGAGCAAGTAAGTAGAGAGACTGTAAATAGCAATCGTCTGTTTATATGTTTTTTTTCCGGCCCATTAGTATTCATATCTAATTAATATAGCTAAATTGAATGTTTATTTTGAAGTCCGACCGAAAACTGTCCACCAATTTTTGTAACTTATTAAGAGTTAAGTCCAACTATTTCTATATTTATAAACTAGAATAGTTATCTTGAATTAAGCATTTACAAAAGTCATTCTTTAATGAAAATATTTTTAGGAGTGTTTTCTTCAACAAAAACATTATTAGGATTTATTTTTTAATATCTTATCTCGTTTCAAATTTTTATTTTCAACTTTATTTCTAAATTAAATTTCTATATTTTTAAAAAATATTTATAAATTATTTATTATAAATCTAATTATATGTTTAAAAATATTTATTTTTTACAAATTTCAATTATAATATTATTTATATACTCAAAAGTATTTATTATTATAAATTTTAATTATATAAAATAAACATTTATTTTATGCATTACACGGACTAAAATACTAGTTTTATCAAATATATGAAGAGTTTAATTGATTCTAAAACATTTATAAACACATAAATTAAAAAAAAACTTAAGTGTAGTACCTTAGATGCTTTTAATATTGTTTTCTAATCAAAATTAGAGTTTCATCTCAATAATCTGTATAAATCTTTAATGCATGCAAATTACTAAGGTAAAACTCCAATTTGATTGAAAAACAACACTAAAAGCACTTAAAAAACTGCACTTAAATTTTGTCCTTAAAAAATTAGGCTTGAATATGCTTAGTTCTACGAAAATATGACCTTTTCAGTTTTTATATTCAATTTTTATTTTTACATTTAGTAAAAATAATATCTTTTATTCTTTTTATCAAAGATTAAACTCGTATATTTTTCAAAAATTTTAAGAAATGGAAAATATTAAAACTTAAATATTAAATAATTTCAAAAATACATCTTTGAAGATTAAAAATATATTTAAGCTTATACGTTATTTGGAATAATATATTTACCGATGTTTTAGAATCAAATCTTTAGGATATTTGGTTTCAAAATAAAATCCAATATACACACACACACACACACATATATATATATGTGGGTGAAGATTATGTTACTCCAAAAGTAACTTTTAATGGAGTTACTCCACTTCATGACTTTTGATATATATTAAATTTCAACAATCCAATCATTGAATATTTTGATATAGTTGACATTTACTTATAATTTAGAAAATATATTATACGTCAATTTGAATTTATTTAATGAAGTATCAAATAATTTTCAAACTTTATAAAAATTTGTAAACATGATCTACTCAATATAATCTTTCAATTCAATGTGATCTACTCAATATAATCTTTCAATTGAATGGTTGGATCGTTGAATATATTGAGTTGAATATATATATTCAATGATCCAACCATTGAATTGAAAGATTATATTGAGCAGATCATGTTTACAAATTTTTATAAAGTTTGAAAATTATTTGATACTTCATTAAATAGATTCAAATAGATATATTAAATACTTTTCTAAATCATAAGTAAATGTCGACAATAAAATTAATTGGTTGCAAATGTCTGGTTTACCTAAAATTTGGTGTGCATGATCATTGAGATAATATTAAAATATTTAATGATTGAATCGTTGAAATTTAATTCATATCAAGAGTCATTAAGTGGAGTGACTTGAACCTCACCTTTTTTCAAAAAAATCAAAGTAACACTTCACCACATAACATCTTATATTATTAAATTATTTATTTTATACATATTTAAAGGTGTTTTATAAAGTCATACTTAGATAAATAACTTAATTAAGTCTTTATTCAATTAAGAGAAATGTTGTTTGTACAACAAATTATACAACAAAATGTACAACTGAGAGAATAGTGAAATGTAATAAATGTTATAATAGAGAGCGATAGACATAAAAAATAATCTTATATAAATTGTTGTACAAAATGTTACATGAATAGCACATCTCTTTGATTAAAACTTATCACATAAGAGTTTACATTTTATTTTGATAATCTTCCTTTTTTTTTGGTATTATTTTGATAAGCTTCTATGCTTTATCATAAAACTTATTAAAATAAATTAAATAAAATCTTATATAAAAGTCATAAATTATTTTTATTAATTTAACCAACATCTAATTGAATGATTATACAAAAAGATAAATCTAGACAAGTTTAATTCAAAAATACATATTTGCTTCAAATGTCCCTCCCCAGTTACATAAAAGTAGGAATGGCAAATAGATGGGTTGGATGGCAAACCCAATTGCTCCCTTCCCCCCAATTTTTATTTTTGTATTTTCAGGTTGGATTAGATCCATTTTGAGAATAAGTTGAAAATTTCAACTCAACCTAATTTTGGTAGGTTACAAGTTAGGTTAAGTTAGTCTGCCCAAAAACATAAAAAATATATATATAAATGAGTGACTTATAAGTTGATTTATCAAATAAATAAATAAATAAAACTCAAATCATCCAAATAATAACATAAAATCAAAAGAAGATAAATTAAATTGGCTTGACACAAATATTCTTTATAATCTATCATCGTGAGTTAAATAAATATAGTACAAAGAAAAGAAAAACAAGAATGAGTGGCACAAAGTAAAAGGTGCTATATATATATATATATAATACCTTATAAAATATTATGTCCAATAAAATAACATTTAACTAAATAATTTATCAAAAAAAAGGTAAGTCAACCCAACTCAATTCGCCCTTGACCCGTTGGGTTGATGGGTTATATGGGTTTAAAGGTTGAATTACAACTTGTTTTTGCGAGTTAAGTGGATTGACCCACTGGGGTTCAACCCTCTTTCACATTCCTAAGTTTAGATTTGTATCTGTTGTGCTTTGATGAAGTTTTTTATTTAACGAATTTGATTAATTTAGATTTACACAAAGAGAAAAAATTTGTTGACATCAAGTATAAATCTTTACAATTTTTTTTTATTCATAAATATTTACAAGTTTACATTAACTTTTTATATATGATAAATTTTATCGAATAATAATAAATTTATCTGATAAAATTTATTATTCATAAAAAAGTTATTAAAGATGTAAATTTTTAATAATGACATTTTATGTCGACAAATCTTGTCATTTTGACAAGTTTGTATATGAAAAACAATTATACTTTTTTTTGGTGAAAAAAATTATACTTAATATTAATTAGAGTTTAATTTGATACATTATGAGTGTAAATATTTTTACATTATTAATTATTTAAAAAATACCTTAAATATAACATTTAAAGTAATTATTGTAAAAGCAATATTATTTTCATACATGACAAACCATAATTAAATGACAATGTAAAAACTTTGTACACTATCAATGTATTTAATTAAATTTCAGTAATTAATTTAGATTCTCTTTAATTAGATTTATGTTTTAAACTAAATCAATCAAATAATCTTTTAAAAATAATTAAAGGATCAAATAATCTTTTTTAAGCTACTAAGGTTGGGTTAATAATAAAAGGTTTAAGTAATTTATAAATTCAAACATCATTATCACCTTTAGAACAAAGAAAAAGAAACTAATCAAATGCAGTTTGCAAAAGTGCTACCCTATCAATGTAAAATACTTTACATTGTCAATCAGTCAAAAATTATTATTTGTATAATTTTTAAAGTAATTATTATAAAAGTTAACAAACTTAGTATGCATGACAATATAAACCAGTGCATACACTATTTAGTCTTTAATCTTATCTAAATGTGAATTTGCTGGATCATATATTAATTTAAAAATTTGAGTAAAAAGTAATTTTAGTGTAATGATTATTTTTTAGTAGTGTTAATTGATAATCGAAATCATCTTTGAATGTATAATTACTAAAATCTTTAACGATTATATTTCGTTTTTTTTTTTTTTGAATAATATATTTCGTTGTATTAATGTAAGGTAAAAAGCATTAACACTATATTTGTAACAACTTTTTCTTTTGATGATGTTATAGATTTTGAACTAAAAAGTATATATGGTATTTTAAAAATTTGGCTTAATTATATTTTTTGTTCTTGAATTTGGACTATGCGTAATTTTTGCTTCGCAATTTTTTAGTTAATTAAGTTTTTTATTTTAAAATTACGCAAATTTAGTTTCCATATGAATTTTATTATATTTTATACCCTTAAATCATATTTCTAACTAAATATTTGGAGTTTTATGGTAAATTTAAGATATAAAATAACTTTAAGAATCCATAAGTAAGAAATTTGATAAATTTTAAAAACATTTATATTTATGTTATATTTTGGATAAAATTTGATATTTTTGTCCGTGAATCTTGAATAGAAAACAATTTGATTGATTCAATTTATAAAAGTTTTGAATAAAAATTAGAACTTGATAAGATTAGGTACAAGAAAATTAGTAAGGAGACTAGACCAAATTTACTTAATTTTAAAAATAAAGAGATTCGCTTGACTAAAAAAATTGGACTAGTTGCATACCAAAATTACATTGATCTAAGTGGAATTGGATTCAAATTTCTTAAGCAAAATATTGAGTTTGAGCCTTGTGGATGCAAAAAAGGTGATTAGGAAAGAAGAACTCACTAAAAGTGATTAACCAAATTTTTTAACAAAGATTAGTCATCAACAAAACTGATAGATACTTTACACCTATAATATGATAACAAAATAAAAATGACTAGCCGCACAGAGTCCAAATTAATTAGAATGATAAAAAAATACAATTAAATCTAAATTTTTCTAATAATGACTCTCATTTAAATTAAGTTAAATGAGAATACTTGTAGAAGATTGTCTACCGTAAAATATGCATGTAGTCTCATAAAAAAAATGGCAATACAAAATAAAAACGCAACATACAAAACTCATATAACTCATTAACATTATAAAACATGATCGCATTACGTAGAGGAAAAGATGATTTTGAGGTTTGCAACAAATTGGAATGCATTCAACACGGTATTAAAGAAGGACATTCTTATTTCATTCAAAATTGTTTTTTGATTTTCGTTAAATCAAGTTTGAGTCAATTTTTCAAACGTAAAACAAACTTGAAAGAACCAAAATCAAGTTTAAGAAGTCTCCCAATTCCCGTTTGGGTGGGTCAAACTCCTACCAATCATGCACGCGTCAGGGTAAATTTAGACTGATGTGATGCTATAAGTTGTTGCATTTAGCTGCCTCTACGCAAAGGTAACCCAGAACTATTTCTAGCCAAAATAACGAACAATTTTGACCACTTTTATTGACTTATTATGTGTGTGAGCCAAGTAATTGGAAATTTTTTTGTGTTGCAGAAATGAAATCCTTCTCCTCAAAAGATTAGACTAGACGGTGGCAATTGATTCACAACCCCATTTGCTAGAGGCACAAATAATGGACGCGGCTTTGGTCAACAACCACCTATATATTATATAAGTAATCCTTTACTTCAAATGATGAATAGTGGCAAAAATATAGCATCTAAGTGCATGTTTGGACTAAAATTTGAAGAATTCAAAAGTACTTTTGTTCTCAAAGTAACAATTTTTTTCTTTTACATTTTTACACTGAAATTCATTTTTATGTATTAAAAACTGTAAAATTATTTTTGTAATTATCATCCAAACATAGCCTAACAGCGTGGCTGTATGAAAAGCTAGCAGATAGGGCAGAGCTGCACTTTTCTTTTAACTCATGACAATAATGAAAATAATTTTTTGTCCCATCAACTTCTATTTATTCATCCACCCAAACCCAATAGTTTGTTTATGTAAAATTTACGTGTTCGATCCATTATTAATATTGTAAATGAGTTGGTTTTATCTAATAATTTAATGAAAACTTATTCATGTTGGAACACCGTGATTCAGTTATAAAAATTATTTTATATGATAAGATTATTGATTTTTATAATAATTATTTTAAAAATTATATTTATTATTTAAAATAATTTTTAATTAATTCATAATATAAAATTTTTTATACTAATAATGTATAAAAATTAAGTTTTTATATTATTTTATGTTAGTAAATTTAAAAAGTCTAAATAATTGTTAGTAAATTTTTTATATGATTTTATGTTATTTTCATAAATGGATTAAAATCACCCTCTCATTTTGTGTCTCTTTTTCTATATTTAAATTAAAATGTGGCATTTGATTTAAAAGTGCCACTCTTAGTTGTTAGTTTTTTTTCCTTTTTTTTTTGATGTGTTATATTTATAAATTTATGTTAAATGAATTTTCAGTTCACTAAGAAATATCAACATGTAAAGGACCTATAATAGTGCTCAATCTTTGCTTTTTTAACAAGATAAGAAACACAAACCAAAACTAAAATTATAAAGAATTAAAACTAAAAATTAATATATTAATAAAGAACAAAAGTATCTATAAGCTTTAATATGAGACGATATTTTGTTGATAATAGACAATAACATAAAAGTAAATCAAATAAAAAATGTAATATATCTTTTGAAATTTGTTAAAACTATGTTTTTTCACTTAATATAATAAAATATATCATTTTTAATGAAATTATTTGTCCATTTTTTATACAATATATATTTATATTTTAAAATACTTGTATATAAAAAGATGTTATCGAATAAAGGTCTTATCTATTATTTCATTCCGCACCATAATATCATTAATATGTGACCGAAATGATAAAGATGGTAATAGTATATCTCTTTTAAGATTACCCAAGGCCAAACTACACGAAATGATTCAATTTAAAACCAAAAAACACTTTCTAATTCCGGAATAACAGGCTAGGCAAGAATAATGTGTTTGTTATGTGACATGTCATGCATGACAAATGGTAGGGAGAAGAGCGCATTCAGGAAAGAGTGGGGTCTAGCTCTTCACATTGTAATATCTAATAGAGAATGTTAAGTAGTGTGTGTTAAGAATATTAATTAAAAATAGTAACTAATTTAATATTAACAGTATGTTTTACAATTTTTTCTTATTATGTTATAGGTATGAAGTATCCACAAGTTTAGTCGCTAACTAATTTTTGTCAAAAAACCTGACTGATTACTTTTAATGGGTCTCCATTCTCAATTATGTTTTTTCTATTTACAAGGCTCGAACACGAGACTTAATTTGCTTAACTAGTGCTCTTGTGAGACTTATGTTTAAAATCCATCCAACAAAATAGAAAGCAAACATTTATTACCAAAAATGTAATATATATATATAGATAGATAGATAGATAGATAGAGTTATTCAAATAAAAACACTTGGTTATTATTATTAGAATAAGAATTATATATATTAACTTTTAGATTTTATTTGGATAATTAAAAATAAAACGTAAATATAGATGATTTTTTAAGTAGTTATGCAATCTTAACTGATTTTTAATTTTCATCATGCATGAAATTTTTTTTGAAGAAAATATTATTATTCTCGCAATCTTAATATAATAATTATTAACCACTATATACATGTGTGTTTGTGTGTCCATGCTTGTGTATAAGATTTTATTTTTTTTTGCTATAAACAATTTAATAACCAGTTTATCTTCATAATATTCATATAAATATTACAAATAAAATTAATTAAATGTACACATAACTTTAAGAGAAAATAGTATATGGACTGACAGTGTAAAAGATTTTTATAGTCATTCAATCACAACCTATTATGTATGATAAATTTGTTGACTTTTACAATAAATAAAGGAGACAAATTAAGCCTGGCCCAAACCATAAATAAAATCTGGCTGGACTCCAAAAATTTGGCTCCGAAAAAAAAGAGCCCAAATTGGCCTAGCCAAGCTCATAAAAGTAGGCCCAAAAAAATCGGGTCTATTTGGTCTAGTCTTATTAACTATTTTATTTGTAAATTTACATACATTTCTTAAGATTTTATATATTAAATATGCTTAATTTCATTTTTATTATATTTTTAATTATGATCAATTTGGCCCATTGGCTCAGCATAAAACTAGGCTAGGCCAACAAATTTGTAGTCCGAAAAAATTTTAGACTAGGCCGACTTGACTTGCTTTCACACTTTAGCCCGAGTCAAACGACTCAATTCGCCAACTCTAATAATAAGTACCTTAAAATTTATTCTAATAATATTTTATTAATTAACAATATAAAATATTTTACGTACATATAAATTAAACTCTAACTTCAGTCAAATAACTACTTCTAACATGCATATAGAATTATTATCAAAATAAATATAATGTGAATGATGACATATAAAATGTGTGAAAAAAAAATCATAAAATGGGTGAGAACATATGCAAGAAAAGATTATGAAAACGAGCAAAAGAAACTACCGGGAAAAAAATGTAAATTGGTGAGCAAAAAAGTCATTTAAATGAGAAACAAAAAGTTAGGTGAATGAGTAAAAAAAAACAATGAGCAACTAAATGATGTAAATAGATGGATAAAATAGGTAGAAAAAATTTAACTGAGTAAAAGTTGATACAAATAAGGTGAAAAAATAGTAAGAAAAAACAATAAAATGGATGGAAAGTTTTATTTAAATGCATAGAAAATTTGACAAAAAAGGTTATTTAAGTAGGCTGAAAATATAAGAAAAAAGTATGTAAATGAATAAAAAAAGATAAATCGAAAAATATTTTATGTAAAAAGTAACTATGAAGCAAAAGGTCACAAAGAAAAAAAAAATAAGAAGAAAAAGGTAAGAGGTTTAGAGTGTACGGTAGGTAATGAATGGAAGATAAAAAAAAAAAAAAAAAGTGGATGGATAAAAGATGAATAATGAATGATGAGTTAGAGTTATGAATAGAATATAGAAATAAGAAGTGGATGTCGCATTAGAAATGGAGAGATAATTATTATTAATAATTTGTGGGATTTTTTATGGCGTGTTGGGAAGATGAAAATATAATTTTTTATTTAAAATATTTAAAAATATATATAAAAAGAATTTGTTATTTTAAGATAATTTAAAATATTTTTATTTAATAAAGTATATTTAATATTTTTACTATGTTTTTATGAACATATAATAAAAATTTCTTTAATTTATTATTTCTTCTGTTTTTTTACTACTATTTATTAGGAGTATCACACATATATTAAAAAATATAATTAATATTGTTTTAAACTTATAAATGAAAAAATGAATAATAGAATCTTCTTTCAAAAGTAGATAAATAAAAAGAAACCTTCCACCAAAAAAATAAAAAGAAACAAATAATAATAATAAAATATTTTCATTATTTTAAAATTTTTCTATTTACATATGACATTTTTATTATTTATTATAGTATATATTATTCAATTAGATTATAATATATTATATTATTATATTAACAACAACAATGTATAATGTGAAAGTTTTTAATAGGACGTTCTCAGATTGAATTTAACCAGTTTTGAAGAAAAAATCATTTGATATAATTCTTTGATTTTCTTAAGTCATTATTCAATTAGTCTGATTTAAAATTTAAATATGATCCAATCTAATTCAATTTAAAGTAGGTTGGATTGAATTGACTTTTGGTTTTAGTCTTGTTTTTATTTTTTATTTTTGGAGAAAGTATTAAATAAATAGTATGATATATAATAAACATAATAAAAAATAATTTAAAATACTAAATATCTCATATATAAGTCATTATATAACAAATAGTAATATAACTCTTCAAATATGTACTATTAAAAATAAGTTTCCACAACTTGATAATTATATTTATATACCTTTACCCAAATAGTTACTAAAATATTATCTTCAATTAAATATACTTTTCATAAATAAGTATAAATTATGTAATAATTTTACAAATATATAAAAAATAAAAATATAAACAAGGATGATATCATAAATTTATAAATTTATAAATAGGGTAATATTGTCATACACATCTAGGAATGACAATGAGTACTGTCTAAGTAGGATACTATACTCGTTCTTATACCTGCATTTAATATATACATATATGTATATATACATCTATGTATATATATACATCTATGTATATATACACATACATGTATGTGTACATATGTATACATATATACACATACATGTATGTATATACACATACATGTATGTGTATATATACATAGATGTATATATATATGTATATTTGTGTGTGTCTGAAAGAGAGAGAGAGAGAAAAATAGGCCATCACTGTGTGTGTGCGAAAGAGAGAGAGAGAGAGAGAATAGGCCATCACTGACCGTGAAACAGTTTTATATTATCATCCAATCACAAACCACCATATATGGTAAGTTTCTTGACTTGCAGAATAATTACCTTAAAGAGGAATACTAGCAACACTTTCTCAAACACTATCTTTCTAACACTCTTTTTACTATTAGCTAGAATTCATTAGAAATCATAAGTTTTGGTAGGTCTCACTTCTAAATCAGGAGAGAGATTGATTAAATGAGAAGTGCGACCTATTAAAATTTGTGATTTTTAATAAACTCCAACCAAAAGTAAAACAAGGGTTACAAAGAGAGTGTTGCTAGCATTTCTCTTATCTTAAAAGTCATACTAACACTGATTTTTAATTAGTTGACCGTATAAATTTTTTTACATTGACAGCGCATAGTCATTAAACTCTCTTCCTATACATATTAGATTTACAAATTTACGACAATATGATTTATAATGTTTTTAAGTTTATCCTTAACTTTACTTAATACTTAGATGCTTTACACGTTTATCATAAAATAGAAAAAATAATAATAAACGTGATATTAAGAAGTTAAAATTTAATTTTAATAAAAACAAAAATATTAATTACATTATCTGATATATGTATGTCACTTTTAAATAATAATAATAATAATAATAAAAGGAAGAAGTAATAAATTAAAGAAATTTTTATTTATGTTCATAAAAATATTAAATATACTTTATTAAATATAAATATTTTAAAGGTTTAAATATGATTTTGGTCTCTATAATTTTTTTTTTTAGTTTTGGTCCCTATAAAATTGTTTTTTTTTAAATGATCCTTGTAATTTTTTTTTTAATTTTGATCCCTGTTATTTTGTTTTAATCCTTATAATATATTTATTTTTTCATTTTTGTCCCTTTAATATTTTATTCATTTTGACTTAGTACCTTTAAAAAAAATTGATAGGGACTAAAAGTAAATTATTTACATATTATAAGGACAAAAATAAAAAAATCAAGGGTAAAATATGTTTTTTGTCCCTTTAAAATTTTTCAAATTCGATTTTAGTCCTTCTAAAATTTTCTGTCCTATTTTGGTCCCTCTAATTTGAAAATATACTATTTTTAGTCCTCAAAATAACATTTAATAGCGGTTATAAAGTGCTATCTAAACCACTTTGAGGACCAAAGGTAGTGTATTTTCAAATTAGAGCGACCAAAATGGGACAAAAAATTTTAGAGGGACTAAAATCGAATTTGACAAATTTTAGAAGAACTAAAAACATATTTTACCCAAAAATCAATATATTAAAAGGACTAAAACAAAATAACAAGGACCAAAATAAAAAAAATTATAAGGACCATTTTTAAAAAAATAGTTTTATAAGGACCAAAACTAAAAAAACAGTATATTAAAGGACCAAAAACATATTTAAGCCTACTTTACATTACCATAAAGTATCATTACTAAATGTTTTTTTATATTTTTTAATTTGTTTTCATTAAGTTTTTTTATTAATCCGAGAATGTTTTTGACTGCTTTCATATTTGTAAATCACTTGAGAGTTAAGATCTTCATCTTGTACTAACGGGGTTGAGTCTAACGGAACAAACTAGTCCCTAACAAACCAATGTCCAAATCTTTGCTATGAGAAGTGCCCACAAGCCCACATTTAGTAACCAACTATGCCTTAAACAAGATTGCCTTTGAAAAATGATATCAGTAAAAAAAAAAACAAAACAAAAATCTTCATCTTCTTTTTTTCACATCCTTGTTGACTAAATATTCAGTTTTGATTACTCATCCTTGTTAGTAATTCATCAGGGTATTTTTTGGTGTGGCCAAATTTTAATGGACAAATAATCAGATTTATTTTGGAAGTTTAGGCATCCATTTCCATTTACCTGTTGGTTTGTCCTTGCGTTGAATCGGGAGCAAGGACAACGTTTCATTTTTCGTGCATTACTACTTACAAAAATAGGGATAAAAAATTGGGAAAAAGAGCATATATGCCAATTCAGGGGGATGGTATATATTTTCTTTGCCACCTTTTCAAATTATTTGACTAATTTAGGAAAAATTCAATCATTTTTCTCGTGAATTCATTATACCATGGTACTACTTCTATCTTTTTTTTCCTTGTTAAAATTGTTTATATACCTAGTGTTGCACATCGAAATATAGTTTTGCATAAGAAATTAAGAATGATGTCTCTAGATACTTGATGTGATTGTTTAAGAGAATATTAGGACATAGTTAAGAGATTTGGTTGTTGGTGTAACTAAAATTGTGTATTTCTAAATTTGTGACTAAGAATTTGATTTAAAATAAATTATAAGAGAAAATTAAATTTAATAAAATATATGTGATTTTGTTATGCAAGTTTCAGTGGAGAACTCTATTGAAATAGAGACAACATTATGAGTTGTCAATGTAGGATTACACTGAGCAGGTGATGCAAATAGTCAAGAGATTGGTGAGAATAATTATAACTAGTCATTTCTAATTATAATTGTATCTATGTAGGATTTTTTTTAATCCAAACATAGTTGATTAGAATAGTGTTATTCTAATTCGATTATGAGATAAGCAATCAAGAAACTTTCCAAGAGTTAAAGAAACACTTTGAGTCATTCTAAAATATCCCTATATGTCCCAAATTAATATTAATATTAGTGAGTCATTTGTGATTGTCAAATAATTAATTTAATCTTTTATTTTTATTTTATTATGACAAAGTACAAGAAATTATGACAAACAGTGCTTAAATAATGCTAAATAGTAACTCAATAATGAATATTCTTGTCCTTAACTGCATGGATTAAGGGTTGTTGCCCATCCTCCATTATTCAAGGAGAATTTTTTTTTAATTTAAATTGGCTACAAAAAGAATAAATAAAAAATAAAATCCTAATTATAAATATGAAAGCTTAATGCACAAGTTAGCTATTTTTCCAACCATTTTCCTTCTCATTTGGGATGCCCAACCCTCTTCCTCCCTCTCCATTTTCTTTTATTTCAAAGCTCCCACACTTCTCTACAACTACAAGTCCACCAAGAGAAGGGCTCAAAGTAGTGCATCATGTAAGGCCATTTCTTTTTGCTTCTTGGTGTCTTAATTGAAACCACTTTGGGTAAGCTTTTCTATTCTTCGTTTTTCTATTGATTTGGTCGAATGGTCCCCTTCCTCTCCCTACCTTATTCGTTTGAGTTTTACTCATAAAAGTCTTGTATATTGACAGCATATTGGTTCCTCTTTAAGAACATTACATGAAACCTAAAAGTTCTAACTTCTTTTCACTCCCAAATAGTTTTCCTTTTGTTGCTTCAAGAAGGTAAGGGAAGCTAACTTTCTCTTTTTATTTTGGCCAAATATATATAATTGTCTTGAATGGGTATGAATTTCTTTGGTTGGGAAAGACATGACTTGGCTATGATATAAAATGGTTGGGTCTTAAAAGACCAATTTGTGGTAGGATGTTGACTTGAATGGCTTTTATTTTGATTAATTTGTTCCTTTTAAAACTCATGAAAATATGTGCTATTATGGATACAAATGTTGCTGTAAATATGTAGTTTCCATGGGATTTATTTTGTTTTTATAACTTATAGAAATTGTTGGCGGTGATATATGTTGTTGCTTGAAATTTGACTTGATTAAGGCATGATGTCATGACTTGTTGGCAGTCATGAATCTTGTGTGATTTGTGCAAATCAAGACGCTGTAATTAAATATTGAAAATGTGATTTTGTTGCCCTCAAATCAATTTTGGTGAATTACGGTAATTTAAGAAAGTTTTATGGCCCAAGGCTACTGAAAATATTTGAAATACTTAACAAAAATTTTGTAAAATGGTATGGTAATGCTTTTTGAATATATGGAGCTGTTGTGGATTGGAAATTTCTGTTCAAATTCGTGGAACGGGAAAAGTTGAAGAAAGAGGATGAATTTAGAAATTTCATGATAAACTAGTCAGTAAAAAATACTAAATAAATAATTTTTAATAAAGTAAAAATTTAAACAATGATCAAATAACATTGTTTCACCTAAGTATGAATGGGTAGAGGGGTTTTTTCAAATAAAAAGTTTTTAATATAATTTATAATAAATTTTGAAAAAGAGTGTTATAAGGAAGCCAATTTAGGGTAGTTTTGAGAAAAATATCAAAATAAATTCTAAAAAGGACAAATTTATAATTTCCCTATTGGAAAATTATTATTATTATATTATTTTTAATAAAATTAATAAAAAAAACATTTTTTTGTAAATTATTTTATATTTTTGATAATTTTGTAAGTTAAATAACATTATTTTGTGAGAAATTGAAACTTAGGGAAAAATTATCATTTTGCACTTAGAGAAAATTTGTTTTGTTAGAATGATATATTTTGATGTTTTTTATTAAAAATTTAAAATTTTAATTTATTTTATAAATTAGTGCAATAATTATACTTGTTTTAGTATTTTATTATGAAAAAGAGTATTTTCATAAATTCCTAATTTTAATTAAAGGGGTTTTGAATATTTTATATTCTAAGGAGAAAATTCAGAAATTAAATTTGTTGAATAAAAGTTACTTAAAACTTCAAGTGAAACTCTAGTAAGTGCTTGCCATAAAATTTAAGAATGTGCATTATTTGTCATAGAAGGAAAAAATTGAACATAAAGGAGAGATTGTTAGTGGTAGAAGTTGCTTGGGTAGTATTTTTACCTGTTAGAGGTGGAGGTTGCTTAGGTAAGACCTCTGCTTAGTTGAGATTACTTAGGTAGAATCTCAACTTTTCATTGGTAGGGGTTACTTATGTAAGACTTCAACCAAGATTAGAAGACTTGCGAAAGTTGCTCAAGGTAGGACTACTCCATTGTCTTTGTTTATCTGTGAGAATGGTGTGTGAATTCTTAAACAAAAGCAAGATTGTGATTGTTGTTACTGTTGATGGTAGAAACATGCATTCATACATGAGTCTGCAGTTGTTACTAGGAATGAGCAAACATGTAAGTTGGAGGTTGCTCAGAGGGTACTTAGGTAGTATCTTCAACCTAGTGCCCAAAAGGTTAGTGAGGCTAACAAGACCAGGCCTTAGGGTAGGTAGATGAGCGATTCCACACTAAGGTCAAGGTTATTACAAACCTTGTGTTGTGGTAAGTCACTATGGACATATATCTATCATGACGAACTACTATATCATTTTCGTTAATCAGTTTACGATGTCGCCCAATGGTTTATGACATGTGAGACTATCTGGATCTATGAGGTCCATTATTGCTATTTATACCATGTTAAAGGACATGTTTGCATTGGTCACTCGAAATGGTGAAAATCTTCATGGAGTCAAGTCTACATACATTACGTAACCATGATTTTGTTGTGGTGTATCGTGTGAACTCTTATGACTGATTTATTTATATGACTTTATGTATAAGTTTATCGTCTACTTGAAGAATAATATGATTGAATTTTTCCTGTGATTTAATTTATATGAAAGCTTTATTTGTATCTATGTTTATTATTGTAAACTTACCCTTGCTTTTCTTTGTGTGTGTCTTTGGTGATAGCAATGTTATGTTTACAAGAGCAAATCTTCCTTGTTCACTGTCGATGTCGTCGTTTAGGATAGATCAATTGATACAAATAGCTCTAGAGATTAGACTAGACGTATATATTGCATTCTTCTAAATGGGACAATGACTAGATTATGCTGCCCAGTGTATAGAGATCAGGGGGTAAACTAGTTATAGTAATACAATTACATGGGATCTATAAGTTCTTCCATGTCATAGAGATGCTGATTCGATTCCCCTTATCTGAGAGGTAGCAGAGGCAGCAACGTATGGTAGGATGATATCCCAAGGGAGACTTTCGATGTATTCCTAGCTTTGGGAATTCGACACTGAGGTGCCTGGGCCCCTTTTCATAGGTGTAGGAGGCTTTTGGTTTGCAGACCACACGATTAACCTAGCTGACGTAGAGATGCCTTATTAGTGTTTATTAGCTCAGGGAGTGTACTTGTATGTAGTTCTCCCTTCCTTTTTGATGTACATATTTTGTGATGGGTACACTTTCTGTAATCACACACATTCACCCTTTTGAGATACTTATGCTTGTGATATATAAATGGGATGTAGTGTAGTGAGGTACAGTGTTGTATTTCGCTATTTACATGATGAATGTATGCCCCTCAACGCACACGCACACACACACGCATACACCAATTTATGCTTTAATTTTAGGTTAAGGCATTTTGATGAATATGAATTAAGAAAAATTTACACGTATTTTCATAAATAAACTAAAAAAGTTTTATTAAAATTTAACTATTCAGCAAATCAAATTGGTTGGTATCATGTAGCAACAACGGGTCATTACAATTGGAGCTTGGACACCTACTACTAAACTATTTTTATTTGTGATTGATAGTTAATATATCTACTATGAGTCATTCATGTTTGAGGTTTCAATATATTTTATCTTGGCAGTGGAAGGTTTAACATAATTATATATATGTGTGTGTGTAGGTGCTCGTATATGCAAATATATATATATATATGTGTGTGTGTGTGTGTGTGTGTGTGTGTGTGTGTGTGTGGTATGTGTGTGTATACACCTACACACACACAATTACTCTATTTATCATGAGTAATTTTTGTAGTAGTTTATTACCCATTATCATGTCATCTATATGCACATTGTACATCTAAAGGAAAGAAGAAAAAAATATTAAAAATATCTAATTAAAAGAGTGAGAGTTTTACTTTTCAAATATTTTACTTTATATATCTTAGAATTTTGATTTGGATTTAACTCAACCCCACAAAACCAGATTGTAAGGTGAGGGTTCCCCCCCTCACTTATATACTCTACTTTAGTCTTATCATTAGTCGATGTGGGATCTCCAACACACCCCCCTCACACTGAGGATTGGATATCTTGAATGTGAAATTTGCAGGACTAGTCATTTGCGGGTAGTTCAATAATGACTCGATAACGGGTGACTCGATAAGCTCCACAACAATTGCTAGGATAGGCTTTGATACCATCTTACAATTCTAGGTTTAGACATAACTCAACCTCACACACACACAATATCACTAGTTGATGTAGGATCTCTAACACCCCCTCACTCCAAGGACTAGATATCTCGAACGTGAAGTTTGCAATACTAGACATCTTGCGGGTGGTCTGATAATGACCAAATAGCGAGTGGCCTAATAGGCCCAACAATCAAGGATGGCAAAAAAATCTACATTCGTGGATAAAATCAACCACGGGTACAAAATGAAGAGTTTTAATGGATACCCGTGGATTGTTTAAAATGAGTATATCTGCTATCCATTTATAAACAAGGCGTGCACGGGTATCATGGTACCCATACTTATGGATACCCACTACCCACCATTGTATATTTACTTAAATACCTTTATATATTAATATAGATAAAATTACACAAAATTGTCCTAAATTTTCAAAACTATTGTTTATTGCAGGATAAATCTTATACAATTATATTACAGGAGAAAAAGAACATAAATTTGTGGGCCTTCAAACTTTTTTTTTTTAGAAAAATTGTTAGAATAATTAAAATTTATAGTCAAAGTGATTATTTTAAACAACAATTCTTTAATTTATAAATTTAAAGTGATATTTATAACACCTTATAACTGTTCATAGCACGCAAAATAAATTTGTTGATTTTTTATTTTTTATATTTTTTAAGAAGTGTCCATGGATATCCATGCATACCCGTAGATATTAAAAAAATCTACAAGTATCCGCTTAACGAGTACCCACATGGGTAATGAGGTGAGTTTCTATTCAGCAAGAAGAGTAGCGGGTAGCTTGCCATCTCTACCAACAATAATCACTAAGATAGACTTTGCTCCTATTTATATACTATATTTTAGTCATATCACTAGTCGATGTAAGATCTTCAACAATATATAAAATAATTTATAAATTTAAGACAATATTTATTATTATCTTTTTAATTATACCCTTATATCTACTTAATTGAATGCTTTACACACTTACTATAAAATAAAAAGTAATAATAAAAGTCATATTAAGAAGTTAAAATTAATTTTAATATAAACAAAAATATTAATTACATTCTTTAATATATGTATTTTACTTCTCAATAAATAATAAAAAAATAGAAGAAATAATAAATTAAAGAATTTTTTGTTAAATATATCATAAAAATATTAAATATACTTTATTAAATATAAATATTTTAAATTACCTTAAAACATGAGCACTAAATGATGTTTTTATATTTTTAATAAAAATATATTTTTGTTTACTCACCACATTACATCATAGAAAATCCCACAAATTAATAATACTTGATTCTCCATTTCTTATGCAATACCCACTCCTTCCTATATTCTATTCATAACTCATCATTCATCGTTCATCTTCCATCCATCCACTTTCCTAAATCTTCCATTCCAGATCTCTTACCTTCTTCTTCTCCTTCTCTGGGACCTTTTTTGTTCCACTGTTATTTTTGTGTGGGTATCAGCTTGATCTTTTTGTTTTTTCCTTGTTGTAAAACAGTTCAATCTCAAGGTATGTATTAGGTTGTTTGAATTATTCTTCCATCATTTCATGTCACACAGATTTGACTTTTTAGATTGTAATGTCTAATTTGCTTTGTTGATGGTGGATTGCGTTATAGTTTTCCATTTCCTCCTTTTGTGACCAACAAATAGATATCCTGAACATCAAGATAACTTTTTTGTTGTTATGTTATGTTTTGTATCCTAGTTTTTATAATTTTTTCACCAAATTTTTTTTTTATTATTAATCTGAATGACTGTTTTTGAATGCTTTCATATTTATAAATTTATAAACCACTTAAAGAATTAAGATCTTTCATCTTGCCTGTTGATTAAATATTTAGTTTTGATTACTTATCCTATCTTACTAATTCATCATATGCGATCAAATTTTAATGAACATTCATCAAATTTATTTAGGAAGTCTATGGCTTCCATTTCCATGGCCTTGGGTTGAAATAGAAGCAAGGACAATTTCTTATTTTCCATGCATTACTGCTTACAAAAAAAGAAGGATAAAAAAATAGTAAGAAGAGCATATATGCCCATTTAGGGGGGGTGATATATATTTTCTTTTGTCACTTTTCAATTTATTCAACTGATTTAGGTAAAATTTGATCATTTTTTCTGGGGTGTTCATTATACCATTGTTTACTTCTATCCTTTTTATTTTTTTCTTTGTTAAAATTGGTTATATACCTACTGCTTCACATTCACATTTATATTAAAAAACTTGCCCAAATATGGTTCTGCATAAGAATGACTTCCCTAGATACTTTATGTTAGGCCATAGTTCAGAGACATTGTTGTTGAAGCTCAGACACCTACTACTGAGCTGAGCTGCTTTTATTTATGACTAATAGTCAATATATTCGCCATGAGTGATCCATGTTTGGGGTTTCGACAAATTTTATGTTGGCTGCTGAAGGCTTAACATAATTGTTCTCTTTTATTCAAGCTTAGGACTAACAATGAGACCATAGGTGGAGTGAAGATGGATGTGTGGCCCCAGAAGGAATGGCAAGATACAAAATGATTATATGCGAGGAGATATTGACATGACACGTGCATCAGTGAGGAGAGTAGATGGCATGATTTTTAGCCGTACAAGAAACGGTAAAGAGAGATAAAAAAAGACATTGGACAAAGTTGTTAAAACGGATTTCATGGTGAATAATATACTTGACAATTTGGTTTTTAACCGAGCCCAATGATAGTGTGTGATCCATGTAGCCAACCTCACTTAGTGAGATAAGGCTATTGTAGTTGTTGGTAGTCTATATATATCATTTTGTTTAACTTTAAAACTTATGATTGTTTGAAAGTCAGCATTTGTGTGCAAGGATGATTTGCATTCTTATGAGAGCATGTATACTAAATATATGAAAGTGAAGATATATATAGTCAGCTAAATCGAGGTTTAATTTAGGTAGTGGTTAGACCGACTTTTTTTAACTTCTTAAAGGTAGAAACTCTTTTATTTGACTTTTTCTTCATTAGAAAAGCTAAATTTATTGAGCTTGTAAAACATAGAGATAACACAAGAAAGGGGGTTGAATTGTGTTATAGCAAATTTTTGCAAAACCTTTTCTTTTAGAGACTTATTATTTGAAGGATTTAAATAAAAAAGTTTGTCAAAAACGTTTTAAAGGAAAGATGAAAGCTGAAAAATGAAAGTGGAATGCACACAGGAGATATACTGGTTCGTCTCGCCCTAGAGACTACGCCCAGTTCATGACAACAACCAAGTTCCACTAATTTATCTAAGTTACAAGTATTCTTTCCACAAGCCTCTTCAGGCTCAACTCAAGTAGCCTTTTACTTGTCTCTCCAAGCAAAAACCCAAGTATTTTTTGAATCAAAGCCTTTTCAGGCTTCCACCAATTTCTCTAGGAAAAAGGTTAAATGTGAGTTACCTTACTAGGTTTAACATCTTAACAGACGAATGTACAATGAAGAACAAAAGAAATGTTTTACACGTAGAGTATATGAGGAGTACACAATGAAAACTTTCCAATAGTTAAAGATATTATGATTCGTCAGTCTTGAGAATGAGGTCTCTTCTTCTATATATAGGCTTCTCCAAAAGTATCCGTTGTGAGTGCTTTGCAGTAGACAACCTTCATCTATTGAAGAGAGTCGTTGGAGCATTAAATGCAACATTTAATGCCTTTTACCAACTTGTCACTTGATAAGATAAAGCAGTCTGCTTATCTTTACCATTCTTGTACTCAAACTTGTAGCAGGAGTCATGTCCACTTTCCCGTTCTGACATCTGCACACACATTCCTTCTTTTATGCTGAAAGTTGACTTTTCTCGAGAGTAGGTATGTAGGCTTTATAAGTATCGAGGTAGCTTATGCTCTAATTGATGTGCAGATCATTTTTAGAGCTTTGCCATCGTCTGAAAGATGCTAGTTACTGATTTTTTTTCTAATCGAAGGATAAAAGATTATATGAGTTTAAAAACATCAGACGGTTGTTCGTGGCAAATAACAGGTGATTAGACGATTGCGTAAAAACACATATTTTAACTGTTTGTTATTATCAAAATATTTGAGGGTTATAAATTCGTCCTTTATCTTAATAGAGCTTCTTTAAAATTGTGTTTGGCCAAATTTCTCTTCTAAGGAAAAGAAAAGCTCAAAAAGCTTGCCCATATATGCTTGTACTTATCTTTACAACAAACAATATTTTTTTGGTATTTACTAAACTGGCAAATAACTGCTTTGGAACTTTTGTTTCCATTTTTTAAAAGTATATGGTTAATTTTATAAACTGCTTTCTCCCATGTGTTCTACTTGAATTTTCCTATGTATTTATCAAAATACTTTATCTAAATGTTACTAAAAGTTAATATTCATTTTGTTATATTTTTTAAATATTTGATTTTACCACATTTTTACTAAATGTTGCACAACTTTTTAATTAGCCTTTATTTCTACCCTAACATTAGTTTATAAATATTTGCAACTCAACCTTGAGATGAAATTTGTATATTTTCATTTATTTATTTTTGAACATGTAGAGCATTGGTATAAACTAACGTACCCTATTGCCAGAGGCTCCTCGCTTCGCGAAGGTATAGGGGAGGGTTGTTGTATGCAGCCTTCCCCTTGCACATGCAAAGAGACTGTTTTTGGATTCGATCTAATGATCAATCGGTCACCAAGGCATAACTTTATCGTTGCGCCAAGGCTTGCCCTCATGTAGATGCATTGGTATATTGATTATTACTATTTTCTCTAAATTAATTGACAACTAGGAGACAAGAAAATATTTACCAAGAATCATCATAACTCTCTTCCAAAACCAACTTATAAGTCTACTTCATTAGACCTTCAACTCCCTTACCATTACAAGCCAAATAGTTCAAAGTATTGTATTGATGTGGTTTTTGGTGTTGTAATATTTGATGTTAGCTTTTCATTTTTCAAACTTGATGTTGAGTTCTTCCTTTTCTCCCTTCTTGTAGATAATTATTGGTAGCTTCAACAATATTCTTTTAAGGCTATATACTTGAGTTAGGCAATCATATTTCCTGGGATAATGTTGGGAGGTAACAATGTAAATTGCTTGCTTCCTGTTTTGTTGGACGAGACTCAATTTCGACATCAAACTAATGCATCAAATCAATTGCAGTTGTTTAGAAATTGTGAGTTTTCTCCTCTTTTTTCTCATGTAATGATAAATCTTTTCATTGAATCTTTTAGACATGGTTGTTAAACAAGATATCTTTGTTTTGTTGAACTTATGCTTTTGACTGGAGTATATTTTTTCTGGTTTAAGATTTTTACTCAAGTGCTACTTTCCATCTTGTACTTTCAACAATTCTACCATTTAGTCCCTCTTACTATAAGTACAATTATAGCATCCCTTTCCTTTTTTAGTAGGGATGGTAATACATTATGAACTTGTCTTGGTTATTGCTTATGTGCATGTTTTGTTTGTGTCCATTGCTTGTATATGATCTAATTTTGTTGGACATAATCAATGCTAACAATTTGTGTACCTACTTATCCTGCATTCATTCTCATATGTTTTGATTTTGAAACACAAGAATGGTAATGGTCCTTGACATGGCATTTGTATTGCTTGTAACTAGGGACGCTTTCCTTTACTTGTATCATGTGCCATGTTTAACCTACAAACTACTGATTGTGTGTACTTGTTGTTGCTAGCACTAATATTCTTACTTTTTGTTGTAAATTTAGAAATTGTTACTTATTTGTTTCACATTATCATTTTATGCAGTTCCTTACATAACCTTTTTAAATTAATTTGTATTTTCTTTAATAGTTTTAATATTTTATCCATAGTTTTATCTTATCACTGAATGATAAACATGCAATATCTCTTGCAGTACAAGCTGGATGTAATGTTGACCCAGTTAATTACTTTGGAAATGAGCATATCAGCTCCATGATTCTTCCTAATAAACAAAGCAAAGAAGTGGAAGATATATCAAAAAGAGGCTTCAAATTTCCTTAGATTACAATGTCCATCAAGATGATGTTGATCGATTAGCAAGTATTCCAAATCCTAACCTTGTGTCAATAGGATTGAGGCTTTCATATGATGATGATGAGCATAACTCATCTATTACTTCTGCAAGTGGCAGCATGACTGCCACACCATCTGTCATATTATCTCTCAGTGACAATATCAGAACTGAGCTCGATAAACAGCAAGAAGAGTTGGACCAGTATATTAAACTTCAGGTAATATATGAAGATGGCTATTTGTTTTTTCATTTTGTGGTGATGTTTGTCAAAGGTTTTTTGGGTACAAATGATTTATGTTGAAAATATTTCTCTTCATTAGAAAGGTATAAAGGATTGGCCTGTGGCTTAATCTAATAGGAAAAAGGGGGAAATACTAACATTATTTCCATTTATGGTAAGCTATTTTTAAGTTTTCTTTATCAATTTGCTCCTTGTATCTTGCTTTTTCAAATATATCATTGCACAGTCATTTTGGGTAGAATTTTCTAATTTTGTTTATCCTGTCATTGCTTGATTTATCAGAAGTTACTCTTTTGAAGAATTATTGCTTTTTGCTTCATCTAAAATGTTTATATCTTTCATTAAGTAAAGGTGATAGTATTGTTATGGAAAGTCTTCAATGATTGTTTTTTCTATTGCACAAAGATATAAGAACTAGAAGTTATACTTTAATTATGGAATTATCAATTTTGTAATTCTTAGTTCTCACTTTTCTGAAATTTTATTCTGATTACTTTTAAATAGAAGGAACAATTGACAAAAGGAGTGAGAGATATGAAGCTAAAACACATGGTTGCTCTCCTTACCTTGATTGAGAAAGGTATTAGTGCGAAGCTAAAAGAAAAAGACGTGGAGATAGAAAACATGGACCGAAAAAATAGGGAGCTGGCAAAAATAATAAAGCAGGTGGCTATTGAAGCACAAAGCTAGCATTATAGAGTAAAGTATAATGAGTCAGTTGTCAATGTGTTAAGGAATAACCTTCAACATGCAATTTCACAAGGAGCTGAACAAGGGAAGGAAGGGTTTGGAGATAGTGAAGTTGATGATGATGCCTTATATATACATCCTAATAACTTCCTAAACATTCTGGGTGCACCAATAAACTCTACTTACAAGAGTGACCAAGATATGGAGAATCTAACTTGCAGAGCTTGCAAGGCAAAGGAGGTTTCCATGTTGTTGATGCCTTGTAGGCACTTGTGCTTGTGTAAGGATTGTGAAGGATTTATCAATGTTTGTCCTATATGCCAATTGATAAAAATTGCAAGTGTCAAGGTGTATTTGTCTTAACTTACAAAGTGTAAGTATTTAAAACAAAAACGGGATATAAGTCATTGTTTTCTTTATGTGATTTATCAACCTAAATTCTTAATGTTAAACTCAGAGTAAGTTGTCACTATAATAAAAATTGACTACTTCCAAGCATATTTTACCCAAATTTCACATGTTAACAGTCCTCCTCATATCTAAGGATATTATTTGTTCTCTTTCTCAGTGAGTTTTACCTAATTATTGATAACATGCTTATATTACTATGATTATGAACAAAGAAATTAGGGAATATAATGATGCCTTGACATTATGAAATAGATTTTGTATTTTAAGTGTAGATTTTTATTTTATGTCGACAAAATAGGATTAGCTTTGTTTCTAAATTTTTTGGATGGACTATCTCCTACCTAATTGTCTGACCATTGACCGGATTACCACCAACATGTATTGCCCTCCCTTACGCAATTGCCTTTCTTGCGATTGAAACAATGCGAAAATAATACATGGGCACCAACTATAGCTTTTTTTAATTGAATAAAATGTTACAACAGGGTATTAGGAATATTAATTTAGATAATTAAGGAGTCTAATCGCAGAATTATGACCAAGTTGCATCTGTACTGTTATATTTATTTGTAAGGAAATTTTCTATTAAACTTTGCTAGCATATCAGTTATGAATCACTAGCCTGTGTGCACATTAGTTAGCATATGAGAACACTCGATTTAAGCTTTTGCCTTTTTTTTTCTTTCTTTGAAAAGAAAAATAAAAACTTGTATTCATATGGATGTAAGCAAAACCAAGCTATACCACATGAATATAAAAAGATTAACAAGCAAATAAAACATCAAAATTACATATTTTTTTTTCATTTCATGGAACTATTGGATTCTCCTCTTCTTATGTGCATTAAATTTTTAGTTATGCCTCAAAATTTTGATTTATGTACAAAGTGGGATTTAGTAAAATCCACTGTTGTGCTTTTTTTTGTTTCATAGAAGCTCATTTTTCTGTATATCCATTACTGCCTCGACAATCCTAAAATATTCATAAAAAAGTGAGGATTGCTCTCCCTCTAGCCCATGTCTACTAACTCTGTTACTGCCAGAAAGGTTGTTGCAGGGACTCCCACCAATGATAAGGTCAAATCCACCAAATTTGGTTATCCAATGCCTCAACTGATTTGAAGAGACTTTCTATACATCTTCAACCTCAATTAGATTTCCCCTTTGGTTAGTTTGTTCCCACCAACTGCGAATGATGTTTTTGTTCACCTCAACTATTTCCACAGATACCACATTTTTAAGCATTATTCCAAGTCGATGTAGAGCAACCTCGGCACCTCCAATGCCAGAAAAGAGAGATAGGACATTAATGCCATTTGGAAAATGACCCTTCAACACTGAAAGGTGGTAAGCAACTGTATCAACCTGAAATCAATTCCATTTACTTGTAGTTAAAGAGCTTTCTCAAAGGAAACTAAAAGGGTGTTTGAAAGAACTTATGGAAACTTATTTGAGTTTAAGAGAATAACTCAAGACTCCTAAAAACTCTTTCACTTATTTCAATAAACCTTTAGGCCTAATTTATCAAAATATACTCCTTTTAACATATTTCAATAAGTTTCATGGTCAAATTTATGGCATAAGCCCTCATGTGATAAGAGCTTAATGAATAAGTGCTTAACTAAGCTTGTTACCCAAATACATCCTAAGAGTTAAAATATAAAAAGCAACTTAATTTTCATTAAAACTTTTTAAAATTGTCATTTAACTATGACGATGAGTCCTGTACTAGAAAAAAGTTTGATTTTTTCATTTAGTTATCATATCATCACTATAAAACTCTTCTAATGATACCATAAACATTTAAAGTACATATAGTGTAAAACTCAATAGCATAACAACTTGAAATGCATTGCCAAGTGCCCTGTATTTCTTTGTCTGGGTGACTCCACCACTTCTGGTGTGATCCTTCGGGAATCCTAGTAACTTCTCATATTCATCATATTTAAGAGGTGCCAATTTGTTTTTCCCAACCCACACCAAGTTCCACTTTCTACACTCCTGAAGTACATTTTCTTGGACACTTAGAGGAGGTTCAACACCAAATTTGTCAAGGACTTTCCTTATTCTATCTGTAATTGTTCCAGGAGCTACGTTAGTTAAAAGGCAATTGAGTTTTATTCTTCTGTCCCACAAAGGCCAACACTTTTTAGTTGTAGGAAAAGCTTCTTGGATAGTTGGTGGTGGGATAGGAAGCAGAGGGAACGATTGTGGATGGGAAGATTATGGATATATCCTCTTTTCCTCATTGCAGCATAAAAGTATTTGGAATCAACAAATTATTGCTCAATCTCATATAGAAAACGTGATATATTATTCCAAACTCCTTTAGGAGCAATTGCCACATTTTCAAAGTAGAAGTATGGTTTATCTACTACTTCTGTTGGGAGCTTTCTTGAAATCATTGGACTTACTTCATTAGGTATACCAAATCCTGTCATTGGACTAGAGAAATGTATCATCCCCATATCAATTGATGATGTCGTCTTTTTACTTGGTGAACAGATTCTGTCTTCCCATTTATTATTGAGGAGTTTTACTCTCTTACTTGTATAAAGATAAGATTCATCACTTGGCTGGTAGGGTTGAAGATATAACATAATTTGAGAAAACTACTTACTTTACTAACATTTTAATTTGAAGCCTTAAAACTAATTTGATAAGGTTGTCAACCACACCTTTCTATGCAAATAAACAAATGCGTCATGTTTATTGTTAAGTGGATCAAGAAGGGAATTAGTTTCCTTTCTAACTAAAAAGCACTAATGAAATCTACTAGCTCACATATTTGGGCTTCAGGACCTGTCAAATGTTATAGTGAAAAACCAAAATATTAAAGAACCACTAATAGATAAATTTCAACATGCTACATGGAAAATAGGAGGCCCATATCCTTGCGTTGCATGTTAGTAAAACTGATTTGCTTTCATGACTAACTATCTCTGTGTTGTATTCAACCCAAAGAGAAACCCATAAGTGTTATGAAGACTAGTATTAAGATGTTCATAATTTGACCTCTTTTATCCTAACTTAAACTAACTTCATGTAGCCACGTATGCAAGCACACATGCTCCCACAAAGGTGAAGTTCTAGGTTAATATCCTATATTCCTAAGCTAGAAAATCTAGCATAAGCTATTTGCTAAAAAAAGAAGAAAAAAAACACTAATGGCCTTTATGACATATTAAGAAGATCAACACAATGAATATCCTTAGTAGCCACAAAATTTATCTGTCGTGCTAACCATTAACAATACCAATTATAAATATAGCAACATATAGTTGATATGTTGATCTATGCTGGTCATCGAAGCCATTTCCTCTAGTCTTTTTTTTATAGCTTTTCTTAACCCATTATATAGTCAATGACATACTTGATAGAAGTCAAGATATTCCACATGCATCAATCACCTCCGTTCAGTCAAAATCTTCCTAAAGACCCATACCATTTTTCTATGTTGAAATGATTACTTTAATAAGGAAATGTGTAACAATGCAAATAGAACCATTTAAGCTCAACATTTTAAGAACAAAAAGTTTGTTAGCTCATTTTTCATGATTTAACTAACCATTTGAGATCATTTAATGTTGCCGATAGTGGGGGAAAAAAGAAGAAGAAATAAGAAACTTAAAAAGTGTTCATAACATATATGATATAAAAGTAACAATTATACAGTAAACTCACCGCATTTGTCTATAGCTGTCAAAGCCTCCTTAAAAGAGTATCCATATTCACAAGTATAGATAATGTTTCATCCTTCTGTATTGTTAAAGGGTTTTCCTGCATAAAAGGAACTAGTTAGATGGGACCTACATACACGATGTCAACAAAACAAACCATTCTATCCAGATTAAATTTGTATCTGCAAAGAACATCACTTTCTAATTTCTACTCATATGACTATTTGTAAAAGAGCCTACTATTATAAATGCTCCATATATACCTAATCAACTAAGATCTATAATATATCTAGGTTATTTAAGAGAACAAATTCATATAGTCTTATATACTGAAGATAGTGATCTCATGTGTTAGACAGTCGCCCATTCACATCATATTCTTGTACAGTGATTCACAAACAAAAATTTAGTCAGATTTTAATCTCTCTTTGACAGATAGTTAATGCATGATATCATGATGTTTATTTTTCTTGACTATCATGGAGCCTCGTTTGAGGTGATACACTGATACGGTTCATTGAAATATTCAGAATTTAAGATAGTGATAAATTTCACAAGGTCATAAAGATATATTAAAATAAGATTACATCATGTAAACAACTAATTGCCAAATTTGTTGAACCTTTGTATATCTGAGTATCATCTAAGACTTAAATTCGAATATGCAGTCTGCCATAAGTAATAAATGGTCATTACACATATTACTTTGGCATAAAATTTGAACATTAATATTATGATGATAACATCATAAACAGCTCAGATGTAGTAATAATAAAATATTCACAATTTTAACATTTAAAAGGGAAAACAAACATGTTTAAGGTAGAATGTACAATGAACTTGACATGAACATGAGGTCATAAAGCAACCAACAAGTGAATAATAAAAACTCTGCTGTAAGAGAACATGTCAAAATAAATAATTAGTTTATGATAATCAAAACCATGAATTCTCTATGCTTCCTAAGTCAAATCTAATTTTATTTTTTTATTAGTCATGACAGCATCTTCTCTTCATTCTTTTTAATCTCTAATACACTTCTTAAAACAAGTAATGTGTGTAATGATAAAATAAGTTTGATGGTCAGCAGAAGTATTATCACATCTACAAATTGATCTACTTCAGCAAGATCAACAAATATAATGCACTAAATCTTGGAAGTGAAAACTAATAACTTTGAAATAATTGAAAACCCACAGGTTGACTTAAAGTATAGAATCACTCACAGTAGTAAGTGTTAGCAGAGTTTCCATAATGTCTTCCTTATTATCTTCTCCTACCATGGACAAAAAACAAAATCTTATCATTCAAGATTAGTACTCGTAGTAGTCAACTAGTAATAGTTATTGAATATATAAAACGAGAAAAAGAACCATTTTCATCAATTGCTTTGATCATCGTCTCTCTGGAAAATCCCATTCCCACAAAGAGATGAATCAGCTCGGCATATTTAGCACTCAAGCAACTTGCATTACTCTCCTAAACAGAACACAAAATACTTCAACATTATAAAAGGAATACAAAAATAAAACTTTCCTAGCACAAATAATTATGCATTTTCTTTTATTTGATTTAAGAGAAAATAGAAATAAAAAAAAAGAGTGAAAAGTTGATTTTTTTAATAAAAATTCCTTTTTTTTATATTTTTTCTTCAGCTCAAATTTTAAAATTTTCCCTCTTCTCATTTTTTTTCCTCTCAAACAAATGAATCATGATGGATAGACACCGCTCCACTCCAAACACCTTATTAACACCTATTATTTCTTTTTATCTCTCTTTTTTTATCACATCATATCACCTATTACCTAGACTTTTTGTCTTTCTCTCACTAGGTGTCAAATAGCTTCGAAGTGTCCATAAATCAATTTTGCAAATATGCAAAGGGTTAGACATATGGGTGTGGAGTTAACCATCAGACATGAGATTAGACCAAAAAAGCCACGGTGAATACTAAAGGGACAAGAGGAATACAATAGTCCTTTGGTCCTTCCATATCATTATAAGTATACTTTTAGAACTTAAAAGTGATGAAAGCCTAAAATTTAGAAAAATCATTATACAGTAATCAGATGCAAGATTTACCACCACACTATGTTCAAAGCTCTTTCGACTATAATATGTTGGACCCGGAGAAGGCATGCCAAACACCTCAAGCTCGTCATTAGTGTTCCAATCATAGTAATTCGAAGAACTAGCACCTTCTGAACCTTACATAATTTTTCAATCAAAAAACTCAATAAAGGAATGAGTCTCTAATAATTAATATTCTAACTACCAAACTTGTAATTAATAAATCTAATTAGTAAGTGTTCAAAAATTCAAGTTTAATGGCAGAGAAACAAATTAATCATTGAAAGTTTCCAGTTAGTATGAGTATGATATAGAATGACTGATTGAGTAAGGGTAAACTTTGAGAGGGAACATGAACATTCCATTACCATGACCTAGCAGCTAAGTAAGAAGTAAGAATTCTTGACTCGACCAACCATTAACCATTAACCATTAGTAGCAAAACCACGAGGCAAACAAAACTACAAGGTTATGAAAACTACAGTGTTCCATTGGTATTAATACTAAAGAGCCCAACAAGAAGAAGAACGAAAGATGGCTCAAAACTATAGGGTTATCCATTGGTATTAAACCAACCAACCTAAGAGGAAGAAGAACGAACCAAAGAAAAAAAAAAAGGTTCCTAACCTCATCGTTGTGCATGAAGGTGAAAATGATAATGTAAAGGAGAAAATGTGGTGTTTATTACTTGAAACACAAAAAAGTATAGTGTGTGTATGCTTTTTTTTAAAGGAACAAAGAGATGTAGAGAATAGAAGAGTCATTCCCCCAACTAGCACGACAAAATCCCCTTAAATTAAACAACTTTATAAGATTTACAAGAATGGTATTAAGACACTCTAAAAGATTCCTTCTGACACACTCTTTCACTTTAAATAAATTTTAGTTAATAAGAAATGTGTTTAAAAGACTATGTTATTAGTATTTTTTTTATTTTTCTAATAAGAAAATAATAATAAGAAATGCAATTCAATACATTATTTAACATATTTTCTATTATTAGTTAAAATTTATTAGAAATTACAAAATTATAACTAAATGCTTGTTAAATAAGGAGTGAAACTAACACAATTTTTTCAATAAATTTTAGTCAATAATAAAAAATGTATTAGAAAATAAGGAGTGCTAATAACACACTGTCTGACACATCTATTCTAATACGCTTTCTAACATTTCTTTAATATTTATTTAATAATAAATACAAAAATTCCTCTCTTGCAAGCGATATCACTACCATAATTACTATATTGTTTAGATACAGAATAAAAATCTTTCGAATGTTTCTTTTTTTCTTTTTATTAGAACAAGTATATAAATTTTATTTAATAAAATATATATAGGGGATATTCTGGCTATAATACACACAAATCAGAGCTAGGTGATGCATTGTATAAGATTGATACACCAATTCGAAAACATAAAATATGACCTCCAAATTTTGTTGAAACCCAAAATCAATAGCAACCAGATCTATTCTATCATTGTTGAACAAAATACAAATAGTAAGCAACCATATAGTGTCAAATAACTTGCCAAGCAAGTTTAACCATCTTACTTCCAAACAATTCATAGTATTGAATTTAATGCTCAATTCTATCATGAGACGGAATAATAGAAAAACCAACCAAAACATAAAAAGATGACCAAACCTTGTTAAGACAATGGACAAGAGAAGAAAAGACAATTTGACGTTTCGTGCTGATTTTTGCACCTATTTTTAATATTTACAAGGTGTTAACAAAAGTGATCTGTAGACATGTATTGCTTATATATACTTAGAGAGAGAGAAAGGTGTAAATGCGAAAGATAGTATGCTGTGAAAAAAAGAGAAAGATAAACAAAAATGAGAGGTATTAATGGAATATTTGCACTCTACTAGCAAGTATCCATATATCATTAATCAGGTATTAAATACATATTATATAATTTTGAAATAATGTGTAGAATTTTTTTTTTCCTTTTGAAGGAGTTTGCTTATAAAATTACATGTAATATAATATAAAAAAGGAAATATTATTGAGGTGTGGCCTAGTTAAATCATTTAATTTCAAAAAAACTTTTGTGTATATATTTTTTATTTTCATAATTGTGTAGCTTAATTTAATAATATGATCTTTTTATTATGATTGCAGGTGTAGCATAAGAGACAATGTCTAAATTCACGTATAATTTTGTGTGTGCAAATAAATGTATTTATTAATAAGTGAAAACTAAACAAAATATCACGCATGTGTGATGTGACCCTTTGAACCATAAAAAAAGTTTAAACATGTCATTTTATGTACGTTTACATATTTACTAACTAGTAAAAAATAAAAATTGGCGTAGACAATCAACTATGAGGTGACTGTATTTGGTAAGACTATCATACAGCAAAGTAAGCTGAAGCTTGTGAGCTAATACAGTTAATCAGCTAAACGGGGCCTAAACATTGCAGTTCATATTTAGTTTGGATTATCTTAACTTAATTCACTTAATCTGAGAGTTAAGACGGGTTTGAATTAGATTGATCATTTTTTGTTTTTGGAATTACTATATAGCCAAATTAAATTAGGTTGACTCATTTACTTTTTTAATATACATACATATATATGTCATAGTTCATATTTAGTTTGGATTATCTTAACTTAATTCACTTAATCTGAAAGTTAAGATGAGTTTGAATTGGGTTGATCATTTTTTATTTTTGGAATTACTATATATATATATATGTATATATGTCATAGTTTGTGTGTGTGTGTGTGTACATATACATATCTATATATGCATGTATATACATACATATACATACACATATGTATGTATACATATAAGTATATATACATATACAATACATATATACATATGTGTATATGTATACATACATACATATACATATATATATCAGTAAAATAGATTTGAATATCAGCATTACTGTGTTATTTAACAATATTAATATAGTATTTATATAAATATATAAGTAAACATATTTTTCTTTATATAGTATTTATATAAATAAATGTATTTTTCTTTATATAGTATTAATTATTGTATTTATTGAATATAATATATAAAAATTTAGTAATATTATTAGACGTTATATTTATTAAATTTACACACACACACACACATTTATACAATATACATAAATTGATAAATATATAATAAATAGTCTATCAAATTCTATCATTAACTACTATTTTAAATAAATTATTAAAAACTTAACTATATATTTTAAAAATAATCGTTACTATTAACTATTATTATTCATAAATCATATTTTGAAGAAACTAAATTAATATATATATATATATATATATATCTGTAAAATAGACATAAACACAAATATTAATGTACTATTTAATGTTATTAATATAATATTTGTATAAATATATAAATAAGAATTTTTCTTTATTTGCATTTATTAAATATAATATATAATAAACTTTAACAAAAATATAAAACATTATATTCAAGAAATATAATATGTTTGTTAAATATATGACTTTCATATGAATTTATAAATATTAAAATCTATTACTAAATAAAAAGTAATTAATAATAAATTTAATATCAACTAGCAGAAACATAGGCACTGTCGTGCTTATGTGTCTGTTTTACTATTACGCTAAATTTGATAATTGTAACAATTAAGGAATAATATCATGCGTTTAATGGTCAAGCACTGACGGTGTAAAATAGTTTTACATTGTCTTCCAATCACAAACCACCATTTATTGTAGGTTTGTTGACTTTTATAATAAATACTTTAAAAGTCATATTAATAGTAAGTCCTAATTGGATGACAGTGTAAAACTTTTTACACTGACAGTGCATGACAATTAAACTCTACAATCATAATAGATCACTCAAATATATTGAGATAGTTAATTTGATGCAGACTGATAAATTAATTTTGAAATTTCAATTTTTTAAAGAAATTTAAAAATTAATTTTGAATTATTTTCTGTAGAAGAATTAATTTAGATTCTTTTGAAATTAATATCTTGATAATTTGGAGAACATATTAAGGATTTTGTTGTCTGATCGAAAAAAGTTAATTTCAAATTGAAAATTAATAAAAAAAACATATCTCATGTTGTTAATGAGAGTAAATTAAGAGATAAGATCAAAACAAATTGTTCAAATATATTGAGATATTTAATTTTATTTTTGCAAAAAAATTTAATTTTAATTTTTAAAATTAATTTTAATTTTAATTTGATTCATCCAAAACTTTTTAATTTTATTTTTTTAGGCAATCCATCAATTTCTTATTCAACAAAGTTTTTGAAAGAATGAAATTAGAATTAAAATTAGTTTATAAAATTAAAATTAAAAAGTAATTCAAAATTAAATATTAAATTACTTTAAAATTAAAAAATTTAAAAATTAATTTGTCAATTTGCATCAAATTAAATATCTCAGTATATTTGAACGATTTGTTTTGATCTTATCTCTTAATTTATTCTCATTAATAGCATGAAATATGTGGTTTTATTAATTTTCAATGGGTGAGAATCAAGTTACTTCAAATGTAGCTCTTAATAGAGTTACTTCACTCAATAATTCATGATATATATTAAATTTTAACAATCCAACCGTTGAATATTTTGATATTATGTCAACGACCATGCACAACAAATTTTAGGTAAATTGGATATTTGTAGCTAGATAATCTTATAGCCAACATTTACTTAGAATTTAAAAACGCATATTGCACATTAATTTGAATTCATTTAATGAAGTGTCAAATAGTTTTCAAACTTTATAAAAACTTGTATACTTAATCTATTTAATAAAATCTTTAAATTTAATGATTGAATCGTTAAAATTTAATACATATCAAGAGTTATTGGGTGAAGTAAATCTACCAAGAGTTATTCTTGAAGTAACTTGATCCCCACCCATTTCCAATTTAAAATTAACTTTTCTCGTCACACAACAAAATCCTTAATATGTTCTCCAAATTATCAAGATATTAATGTCCAAAGAATCAAAATTAATTCTTCTATTGAAAGTAATTCAAAATTAATTTTTAACTTACTTCCAAAAATTAAAATTTTAAAATTAATTTGTCAGTCTACATTAAATTAACTATCTCAGTATATTTGAATGATCTGTTATGATTTTATCCCTTAATTGTTACAATTATCAAATTTAGCGTAATAGAAAACCACAAAATAGTAAAATTAAAAATTACTAATTATGTTTTGAGAGATTTGCACAAAATAGTAAATTATCAAATTTACTATGCTACTTATTGTAAATAGTAAATTACTAAAAATAGTTTGCGCAAAAAAATAAAAAAATGTATATAGATAAACATGTATTTAAAAAAAGAAATTATTAAACTAAAAATAATATAGAACCAAAAAAAATACATATAAACATGTATTATACAAACTTTTTTTAATTTGTTTGGTAATAAGTTTGATTTTTCTTAATTATGCTATAATACGTGATTGGATAATATTATAGAAATATTTTAAAGTTAAAGTGCTTTTTTTTTCATATAAAATAGATTTTCAGATTTCTAATTATAAAATGTTAAATTAAAAAAATAAAAAATTCAAGAACTTAACTTACTAATTAATATATATATATGTTTGAATGTAAGAAATTGATAATGAATAAAGTATTTAAAACTAAATGAAAACTCACATAATTACTTAAAATCCAAATTATAAATAAATAAACAAATTATATTTAAGTGAAATGAATAAATGTCTCGCGGTCTGAGCATAAAAAATAGATTATGTCATTTATCCAAAATATTTTATTCATATTTTTTTTCCGATATAATGTTGAATTTCAACTACCGAATGGTCATATTTTGGAAAAATATTTTATTAAGATATTTTATTTATAATCAATAATACAATTCGTATTCTTGACTTTTAACTATTGAATGGGCCAGTTATACAATCTTTCAGGCCTAATGTAGACCAAGGAATTGACTTTTAAAAACCACGTGCAGAAACTCCTAAAGAAAAGCAGAGAAGAGAATACTATCTTAAGTAAAATTCACAGGCAAAGATTGCTAGTTGAAGATTCTAGCATGTTGCTTTAATCAATGCACCATGAGAGTACAGTTCCACAACACCTCCCTAAATTCTCAGTAACAGATAGATAATAAAAACTCGAGTGAAAGAGAAGTGGAGAAAGCACTTGTGCTCATTTTTTATTTATATATGCAAGCTTACACTTTTAGCATACAAAGGTCTGTCAATTTTTCTTCTATGGATGCGCCATAAGCTTTCTTATCTTTTGAACTATGCCAAGATATGAAAAGTTTATTAATAGCACTACATAAAGCAATTGTTGGGTTGTACTTAAGCATATGTTCTTATCTTCATTAGAGGTTTAAAAATATGATATTCAACCTTCCCCAAAAGAAGTGCATCATCATATGTGATCTCGGTCCTGCAACAATTGATGAGTAATTGTTAAATTGTTAATGTTATCACCAATATTGAACAATTGACAAACAAAGGATAGTAATGACTACCCAGAAATATCAAGCTGCAAAGCAAAAGATCCTTGTATTTGGATCAAAGTAATAAAACTATTGCTATAATAGTAACTGGACGATCAAATAAATTGATGTCAGATCAAGCTTGTAATGGATTTTTTTCTTGTATAAAAAATGCATTAAAAGAAAGAAAAAATGGGTACAAACATTCTTTATATTATAATAAATGATTTTTTGTTTTGTTTTTGATATTACATCAAAGGTAACTAATGTCATATCTGCCAAGTTATTTCCCAAAAAGTAGATGGAAAAGAAGAGCCATACCTAAAAGATTCGTCATACACATAATCTTTCTTTTATGCTCCACCTAGAAAGAAAAGTAGAACCATGTTAAGTAAAAAACCTACCAAATAAAAATCAGCAACAAAAATTCAATTTCAAATGCCAAATTCAGAAAGGCAATATATTTACCATCAGTACCAGAATTTATGGCATCTGACGAAGATTGACTAACTGGATTATTTTCACACGCAGATGGCTTACTAGAATGATGCTTATCATCAGTAGCAAACATATCATACTCATCTGCACCATTGCCAAAGGCTTCCAAAGCCATGTTGATTTGAGAAGTGTGTTTAAATTAATTTCAAATACATATTTTTCATTTACATCAAACATATACATGACAGGCAATTAAAAAAGAAAAAAGAAAGAGTTACCACACTTAAGAGGTTCATATTCTTTCTTCATTAGTTCTTGGAGTATTCTGGACAATGATCCCACGTCACTCCAATCCTGCAATCACTGTTAATGAATAATGTTGAACAGTTGATCAATGAAAGTGCAACCCAGCGTTCCCTCATTTCCAATATCAATGAATAAAATCGACCTTGGAATAATGTATCCTGGTGTTCCCTCCTTTCCAATATCAAAAGGCATAAAAAAATTGAAAAGAAACCTGTTTCAATTTCGATCTCCACCCTAAACTTTTGAAAAAAAAAAAGGAAAAAAATGAGAAATGAAATGCAAAAACCAGAGTCTAAAAATAAACCCCACATAATTTCTCAAAAGAGTCCAAACCAAGGAAGAAGAGCAAATGGATTTAGAGACGATGAAAGTGTCAGGAACCATGATGGAGAGTATGTGGTTACCAGTAGATGAAGGAGACTTTGCGGTTACTCCGTTTGTGGGAATGAAAAAACGTGAAGCACAACAAAGAGATTCCAGTTACCTTTGTTTCAGTTTAATTTTTTGTTTTCACATCTTTTTTTTTCTTCTCATTTTATCCTTTAATTGATACACTTATTACAGTTTCAATTTAAGGAAAGTACAGGGTGGTTGCACTATAATTAAGGGAAATTGTTGTCTAAGGAAATGTGTACACGAAAGGAGAATATTCCCTTTATATAATGTTATATATATATATATATATATATATATATATATAATATTTAATTTTATTATTTGTTTTAAAAAATTAGTTCATAAAACTTATTTTAAAATAACAAAATTCAAAGTATATTATATAATATATTGAAATTGATAAATATATTATAACTTATTTCTTAATTTCTATCCTTAATTATTTTTTAAATAAATTAATTTAAATTTTATAATATATTTAAAATATACTATTTTTAATTATTATTTTTCATAAAACATATTTTCAAGTAACTAAATTAAAAAAATTAAAATAAATTAACTACAAGTATTAACATAATGTGTGTGTATGTATGTACATATATATATATATATATATATATATATATATACAATAAACAGATATTTATTATATAATATTAATTATTTCATTTTTAAAATATAATATATAAATAAATTTATAATGTTATTAAAAATTGTATTTAATAAATATGATATATTTATGAATTTGTTAAATATAGTATGTGTTTATTAAAGACAAATGCAATTATACAAATTAAAACTTTATTATTAATTTAAAAGCAATTATTATAAAATTTAATTTATGTATATATATATTAAATATATTTATTAATAATTAATAATTTATATTATTGTTTAAAATATACATTAAAACTTTTATTATTTTTATTATTGTTTAATGGAAATTAGTTTATAAAACATGCTTTGAAATAAAAAAATTAAAATCTATATCAATATAATATATATAAATTGCTCTATACAATTTATTTCATAATTTATATTCCTAATTATTAATTTAATTAAATTTTGATGAGTTATTTTAAGTTTAATTATATATTTAAAGAAACTTATTTTTTACTATGATTATTTATAAAACATATTTAAAAGTAAAGAAAAGTAAATGCATATTAGTTTAATTTAAAATTATTTAAAATGTTGTTATATGTTAACAATTAATTTAATTTAATCCTTTTTTACTTATTATATTTTAATTTTATACATATAAATTTGTATTATATCTTTAGATTTATGTTTATGATTCTTTTAATATTTTTTAATAGTATAGGCACAACATGGATCTCGAAAGAGAGAAAAAGAGAAAAAAAATGAGTTTTTTACAATATAATTTCATATATAATAAATGCATTAGCAACATTACTATATATATGTAAAAAAATTAATGTATGATTCCACTTCAAACAAGAGAAAAATAGACGAATGAGATGTTAAATAGACACTCCATCTTATGTGTTAATGCCTTTAAAATGGAGTCAAGTATATTTATGCAATTATGTAAAACTTGCAATTAAAATATGGATTGCAACCAAATAAGACAATGTCATTTGTAGAAAAAGTGTACATATTTGTATATGCAATTGTCATGGATGTCTTTAATAAGGATGTTGGAGAATGCTTTCAATGTTCTAGTGAGATCATCAGTAGAGCATTTCATGAAGTTTTAGAAGAGATTAGTAGTAAGGTAAATGGACACATAAGTCTTGCACAAGATATCATAAAACCATATGATCCATTGCTAATGATGATCGATACATGCCCTATTTTAAGGTAAATATAAATATAAATTTTTTCTTTTGTTTGTATTATTATATACACCATTATCTAATGCATTACAACATAATTGTATTGGATGTATTAATGGCACCCACATAATTGTATGTATTTTCTAGGAAGATCAAATGTATTATAAAGGGAGGAAAGGAATCCCCACTTTCATTGCCATGGCCACTTGTTATTTTGATATACATTTCATGTTTTTATCAATTGAATGGGAAAGATTGACACATGACACACACATCTTCTTTCATGCAATTAACACGTTAGCGTTGAACTTTCCAAAGTTATCACACGGTATTATTATTTATATTTTTTTTACAAAAAGGTTTTATATAAATAAATCATATAAAATATTTTTCCTTTATTTTATAGGTAGATACTATTTGATGGATAAATGATATCCAGATAGGCAAAGATATTTAGTACTTTAATCTACGATAAGGTACTATCAATCTCAATATGAGTAAGAACCCCTAACCAATGCTCAATAAGTTTTCAAACGTGCACATTCATCTCTTCCATGTTATATAGAAAGATCATTTGGAGGATTGAAGAAAAGTGAAAGATACATAACATAATGTTGAAATTTAGTGTTGATACTTAAATTGACATTATAATTGATACATTTGCATTACATAATTTTTTTTGCAACGATATCATGTTTACCATGCTTGAGCATCATCCAAGTTACATACCCCATGATAAACTTGTAGATGTTATTGATAATGACACGAAAAATGAAAATATGGAGGAGACATCTAGTGAGATGAAAGAAATGTGCAGCAAAATTGTTAATTTATTGGGAAAAGATAGATAATAGATTTATTTTGTTTCATTCTGAAAAAATGGTAGATGCACTATCAATGTAAAACCTATTTTTTTTGGCCATCGTTCTCTACCCCACTCTCCTATCTTTTTTGGCACCCTCCTCCACCTTACTTTTTCATCTTAAAACTCCAACTCTGTAATTTTTTTCTTGCCACACTCTTCCACCCATTCTCCCATCTCAAAACTTCATCCCCATTTTTTTTTCTAGTCACCTTCTTTTGCCCCACTCTCCTTTGAAAACTGTAGAAAATTTGTAGAAAGCATTTGAGTGGTGGATTGTAGTGCTTCACAAATGATCACAACTTTTCTTTGAATATAGAACTTCAGTCCAACAACAAAAGGCATGACCCATGAGCATAGAATGCATGTTATGCAGAGAGATAAAGCACAATGCACAATTGCTATAGTAATAAATTAACCTCTTTTATTTTTTTTAATTTAAAATGCATTTTATACTAATTACACTGACTTGGCGAATTGGTGAACTTTCATTGGATGTTAGTGTAAAATGGTTTTACATTGACAGATATTGATAATGGATTAATATGACAATGCGAATACACAATGGTGTTTAAAAGTATGCAATGATTTTTTATTTTGGTGAACTTAGGATATCTTTCAGCTGAGAACTAAGGACTAATCCTTCAAGTAGTGAGATCCATTTAAGGGGTTAATATCTCCCACTAGATGTTTTTCCATACACACAAACATGGGATTGAACCCTTGACCACATGTTTAAGAGACAAGGTTATGTGTCAACTATGCCACACTATGTTGGTTAAAAGTATGCAATGGTATTACCATATTAATCAACATAATAAAAGTATAACGTTTGTTTAAGTGTATGTTATTTTTATTTGTTTTTAAACTTGATTGAAAATATTTTAATATAAGATTAATAGCAGAATACACAATATGAAAAAACATAATAATTGAAACTAAAAAAGTAATTAGAATAATTTAATTTTTAAATAAAAAATTATAAGAGTTCTAAATTAACTAAAAACTAAAATTATAATTACGTAAAATATATCTTTATCCATAAAATAAAATTAATTGTATAAAATATCATATAAACATGTTTATTTCTATCATTTTTATATTTATTGGCTATTTCAACAGATAATTTTACGAAATACTTATAATTCAATAAGTTAGCTTAGCAGTTTTTAATTAACAACTATCAATTATGAACTTTTAACTATCAGCTAACTTTTTAGTTTTTAACTGGCTTATCAATTACTTTCTTTTGCCAAACATAACTTAATTAATTATTTTTTAATCATCTAATGAATATGATTAAAATTAATAGATCACTAAACTTATTATATTAGTTACATTGTATAACATTTATTTTCTACAACAAATTTATAAAATGATATATTGTGAGTTATATAACATTGGTTACAGTTTTTTAATAAAAATTCCTTTTTTTTTTGAAAAAAAATCACTTTTAAAAAATTTTCATGTGTATATTTAAACTTTTTAAAATAATCAAAAACTTTAAAAAAATATAAAATTTAATCAAAATAAGAGTTATTTTAAGTAATTCCTCAAAAATAGTTATTATTTTTTAAAATATAATTTTTATAATTATAAATAAAGCTTCTACTTTTTATTATTTTAAAAAAACTCGCTAAATTATTTTACATTAAAATCACTTTTTTCTCTTAATATGGAAATATGGAATAAACGAACCCTATATTTATCTAATTTCTAATTCTAATTTCATTTTCTATTATGTTAATTTTACATTTTAAAAATAAAGGAAAAAAAGACCATACCTCGCAGGCGTTGGACACTTATTTCACTCATTTGCTTTGTGGGTTATAACAGCAAACCCTAAGACGCAGAGACGCAGCGCTGCTCGCTGCATCCCCTTGCCCTGTGCGTTCCTGTGGGTGAGTGGCGACTTTCTCTGTTGTGCTTAATCGCTTCTCAAATCTCAACAAATTTTCCGTAATATCTCTTTTCCCCAATGTCGATTTTCTGAATTCTTCCAGGTTCAGCGTTCCAGCGGCTGCACCGAAGAACCCTAACCGAACATGAGGCCGATTTTGATGAAAGGCCACGAGAGGCCACTCACGTTCCTCAAATACAACAGGGACGGCGACCTCCTCTTCTCCTGCGCCAAGGACCACAACCCCACCGTCTGGTTCGCCGACAACGGCGAGCGCTTGGGCACTTACCGGGGCCACAACGGCGCCGTTTGGTGCTGCGACGTCTCAAGCAAGTTCCCCGCCAATTTCAACTTCAATTTCAATTTAGCTTTCGATACTGACAGTTAACGATGGTGCAGGGGATTCGGGTCGGCTCATAACGGGAAGTGCGGATCAGACCGCGAAGCTGTGGAACGTGCAAACCGGTCAGCAATTGTTCACCTTCAATTTCGATTCCCCGGCGAGGTCGGTGGATTTCGCCGTCGGCGACAAGCTCGCCGTTATTACCACCGATCCCTTTATGGAATTGCCCTCTGCAATCCATGTCAAACGCATTGCTAAGGATCCCACTGAACGTAACCGCTTTATCCTTACTCGTTTGGTTTCTTCACTCACAACTACTAGCTATTGTTGTTGCTTTTGCTAATGTTAATGGTAATGGTTCCCTTTCTCAGAGACTGGTGAATCTGTGCTTCTCATTAAGGGTCCTCAGGGAAGAATTAATAGAGCTATTTGGGGACCGCTCAACAGAACCATTATTAGTGCTGGCGAAGATGCTGTTATTCGGATTTGGGATTCTGAGGTGACTTAGGGCCTGTTTGATTTACTTCTTACTTTTAAAACAATTTCACACTACTCAACAGTCAATATCTCATCCAACATAAGTGTTTTAGAAACCAAAAAAAAAAAGATGTTTTCTCAACAAAACCATTTTCGTACTACCCTCTTCTTTCTTTCCTTTCCAATTGGCTAACACTGCTTCTTCATTTTTCTCTCATTTGTTTGCAGACGGGAAAACTGCTTCAAGAGTCAGACAAGGAATCTGGCCATAAAAAGACTGTAACATCACTGGCTAAGTCTGCGGATGGTTCACATTTCCTTACTGGTTCCCTTGACAAGTCTGCTAGGGTATCAACTTTTTGTTTCTCTGCTTTCTTTTTCTGCTAATTCTCGTGTTTTTGTTTTTTCTGTGGCTTGATTTTATTTTCACCTAACCATTATTTTCTTTTAAATTGTTAACTAGCTTTGGGATACTAGAACATTGACTCTTATCAAGACGTATGTGACAGAACGCCCAGTCAATGCAGTTGCAATGTCACCTCTTCTTGATCATGTATGTATTTGTGCACTGTAAATTAGTTGATCTTGTGTTGTGATATTTGGATCTATGCAAGTAATTTTGCTTCTGCTTTATTTGATTGACGCCTTTATCCTGGAAATCTGCGTCCTATAAATTTGGGAACCTGGTTAAATATATTTGCAACACCTTTCTTTCTTGGTAGAAAATAGAAATTTATTCTCCGTAAACCACAAACCCGATTCTTGCACATTGCCATTGTTCTCTAATTTATAAAATGAATGCATTTCCAAAACATTTCATCATTGTTAGCACCCTATGAACATCTTCTATCTGCTTTAGTTTCCTTCTAATTTTTATTTGGGTCATATGGCCCTTATATGATTTTTTGAATTCCGTGCCCTGGGTGTAGGTGGTACTTGGAGGTGGTCAGGATGCATCAGCTGTTACAACTACTGATCATCGTGCTGGCAAATTTGAAGCCAAATTCTTTGATAAGGTAATTTTTTTTCCCCCTTCCTATACTATGTTTAGTTCTCTTATGATATTGAATGTATACTTATTTTGCTTTTTATTTCATGTTTGTTATTTTCATTTGATAGATTCTTCAAGAAGAAATTGGGGGTGTGAAAGGGCATTTTGGACCAATTAATGCGTTGGCTTTTAACCCTGATGGAAAAAGGTATATTCTGTGTTCTTCAACTCCCTTTTGTGTTGCATCTTGACATACTTTCATTCTTTGAAACCTTCCGTTCATTGATTTGTTGGAGAAATTGACAGCCATGATTATGTAAAATCTTTTACTTTGTATAATGAATATACACCATTTCTTTAACATAACTGTTCAAAATCTCAATATCTGGTGTTAATTATGCATAATTGTCCAATATGAAACACCTCGTTGTTCTACTCGGTGGGATCCACTACATTGATCAATCAAAACCCAGATTTTGTATAATTGTTAACATATGTATAATGTATAAATTTCAACATTTGGTTGTGCATATCAATATTTACATGAAATTTAACCTTGAATCAAGATCCCTATAGTTAATAGTTGTTATGGTGATATCATTAGATGTAGGAAGAATGCATAATAATATCACATGAACTGGTTCTGATTTTGTCCTTGATCATGAACTGATGAAATTATTAATATTCACTTGTCTGTTGCCTAATAATATCGTCATTTGCCCTTCAAATTGGAAGGAACTTTTATATTTATGCTACTCGATGTACCTGTTCTCTGTATTATATAACTGTAATTGCCATAGAATGAGTTTGAAGAGACAACTCCCGACATATTCCAACATTAGCTTTTTAGAGGTCGATCAATGTAGTAAATTGACTCATTTATTGTGACTGTATTGTAATTTCAAATCGTATGTTGCAAATGTAGCTCTCCATTTGATTTGTGTGACATTTGGTTGGTATTTTTTTTCAATTATATGTCTAAAAATATTTACTAGTTTTGACTCAACACTGCACTTTAGTGATACAGGTTACTAAATAACTGTCAGGTTGTTTCTTTTACTTATTTACTGGTCCTTCATATTCTTTTTCTTTTGTAGTTTTTCAAGTGGAGGTGAAGATGGTTATGTACGCTTGCACCACTTTGACCCAGATTATTTCAACATCAAAATATAGTGCGGGATGGTTTGTGGTTAACATTAGGTGTTGTGCCTAGAAGTTAGCTTTTAATTTCTTTCACCAAAAATTTTTGTAATGCCGATGTGATTACAAATTATCTTATTTTGGTAATATGGAAGAATTTTATGAATGAAATTATGCATTTTTGGTTTATGTTGTATTAACACTATCAAATTTGGTTGGTGTGGAACTCATAATTAAGGAGTTTTTCTTCGCGAGTCACATGATTTTGATAAGATTAGAAGATTGGCATCTATTTGGAGTAAAGTGCTTCTTCACCTTTTTGATGGGGTTTCACCGAGCTAAGTTGTTTGAAATTTTGTTTATTGGGAGAGTGGGCTAATGGCACCAGTTCAACTTTTCCTCTCCAAATAAAAGGGGACAGAATGGGTTATAAGCTCATCGAAATAAATAAAAAATCAAAATAATAAGAAATATAAGAGAGTAGGAGACGCCGGGCGCTATTGTTGAGGTGAAGTATCTATTTTAATCAAACTATGGGATGTTTTGTAAAAGGTAAACCAATATAATTCAAAAGAAAAAGGGGGGATGTACATAAAATCAGTAGCGTTTCGGAGGCCCATCAAATGTGGAAAATAGCGAAACTATGCCCGGAAAATCTTACTGGGTCTCTCTGTCTTGACAATGCATGGGTTACATATTTTCGAAAAGATGAAAAAAAATAGTTTTTTAGCACAAGATAAATGTTTATTTTTATATAATTAAAATTAAATTTATAATAAAAATATTTTTTAATATACAAATAATATAATTAAAAGGCTTTAATGGATATATATTATTAGTGTAAAAGATTTTACAATGTCAATTAATTAAAAGTCAACTTAGGTTTGACTTTTAAGATAATTATTATCAAAGTCAATAAATTTATCTTATATGATAGTTTGTAATTAAATGACAATGTAAAAAAACATAATTGTGAGTGTATATTTTTTTTCTCTAAATAAAATTTATAATATTTTGGAATATATAAATTATAATTTAGATTTACAATAGATAATTTAAACTATGATATAAGGTTATTTTTTATTAATGATATTTTTTGAAAGAAATTATTAAAATTTGATTTAGAGATAAAGCTAAAAGAGGTTAAATTGAAAGATAATGGTTAAGACTATTAAATGTACAAATAAAGATAAAGAGAAGCTAGTTTGAGATCATTGGAAGAGAGAAAATATTGAAAAGAGAAATACTCGCAACAAACTTTCTAATATATTATTATAAGTTAAAATTTATTAAAAATCACAAAATTTTAGTTAATAGTAATTGAGATTGTCTAATTGAGTGAGTGAGGGCATTTCTTTCAAAATTATGTATTCTAATTTTTAATAGAGGAGTATATATGATATTCTTATACGACCAAGTGCAAGGATCAACTGACGTGAGATTGTTCCAGCTTAACTAATGGTTTTGAGTTCGAATCTTGAGCATGTAGGTGTGTTAAATATTTGGAGGAAGAGCTTTGCCGCTCATAGTAATATGATCCATCTCGAATAAAATTACTTCTAGCGGAATATACTTATGATCTATACTAAAATAATACATGATGTTCTTATACTTGTGTAAATTAGATATACCTGAATTATGTGTATTAAGCTAAAAAATAGTAAAATTCCTAATTGCTAGTGGTGGGCAGAAATAGAGTGGAAAGAAAGAGAAATAATAAGCATGAAATTGATTTTGATGAAAGGCAATGCAAGGCCGCTAACATTCTTCAAATACAAGAGGGGCGACTATCTCCTTTTCTCCTATGTCAAGGACTACAACCTTACCTTTAAAGCATCACCAATGGTGCACTCCTTTCCTTAGTTCTTATCTAACTTTTGGTAGGTTCTATCATACCACATTAGATTTAAGAACTTCAACAACTTTACACTTCAATTGTGAAACTATTTAAGAACTTAAAATAGGTCTCACATGTTACCCTACATCTTTATACTTTTCATTTATATTATTTTTGTTTCAAGATAAAAGCTTTTTGGTATTTTAGTTATGAAATAATAAACATGTAAAATATAAAATATATCATTTCAACAATTTTTATCACAATTATTAAAAATTATGAGAAATACATAATATTATACGATTAAAATAAAAAACCATAAACATGGGCTCAACAGTTAAAAAACCATTTGACATTATTTCAACAGTCAAAAATTGACATAAATTATCTCAATAGGTTCGTAAGCTTCTTGCCCATTCTTCTTGTTTTTCAAAATCCTTTCACTTCTTCCAATAATCTTTCTTGGATTCATTTCTCTATATCATCCTTTTTCTTCTAATGCCCCTTGACGAAATCTCTCTTTGTTGCCCTTCTTCTTGGATGGAATGCTCTCTCTCTCTCTCTTCCTTTCTTCTTGTTTCGTCCTTCGTTGTTTCCAATTTCCATACTCTATGTCTTGCCCTTTCTTCTTGAATGGAACATACTATCTCTTGCCCCTTCTTGTTTTGTAACTTTTGAACAATGCAAATTTGTTCAGTTTAGCATCTTTTGATGAATCTTCTAATCATGTGTAGCTTCTAATCTTGCTAGTCCTTGACCAAACCCATTGTCTAATCATGATTCTAATAATACACAACTACTAATCCTGTTACACTTTAATCCTTTGAAAGTATGTCCTGTTTGGTATGCTTCTGATAAGCTTTTCTTATGATATAGTTGCTTCTAGTGAACAGACTTTGTTTTTGGTGGCTTGCATACTTAAGATTGATACTTCTCAAGTTTGATCCATGCTCTTTATGATGTCATCTTTAGGTCTTGTTCTTCTAATCACATCTTAAAGCAAATCATCAGTAAGTTAAATTCAAAAGACTAGAATTTTCTTATCGGCAATTTGTTATTATTGAAACTTCATTTTATGATAGATTTGACCTCAACATCATTCACCTATGTCAACGCAAATATACACTACAATTACTTCATGATATTGATTATTCAGTTGCCAAGCCATTGCCAATACTTATGGACCTTAATGTTAGCCCGAATCATATAGATGAAAAATTGCTTGAGGACATTTCTCAATTTCACAAGTTAATTGGCAAATTGATGTTTAAAAGGAACATCTGGCAAAGTGTTATTATTTTTTGCTCAGTCTTCTCTCAAGGTTACTTCTTATGTTGATGCTAATTAGGGGAGTTACAAAGTGACCACAAAATCTACTTTAAGTTTATGTGTATTCCTTGGCAATGCCTTGATCACATGGAAATTGAAGAAGCAAGTGACAGTAACTTGAACCTCGACTAAGGCAAAATATAAAGCTTTAGCCACTTTTACTTCAAAACTATTATGGCTCAAGCTACTATTATGGTCCTTCAAAACTTCTTTGGAATATGTGATGGTATTGTGTGATAGCTAGTCTGTTATTTAATTGGCAACCAACCCCACTTGTCATGAGAGATCCAAATATATGGATATCAATGGCCACTTCATCAGAGAACATGTGCAATCTGACTTCATTAACTTAATGTGCCTTCTCAAGACCAATTAGCATATTACTTCACTAAAGCTCTTCCTCATGTGCCCTTTCACCCCCTTGTCTCCAAGTTGAATTACTAGATATCTATCTCTTAACTTGGGGAATATTAGAACTTAGTCACCTATTTTTTTTTTCAGTTAACACTTTCTACTTTTTACAATTTTCTATTCAATTTAGTTATACCGAATAAAATTTTGTTAAGAGGAAAACAACTATATAAGTTATCCTTTGTGATGTATTCGATATTTTTTTTTTATTTTGTCAATTTAGTCAATATTTAATTTCACTTTCTCTGCATTTGAGGGCATCAATCTTGATAAGACTATAACATAACTTATAAAATCTGTATCATGCACAAACTAACGGTCGTTTATGTTAAATTAATCCTTTGTCATTTGTAAAGAATTCATCTTACATGGTCATAATTTGCAATCCAATGTATATTTTATATAAATAACTTTAGCTACGATGTTTGGCCAATTTGCAAGAGGTAAATTATCAAAATTGAAAATTGTATCCACATGAATTGTGAAGACTTAAACAACACGATTTAAGTTTAGTAAATGTGCATTTTGTTGTTTTTTTGATACACACAAGTTTAGATTAAGAGAAAACACACCCCTTTACAAGATCAGAAAAGATCATTAACCTTAGTGAGAATTCATAGTAAAATTTATATATTGCATATTAACAAAAGAAATTTGAGAATCAAATTTAAATCACAATTAATATAAGCAAAAAACTAGACCATATGTGTCAACTTACTTTAAATTCTGTGAAATATAAGAATATATATGCTAAATATTTTACGAGGATAAGGCCATATTTATCAATAGAGTTCATACTTGCAAAATTGCCATTCTCCTTAAGTTGATTGAAATATGATATTAAAATGCATGGTTAAATGTCAATTATTCAATTTAAATATAGAAAACATGAAAAATTATTTTTTAAGGAGATAAGAAATTAGAATTGTAAATTTACATAAAGATAAAATATCAAATCCAAGGAACTTTTTTAGTTTATATATATCTTTTGATTATATGATATTATTTAATCTTGCTAGTAAAACCAAATTAAATTATTATCAATTCATTATACTTAAAAGAGGAATGTTAGTAACACTTTTTCGAATATTTTCTTTCTAATACTTTTTCAATCATTAGCTAAAATTTATTGAAAACCACAAATTTTGATCAATGTTAGGATAAAGACTCATATCCCAAAAATCTAAAATCATTATTTTTAAACCCTAATATCATTTTAAGCTAGATAAATAACATTAATTTTTAAGTAACTTAATTTTTTTTAGAGATATCACATACTAACATGATACTGTAAAAGCTAGTGGTGTTACTTAAAATGGTCACTTAATCTTTTATTAAACACACATAAATAATTAATGAGGGTCACATGACAATAAGAACTAAAAATAATAATTTCATATTTTTGAAAGATGAAAACTTAAAATAAAATAAAATTACAAGTACCAAAATCAAAACTAAGTTATTTTACATATTTAAGCCTAATAAATAAACATTTATTATTTTTAAAGGAAAACAACCTACTATATTATATAATATTTTGATGTAAATATCTGGGCTCGGAAGCTTCGAAGGAATTAAGAATCCATTGGCGGTTCTTTTCGTTATTTAATTTATTTATTTTAAGTAAAAGGAAGGAAATAATCCTGATTCCTTTGTTGCTCTTATAAAATCTATTCTCGTTGACGCTTCTCACTCCCATCTCGTGTTTGTGCAAAGCATCCTTCGCCTCTCTCTCTCTCGTTCTCGTTCTCTCTCTCAGCGCTTTGTGCTACTCCAAGTTTTCATCTACAAAGGTAAATCACAAAACTCAGATCCTCTTCTTTCTGTTTCCTCAATCTCTTCACGCAGACCGATTCCAGATTTCCACTTTGCACTTCCATTTCCGATCGAATCAGCGTTTTTCTTCATGCTTTCACCTCTTCCTTTGCTATTGTTCTCTCTCTACGCCTTGATCTAAGGGTTTCCGGATCAATCTTTTCAGATCCTTCAGTTTTTCCAACCTTATTATTATTATTATTATTTGGTGCGATGGCGATCCGTTTCGATTTGCATGCTGCTGTTTTTTCTCGATTAGTTTGAGATCTGGTTGAATTCGGTGATGTTGACGTTGACGTGACTTCCTTTTGATTTGCGGGAGAAACTGTACTGTTTGATAAGATACTCTTTTTTTTTTTTTGTGGTTTCGGAGATTTGTTTTGTTTTTATTGAAAAGTTGTTGAACGGTGAAATTAGGGATCCACAGGCGGAAGGAGAAATGGGGCTGACATTCACGAAGCTTTTCAGTCGGCTTTTTGCGAAGAAGGAAATGCGAATTCTGATGGTTGGTCTTGATGCTGCTGGTAAGACCACTATCCTCTACAAGCTCAAGCTCGGAGAGATCGTTACCACAATTCCTACCATTGGTGAGTTTCTGAACTGTGCTTTTCTTTTTTCGTAGTTTAATAGACCTATTGTAATTGTTCTTTACCTGTAGGAATATAGCTTGCGTAGATCTTCTTTATCTGTTTGATCCTTTTGTTATAGAATTATCGTAATTAATGTCTTAATTATTTAGGATTCACGATAACTGACTTCAAGGCGAGATATGGCGATGATCTTTTAAGATGGAATGTGATCATCATATTTCTAAATCTGCACTGAGATTCCAAGATTTGTTGGTTATTATGTGAAACTTGATGTTAGATCCTGGATTTATTTAAGTTGTTCTAACTGCTGTGTAAATAATCTTCAACAACTATGATATTACATTTCACAAACCTTTTTGTGATGGGGTTATCGTTTTACTATTTGGTGTGTCAGACTGCTGGAATGTTATGATTCTGTTATATATATGCATTGGTATATTTATTTATTAATTTGGTTTCAGGGTTCAATGTTGAGACTGTGGAATACAAGAACATTAGCTTCACTGTTTGGGATGTTGGTGGCCAGGACAAGGTGAAAGTTTGATTCTTATGCATCCCTGAAAGTACAATTTATTTAGTGCATATATAACTTATCTTTCACTTCTGAACAACCAAAATTACTTGACAAAGTTTGTTGGCAGTCAGTGGCTGAATACTTATGTTTTCTTTTGCAGATTCGTCCCTTGTGGAGGCACTACTTCCAGAACACTCAGGGTCTTATTTTTGTTGTAGACAGCAATGATAGGGACAGAGTTGTTGAGGCAAGGGATGAGTTGCATAGGATGTTGAATGAGGTACTTTAGTTAATTTAGTTTGACCATTTATGCCATGTCTTCAGATTCGTATTTGTTCATGTTAGGTCCTATTCTGGCAATTAGAAGGAATTCATTCATAGAGAAAAGGTTTGGGATCACATAGGGGCCGAAAGAAAGGACCTGTAAATTAGTCAATATATGAATGTCTAAGAGTCGTATTGACGTATTATAAAGAATATTCTTTTATGTAGTCTCAAAATATTCAAAGACGACTTCTTGGGTTTTGATGAAGGAGTGAAATGAATGTTTGTTTTAAGCAGAAAATGTAATTATTTTGCTGTATCTACTATGACTCTTACTTTTCTAGCGATACATTAGTCTAGTACATGATGTTCATATTCTCAATGGTTGTCTTTATTGGTGGAGAAAAATTGTATTGAACTCATGACCAGAAGCATTTTTCACTGCTGTTGTTAATTGATCTGTTTTTTGTTGGACCATAATTTCTGGTAACTCTTGTATATTGATGTCACTGTGACATATCTTTTGGTAATTGAATGACCTGTTCTTACTCAATCTCCTGGGTAATTTACTGTTTATAATTGAAGAGGCTTGTGTCAACTTCATTGTTTACAAGGATAATGATCCATGATTAGAATCATTAGTCTCCTTGTTCTTTTGCTTTTTGTTTTATGTATTATTGTGATGAAATGACAATGTTTAAAACATTTATTTTAATTATGTTTTCAGGATGAACTGAGAGAAGCAGTATTGCTTGTGTTTGCCAATAAACAAGATCTTCCTAATGCAATGAATGCTGCTGAGATTACCGACAAGTTGGGTCTCCACTCTCTCAGACAGCGCCACTGGTAATTTTTTTTTTTTTTTTAAATAACAAAGCCCTTCTTGTCCTGTATTGGCGGCTATTCTGTTGTGATCTAACACTCTTATGGTTTTTCCAGGTACATTCAAAGCACCTGTGCAACCTCAGGGGAGGGCCTTTATGAAGGTTTGGAGTGGCTTTCCAACAACATTGCCAATAAGGTAGCTATTGGTTTCTTTCCTCCTTTATTGTAAACAAAATTGATTTTAAAAAATGCATAGTAAATGAAATTATTTTTTTGTATGTTTAGTTCATTAGAAGTGGTAGCAAAAGTGCACACAATGCAATGTGCCTCTCTGGTGTTTACAATATATTTTCCTTTTTTTCTTCTTCTTCTTCTTCTTTTTTATTTCTTTTAATTTTATTTTTAAAGCATTATTAAAAGTACTTGTTTGTTGCCCTTCCTAGTTCCTAGTTCATTAAAAAAAGATGAATGAAAAGGTGTACTTCTCCTTGGATTACTGAGTGATTTTTCCCTTTTTTCTGCCCTTCACAGGCTTAATGCCTTTGGGAGTCTTTCGGATTGGTAATTCTGGATGCAGGGGTGAACATTATCTAGCTTTTATTTCTTGGTCCTCTTCCGAGACAACTCAAATTTGTGTTCATGTAATGTGGTTTAGGACATATTGGTAGCTAAAATTGTAGTAGGAATTTCTTTCTTCTTATGTGTAATACTCTTGAGCTTTCTATTGGGTTTGGATGCAATGTCCATAACTGTAATGGAGATACTAATTCAATCTGCCACTGGGTTCCGATTTATAGTTTTATTTTGGTTATGTATCTTTCATATAATGAGGAATCGAACGGGGATTTTGTTTATTTGCAAGATAGACACACACACAAAAAAAAAACTTTATTCGCTACATACTTTTAAAGATGCGCATGCGTATCATGTGTTCATTCAAGTCTCCGTTGGTGTTAGGTATAATGTCTGATTCGTGGATAGCATGGGCAGTGGGCTTAGGACTTGTTGTATCGGAAAGATATATCTGAATCTGCATGCTACAGCTTGTAGTTTTCTTTTTACTATTTTCAGTAATGTTCAATGCTGTAATAGAGGGTGAACGTGCGAAACATTTATTCTGTAGAACAGGCTAAAACATACAGCAGTGATACTTACGCCACGATTTTTCCGATTTATTCTTGTTGTAAGTTGACAGTGACAGTCTCCTCCACATCAGGGTTTTAACCTTCAAGGGTGCCATAATTTAACATAGCTTGATCCAGTTTATCAGATTTGCTTGTTATAGACTGAGGGGCCCGACTATGAGATTCCTCCCTCTCAACTTAAAAATTATAGGCTGATCTTCGTGTGTTCTGCTTGTTTAGATCGGTGCATTATCAACCTGTTGTCCCGTCGGTTGGGGTATGTTATCTCAAAGGAGGGTTTTTAAGAGGGGTAGAAAATTGGGGGTTTGTCTACGGTGGTCACTGAATATTTTGCTTTCTGGTGATTCATTCAATTGTATCCATTAAATTGGCATTTTAAAGAAAATTAGCACTTTACTCCTCGAGTGGCTGTGTAGCAGTTCTTATGTTCCCAATCACACCGTTGCCTTCTTAGTTTCTTCACCTCCTCACCTTTAACTGCTTCGTCTTTGTCGTTCTCTCCTTCCTCTTCACCCACATCACCAAAAGGCACAAACCTTGCAGCTCTAGATTAAGTATTTGATCGAAAGGAAAGTTTTGAAGGTCAAGCTCTCTAGGGACCAGATCTCGCGGCTACGATGACATTATATAAAGCTGATGATCAACCGGACCTATCCTTTGAGGCGTAAGCATTGTCACCACCCTTTGAGGCGTGCGGCAAAGGGCAGAGGGGGTCTTAGCTGCGGCAGTTAGGGGATTTTAAGCGGGCTGAGGAGTTCTTGTGGGTATCGGGTGCTTTCACCGTTCCCAAAGAACGACGTTGGAGTCAATGGAGTTGTTGATGTAGCTTCCTTCGCTGGCCCATCAACACAACACGTATGGGCTTCTGTGGAATTTGAACGATAGGGCGGCTAATTCTAGCGTGGGCTATTAATATATGTACCCCACCGTGGGAGACGAACCTGGACCCTTAGATAATAAGGGATTTGAAATCTACGGTTGGGATAATTAGCGGTGTACCCGTATATGCACGTCAAAGGTAGTAAGTTAAATATAAATAAAAAACATTCCACCGTGTAATATTGCTATAAACATGTGACTAAACTCACCATATTTTTTCGCCACACTCAATCTTCCAACAACGAACTTTGTTGCTGCCCTTCAAATTTCCGCAAGAGAAATCCGACCTAGATGAAATAAAAAAAAAAAAACTAGTTTGATCCAAAAGGCAATTAGAATGCGATGTTCATTCCGTAACACGACCTTGTTCCGGCGCCGACCACAGTGGCACAAACCTGTCTTCGACAGTGAGATTCTCGAATAGAACAGTGCCATTGTTCTAAAGTCTCTTGCTTTGGAAGTTTGAAAAGGTGTCCCAGCAGAAGAGGTTGTAGTTGTCGGACCAGAAGCCGCAGAAGTAGTTCTTACCATTAGAGATCAACGAGAACAAGACGTTGGGGGTGACGACAACGACTTCATTGTTGCGGTAGCACGCAATGCGTTGTGTCGGCTCCGATGCCACCACACAACAGGTGGCGACGGGGGTGAAGGTGACGGTGAGGGTGGTGGCAGAGCCAATGGCATGGGAGACGGGTAATGTAGAAGGCCAACAAAACATAAAAATCAGAGAATATTAAAATAGAGAAACGAAGGATAAAGATTAAAAGACATACTCAAAAGACTTAGTTAGTTAGATACGTTGCATGGATGTGGTGGGAACATATGATTAGTTGCCTAGGCTCAGTTGTTAGCCTTTGTCGACAAATCTCTCCCTCTTTAGCATATGAATTGTGGTGATGGTCAGTGGCGCTATATTTTTTCTGATTGGTTTGTTTAAGCATCAGTTGTTAAATAGGAAGTGTATGATTAGTTACCTAGGCTTAGTTGTTAAATAGGAACATGTGTTACCTGAAATAGTAGCCTTCGTCAACAAATCTCTCTCCCTCTAGCATACCAATTGTGGTGACGGTCATTGGCACTGTATTTTCACTAATAGGTTCGTTTAAGCATCAGTTGTTAAATAGGAAGCATATGATTAGTTTCCTAGGCTCAGCTGTTAAATAAGAACATGTGTTAACTGAAATAGTAGCCTTCGTCGACAAATCTTTCTTCCTTTCTGGCATACCAACTGTGGTGACGATGGGTGGCACTGTATTTTCCTGATTGGTTCGTTTAAGCATCAATTGTTAAATAGAAAGCGTATGATTAGTTGCCCAGGCTCAATTGCTAAATAGGAACATTTGTTAATTGAAATAGTAGCTTTTGTCGATAAATCTCTCTCCCTCTCTGGCATACAAATTGTGATGACGGTCAGTGGCACTGTATTTTCACTGATCGGTTTGTTTAAGCATCAGTTGTTAAATAGGAAGCGTATGATTAGTTGCCTAGGCTTAGTTGTTAAATAGGAACATTTGTTAATTGAAATAGTAGCCTTCGTCGACAAATCTTTTTCCCTCTGGCATACCAATTGTGGTGACGGATGGTGGCATTGTATTTTCATTGATCGGTTCGCTTAAGCATCACCATTTTATTCCTAATAACAACATTACTAGTATCTTAATCTAATCCCAACCAACCACACCCAAACTAACCATCATCGTAACTCTTCCTGCTAATGAGGAACTGTTTGGGGAAGTCGAAGAAATTAAATACGAGAGATTGTTCTAAAAGAACTGAAAGAGCAAAAATTGCACAAGAAAGGGGGGTTGAATTATGCGTTTAAAAAACTTTTTAACTTAATCAAAATGAGTTCGACAAGCAGTTTAACGAAAGGATAAAGAAAGAACAAGAACACAAAGATTTTATACTCATTCACTTAACCTTGAGCTACGTCCAGTCCCTTTAATCTGAAGGTATTCACTAACCAACCTTAGGTTACACAAGTATTCTTCATAGCCTCTTTAGGCTTTACAAAGCAATCAACCCAGATTGCTTAACCACCCAAGTATTCTTTCTCACTAAGCCTCTCCAAGCTTTCACAACAGAAAATAGTTGTTTACAAATAAATCAATTCACAGCGTGAGAGTACAAAAGTTTAAGTACAGAAGATAAAATTTGTTTAGAGAGTTTTCAAGGTCGTCTAGTAAACGTAAGAATGTAGTTGTTCTTTTTCATATTTTCCTTCACACACTTATTCCTTTTCTTGAGTTGGTATATATAGCCTTTTCGAAGTAGCTGTTAAGAATTCAACTTCAAACTTGGCTCAGAGACAGAGTGCACGTGTATCGAGCTTTCAGAGAAGTCAAAAAAGTGGCTTTCGTTCTTGCACTAAAATGGAAAGTGTAGGATTGCGTTGGAGGGCTGCTTTTCTGATCATTCTTTATTTGACTTGATAGCTTGATAAGTTGACTTTCTTTTTCTACAACACTGCGCTTATACACTAACATGTATCTGTCTTTCAATTAATGCTTAGACATTTAAACGTTATATCTCTTAAAATAGGTAAAGCATTAGTCTCGAGATATACATGTGAGAAACGCATAGGTAAGATTTAAACACTTAGTCATTTGGAGATAAACTTACGCTTAGACGACGTTTATATATGAGTCTATTGAACGCTCGTTAAAAATTGACGCGTTGGACGCCTTGATATAGAATATGCATTAGACATTATAGAAAAACATTTTTACAGCAGAGACTTAAAACTTAATAAGTTTGTTATCTTCAAAATTTGAGGGACTAGACGCTTCATATGTCTTTGGTTCCAATAAGAATGAGTAATACACAAGAACAGGGGTTTGAATTGTGTATTAAAAAGATTTTTCAATACTTTTGAAAACAAGTTTGAAAACAGATGAGTTAGACGAGAGGACGGATAGGAGAAGAAAAGAACACAAAGAATTTTACATTAGTTCACTCAATCTTGAGCTATGTCCAGTCCCTTCGACCTGAAGGTGTTTAACTAACCAACCTTAGGTTACATACAAGTGTTCTTTTCGGCCTCTTCAGGCTTTACAACGCAATCTACCCAGATTGCTTAACCACCCAAGTATTCTTTTGCACTAAGCCTCTCCAGGCTTTTACAACGAAAATTAGTTGTTAGAAACATATCAACTAACAATGTGAGAATATGAAAGTTTAAGAACAGTAAGAAAGTTTCTCTATAGAAGGTTTAAGGATGTTTTAAAGTCGTCCAATAAGTGCAAAGTTCGTAGTAGTTTTTTTTTTTTTTTTAATTTCTTTTCTTTAGCCATATATAGTCTTTTGAAAGTAGCCATTGGGAACTTAGCTTCATTCTTCAAGAAGGAAAAAATGTGCGTGTATCGAGCTTTTAGTAGAGTCAGAAAAGTGATTTTTTTTTTGCACTAAAATGGAAAGTGCAGTTTTGTGTTGGAGAGCTGCTTTTTTGAACGTGCCTTATTTGTCTTGCCAACCTGATAGGTTGACTTTCATTTTCTGCAACACTGTGCTTATATACTAACATGTATCTGACTTTCATTAAATGCTTAGACATATGAACATTAGATCACTCAAAGAGGTAAAGCATCAGTTGTATAGTTCAGACAAGCTTTTAAACACTTAGTTGTTAGAGAGACTTACATCTAAAAGATCATTATATAAGAGTTCAGAGGACGCTTTTGAAAATAGGCGCGTTGGACACCTTGATATAGGATGCGTATTGGACGCTTTAAAGAACCTTTTACAAAAGAAACTTAAAACTTAATAAGTTTGTTATCATCAAAATTTGAGGGACTAGACACTTCATACGTCTTTGGTTCCAACATGTTCCACACAATGGAGCGGAAATGTATCCACTATCTGATTACATGGCTGTTAGCCCATTGGCAAGTGTACCAATTTGCACAAGTAGACGGTAATGAGTAGAGTATCGTATCCCAAAGGACTTACATAATACTAGATTTTTCACTCAATTAAATGGATCATTAAAGGAGAAATTTAAACGAGCATTTAAAGTGCAACTTTTAAGAAACAAGACAATAAGCAAAAGCATTGGGGTTCGATTACACTAATCATCCTTTCATGAAACATAAAGGTCACTTATTGAGTTTATATCTTATTCATTACCATTGACCTACAATTTTATCCAAACCCTAATCCCTTAGTTGAATGGATCTAAGTTATCTGAATAAAATACTAATCCCTTGATGAGTTCATCCAAACAACTTGCTTTATGAAAATAGCTTTAAAGATGGTTAATAAATCGTGTTCTATTCCTAGCTGCAAGATCTATTAAGTGCTCTTTTCAGTTCTATGCAAAGAAAGAGTTTTCCAGCATTAATCAAAACAAAAGGAACAAGTTATGGGAGATTAAGCCACAACAAGCATTAAGTATGGAAGTAGAGACACTAATGAATAGAATATAAACTTCAATAAATAACTTAAAAAGTATACGTGAGAGTAGATTAGTTACATCAAACCCCAAATGGGAGAAGATTAGCCACTCATGAGTGAGTGGACCAAAACAAAAAGATGAAGAATGAAGATCTTGGAGTGAAGCTTCAAGGAGGTGCTCCCACACTATTCCTCTCAGCCTTAGCACAAAAATAAGCAAAATGGTGAAGTATGTCCAAAAGCCCGCTTCCTTAACTTTTTTGTTGCGCATTCATTAAGTGAGGTGGCATTGGTCTCCCTTAGCGAACACAAGGCTCGCTGAGCGAGAGACTTGACTTCATGGTCTCTGGAATGAGTCTCGCTCAGCGAATATTTGTATCGCTGAGCGAGAGACTTGATTACTCTCTGTATTAGGTTTTGCTGAGCAAATGAACTGCTTGCTCAGTGACTTTGGGTAGCTACAATCCTCCTTTCTTGCTTCAGTCTTCTATCTTCATTTCCTGCAAAAAATCATCAGTTGACAATTAAAATGCCCAAAATGTATAATTCTATTTGTAAATGCTACTTACTTAAAAATAAACTAAAATTAGGTTTAAGACAAAGCCTTTGGTTCGGGAAAGAGAGTAGTGAATACACGAATAAATGCCAAAATTAGATACATGATTGACACTTATTAATGGCTTGCCGAAGAGCATTCTTGCTACATACATTCGTTTCGCGCTTTTCCACAAGGTTGTGTTGTTGGACTTCATTTTGTCCAATGAAAGGAGTGTGTGGGAGGGTATGAACTGGAGGGTACAATTATGCTCTAGGTAGGGTCAGAGGTTGTCTCGAGGTCACGCGAGATGCAACTAATTATCAAGAAAAGTTGAACATACCGCATACGATTATGCTGCTGAGTTACAAAGCCTTTCGGTAATTAGTTGCCTTTCATGTCTCGTGTTTTGCGTGACCTCGAGACAATCTCTAACCCCACCTGGAGCTTAATTGTACCCTTCGATTCAGACCCTCCCACACGCTCCGTTTCATTGGAGAGAATGAAGTCCAATGACACGACCTTGTGGAGAAGTGTGAAATGAATGTACGTAGCGAGAATGCTTTTCGACAAGCCGTGTAATCGGATGGTGGATACACTTTTGCTCCGTTGCTTGGAACAATCTCCGCACTTAATTTCTCTGACTTCCCCAAACAATTCCCCATTAGTAGGAAGAGTTACGATGATGGTTAGTTTGGGTGTGGTTGGTTGGGATTAGATTAAGATACCAGTAGTGTTGCTATTAGGAATAAAATGGTGATGCTTAAATGAACCAATAAGTGAAAATACAATGCCACCAGCCGTAACCATAATTGGTATGCCAGAGGGAGAGAGATTTGTCAACAAAGGCTACTGTTTTAGTTAACAAATGTTCCTATTTAACAATTGATGCTTAAATGAATAGATCAGTGAAAATACAGTGCCACCGACCGTCACCATAATTCATATGCCAAAGAAGGAGAGATTTGTCAACTAAGGCTAACAACTGAGCCTAGGCAACTAAACATACACTTCCACCATATCCATATAACATATCTAACCAATTAAGTCTTTTGAGTATGTCTTTTAATCTTCATCATTCGTTTCTTTATTTTAATATTTTCTAATTTTTATGCTTTGTTGGCCTTCTACACTATCCGTCTCCTATGCCCTCGGCTCTGCCATCACTCTCGCTGTCACCTCTGCCTTCGCTGCCGTCTGCGGTATGGTGGTATCAAGCTAATGTGGTGCATTGCTTGCTACTGCGTCGACGAAGAAGTTGTTGTCGCTCCCTACATCTTGTTTTCGTTGATTTCCGACGGTTAGAGCTACTTCTGTGGCTTTCGGTCTGACAACTATAGCCTCGTCTGCTGGGACACCCTTTCCTCCTTTGCTGGGACACCTTTTCCAACTTCCAAAGTAAAAGGCTTTACAATAATGGCACTGTTATATTTGAGAATCTCGCCGTCGGGGACTCCTAGGTTTGGGCCACCATGGTCAGTGCTAAAATGACTTCGTGTTGGAGAACCAATGCCTCGTTTGAATTGTCTTCTAGGTTGGACTAGTTTTTTTTTTCCCTATTTCATCTGGGTCGAGTTTCTCTTGTGAAATTTTGAAGGGCAGTAATAAGGTTTGTTGTTGGGGGATTGAGTCTATGGCAAAAAATATGGAGAGTGAGTTTAGTCACATGTTTACGACAATAATACATGGTGGAAAAAAGCGTATTTTTTTTATTTATATTTAACTTAAACCTGTGACCTACTTATACTAGTACACCACTAATTATCCCAATCGTTGATTTTAAATCCCTTTTTATCTAAGGGTCCAGGTTCGTCTTCCATGGCTGGGGACATATCTTAATAGCCCACCTTAGAATTAGCCTGACAGGGCATGTATGTTTACTATTTGAAAGTTGATTTATGTTTTTAAAAATTGTTTTCCTTTTTTAAAAAATAAAAAACCTTGTTTAATAAGAGTGATTTTTAAAGAGAAAATAGGGTATGTATACATTGTCATCTAATTACAAACTATCATATATGGTAAATTTGTTGACTTTTATAACATACTTTAAAAGTCATATTAACTGTGATTTTTTTATTAATTGACAATGTAACATTGTTTTATGAAATAATTTTTAAAAACTAGAAAACAATATTTGAGTTGTTTTTTGAGTCATATTAACAAAATTGTTTTATTAATTGTCATTTGGGTATTGCTCCATTATGTTGAATCTGTGGTGATTATGATTTGGGCATTGCTCCTAACATTATTTGGGCAATGGTGTGTGGCATTACAAAAGAAACATGAGGGGGTTGCTATTCACACATCTTTTTTTCCCCCCTCGTCACACTCTTGCTAGTTTTTTTTTTTTTTGACAAAAAATAAGCTTGCTAAAAATTAGTTTTCAAAATGTATATTTAAAATGTCTAATCCATCACCACTAACAATACTACATAAACTTGTTTCCATATCATTTGTAATGTAGTTGTGTTAAAATACACTATGAAAAGTGGTTCCCATTAAGTAATCATGTTGAAATATATTATAAAAACTACTTTTTATAGTGTATTTCAATACAACTACATTACAGAAACTAGTTTTCGTAATGTAGTTAATTTAGTTATTATGTGTTTAATTTCAATTTTTTGATTAAACAATATAATAACTTTTATGAGTTGAATAAATTAATAAATAAAATATCCATGTTAATGTATTTAATTTAGTTGATTTCAACATTTAATTTTATTTGTTTTGAATAACTTTGTAAGTTGAATAACTTGACAAATAAAATATGAGACATAAATATTAGACAAATTAAAATAAGTCAACATAGTCAAATATAATACATAAGTTAGATACGAAATAATACAATTGAGATGAAATACAATTTAAAAAAAATAGAAAGATCATGTGCGAGTCTTCTTCTTCCTCTAATATGTACAACCCACTTCAATGCTTGTTCGTGTGACTCTCAATGCATCTTGTGTCGCGTTCCAAGCATTAGTCTCCTTGTTGACCATCCTCTAATCAAGCATGGAATGAAGTAGCTCAGAAATCTTCTCAAATTGTTCCTACAAAAAGAAATTTAACATAATTAAGTACTATGAAAGTGTGATCGTTGTTCAATACATGATGAAAAAACATATTGTGAACACCTGATTTTGTCCACCATTCTTGTTATATATTTTATTTGTTTTTTTTTATTTATTATTATTGATGTTGTTACTTTGTATATATAGTCCAAACAAATTAATATCAGTTCAATAACTCAATTTCTTTTACATTATTTATTTATTTATTTTACTTATAGCAACACTCAATCAAAAATATCATTTCTTACTATAATTCCTGTTATTTTCTCTTTTCTCTTTTATTTTATTTTAATTCAAAAATTATTCATTTATGTATTTATTTATTTTCTTGTTCTTTTATCACCGGGCTGGGTACTGTTGGCCCATTCTTTTATCTGTTTCTTGATTGTTTCTGTTGGACCTTTTTTTTTTATAATCAGAACACAAAAAGAAAAAAAAGATTTTATTTTATTTTCTTTCTTTTTCTTTTTTCCTTTTCTGTTTCTTTCTTTTCTTTTCTTTTCTTTTCTTTTTCTTCTTGAGGCAGCAATGGTTATCACCTACTCCTCCTGCTGCAAGCTTCTCACCATGCCCTACAAATTTCACCAAGTCCCTAAGCTAATGTTGCAAATTGTCCTATTGCTTCTACAATCATCCAATCCCCTTAATTATAGTTGCAAATTGTATTCCAATCAACCATTTTTTTGGATTAATTCAAGCAACCTCATAACACCTTTTTCAATCTATAAATACCATTGCAATAGATAAGAAAAGGGTGTGTTGGAAAAATCGAAAGAAAAATTTGAAAATTAAGTGGAGAAGGAAGCTGCATCAAGAAGGAAAAGCCAGTGAAAACAAAGGCAGAAGCAAAGAGGACACGGAGAAATTAGAGTCATAGCTAGTATATACTTGACCATACTTCTTTCTATTTTAATTTTTCTGTATATGTTGAATGCTTGTATTCCTATTGTTACAAATGCAACAACCAAAACAAATAGGTAATATACACAGCTAGCACAGGCGCACGCAAAGGGGTAAATGGAATGGTTCGAAGTCAAAATAAAAAAAGAGGGGCACTTCAGCCAAACCCCCCACATTTTGAACCACCGCCAAAGCCACCAACGACGTCCTTAGGGGTTGAGAGTAACCTGCAGACAAACAAAAAAGAAACAACCAGGAAAAAGGGAGCAAACAGAGAGAAGATAAAAAAAGAGGGGAAGAGAAACCTTACCCTACCACTGCGAGCTCCACCATTTGCCGCCATCGGAAATTGCCTCCGGCCGCGGCTCTTCTCTTCCTTTTTCGTTTTTCCTCTTTCCCCTCCTCTTCTTCTCCCACTTTCACTTTCTCTCTCTCCTGCTTAGACTAGCGCCCTTCTCTGTTGCCACGCGGACTGCCTTCGTGTTGCCACTCACAACCACCATGAGGCCTGACCACACCACCTTTCTGTCACCAAACTGGCCATCGCGCGATTCCGCTCCGGCACAGCTGTAGCCACCTTTGCCTGCGTCCGAGTCCTTTATCGCCTCCACTACTTGCAAGAAAGGCCCTGTGCGGGTCATCAGAGACCACTGTTTGGCTGCATCGCTGCCGTTGCGAGCTACGGCGCGAGAACCATTCCCCCTTTTTTTCCCTCTAAGTGCCGCATTGACCTAGGTAAAGAAAAGGAAACCCAATTTGTTGAGCGCGGAAGCTTCATGAAACGCTAAAGCCCTCTTCCTTTCTTTCCCCGTTATTATTTATTTCTCTTTTATTTTTAATTAACTCTTTCGAACGTAAATTTGGGCTTGCGTTTTTGTATGGATCAATCTTTGGCCCTAGTTTACGCTAATATGATTTTGTATTTCTCCCAAATAAACTTAGTCACGAGCTTGCTTTTAATTTACACGTAAAGGAATTCAAGATTAATGAATGACAAAATAACAAATAAAAAGAAATATATTGCAAAGTAGAATAAACGTGAACTTTTCGGATGCTGTATTATAAATTAGGCCTTCCTTTTATAATATAATGATAATGAAGTAATAAAGTAAATAATGGTAGCAAAATAATTTAAAGATAGTATTTTGTAAATTAATATTTATAGCTTTTTTAACATTAATGAAATCACAAAAAATTTTCTAAGAGAAAAAGGATTATTTGAATGCGACATTCTCTTAATCTTAAAGTTTAAGGATGCAAGTTGTACAACTTGTTGTCTAAAACTCTTTTCTAAGTTTTTTTTTAGGAGGAAGAAGAAAAAAATTAAATCAAGTCTTACAATTTAAATAAAATTTTTGATAACAAAACCTTAAATAGAGAAAGGGTCAATTAGATGTGACATCTTCTTAACCTTAAGATTTTGAGACACAAGCTGTACAGCTTGATACCTTAAAACTCTTCTCTTAAACAAAAATGTTAAACTAAAATTTAATTGTTATGAAAATAAAATACTAAAATCAAAATTAAAATAATAAATTGACTTGGGTATACACATCTGTCAATCTTATATTTTAGGGTGTATGAGCCGTGACGGTTCAAAAATCCTAAAATTAAAATAGAAATCAAAAATTAAAAATGACAACACACAAATATTTTTTACAAAAGAACTACGTGAGTTGATTCTCCATTGCACCAGGAGATACGTAAGAGCAGGGGCCCACTCTTGTTGATCTCAAAAATAATAAAATTTAAGATAAAATAAAACTCTTTTTATAATAATAAAATTCTTCTTGCAATTATTTTTAGGGTGAGATAAATATTTTAAAAGTCATTAATAATTTGCTTAATTAATTAGAGGTAAATCGTCTTTATGATGGATGTTGTAGGATGCTAATACCTTCCCTACACGTAATTGACTCTTGAGCCTAAAATTTGATTTCGTAGACCATTTTCTTTTTAGGTTTTTCCAATGTTTGCCCTTAATAAATATTGGTGGCGACTCCCTGTTTTTAAAAAATTCTTTTTCGCTGTCCCGTCGCGACCCCGGTTGCGACACATATATTCTTACTAGACAAGTATGAGAGTCACTCAAACTAGACTCTGCCTAACCACTTGTAGGGAGCTACACTGGTACTCTCAGATGGCCTATTAGAGGATCTCTCTTATGGGAGGTATGATGTATGGATAGGAAATGCAGTGGAACCAATGAATGTATCTATGCACCGTGCTAGATTAGTTGCATGCGGTCATCTAGTGGTATTGTCAAGAATGTGATCCTAGTAGTGAATAAACCTTTGATCACATTCCTTGGCGGTAGGTACATGACTAGTAATCACAGGTGGTGGGCGAGGAATCCCCTATACATGCCCAAATTGTCGTAGCACCCTCTCTGATAATTAGGCGTGCAACAATGGCTTGATTTGATAAAGCTCGAGAAGTACGAGATCTCCTGAAAAGACTAGACCTCTTTGTGGAATGCATAAGGTATCCATATGACTTCTTCCATCTACAGCACTTCCAGCGCAGTCCAAGTGGTGAACACGTTATTGAAGCCCCTCACAACCTCCCATCGACAAGCACTGGGAGACTGCTCAGTATATCCATCGACTAATTGGCGAGAGCCAATGGTTGGAAAGTGCTTAAAGTTCCAAGCCTGTAAAATCATTAACATAATTAATTGCAGTAAAATAAGAAAACACCAAAGCCAAAGAAAATAGAAAACAAATTTGGTACCTATAAGAGTCATATATCCTTTGAATTGTTTTATATGATGCATGCCAGCCTGATTTAGTTGATCGTAAAGGTATGTTAAGGCAGAGGCACCCCATGCATACTCGTCGCATTTGTCAAGGTTGTGGAAAGGCTTCAAGAATGCCATATCCACTGATGTGGAACTCTTGTCAGCAAAGATGGTGCAACCCACCATATACAACATAAAAGCTCTAGTTTTTAAGTCGATGTTCCTAATCCAGACGTGTGCATCGTATAAGTCTTGCAATTAGCTGAATCACATACACACTCTTTAGGTCTCCATCATCTCAATGAATGCCTCGTCGAAGGTGACCCCAAGCAGTTGCATTAGGTACTTGCGTCCGTCTAGTTGTTATAATGTTGGGGTTGAAAATAACGCAACAACCTTGCTGCCCCTTGTTCTTGCTGCTAACAACCTCCACCCACATCTGTAACTTTAGACACTCTTCTACCTTGGGATCAATTGGAGTGGTAGTGGAAGAGGCTGCTTGAGTCCTATGCTAAGACAACCTTGCCTTATACTCCTTTCCTTATGGATAAAAACACAAATTAGGGCACAATATAATAAAACAATACATTATATAAAAATAAACATAAAAAATAATAAAGGGAAAAACTTGAGTGCTCCTCGAGTGTTCATCTACAAACTCCTTAGTACCCTTCCTAACATGGGTCTAAAGATGGAGTTGTTTAATCTTTATGTTATGATGAGCTCTCTAGCTTGAAGAAGCCCATAGCACCTTGCACTAAAATTATTTTCTACATACTATAAGAGCTAACGCTAGTAATGTTAGGGGCTATAAGAGCCCGTGCTTGCAACGCCATGTGTTGATGGTACAACCTTAGGTTATAATTTGACTTTTTGATAAAAAAAATGGAGATTGACACATAAAGGAGCATAGAATTGAGGAGTTCTTCAACATTATTCTTGAAGCAATAAAAGTCTTAAGAAAGGATCTACCAATATAGATGTATCCTATCTCTATCTTTATCTTTGTTTTCTTGTTTTTATTATGTTATATCAAATGTAACTAAACTCTTTTTGACTAGGATTAGTGAGCTTGACTTGGATTTCTATGTAATTTGAATTCGTTTTATTTAATACAAGTTTAGTTCATGATTTTTATTCTTTAGTTAATCACTATAGAAATTATTTTTGAATTTGCGTTATGATTGAGAAATTGACAGTAAACTAGAATTGAATTTGATTGTCATTGTTGCGGTGTTTTTAGGAATAGAACTTCATAATTATGAGTTCTTGAAAATTTGTTTTCTTATTACTTAATCAAATTAGAGATTATTTAAGGGATTATAAAACCTAGTTTTAGTTAAAGGAGTTTTGATTCAAGGAATTGATATATTAACATATTTTCGTAGGTTTGAATTACAATTTCTTGTTATATAGCTTGTATTGGATGTGAGTTCAATTACATATTTGTGGTTTTTCTAGCAATCGAACGTCATAATCACGAGTTCTTGAAAATGTTTGTTCTTATTACTCAATCAAATTAGAAATTATCTAAGGAATTATAAATCCTAATTTTGAGTAAGGAGTATTGGGTCAAGGAATTGACCTTAACGTATTTTCATAAATTTGAACTACAATTTCTCAGTTGTAGCTTGGGTTGGATGTGAATTCATTTACATAGGATGACAATCGTTTTTAAATCCTAAATTTACATTAAAGTTGTTATATAAATGCTCTTTTTAATATTAGTTTTTAATTTCTATTTCTTCTAATTAATTAATTCGCATTACTCAAATAATACTAATTTACTAGTAATTAATAATTATACCAATCTTTATATAAAACAATATTTCACTTACACTTTATTATTTAGAGTAAATTACACTGACATCTCTTGAAATTTTTTCAAATTGCATACAATACCTCTTCTTTTTCTATCACTATACTAATTCCCTTAATTGTTTAAAAAACATTACACTAACACCTCTTATATATTATACTAACCACCCTTAATTATTTGAAAAAAATTACATCATGTACCCCTATAAAAAAAATTATTATAAACGTTAAAAAAACAGAAAAATTATGTTTAATCTGAAAAAACCTCAGAGAGTATTAGGATAATTTATTCTATTACTTAATACAACGGATATACTTGCCGTGTTCACTATTTTCCTATCGCTACGAAATTTTCATCACAAGTCTCGATATACTATACGAATAACAATCAATTTATTTCCCTGATAAATGACATAACAGGCATATACTACATTATACAATGCCCAGAACATTGAATATAGCAAATCTTTTTGGCGGCTTCTTTTTCAATTTATCTAGAAATCATGAAGACATAAAATTTGAAGTGTCTACTGCTTCACGAGTATTGGAAGAGAGAATTTAAAAGATAAGTGGCTAGTATTAATTAATTGTTGGATTCCAATTTTGAGCAACGACCATGTGTTTTTGCTTGAAAATTGAGACAAAATTTATACAAAATAATTTTTTTTCGCATGGGGACCGAAGCTGAAGGAGAGAAGATTTCTGAAGACAAAATTACCAGAGCTAGAATTTATTCCACTCAAGGCCACAAGCATGCTAAGAAAATGACTTTGCATTAGATCGAACTATATACGGCCGAAATTGCGTCGAATCAAAACCAGAATTTGCTTTTATCTATTTTATGAATCTTCTTTTATAAAAGTTATTCTTCAAGTTAGTTTCCCAAAAGAGATTTAAGTGAGGCATATTGTCCCTGATTTCGTGGAAGTTCAGTTGGGGACAAAACCACGTTAATGTGTCAGCCAAGTGACCCCGCCTGTAAATCTTTCACACCTTGCTATAGGCAGAGTTTTTTTAATTCTCTTTTTAATATGGGATAATATGAGATGACAGTTCTCCATTTGAGTATTTAATATAGTTGTATATTTAGGGCTCAAACTTGAGCTCAATAATTAAGTTAAAATAATTATGTGTTAGTTGATGCACATTGAGTGATGCTATATGCTGACATTTGTCTATAAAAATTGCTTTGTTTTGGTATTTAAAAATTGAAAGTGGTTAGAAAAAGAAGGAAAATGAAAGCAGGGTAATTAATATTATTTATACAACAAATTTTTATAATGATTTTTACACAAAAAATAAATAAGTATAGATAACAGCACTCATTATTAATTATCATATATTGGGAGAATTGTGCACTTTCTACCTATCTATGCCTATTTGTTTCAATTACCCAAGGCTTAATCCTTCTTTAGAAATTAAATTAATGCCATCCCATTCGCATGTTTTCAATTCGATCACATATTTCTTTGACAACTTGTGCCATCATGTACATATGCTAACCATCTCTCAGGATGCGTAAGTTTGGAAAAAAAAGTGAAAGAAAAGAAAAAAAAATAAAAAAAAGGGTAAAAAGTGACATAATTTTTTAAGTTGTTTGATAAAAAAAAAAAAAAGGAAAGAATTTTTTTTTCTTTCCTCCCATTTAGTTGTGTAAAAAATGAAAAAGAAAAAAGAAAAAAATACATATAAAATGACTTAAATATCCTAAATAAAAAATGAGATACAATAAAACTAAGGGTAGTTTTGTAATTGTATAAAAAGAGAGTTTGTTTTACTTTTTTTTTGGTCCGTTTTGAAAAGAAAGATCGACCGCTGTAGGGTCCATATATCTTCCCTTCATTCCTCAATTCTACTGTTTCAAATGACGGAGGGAAGAATTAAAGATTCCAGTGATTTTTTTTCCTTTTGAATCCGTTTCGCCCACTTTCATTCGTTCCAAACACACGCTTAATGAAATTGAATTGAAACTTTATAATTAATTTGCTGATTATTGAACTGTAGCACGTTACAAGAATAAAATATTAAAAGTTTAATTATATTTTTTATCCTTATAATTATGAAGATTTTTTCTTTTGGTTCCTATAGTTAGAAACAATTAGTCTTTATACATACACTTTTAATATCAGTTTGATCCCTGCCGTCAAGTATGTCTTAATTCCGTAAAATAAAATTGTTACAAAATAAAAATTAATGGTGTAAAACCGCCAAAAATTGATATTTTTTGATTTTTTTTATTCAATTTGTGACTGTTTAAAATGACAGAGATTAAACTAATATTCAAAGTATATGTATAGAGACTAAAATGAATTATTTCTAACTATAGTGACTAAAAGAAAAAATTTACGTAACTATAAAGATTAAAAAGATAATTAAACTAATATTAAATTATTGTAAACAAAAATAGTTAAATATATTTCTTCGAGAATGTTCCTTGACTAATAATAGAAATGGCATCACATCAGCAGTTTATCTAGAACATTCAATAAAGTTGATTTGTTTTAGCTTTTCATTTAATTATTTTACAAGCTTTCTTTATATGATAAAATTTATATATGTTTTAAGTTGGCTTACAGAATAGTGAAAAGGGCTTAAATTACAAACGAAAATTGGAAAAGGTGATGCTGTGGAGCCCTAGAAATTAAACCCTTTTAAAGAGATGCTGCGAAGGTTACAGGAAGTAATTTTCGTGACTGGGGGGATGAAAATTCTAAGTATAAAGCTAACGGTAATTCTTTCAGGTCAAGATTCCTAAAACACAAGCAACATTCTTTATCTTTTCTAATAAAAAATTCCACTTTGCTTCAGAATCCGTGATTCTAGCACTTGATATGTTATATAAAAATTAACAGAAGAAAAATAAAAGAAAACAAGACCCTAATTTCAGCCAAATTAATCCTGTTAAAACGTATTTGTCCATATTGACAATGATAAGCTGATAACAATAGATTAGACACGATTTGAAAACTTACGACCTCTAAGATCCCCTATGCATACCGCATTCAAAGACACCGATACAGCATCGCTGATGCAAAAAATACGCTGTGTCATCGCGGCCATATTCATATCATATTCCATTTCAACTAACTTTTTTTTTTGTTCTTTATCTTTTGTGATGTCTTCCCATTTTTTTAGCTCATTGTTTTTAATCTTTTTCATTATTGGTAAAGAATAAAAGAATATTTCCCCGTTGTCTCCCTAACTACAACTTTCATCTTAATTGCTGATTTTATAACTCATCCGTTTGTCCCTTTTTTTTAATTAAATACATGTATGATCTTATATCCTTAATTAATGCTTTATTTTTTTATTGAATGAGCCAGATTGACCCAATGCTGTCATTAGAAGAGTAATATATGTACTAAGGGAGTCTAGCTCAATTAATTGAGCAGTGTGTGCGAATTGTTGTAAACTCCTAATACCGAAGTTTGACTATTTCCTTTGAATCAAAAAAAGAAGAGTAATATATGTGCTATCATATGAAAAAAAAATGTTATTATTCCTATTCATAAGTAGAAACATAAATCCAATTTTTTCCCTTTTATTACGGTCGAAGTTTCATATAACAAAAGAAAAATTTCCCTCCACACACATATGTTATATACATGCATTGCCATTTTCTTAACCAAAAAAAAGCAGAAGCACTTTTTAATATACTTTCTATTATTAGATTAATTTTACGTGAGTCCCAAAAAAAAAAAAATGTGGATCCTGATTGATATTTTAGTAGAATCTATGTACGCGTAACTAAAAATATGTCAAAAACAAAGTGTGTGTTTGTATACACGTTTGAGCACCTATTTTCCACTTTCCAAGAAAACAAATGTGACTGAAAATACTTCAAGGATTCACGTTCAACGGAGGTTTAACGGAAATACAAACACACCATAAGTTACTCACTCATATTTACTATTGATTGGTATAACTATCCTTTCATTCTCCCAATCGACGTTGACATGACCTCAATTCATATATTATACGCCGTCCATTTCGATGACAAGAGCTTAAGATTTTCTCCTTTGGAAAAGAAATTGACATGAACAGTGGAATGCATTTGAGTTTCATTTGGGGTGCATTTAACATGTATTCTTAATTACAACATATCATTTGAGGTCTATAAATATGGGGTGCAATGTCACACTGTGAATTGTGGTTGGTTCCCATCACTTCTAGGCATAAAATTTCTCTTAACAAAGACTCTCTTGAGCGTGTTCTAAAAAAATGTCCCTTGAAGTGCAGGACGTGTTGGCACCAGGGAAGGTCACAACGGTTGACACAAAGAGGGCCTATGTGACATTTTTGGCTGGGAATGGTGACTATGTGAAAGGGGTGGTGGGTTTGGCCAAGGGATTGCGCAAAGTGAGAAGCGCATACCCTTTAGTGGTTGCTGTATTGCCTGATGTTCCTGAGGAGCACCGTCAGATTTTAACGTCTCAGGGTTGCATCGTCCGCCAGATTGATCCTATCTACCCTCCTGACAACCAAGTTCAGTTTACCATGGCTTACTATGTCATCAACTACTCCAAGCTACGTATATGGAATGTGAGTACATGATCCTTTTTCATATACGTTAGTTTCCCGTCAAACTTGAAGTTTTTATTTTCATATATACGTGATTTCCTTTTATATCACCTTTACATTAATTAAAAATAGTCCCCCCACTCACTTCTTCGATCTCTATTTGAGTATTGATTTTTTTATACTCCTTTTTCAATGTTTAATTACTTCACACTTAGGTCTATTTTTTCTTCCTTTATCATCGTATGTCTGTGTCATTCTTTGAAATTTAATTAAGGATATCCTGAAACTTTTAGGTAATTTTTAATTAGATTTTTCTATTATAACAATTTATAATTAAGTTCTTAATCTTTTAATTTTTTTTAATTAGATTCCTAGAGTTAACTTCCTTTTGATTGCTGTTTGCCCTAAGGACCAAATTAATTTTTTTTTTCAAAAGATTAAGAACTCAATTAAAAAAAATAGAATAGAAGTTCTAATTAAAAATTGTTTAAAATTCAGAAACCTACTCAATAGTTTAAACTTTAATTTACTAACATTATGTTAGTCTAGTAAGGTTTTAGGTTTGAACTTTGTGGATGAAAAAATGGTGATTGAGAAAAGATACTTCATTAAAAATGATTAGTCAAATTCTCCAACATAAATTAGTCATTGATAAAACCAGTAAATACTTCGCACCTATTTTTAATTCTAGAATTTTAGTCTCCCAAATTTTAAAAATCTTCAATTTTGATTTAATCGTTAAATGTTCATCTATTAACTGTTAATGCTTCAATCTTAACCATGATGTGACATTAAACTAAATACGTGGTAAATAATATTTAATAGACTAATGTCACATCATAGTCAATGTTGAGACACCAACAGTCAACAAATAAACATTTAACGGTTAGATCAAAATTGAAGTTTCTTAAAATTTGGGGGACTAAAATTAAGAATTAAAAATAGGGGGATCTAAAATTCAGGATTTTTAAAAATTGGAGGACTAAAATTGTGAAATTAAAAATAGGGAGACCAAAATCGCAGATTGAGAATTATAGGAGGACTAAAAATGCAATTTAGTCACATAATAAATGCAACAACATTTGAATATTGAAAGATGCTCTTTGTCCCTTTCTATAATTTTTTCTTTTTTCTAAAATAAAGCAAAGGAAAAATCAAGATAAAAAATAAAAATAAGGTTAAACTATTGAGTAGGTTCTTGAGCTTTTAGATAATTTTTAATTAGGTCCCTATATTATTTTTTTAATTGAGTCTTTACCAGAGAATATTCCATCTAAGTTAACAGAATGTACACAATAATTTAACGTCAGGGACCCAATTAAAAAAATTAAGAATTCAATTACAAATTTTTATAATATAGAAACTTAATTAAAAATTATCTACTAGTTCAGGAACTTACTGGTATATTATGCCTTTAATCGATTTACCCATTTACAAGAGCGTAAATAAGATATAAATTTCAAAAGAATATGAAATACTCCCTTCCATTTATAATTCTTATGAAACGTCAAATCACAAAAAAGGATAAGGATAAAAAGCAATTTATACTTTTTAAAGTTAGACACCATTTACATTGAAATAAATTAATTAGAAGAGTAATAATATATGAACACTTTTTTATTAATTATTATTAATATTTATTATTATTATTATTTTTTATTTCATTATATTATCTATTATACCTATATTTTTATCTCTTTTTCTCTTTAAGTGTTAAATATTATTCCAATGTGTCCTTGCATGCATCATTTTCTAAATTAGGATTATGTTTCAAAATTATGATGTAACATGTAATGGGAAGTGAAAAGAGAAATATAAAGTAGAGTAAAAAAAGAGTGTCAAATTAAATATCATGACTTAAATATGGAAGTTTGTATAAAATAAAATAAAGTGATCTATAATTGATAGTAGAGATATATTTTAAAATATTAATTATATCATCATTTCTAATGAAGGGACTACCTTATTCAAACTCCAAATATAAATGGCGTAAAACAGAAGTGATGTAAAACAAATTTTATACTGTTATTTTCATCTTATAAGAAGTTCTTTGGGGTAAAATGTACACCTTACATAACAAATGGATGAGATAAGCCAAACGCGGCTCCACGTATATATAGCTGAAATAATTTTTTATAAGAGAAAATTATTGATATATACTCTATGGCTGCACCTAGTAGATAAGAAAAGGAAAGGGAGAAGTAAAAGATGGGATATGTTATGTGAACTACGATTACTCAGTAGTTAAATGGACGGTTAAGAAAATGTTGGTATTTTTCATCTCTTGCACTGTTGTATAGTAGGCTACGCGCATGGATCATTGATTACAATGTCCCTTCTAACGAATTGATCTGTTATACTTGAAGTTTGGTACTGCATGCATGACCCTATTGCCATTAAGTTTCTTTTTTATTTATTAATTTCCTTTTCTTCCCTAAAGTAGATTTTAGCAGCTGAACTAATTTATGAAATTTTGGATTTGACAAGCTACCCGATCCTTGTACATACAGCCTACCATTCTCAGCAAAGTTATAAATCAATAAGTGAAATAATTAATATAATTAATGTGGTTAACTAAATTGAATAATTTGAACTTGCAGTTTGAAGAGTACAGTAAGATGATATATTTGGACGCGGACATTCTAGTGTTCAACAACATAGACCATTTGTTTGACACACAAGATGGGTACTTGTATGCCGTGATGGACTGCTTCTGCGAGAAATCATGGAGCCTTTCCCCACAATACAAAATTGGGTATTGCCAGCAGTGCCCTAATAAGGTTACTTGGCCTGATGAAATGGGTTCTCCTCCTCCTTTGTACTTCAATGCTGGCATGTTTGTCTTTGAGCCTAACCATTTAACCTACCAGAACCTTCTTCACGCTGTCAAAGTCACTCCCCCAACACTTTTTGCAGAGCAAGTACGTTAAATTAATATATTGATCCTTAATTAATTATATTAAAGATCACCAAGATTGATCGCTATTTAATATAGCTTTAATTAAGCTACTAAACTATTAGATCGACGCTAAATATAATGAAGTGATTACCTTACTATTTGTTCTATGAATTTATTCTGCTAATTATTAACTAGTGCAGACTATATTCTAACTAGAATGTTTACAATATGCATGATAGGATTTCCTGAACATGTTCTTCCAAAAGGCGTTCAAGCCTATACCTTTGATATACAACCTGGTTTTGGCCATGTTATGGCGCCACCCAGAGAATGTAGAGCTTGAAAAAGTTAATGTGGTCCACTACTGTGCAGCTGTAAGTGATTAATCTTCTCCCTCAACTGTTGCCAGTTTCACTTAAATTTGAACGTGAATTCATTGAACTATAAATCCTTTCTTCGTCTTTGATATATATATATATATATATATATATGAGGCAGGATCCGTTGACACCAGATGTAAGAGTTAGTTAAATTACATCTTCAATAACTTTTTGTATAATGCAAATTTAACCAATCCAACCATTAAATTTGATGTTCTTATTAATTAAATTAAGTATGAAAAATTTCATACAATTCTAAAATTATTTAATAGTTCATTAAATTACTTTATTTTAACGTATAATATGATATTAAAATATATGTAAATATTCAATATTAGATAACATATTTAGAAAGTCTAAATGATGTGAAATTTGATACACATAATCATAAAGATAATATCATCAAATTCAACGGTTAGATTGGTTAAATTTGTATTATACAAAAAGTTATTGAATGTATAATTTAACTAACTCTTACATCTGGTGTCAAAAGATCCTGCCCCTATATGTATATATATATAAAGCTTCAACATTATATAAATTTTGATATATGTCATTTAACTCCTTTTTTATATATATTGTTTATTTGCATAAAAACATAAAATATAATTTCTATTGGCATTTCTTTTTTTTTACAAAATTTCCTAAACCAGCATGTCATAGTGAAATTAGCTACGTATAAGACAAAAAAAAAAAAACGTTTTGCAAATTTTGAAATAATATTTATGTTGTGTCTAAATTAATCAAATAGTTTTTAAAATAGGCACAGCACATCTATCATGAATGTGTTGTACAAGACTACAAGTATCTAACACATACACGTATGGTTTAATTCAATAATTTTTTTGAGCGACAAATTTCCTTTCTTTTTTTGGAACATAAATAGGGTTCAAAACCGTGGAGGTATACTGGCAAGGAAGAGAACATGCAAAGAGAAGACATCAAGATGTTGGTAGAGAAATGGTGGGACATTTACAACGACGAATCCCTTGATTTTAAGACCGAGATTCCTTTTGTGGCAGAAGAAGAGACATTCTCAAAGTCATCAATCATGGCTTCTATTCCTGAGCCCAGAATTTCCTTCATTCCTGCTCCATCTGCTGCTTGAAAAGGAATCCTAATCCTAATTAAAAACTAAAGATAGCTAGGGTACGTAAAGTTGCCACATTAATTTCATGAATGTTTTCTACTCTTTTTTTTTTTCCCCTTTCGTTTTATGATCTTTTGGCTTTTTACATAGTGTGGCCTTAGGCACCACTTTGCTTTCCTTAAATTGTAAGATTTACAAAGAAGTATAAATTTGTGTGATCTACACAGAAATCTTCTAGATTTAAAACTTGATTGATGTGAAACGTCACATTGTTGCAAAGATACGTCTAATATGTTATTGTATTAGATACTTCGTTGCACGTCCACTTATTGAGAAATTCTTATTAGAAATCACAAAAATTTATGGGTATCATTTCTTATTTAATGAGTTTCACTCATGTTTTATAGTTTTTAATTAGTGATAGATCTAGGACCTTGAGTGAGTGGGGGCAATTTATTTAAAAAATAAAAAAATTATAATTATTACCATCATACATTTAAAAATAAAGATATAAGCGTTAAAAACATAAAATTTTCATATATCTAATCAAATAAATTACATATCTTATAATTGAAAATACAAAATTGGAGGCAATGGATTCAAATATATAGAAATAGAGGGGCAAAGTATAAAAATTCATGATAAATATTTAAATTTTATCAAAGTGAGGGGGTGCATTTGCATATCCTGAAATATATGTAGGTTTACCTATGCTTTTAATAAATTTTGACTAATAATAAAGAATGTCTGTTAGGAGGTGTGTCCGTGTGTGTCAGAGATTATATTGTTAGCATTTTTCTACTTTTAATTTAATAGTTTGATTGGTTTAAATTTATTTTTATGAACTTTTTAAAATTATATAGGCACATTAAATGAAATTTTCATAATTTTAAATAGAGTTTAATGACTATACACTGTTAATGTAAAACTTTTACACAGTCAAATCAATCAGAAATTACTGTTGGTATGACTTTTGATATAGTTATTATAAAAGTCAACAAACTTATAATATATGATAGTTTGTGATTGAATGATAGTGTAATTATATTGATAGTGCAAGGCCTGTTTTCTCTTTTAAATAAATTACACACACAAAATAGACTCAAGTTTTTAAAATTTGGGTATAATGTTGATTTCTTCTTCTTCTCATTTAGGTATTTTCAATTCAAATATAGCAAAAGATATTTATGTCAATTTTTGAAAATTTCTTTTAGAATTTTTTCAGTTTTTGACATTTTTCTTATTAAAAAAATGCATAATTATTTTCAATTAAAATATGTAAACAAACTAAAACAATTTATAAAATATTTTTTTAAGAATAAACTTTAATTTGTCCAAATACTATTACTAATCCCTTTTCATTTTTAATACTACTACTCTGTTTTGCGTCAATGAAGTACACACTAATTTTTGTCCTTTATTCTCAAAAAAAAAAAAAAAACCTTAAATTTTTTCTCCTTTGGTTTAGGTGTCTAGATATTGTCAATTAGCAAATCTGTTCTACCACTTATTGCCCCCTTAATACGCTAGCTATTGCACACGCAATTATATATTGTTGAATTAATATTATTGAATTGAAAAAAAAAAATAGAATTCAAAGTTTCAAACTTAGAAGTTTTCCATTTAAAATTTTAAATTAAGGTTCTGCCCACTTTATTGGCCTTCACTGAGCGGTCACTCATTAGGCCTTCCATTTAAATCACACATTCATTCTTTACAAATAATAACGTCCCTTAATTTTAAGGCATTTAGATTTTTTTTTTATAGATCACATGTATCTTTTATGAGAGACAATCATGTTCTAATCGGGCAAGAACACTATAGGTGACAAAGTTCTCCCTTCAAGTATTTAATACTACATATCTAGAGCTTTAACTTGAGACTACGGTTAAGCTGAAATAATTCTACACCAATTGATCACACATTGGTTAAGGCATTTAGTATTTGCTAAATTATTAGGAGGCATTTGTTTCGAAGTATTGTATTATATTTCTAGATATCACATTCTCAAGAATACTATAACCAGAATGTTATTTCTGTTGGATATATTTCAAAATGTATTTGGTTACATTTTAACATTTCTAGAAATATTTTTTAAAATTCAAAATAATATAAATAATAAATAAATAAAAATAGAATTTAATGTGTGTTAAAAAATAACTACCCATATTCTCAGGAGAACATCACTTTCCTATGAGAATAAAAATGTAGGAAAACATGGTAAAAAGAAAAGTTGTAACTTTTTTAAAAATTAACAATACTTAAGAATAATTTTTCAAAACTTATAATAAACATTGATATATTACATTTCTGAGAATCAACTTTTAAACTGTGAAACAAAAGCACTCTAAGAAAATAATTATAATTACAATTTGAGTAATTTAAAATAATGACCATATTCCCTTAATTAATTAGTTAAATGGCAAAATATAACTTATAAATATACGAATTTAATCTCTTACGATGTACTCTTTCTCCTTATTAGACAAAATAATATTCTTAATACATTTATTATCAAAACAAATATGCTTAATACATTTATATTATAAACTTATATAATCATTATTGTTATCGTGGCCTCCCGAGCTAGATCAGCCACTAAATTAACATGGAACTAACAAACAATTTTATTATTTGAACATCAAATATTTGACATTATATGTGATATTATATATAATTATTTTTATTTTTATTTGCCTTTTGTTTTTCTTTTCATATACACACATTTTAGCAATATGCTCCAAAATTAAAGAATGTTTTCTCTAAAAAAAGAAGAATATTTTCTCTCATTTTTGTTGTACACGGAACATTTTCCAGTGACAAACGATGGCAAAAGAAAAGACAATGGACCAGCTCAGAATAATGAGCGCACGCCAAGATTCACGTCCACCAACAGTCATTAGCAGCATCCAAACAGTCGTAAAATGACTATAAATTTCTAACGAGTGATCCATCACAGGAATTAGCAGCATTTGTTACAAAGTGATGGAGAGTTTGAAAGACGGACTAGGGACGCAGGAAAACCTTTAACAGTTAAAAGTTCAAGGGGCTGAAATCGTTTTCTTGAAACTCTAATTCCTGGACAGGTTCTTCTTCGAAAAGGAAAGCTGCGGCTTCTTGAGAATTGTGGGGCTTCTTGTCATTCATCTCTATAACTGAAACAATCCTTTCTCAATACAGTTTTCCACAGTTTCAGTTGCAGCTTCTTGGGACTGTAATCCTAGAAGAGAAAAGCATTCTCCCTGGAAATCCAAGTCACTGGAAGACAAGATCAGCCCAGCAATTGTTTTTGCGAGATCAGGGGCATAACTGCGGATCTGATAGTGACAGACCCATTTTTTAAAATATTAGTCCGCAAAGTTGGCCAATAAATTAAATATAAGGCCAAAAAGATCAACCAGAAATTTACAATAAACATTCAGCTTATTGAATGGGAAATCAAGTTGTTGAATTGAGAATTAAGACATGTATGCAAAATCTTAGTTTGAGGAGAAACTTTCAACAGGAAAAATACTGAGGCTCCACCCAGATCACAAATGTGTGTTAGAGAGAGGAAAAGAGAGAGAATGATAGAGATGAATTTACCTGAAGGGCACGTGAACTTAAAAAAGCCTGGGAATGATTCGCCTTCAAGTCATCTAGTGAAAGTTTAACTGCTCTCTTAGCAAGGTTTCTGTCAAGTGGAGACATTTTCCTTGGAGCTGGTATCATGGTCTTACCCATATGTCAAGGAAGTATAAATTACATACAAGTTAAGAAAATTTAGAAGATATACATTACCATACACGATGCAAATGTTCATACATATATAAGGAAATATGTATGCCCTAGAAGAACATCAAATGTAACTTTAACACTGAAATGTAGAATTGTACATTAGTTGTATGAAGTTGGCTATCTGTCAATAGGAAAGGCAAACTGCTTATGATACACCAGATCCAGCAAAATTCTGAGTAAGAACTGCAGGATCGTCACTTATTCAATGAGTAAATAGAATGTAAAAAAAACAAAGAAAGCAAAGTATAAAAAAATTGTCTCAGAAAATGTGTTTAACACTGTTAACTGTCTCTGATAAAGATAAAAATGATCTGTCCCGTGCTGGATATTGTTTATGATATGAGTGGAGCACAATATCAATGTGAGTATCTGTATGCAAGTTTTCCCATTCTAGTAATGTAATGTCATCTTGCTCTACTATGCCCCCGAAATTCAAACCATATGTTTTCCAGTCAATGCTTTGCAATGCCTTCATAGATGATTTGGAGATTGTACAAGGTGAAAAGTCCTTGAAATACATAACCTGATATTCAACATTGTTATCATTCAAATTAATCTAAAATATAACAAAAAGCTAAAGCATATAATTCAAGGGACTTGTTGACGGACCTCTGTTTTATTACCATATTCCCTAAAGCATGCAGTGTTCTGCATTGATATATTACTTATTACTATGACTGCTTCCATCACCAGTTCAGTGTGTAGACGATTTTCAGTGCAGCAAGCTATCCCACTCCCAACTTTGAGCTGTTCCCTAACAAAGGTTCAAAAAGTAGATAATTTCAAATCTATTAGTGATATGATTTAAGAATCTAGAGGCTCTTTTCTATTCAGCATGCCACATCCACCAAGAAAGTAAATATTTTGAGAAGGCTTAGAGAAACCATGCAAATCAAGTTTCTCTCATTTACTTCTAGATATGATATATTTTCCCTCTACAATTAGCATAAAATGTTATAGATCAACATTTTAAATGGATCCAACACGCAAAACAGGCTGAGCAACATCAATGTTAGACACCAAAAATTGTCAGGATCGTATCATACATTTAGGGTTCTAATACATAACTGACCATAATAGCATACAAAGAACTGAAAACTATTATGCATTTCATTGCCTAAGTACAAAGAGTGGTAAGTGGAAAATTTTAATGCTCGAGTGATAATCAACATATCTCCTGAACTTTAGGATGATACCTATGTATAATCAAACTACAGCAAAGTAGAAAAGATTTCTTCCCGAGAGACTTGACTGCAGGAAAGTAATCAATCTACTAATTCTAGAACCAAATAGATTATGATTCTAAATGATAAATGGGGAGCTGAATTTAGATTATGAATGTACCAAGCTGGAAAGCAAGAGTTACACTTGTTACTTAAATTATTTCCATGCTTAAGTACATAGTCTTCAATGCCTGACTTAAGAAGTTCAAGATTTGACGCTGAGATTGGTAACTTCTTGCACTCATTTGCAACAAAAACCTTTTCATATCGTGATTCAGGTACATCACTTTCTTCTGCTACTAATTGAATTGCAACGTTCTAGACAAAAAAAAATCAAAGTGAATCACCAAAACTGTGTCAAAGTCTCAATCAAGGGTTGCATTAAATTTGTAAGGTTGCTTCAGATAATATCAATGATATGGAAGTGCGATTTGGCAATCTGATTTGGTGGAATTATTAACTGATAGCATATGAGATGGAAAATGCTCTCCAGCAATAGCATTGACATACTTCAAGTTAGTTGTTTAAAAGAATGTGAAAGCATTTGAGAATTCCTCAGTTATGTCAGTTTAACTTACAGGAATCTTTAAAATGAGCATCTGCAAAATCAACAAATAAATAAATAATAAATAGAAAGAATGTGAAATTTGATACATTATAAACAGAAGAATGGTTTGTAGAGAAACAGAGTGACATTACAACTTCAACAAAATCATTTAAACAATATAGCCTCAACTTTGATATGCATTGAAGAACCACAAAGCTGCAGCAAACTTAGCACATTCAGGCATGGTAAACCTACCTTCATATTTCTGCTTGCTATTGTTTTCTCCTTTTTGTTTTTTATTTCGTATATGTCAGTTGAAGATTTTTCCTGTTTCTGGTGTGTGGTTTTAGAAAATAGAAGCACTCACACTCTTTTGATTTCTCAATATAGCAAATTTTGATAAACCAAATTGCTTTAGACTCTGCCACAGTGGAGAAGTGCAAAATGCCACATACTGCTAATGTAACTGTGTAGAATTTTCAGTGCATTCTAATAATTGAAACATTTGTTATACTGCAGAACCATATTAGTTTAAAGCAGTAAATTTAAATTACTTTCTTTAGTAGCATTTAACTTAGTGTACTTCCAACTCCAAGTGCCAACCAAAAAATATGGCCCAAGAGTTTCAATCTTGATTCATGCTTAAAATTTTTTACAAGGATAAACACAATGATTGCCATAACTGTAAGACTGTCACATGACTGAGGTACAGTGATAATTAAGATATTTGATCAAATATATTTAGATTGAAAATATCTGCTTACTATAAGTTTGATGGGTCCCAAGTAATTTACTTTTTGCAACAAAAAAAGATTAGATGAAGTAGCACTAGAAAGTCAACATACCTTCTGCAAAAAGGTATGAATATCAGCCAGTAAGAGATCAAGGCTAACAAAAGAAGACAGACAAATTTCACTGCCACTGCAAAATAATCCAATCACACAATTATTAAAAAGAAATTTAACCAACAAATTAGTCTCAATTTAATGTAGTTCAAATAACTTGCGTGCCTGAATATTGCCCCATTTTTGTGTTTGAAGGTAATCTAGTTATTCTAGACGAACCACTTTCTTTCAGGTTTATCTGATAATTATGTATATTGGTATCCCTGATGCCTACAATTTCCATAGACTGCAATAAGAATCATGATAACTAATCTAAACATGGTAATATATTAAATAGTTGAAAATCTACTTCGCCCTTGAACAGTGACGTAGCATAATTACAAAGGCACCAAGGAAACATAAAACATTTGACAAATTTCCACATGCCTGATGAAAAATGACTTCATATCAAAAGTAGTGAAGAGAGAGCTTAAAACCATTTTTCTTAGATAAAATGGCTGGCCTGGCATATTACCTCCCACATCAATGCAAGAGCAATAGATTTGACGCAGATACAATAATTGTTATCTCTTTCCTACTTTGTGCACGTGGGATATCTACATGTTCAATGAGAACAAAGCACAACTAACGAACAACACTACACTTACTGGTGGTTTTGAGAGAAAGCATTCCATCTGTTTTACAAGGAGCAATAAATAAATAAGGGACCAAAAAAAAAAAAAAAGACAAAACAAGCCATCAATAAACAATTACAAATGACCCAAAAGATGGTAAAAAAAAAAAAAAAATTCAATTCAGATGGTAATCATGAATTGTTCAGTTACCCCAGTTGTCAGCAACATTCGTGGAAGAAAACCTCAAGTCCTGAAATTCCTCTAAGCAGCTCCCAATGCCAGTATCAGAGACTGTTCACAAGAAATTCAAATATTATTACAAAGAAAAATGTCACCACTCTTTAACAAAATCTGCTCATGGTTCATCACGTGCTTGAGGTGTATTTGAACTCGAGTCAAAACCAATTGGTGAAGCAGGACAGGATTTATTAATTTTTAGAATCATTCTTCTTATAACTCTAATCCCTGGTGTGAGCAAGCGACATCGTTTTGATTCATCGATTTCTATTAATTAAAAAAATGCCTAAAAATTGAATAAATTGTTTGGAATAAAATTTATCTAATAATAAAATGCGCAATAGATAGAGCGTGTCGAAATACTTGCAAAAATTTCCTTACTTGAAATTCGAAGAGAAGGATGCGAAGATGAAGAGCGAGTGAGAATGACTGCGAGTGTGCAAATCTGCTCCGATAATCGGCATCTCTGATACGCTGAAGATATTAACTGTAATCGCAGATTCACGTCACATACATAATCGAACAAAGCACGAAACTCGCATGCAAGGTGAGCACAATTTTACATAAACGAACCAATGAGAAAATCATAGAAAAAAAAATTTAAATATAATATACACGAACATTTCGCCGTAAAAGGAGAAGAAACTCACATGTAAACACAGTTTCTGAGCCGAAGCAAACTCCATTCAGAATCAAAACTCTCTCTCTGGAATTCGCGCGCAGAACTGAGCAACGGTTTCGAAAATCAAAATTTATAAACCACACTGAACAAGGTGGGCCCTTGGTGCGACCCAATAGCCAGGCCCATTAACGTGTGGATGGGTCTCACTGATCCATAATCAAGTCTGGCCCATACAATAGAATTTTTCTTTTCATAAAACAGAAGGAAGGCACAAATTATTTTTTACTTTTTTAAATATAAAATTAAAAAAAATTGCATCACGAATTCTCTTATTTTAAAAGATGAGTAGAAGCATTGGGGTCCCAAAACAAAAAAAGTGCTTTACGCTCGGACGTTACACTGAAATTTCTGACTTCTTGCACTCACAAAGACAAGCAAGTATGATATCCTTTTGCAGACAAATATGCTATTGCTGACAAATGCTGTTGATGGCGATGCTGCATGTTTTGACTGAATCTCTGCCATTTAATTTTATGTATGGCTTTATCAGTTGTCTAAGTTAGGAAAATGATGAAAATACTGAAATAATCTAAGAAACTTGTTTTGGGCTAAATTTAATTTGATCAAAACCAAATCCCTTAATGGAGGAACAATTTGTTGGTGGCAAGATAATTAGTTAGTAACATACCAAGGAACCTAAATTGCTCTCGTTTCTTACGTACGTATGGTAACATTAACAAATGGAACAATGTAGAGCAGAATGTTCATTTGGCCTACTTACATGCAATGAAAATAAAATAAAATTAAAAGGATAACTTGTAATGAAAGTTCATTTTCTGAAGTTTTCACAAAAAAAAAAAAGTTTTCTTCACGCAGACTTGTTAAAGTTCTAGTAGTACTCTCCTTGTGAGAACTCACATGATGCCAGCCAGAGGCATCGCTGGAAGAAACAGAACCTAAACTTTGCACGGGCAATTATATTCTCATTTATGGAAGAGTGGAAGTGGAATTATTCTCCTTCTGTTCAACCTCTACTGGCTTCCTTAATGCATTTATCTAACCATTTTTCAAAGTGGTTGCTTCATGTATACTGGTTTCCCTTTACTGAATGGTGACTTTTCTCCATTGAAAAGATGTCAGGGTTTCATGACCCATTCATCCATTGGTGGTTCATATTGATCTCCCATGTGCTATGGCTAAGTAAAGAATGACATTCCAATTCATCTTTTTTAAAACAAAAAAGAACAAAATTACTAACTATATTCAATAAAAATAACGTGATTTTAGTTCTTGTTTAGAACTAAAACGCATCATATTTTTTTGTGTGTATAATGACAATAATAAAGCTTGAATTTAAGACTTTGTGTGAACTATCCAAATCTCTCACTACCAGGTTGACTTTAGGGGATTAAAACTCATGATTTATAATTAACAAAAAGAATATAATATTAGTTTTTTAAAAATTGCAAATACTAAAAACAAATAAATAGTAACTTTTTTTTATTGAGAAGTGCATTGGAAATCGTGAAGAAGTGTATTGTTATACTTTCCAATAAAAAATTTCTATTTTGATTTTTTAACCAGTGCCTTAAGGACATTGGTTAGCATTTTTCATAAAATTTTTATAAAGATTAAAATAGAAAGGTCCTATCTTCAAAAACAAAAAAATGCTTACCCCTAATTCTTTTATCTGAAACTTGTAATGCCTCAGAATCATTTTTAACTTTATTTTTATTCATAACACTCAAGTATAAAATTTGACTTAAGAAAAGAATCACCAATGACACTGATTTAACTAACTGAAATTTATGATAACAAAGTTAACGTATCTGAAATTAATATCTCTACCAACTCAACACTTACAGGCAGATTCCCTCTTTCAAAAGGAATAAAGGGACAATCAAAGCAGGGCGACCCCATTAAGCTTGTAAGATTGCTATTGGAATTGTTAGTGCTTGATACTTTTGCACAGATCCCGATATCAAGAAAACAAGGTTGGTCTCTCTGTGTGTTCCCCCTTTCACAGATTTCGGAGAAATCCTTGACTAGATTATTCCTTTATGCATCACATTTGGAACATCATCCTGCTCCTAAAGACAATTACTTTGTTTAGACCCGAGGTATGTATTTTGTACGAAAGACTGATCCGTAATATAGTACTGTCTACGAGAACAGAATTGTCTACGGCCTAGAAACTAGAGCATGACCACTGCAGTGCAAAATAAGTCCCTAACAACTTGAGCATGATAAGGAGTTTATAATCCTTACAAAGTTCCTCATCCCCACACATAGTTTTTATACTGTTGTCAATTATATCTAATTTGTTTCAAGAAAAGTAACACGCACTTATCAACAAAATATCATGACTATTTGGCATGTATTGACTACGTAGAGTCATAGACTATCTCATTCCAATGATTATCAGTGGGAACACACCAGTAAACAAAAGCTGCACTTCCATGGGGTCTTGACAGTGTAATGTGTCCTTATGCCTCAAGATCTTGCTTTCTCTCCTTACAAAGCAATCATAGTAGCCAATAGGTTAAAGAACACAAAGAATATCTTTAGTTGCCTTCTTTATTAAAGAAAGTTCCCCTCTCTCCTTTTTTTAAATTCAAAAGTTCCTACTTATTTGAGGCCCATTTTACATAAGCTCTTCTCACACCACCTAATCTCCTTGAGTGCTTGAGGAGTTAATCCAAATCTACCTTGGTCTGCACTCAAAGAACAAGAGCTGCAGCTTTAATATCAAATCCACCTATTCACCACAATTCTCACACCCCTCAGCCCAACTATTCTCTCTTCTCTCATTGAAGATGTCTTTACAAGTTCAGCCACAGGCACAGGCACAGGCACAGCCACTGCCATTGCAGCAGCAACAGCAACCTGTCCAGGTGTACCCTACCAGTGTCACATACCAGTCACCACCGCACCATTCAAATGGCTCTTTTGGGTCAGTGTTTGTTGTCCTGGCTATAATAATAGTCATTTCTGCAGTTGCTTGCTGTCTTGGAAGGCTTTGCAACCGGCGCAGCCGCAGCTACAGCCACAGCCACAGCCAGAAACACGTTAAGCCACAAAAGCAGCAGCAGAACCACAACTTCCGTCCGAAAGAAGTGGACATTGAATTTGGGTTTGACAAAAGAATTGCAGCTTCCAAGCCTAATGGACATGGAGCAGGCAGAGGAATCAAGCCAATTCCACATGCTGACATGAAAACTTTTGAAATGAAGCTTGGCCACCAAGGAAAACAAAGAGCAGGTCCATGAAGGGAATTGCAAGAGAACATTATTATGTAGGACATGTCCATCTTCTTGTTGGCAACTGTTCCACCACTATACCATTGTGTTTCTATTTATCTTCTCTGTTTTTCAGTCTCTTAGATTTGCAACTGCAAGATGAAATGTATAATTATCTTCTCTACTTTTTTATGCCTTGTTTTGAGATTAGAAAACAAAGCCTGTGTTCTCTCTGCAAGATGGATTTGTAAAAGTAAAGAGTGTAAAACATAGAAATAACTCAATTTAAACTTGATGGATTGATTGGATAAAAAATAATGATGTTTGTGAATTGTTTTATGTAATTAAATTGATTTAGATCTTTTTTAAGAAACTTAGTTTGAACTGGATTTAGATTAATAAAGCAGAAGAAGCAACTACTTAGAGAGCCGTAAACTACACCAGACGCAAAGAGAAGTTCTGCTGCAAACAAACATAGAAGTAGTTAAAGAAACTAATCCATAATGGAGTTACTACTAATCCATACGAATCTATAACCTTTCTTTCTGCGTTAAAGAAACTAAGGTCTTCAAGTGTGCGTAACGAGAAAGTGTAACATTTTACCATGTACTCCGACCATGATTTTCAATAAAAATTATTTATTTATTAATTACTCATTAGACGCTCCTTATAATAATGATAATGAGGTCTTACATCTTACCAACTATACAAACTTCTCACATTATCTCAATTCTAATCTAACATTTTACGGGTCTAAATAGTGGTCAAATAATTATGGTTTATTTAACCATGGGTTCGGTTTGTCTATTACTCTATTTCACTTGCTGATTGGCTATAACAGCAAATAAATTGGCTCCTGAATAATGGCAGGAAATGCAGAACTTTGTGGCTAGATGGAGATGGTGGCTCATGTGACTGGTCTGCTTTAGAGTTTACTTAAATATGTTGCCAATCGCAAAATGTGAGAGACATTTCAAAGCTTCAACGGGTTAGCGCAAGAGTTAGCCTAACATTTAGGATCCAAGAGCAAGCACAAAAAGATATAAGGCTTGATATTGAAAGCAAGACACTTGATTTTCTGTAATCAAAAATGGTTTTGTCAATACTATCCAACATAAATCATTTCCCTACCAATAACAAACATTTCTCAACAAAGCCATTACTGACAAAATTCATTTGCTTCTTTATTTAGCTTAGTAACTTATTCCCTGAATTTTGGCACATGATAGAGCTTCAATTCTTGCAGAAGCAAATGGTTATAGTACAAAGGAATTTATAGAGCAAGTAGAAGAACTTGAAGGAGAGGTCAGAATCAAAGTTCTTTCTGGACTGAAATAAAGAGACGCAGATGGAGGTACAAAGAATCAGCATAACCTCTACATCACATTTTTTTTTGTCCAAGCCTTGTATGAAACTGAATTTCTGTACATCCTGTTTTAGTATGTTCCCTAATACAAATTGTTTTAATATTTTCCCAGGTGCAAGCAGAAATGAATCAGATTGGCAGGATGAATTTCTTGGTTAATGTGCTAAGAAAAAGCAAGACGAACAAGTTAATAACGTGAAAAGTAGCTTTAACCAAAGAAACCAAAAAAAGTATTTGATGAGTAAACAGGACCATGATAGAAAACTATCTGAAAGAAGTTTTATAAAGGTGATAATAGCTCCTTGACAAAGTTTATACACCACCCACACGAAAACTTCAGTTCCAAGTGAGAATCACAGGACTTGTATTTATGAAACAGTTATCAGCTAAGTCATCACTCTGATAAATTGAAAGATCATTTGTTATCTACAAATCCCACATGCATTCCACAACTGGAGAGAAAAAAATTGTACTATAAGCATAAATAGTGTACGCTGAAAAGCTACGTTTCAGAACTGCTCCATATTTGCAACTCACAAGTACTCACTGCCGTAAACATAAAATTAAAATGGAAAATATAAGGCTTCACATCAGTATTATGACTTTTTTATATAAATTCAATGTATCATTGCAATTTGCAAATATGCAGTAAGAAACTCAATCTTCCTAATCCCGCATCAATAAGAGATATCTATAGCAATAGATCTTAAAAAGTACACTCAACAAACTTATACTTACAAGCTTTCAATGTCCCCCGCTATTTAAAAAGAAAAAAAAAGCCGAAATGGGTGAAAGAAAACAGAAAAAATTGGAGACATACAAACAAAATAATGTTTTTGATTGGCATAAGTCAAACAAAGGCAATCTCAGTATATTTCAACTTTCATGGTGGTAAGGATTGGGAAGTTTGGAAGGTCATAATTCCAATTTCTGCAAACCAAAAATTCCCACGATGCTAGGTAGGATGATGCAACGGCATGAAGAGGAGTTTGGTGAAATTAGTTTTGGTTTCAGTTGAAACAGATTGGTAAAATTAGTTTGATTAAAACCAACAGTCTTAAACTCCAATATGCCTATGCTCATTACTGCTCTGGTATGTGTGTTCCCTCAAGACATGTTCCGGCCATGGAAAACTCTAAATTCTGAATCACTACCTGCACCATATGGCATCATGTTCTGGCCATGGAAAACTCTAAACTCTTGAAACATTTGAACGGTATTCCATACTGTACATATCAAACTCAGAATCATCAAAGCTGCCATTAACCACCCTTCTGAATCTCGTAATGTCTTCATCATACTGGCCAGAATCATAAATAGTGCTCTGACCATATTTCACGCCATTCGATAGATCACATAGTTGATCACCACTATCTAAGGCTCTTGACACCTGATAAAAACCAAGGGACAGATTAGCAAATGATTTAAACGAGTTGAGATAGAAATGTTACAAATGCAGATAATTATGTCAAAATTATTAAAAAAGAAAGAAGCATGAGCTTAACAGGTAGAAGGAGGTTTTGATTAACACAAAATAACTGTTTAGTATTGTTATCACCTGAACCATACAAGGTCGTTTTGGAGCAGAATGGCGAACACATGCTACAGCTGCCTCAATCATTCTGAACATTTCACTGTCAACGTATTGCCGTTCAAGCCTTGGGTCTACTAGTTCACCAAAGTCACCTGTCTCAACTGCACGAAGGATAAGTGGACGAGCCTGTGGAGAGAGGAAAACATCATTCAGAGTGCACGTTTTGTAAGGCAATTGGCAAGAAAAAAATAACCAAAATCAGCAGCTGGACATGTTAAATGATTGATTTAATGCAGACTATTGAAATATGAAATTTTAATATCTTTTTGTTTGTGATACTATTGTCCCAACTTAAAGGGACCTGGGACAAATAAAGGTAAGAGAGGGAAGGGAATAGAAAATTTCAAATTTTAGTGTATTCAGCTTCAGAAACTAAGAAAAAGGTTCAGACGTACCCACTCAACCAAACTCTCCTCTCCTATGGGCTGCATTGTATCAACTGGTTTCCTTCCAGTTATAAGCTCAAGGAGGACAACTCCAAAAGAGAAAACATCTGATCTATCTGTTAATTTTCCACTTGTTGCATATTCTGGAGCCATGTACCTGCAAATTGAAGCTAGAATGAATTAGACATTGTAGTAGTTTAGCATTTTGCATTACTTAAGGCTTTCTCTTATAAGGTTTCCAATTTTCCATTATAAACTCAAACCTTGAAAGGTAGCTTCAAAACCTAAAAAATCCAGTTCGCCTCATTAAAGAGTTAAGTCTACTTGGCCTCCAAAATAACAGTGATAAACAACAATCATTGAACAAAGTAATATATCAACCGAGAATAATTCTCCAGGGTATTTTCAGAATACTATGTTCACAATGTTCAAGTAATCCCCATTTTTATACTATATCATCACATAAACTTCTATTTTCCTTTCTTTTTCCAGCCAAAGAGGTGTTTGTTTCACATTAATAGCAAGTGATATCCTTCATGAAAGTCCATATACATTAGAAAGTTGTGCTTTATGTTTTAGACAGGAAACCTACCCGAAGGTCCCCATCACCCTAGTTGATACGTGAGTATTAGCATCGTCCGTTAGCCTGGCAAGTCCAAAGTCTGCAACCTGTGATAAACCAAGGCTAAATTAGGATCCAGGACTTCAAATTTAAATCAGGGAACAGAACATAAATAAATAAAAGTATATGCATACCTGTGCCTCATAAGCTTCATCCAAAAGTATGTTTGCTGATTTAATATCTCTGTGAATAATCTTTGGGTTGCCTAAAAACAAATAAAATACTTAAGCTTTTCAAAATTATACAAAACTAACGTTGAGATAATAATTGAAAGATAGAATAGGAAAAAACTGCACAAGATTAGTTATCACTTATCAGTGTTACTTGTGTTTGAAGAATGTTCACAAAATCTAACAGTCAATATCCCTCTTCTCTTTAGACTAATGAACAAATGAAGAGATGAGATTCAAAATTAAGACAGAATTCTTAAAGTGTCATATGAAGTTCATAATATTATGTACAGATTTAAAAGCAATTCATATTTTAAGATCCCCTATGCTTTCGGCCAGTTCTCTGCTGTAGAAAACTTTTCTCCATTCCTTTGATATCTTTTAGTAAATTTCGTCAAACATAATACACAAAGGAGATGAAAGGGTAGCAATATAAAAATTAATAAATTGTCAGCTCCAGAGTTCCACAGAGAAAAGGATACAAAAGGAGTTTCTTGAGCCGAAAGAAAATTTTGACTGAGTTGACAAGGATAACAGGCATATCCAATTTAGTTATGCCATTTGCACCACCTTTTGAACACCACGCACATTAGAATCTAAGATTAATTGGACCCACTAAAAACTGTTCTAGGCCACACATTTCTTCACACCATGCACAAAAATCATTTCCCTATCAATTGTTCTGGTGAAAGGGCACCATGTTCTCAAAATAAAATTGTGCTTTATTGTATTATATGTAAGAAAAGATAATCCCATAGCAGTATAGCCCAAATGTAAGATATACGTACAGCCTTCATGGAGATATGCCAGGCCCCTAGCAGCGCCAATTGCTATCTTCATCCTCTTGGGCCAATCCAAAATTGGCCATTCATTTCCTGTGAGTAGGGCACGTACAAACAATAAACACATGAGAATCACTTCATAAATATAGAAAACACGAACTCATTTCTTAAAAACCAAAAAAACTCACGTTACCATGCAAGTGCTGATTGAGATTCCCATTAGGAACGAACTCATAGATAAGCACTCTTTGCTGTTCAGATAAGCAATAACCAATCAACGATACCAAATGTCGATGATGGACACGACTGATAATGTCCACCTCAGCCCTGAACTCCCTTTCTCCCTGTCCACTACCAGCCTTCAACATCTTAACCGCCCCCACTCTACCATCAGGCATGGAAGACTTGTAAACATACCCAAATCCTCCCTCCCCTATTATGTTTTCTCTAGAAAACCCGTTAGTTATCTCCGCAACCTTGTCATAGGTAAAAACCACCGGACCAGTATTCATCTGTTGAGCCGGATCTAAAGGAGTTTTTAAATGCATGGCAACTTGACCATTCCTAAAACCAGGATCCTCTACATAGTAATGCACATCTGCACCTGATGAATGTCAAACCAAAATCATTAGCCAAGAAACAAGGTGCACAAAGGAATAATAGAGTAACATCACGACAACTCTAACAAGACCATAGTGCCTGCAGGCACAAATTCAGGATAATATCAAAAGAATAAATAATATATGCATTAGGTTGTTAATACCAACATCACTTCTGATTGGTTAGCAGTATAAAATCTTTTACACTTTTTTCTGATTGGTTGATAGTATACAAACTTTTTTAGGTTGATTGACAATCTAAACACTTTTACACTGGTCATGTATGCCTATTAAACTTATTAAAATAAGAGTTTAATATCTTTGTACTATGAACTAGTCAGAAATCGTAAATCTAACTTTTAAGATAGTTTTTATAAAAGTCAAAAACATAACATACATGATAATCTGTAATTGAAGTGATAATATAAAAAGTCTTTATGGTGTGTGCTCATGAGAATTGCTTATAACGCCATTAACATTAAAGATGAGCATACAAATTATACACATTACCTCCTTTCGTATGAGAGTTCCTAGGGGGTGGCACGGCATAGATATTCGCTCGTTTTTTCTTCCTCCTGAATATAAAGAAAATAACTAGAGCAAGAAAGGCAATGATGAAAACTCCGGCGAGAGCAATACCAACAATTTTTCCTGCATTATTATCGGAGCTAGGTGACGTGGACGGATGGTTGCTCTTCGGGGGAGCACCGCTTGGTTTTGGTTGGGAAACCGTCGGTGATTGCGGTGGTGAAGGGTTTTTTGGCGCTGAGCCAGCCGCGGCGGCGGCGGCGGCGGAGTATCATGGGAAGCGGGTGAAGGTGGAGTTGGAATTCCAATTGGAGGCGAAAGCCACGGCGGAGGAGGGGCATAAGATTCTGACGGAGGCGACCTTTGAGGGGGTGGCGGTGATGGCAGCGGCGACGGCGGTGGCTCCGACGGAGAGGGTGGAGGAGATGACCCTTTTGACGGCGAGGGAGTTGATGGAGGTGGCGAAGAATCTGACGGAGACGGCGGAGATTGTGCCGGCGGCGGAGTTGACGGAGGAGGGGAAGGTGGCGGAGATTGAGGCGGAGTTGGCGGTGGAGGATGAGATGGAGTTGGTGGTGGAGAATTAGGTTCAGTTGGCGGTGGAGAATTTGCCGGCGCCGGAGGAGATTGTGTCGGTGGAGGAGAAGATTTAGCCGGCGGTGATGGTGATGGCGGCGACGGTGGTGTCGGTGAAGGGGGTGACGGCGGCAGAGACTTTGACGGTGTACTTTTGGGAGACTCTGCGTCATCGGACGACGATGAAGATGATAGTGCCGAAGCCTCGTCGGAATCCGATGCAGATGACCCATTTGACGAGGATTCATTAGCCATTTCTGATTCTCTATAAAATCTCAACTTGATTCTCAGAAATGGCAAAAAAAACTCAAAAAAAAAGAAGGAATGCCAATTGGGACGAATGGGATTAATTTGAAACGGTTCTTATGGCGGAGGTTGCATTTTGAGGATCAAAGCAGAAAGAGCAACAAAAACAACAACATGGGGTTCTTGTTGTTTAAAGAACGGAATTGAATGCGGGTGATGAAGTCGTGGCCAGCGAGTCGTTGAAATTGGGAAACGGCATTGCCAGCACGTCGCGACGACGCGTTGAGACAGAGTGCTGTGATGTGTGTGTGTGTGTCTGAAATGGAAGAGGAAAAAAATAATAATAATTTTGAAAATTGGTGGCCGCTGCAAAATGCAGAACAATCATAAGCCCTGAACATTCATTCTGTGTTAGCATTATTTTAGGTAGTTAGTTTCATGTTTGCACAGATTCATCATTCATGTTCGTTTGGGTTTGGGTTTGATGAGGAGCCAGGTGTCACTGTTTTTCTCTTGTCTTTCTTCTCTCCTTGAATTTCGGGTTACCGCGCAACATGAAACCCGTTGGGGCTTGCTTCCTAACGAGTTCCAACTTCCAAGTAGGTTCCTAACTAACTAACGGCCAGGTTTTGCCCATAAACATCTGGGTCCCTGACATTTGACACTGAGTCCATATTGTAACCTGGGTTCGTCCTATTGGTTTGGGCTTTAAGTTAAGGCCTCTTACTCATTTAACAAATTTTAGAGGACTCCGCTATTCTCACACCTTTTCTTTTTTAATTATTTTTACCTCTTTATTTTTCAAAAACCTATAAAAATATTTCTACTCCTATCCCTTTCCCTCCCCTCCCACATTTAAAATATTTCTCACCCCCTCTCCTTCCCACTCCTGTCGACGCATCCCTTCCCCTCCCCACACCCCATTGATTTCTCTCCCCCGCTCTCAGTTCCTAGCCCCTTCTTCGTCACTGGGACGTCTTATTTCTTTGCCGAAATTTCATCGGAAAGCCACATTCGTCTTCCAGTTTGCATTCATCGTGATCTGTGAGTTGGCTCCTTTTTTTTTTTTTTTTAAGTTTTAGATTTAACAGAATCGCAATTCTGTTGTGTAGTAATACACAAGGGAATCACGATTCCGTTGTGCATTCAGTGAAGATACATAACAGAATCACGATTACGTTATATATCTTGATCAGATACATAATGAAATCGTGATTTTGTTATATATTGTGTGAATTTTAAATTAAATTTTTATTTTAATTATTTATATGAATTTAATAATTTAAATTATTTGTTTTTTAAATAGTTTTTTATTTTAATGAATTAAATAATTTAAGTTATTTGTTTTTAAATTAAATTTTTATTTAATTATTTATATGATTTTAATTATTTGTTTTTGATAATATAGCTAATTTAATAATTAAATTAATTATTTTTAGAATATTTCTAATTAATAATATTGATTAGATTTGATTATTAATTATTTACTACCTATTAAATGGTTATTATTGTTGTATGTTTATTATGCCACGCACTGAGGTTTGGTGCCTCTCATCCTGGATAAGGCCCTCTACAAGATGATGCACCAGGAACATCCATGCATCAACCATCGATTACGTCTACATGGTGGGCCAGACAGGCTGTAGCAGCTAGGGAGCAACGCAGACAACATGATGAAAAGGAGGTACATGATGATGTACCTAAGCTAAAGCTTAAGGTACAGGAGGCAGGGGACCCTGAGGCTGATTTAGCTTATCTCATTATTGGACCTCCATTTCTAGGATGTCCTGTAGACTGTCATTGCTTAGGTCTTATAAAGACCATGTTGCAGACATATTTGGCTCGTACAACCCTGGCGCAAGATGAGGCTAATCAACCACAAGGGTGAGGTATTACCAATGTTGACAAACCCGCAAGTGGCAAAACTCATGCGGAGTTCAGGTCTCGCCCTATTGATAGAAGCACAGTATGTTATTGCCAACATAGGCATGGTATGTTCCTTTGTCAAGCGATGGCATAAGGACACAAGCTCCTTCCACTTGCCTAAAGGGGATATGACTATCACCCTAGATGATGTGTCATGTCTCCTACACTTGCCTATTACAGGCAAGGTGTGCAAGCACAACTATTATAGCCATGATGATGCCATCGGGTTATTGATGAGCAAGCTAGGTGCTATGCATGCTGACGCATACACTGCAACGGTGAAAGGGGCTCATGTGGATTTATCTTGGCTTAGGGACACCTACCACACATGAGTTGCAGTTGGGGAGACGATGTTTGCTACAAGAGCATATGTCCTACATCTTGTCGGCTACACAATATTCGCCGACAAGAGCTCTATGCATGTCTAGGTTTTCTATCTAGAGATCTTCCATGAGCTGTAGGCATGCGCAGGATATTCTCGGGGTTTAGCTGGGTTGGCATACCTCTATGACCAGCTTAGCATTGCCAGCCTCTAGTTCTGCGGTGTAGTTTGGCGAATACACAAGCCTCCTGATGGTATTATTTTGTATTTTAAGGTTTATATTTGTTTAGGGTTTATTTTGCTTATGTAATTTAATTTATTAATTGTCAATTACAGGCGTGGATCTATGAGCACTTCTCCACCACGGTGGAGAGGACATCGACCATCCCTTACTTAAAGCAGCATCCTCACCTTTGTCAGTGGAAGGCGATGAGGGGCACGGGTCTTACACTAGGGACTAGGTAGGCACTAGATTAGTTGTAGATGGATGACATTAAGTGGGTGCAATATGATGCACACAGAGTCGTCCGCCCGTTGGAGTCCATCTCACTCTACTTAAGCTTCATCCTGCTGCAATTCTTACATGTACGCACATCTACCAAAGAGTGTTTTGAGGTAGTTTGGCTATATCCAAGGGATCCTTTGCCCTCCACCTACTGACTTCCTATCGTTGACCAGCCAGTTTGATGACTACGACAGTTGGGAGGCGCACGTGGTTAATAGAGGAGCTGCTGTGCCGCATGAGGCTCCATGGAGCTGTGTGAATGGCTACCTTGAGTGGTTCCACTAGGTTTCTCATCTATCTTTGATACCTTCGGGATTGGGAGACCCTCTGCGAGTTCCTGTGCCTGTGCAGCTAGTGATAAAGTCTTTGTCCAGTGACTCTCATTCATGTGAGGTAAGCATCCATATCTTTATATCATGTTTTTTTGATGACAATGACATATTTTTTAGTAAAAGCTTGCATTTCTTGTTTTGTAGGCACAGTGGGAGACAATTGTTGCCCTTATGGAGCGTATGTTGCGTCTGAGGGTGGTGCCTAAGGGCACGGATGATGATAGGATGATTAAGGAGGTATTGGCCATTGCTTAGTCAATTGTGGCCTTTAGATGCACCTATTAGAGGAGGAGGTGGAGGAAGACAACCACCACCTCTAATAATTGACTCTTTTTTTTTGTTTTTTAGTATTTTATACATTATGTGAGGACCTTATTGTATATTTGATTATAGATGTTTGGATTTTATATATGTTACACTTATTGCCTTGTTGGTATCACTATTACGTTGTTACAATTATAGCACGCGATATAAATAAAAACAAACAAACGACATGTAAATAATAATATTCCATAAATTAAAAGCACTTCTACATAGATTCGATACAAACATAAATAATAGTAAACAATGTGCATCATCATGGTTTACTCAAACTAACAATTGCTTGGCTGTTGAAGCTAGTTACACCTTAGGTTCATGCAAGCACGTGATGATCTCTTTGGCAGTTTGTGTTTGACGCAGACAGGCAAAGATATCTTCAGGAGATTTGCCTAACGTAGCGTACAACTCAATCGGCACTTAGCCTACAGAATTGGCCAAAGATGGACAACATCCTTGCCACATCCTTGTTGTCTTTAATGTCCATAGACCCATAATGAACACATTCATCCCCTACAAATATAGGTTGATAGTATTGAATATCAAGTATTTTTCAGTTACTTTCAATTGCATCCTAATAGTATTGACCATCGTAATATATCGCAACAAGGAATCCATTCATCTTCAAAGGAGAAGAAGCAATATGGAATGAAGATGACTATCAAGAAAGACAATGGTAAGTGCTTCAGAGAACATATCTCTTTTATACTAGTGCAGATACTGTTCACATATCATAGAATCATTAAAGGTTTTATCCTGTGCATCAAAAAAAGAAACAGTTGAGATTGCACCAACTAAATCAAGGGTCTAGATCATATCGATTCAAGTGTATGTACTATTCACGCGTTAGAGAATTATTTAAAGCAATGTCCTATGCTTAAAAAAAGAAATGGTCCAGATTGTACTGACTGAATCGAGGGTTTAGATTGCACCGATTCAAGCGCATGCCCTATTCACATGTCAGAGAATCATTAAAGGCGATTTTCTATGTGTTAGAAAAAAAATGGTCGAGATTGCATACAATAAATCAATGGTCCAAATTGCATCGATTCAAACGTGTGCTCTGTTCACGTGTCAGTGAACCAATAAAAGCTATATCTAAAAAAAAAGAATTTAATAAATATAAACAATTAATTTTCAAATACATAATAGAGATGCATTTTCATTATGTATTTAGGATTGATACACAACGAAAACGCGTTTCTGTTGTATATTTTTAATGCATACATAACGGAAATGCGTTTCGTTATGTATTTGGGCGCACCCTCCTTTATAATAATGGAAACGCATTTTCGTTGTACAAAATCACAAGTCTAGATGTGTTTTTGGAATAAAAAATATCCAAACAAGAGTTGGGGGTGAAAATGGCAAAAAATGGAGTAGGAATAGCAAGGTCCAATTTTAGAATGTTTTTAGTATTATTTTTATTGATAACTAATATGTTAAGACTTGTACTCTTACACGGGTTGCATTAACATACTAAATTCATTTATATAGTTCATGACTATTATTTACTAACTACATGTTTAGTTATGCATAGTAAAGGATTGGACACTTTGAAGCAAGATGAAGTATCTTATGCATTTTTAGACATTTTATAAAAATTTGTCTAAACATACATAATGAATGTAGAACCAAATACACTAAGTGTATGTTTGGATTTCAATTAGGAGAACTCAAAAGTACTTTTACTTTCAAAACAACAAAAGTATGTTTGAAGCAAAAAATACAAAGAGTCTCCTTATTTAAAGCACATTTTTCGTCATTTTGTGCATTGAAATTAGTTATTGTGCATTGGTAATCACAAAAGTGTTTTTTCAACTTTAATTCAAACATAGTCTAAGAAGTTAATATAAGCACATGTATTATCTTGTTTGTTTGAAGTGTATTGCCAATGACAAGTGGTTCACGTAAATGGAAAATTATCAAAATCAACCAATATAAAAAGTCTTGTTATAAGTAAAAATAATTGTTATATAGTATTTTGTTATTATTATTGTTATTATTATTATTATAATTATTATTGACCTCAACATTAATTAAAAAGTTAAAGAAATTAACAAAAAAAAGGGGGTAAATGAGTGAAAAACGGAAGTAATGAAATATTGACATGTGTCTAACTGGAGTTTTTGTTTTAATCTAAATAAATAGATAGATTATAAAAATAACACATTTTTTATTTTATTTCCAAATATTTATAGAAGTTTTTATTATTTTATACACATTTTAAGAAAAAAATAAAATCAAAATAATGCAATGCGAAAGGAGATATTCAATTTCGTTATTCTCATTAAACCTCTCTGACCCATTAGCATGAGATACTGCTAGCTATGTCTTCAATGTATACTTACAAGTCGACCAGAAATTAAAGACATAAAGAGGGGAGTCTTGATCTAAAACTGCATTTTCAACGACAAGGGCGTGTATACCCTGTCTTGTCACATTAATTCAACCTGATTCGATGTTAAGTTTAATAGGTTTGAGTTTTAAAAATTAAATTTCATGTTTTTTTAGAAGGGTTTGGGTCATAATTCGAGTTATTTCAATTCAGTATAATATTTTATATTTTTGGTTTAATTGTATTTTTGTTTCTAAAATTTTATAATTTTGTCTCTTCAAATTTTTTTTTCAAGATTTTACCTTCCAATTACAAAATATTATGAATTTTGCCTCAAGTAGAAAAATCACTACAATTAAATGAAAAACTGTATCAAAATTGTTTTAATTGTGGCAGTTTAAAGAAAAAACTGCCACAAAATATCTTAATTATAGTAGTTTTTTTATTTGAGGGCAAAATTTACAATATTTTGTAAATTGAGGGATAAAATTTGAGAAATTTTTTTGGAGTAACAAAATTCAGGAAATTATAAAACATTGGGAGCAAAAAATGCAATTAAGCCTATATATTTTTTAAATTATGAATATTAATAATCAATTTTTTATTTAATAGATAATATTTTATATAATATGATATTATATTTATATTATTTATTTTAAAATATATGTTGTAAAATATATCTTAATTTAAGCTTTATATTTCTTTTACTATGTGATTTAACTATGTATAATGTACATTAACATTGATATATTATATTAATAAATTGGGTTGGCGTAGTCTTGTCTCATACAGTATTTGGTCTTGATCAAATAAATGACTATGTCAAAATTTTGGGTTAGATAAACATAAAGATAAACTTGTTCCAACTCATTCTATGCACACCCTAGTCAACAGCTTAGACGAAGAAACAACATAGCAGTGAAAGGAAAATGTTCCATGCACATTTCAATGGGTGTTTATACTAGGAAAAAGAAAGAAATAAAAGAAAAATAATAATAAATATGAAAAATGATATGATTTGACAAAAAAAAAGATAAGAGAAAAATTGAAAAGTGTTATTTGAGTGTTTGTAATGTTGAAATGTAATATATATATATATATATATATATATATATATATATATATATATAAACTTTGAGTCAAATCATAAAAAGAAAATTGAAATACCAATGTTGTTTTGCTTTGGAAGTTGAAAAGCTGAAGAGCAAGAATATACCAATGCAGCGAGTGCGAGACGTTACCAGGGGGTTTGACATCGACTTGTTGCAACATACACTCGATAAAACCATGCCTCTAAATTAGATAGGTTACAGGACCCAGAAGTCAAAGACAAGTGAATTAGAGAAGGAAAAGAAATGAAAAATCTTCTAAATTAAGAAGTTACAGGCAAAACAAATCAAGTAAATGATGGGAGAGACTAGGCGAGTCCAAGAGGACCACGACCAAGATGCTAGAACAACTTTTTTTCCTCAGGAAAAATGTTGGGTGTATAAAAAAAAGTGTTGGGTGAGTTGGAATTTTTGATGATTTTAGTAAATTTAAGTTTCATAAATGTAATAGATTTGACGTATAAAAGTTCAACTTTAGACAAAAATTGTTATAAAAAATAAAAATCTTTTCCCAAAATGAAAACAGATGAAATAACAATTGGCATCAACAATCTAGCCATATATGCCGTTAATTGCTATCGGCTATTTGGATTATTGTATTATATTTAAAAATCAAATTTCCAGCAAAAGTATTTAGATTAATATCTTGTTTAATTATATTTATCTCAAAATTTATCTGTTCTTCTACAGTTGTACGTCTCTATCTTACATTTGATTTGCCCTTTTATCAGTCTTCTAATTTTTTGTTGTTACTTTTTACACACACAAAAAAAGTCTCTTTTAAATTGAGAATGGATGGGTATGGATTAATACAACTGACTTGATTAAAAGTTTATACGAATGAATTGTCAGTTAATTTTCTCCTTTTTCTCCCCAGTCAGTTACTTTCAAATTATTACCATCTATCAATAGTAAGAAAGTCCAACAACTTTTCGTGGGCAGATTGGTACTAAATATTTTGTACAAACAGCAATACTATAATGAAATTTTCCTATGACATAGTAAAATGTTGTCTATTCCTTTGGGTCAATTTCTTGCTCACGTTCAATTCTAGAAGCAGGAGCTTATCCACCTCTCATAAATTTGAAAGTCAATGAAGGCCAAGGTTGCTAAATATGGACATACCCGAGTCAAACATGGGTTAGGACCATTAAGGCATTAAATTAAGTTTAATAGGTCAGCGTAGTACTTGGCTGACAAGGAACGGAAATCAAGATATACAAATACTTAGCAATAATTCATATATTAGCAATAATTAGAGAAATATTAGCAATACTCTCTCTATCATACTTTTTTAAATATTTTCTTTATTATTAACTGAAATTTATAGTCTTTCTCTTAATTTTATAATTTTTATTTATTTTTTATACTTTTATTTGGTACATATTTGATTTAAATATATGAGTGTAACTTTAATATATTGTTAGTATAAAGATTTTTATATTATTAACAAGTTAGCTAGAAATAACTTTTATAATAATTATTATAAAAGTTATTAATTGTTAATTACATGACAATTTATAATTAGATAACAATGAGTATATTTTAATTAAATTCTAATTATATATAGAAAGAGAGAGAGAGATAATTTATAAGTAAATTTATTTTACCTTTTTACGTTATGATTTAATCACATATCTCAACATGTGAACTAATGTGTTCTTTAAGACGCGTAACTTCCATTTTTTATTTGCTTCTACCCCAAGAACTTGATTAATCAACGCGTCACCTCGTGATTGACTTCCAAAAACGCAAACGAGAAATTGAGCTAGTCAACTCATTATATTTTCTTTAGTTCACCAAAACAAAAACGTGAATATACTTGTAGATAATCTTTTGTAGGTGCATAGTCCACGTAGTGGTAGATTTTTACAATGCGCATAGTAAATCCTTGGACGATGTCTTGGAATAAACTATAATTTATGCGTAATATTGTTCTATGTGATATAAAAATTAATATTTCTCCATCCTACAATTTACTTAGCTATTTCCACACACTTAATTATTATTATTATTATTTTTAAGAATAGCAACTCCAAAACCCTTCGTGTCATCGTGCGTGTTCTCATTAAACAAATAGCTCACAACCTTCACTAACAAGAAAACTAACAAGGCAATTACGCAACACCCCCTAGTGAACTAAAGTCATCACTGAGATCAGCCACTGCCAATTCCATTAATTATTATTACATAATCCGTGACCTCTGCACCATGAATAGTCATGCACAAATTTAAACATTTTACAATTTTCCCATGATAGAAGCACCATCCATTTAAAATACTAAAACGAAGCTTTCAGATTTAGACTTCAACTCTTCTTATTAAGGAGATTCCTTTCTTCTGGAAGGAGCCACAAAGGCGAGGCGCGTCTACGTGTGTTCATTTTGAACGCACGAACGAACACGTGCAACGTGTGAAAACACATAAAAAAAGAACAGAAAAAGCCAAATTACTAGAAATTCAAAAGACCGAATAAAAATCAACGCATATTGGGAGCGCCTCCTCACCTCACATATATAAAAACCGAGCCATTTATCATCGCACCCTTCAACATCTGCAACTCCACCCACCTTCTTAATAACCGTCGTTTCAATTCAGTTACCGCAACAAACCCCTCAAAACGCAAACGGAAACTCACTAAAATGCAAGCCGTTTCGGTCTCACCTTTGTCGTCGAAGTTTAGAGATTCTGCCGACGAGTTCGCGGAGGCTTCTGGAAAGTTTGAACACGATTTCATGGCCAAACTCAAAATCGATGAACACAAAAACGAAAACGAAGAGAAGCACAACGAAGATGAGGTAGAAGAAGATGAAGAAGAAGAAGAAGAAGAGGAAGAGGAAGAGGAAGAAGAGGAATTTAGCTTCGTGCTCGCGAATCCCGACGGTTCGCCGATCTCTGCCGACGACGCTTTCGACAACGGCCAGATTCGTCCGGTTTTTCCCATTTTCAACCAGGATCTGCTCTTCTCCGACGAATACGACCGCGGCGCCGGTGTCCGACCGCCGATAAAGGTCTTCGTCCAAGAGCCGGACAATTCTCCGTCGCAATCACCGTCGGAGGCGGCGGCGCCGGAGGGACCGTACTGCGAGTGGACTCCGAAGGCGGCGGTGAAGAGCAACTCGACGGGATTCTCGAAGCTGTGGAGGTTCCGCGACGTGAAGCTGCGGAGCAACAGCGACGGGAAGGACGCGTTTGTGTTCTTGAATCACGCGCCGCCGGCGAAGACGGAGAAGGCGAGAAACGTCGTTGTTAAGAATGTTGAGGCGAGGAAGGGGAAAACGACGGCGTCGTCGGCGCACGAGAAGCATTACGTGATGAACAGAGCGAGGAAAGAGAGCGATAAACGCAAGTCGTATTTGCCGTATAGGCAAGATCTGTTCGGGTTCTTCGCCAACGCCAACGGATTCAGCAGGAATGTTCATCCTTATTGAGATATCTTTTGTTCATCTAATTTAGATTCACAAATTTTATTTATTTGTATGTAAATAACTTAATGTTTGAAATTCGCCAACCTAAATGGGGAATTATCTCTTTCTATCATGTATATTTTTTTGTAGAGAAATGCAGTCAGCAATATTATTTTTCATATGTGCCTGGCGACGACGCTATCTTCCGTTAACGATTATTGAAATAAAATTAACTTGGTTATTAGTTGTAATTTAAATAAATTGATGCTCTGCGTAGAATATTTGAATGTTTATGTTTCCACACACATTTATTAGAGGATATTTTGTCTCAACCACTTCAACCGGAGACAGAATTAATATCAATGACCTGTCCAAGACGTCGGTGGATCCACCCTCTGCATGCGGCATAAATGTAAAGAGAAGCAGCAGTGGCAGTCGGAATCAGAAAAACAATGTTATGGGTGGTTGAGAGCTTGGGTTATTTATTTGGACCAAACTTACATACCATACAATTTATAGGTGATGTTTTTATTGTTTTTTAATCATAATTAAAGTTTTTTTTTTGGTAATTTATATAATCCTTAATACAAATCTTTATTTTATAAATTATCGAAATAAAATTTCAATTCTAATTGAAGAACAACAAATCTAACACCTATAAAATTCTATGTAAGTTTTATCCTATTTATGTACCATTAATATCTTACAGAGCAAGAAAGGAAATAGCCTACAAAAGTTTCAAAACATATCTCTTTAGCACACAGAGAATTGATACAGACATATTCCCACCACACTCAAATATAAATAAAATTAATTAATTTTTGTGCTAATTATAAAATTAATTAATATCATTTAATTTACAGGTGGCAAAGCGGGCCAACTTGCCCCACCCGACCAGCTATTAACTCGCCAAAAGCAGGGCAGGGCGGGTTGACCCGCCGGCAAGAAGTGGGTTGAAAAGTTGAACCCTCCCCGTTTAGTAGTGAGTTGGCGGGTTGGCCTGTCAAATAATAATGAGTGGGTCGATGGGTTGTACAAAGGGCGGGTTGGCGGGTCGACTTGCTAAAAATAAGTTGGCGGGTTGAAAAATGCGGGTTGGCGGGTTGACCCACCCCATTTTTTTTTATAAAAAAAACTCAATTAAATTTTTTTTTTTTGTTATCATCTAATTGAATTGGATTAAATAATTTTTATTTTAATACACGTTATATCACTTTGAATATTTGATTGTTTAACTTATAATTTTATTATTATTTTATTATACATTAAATATATGAAAGAGAAATTATATTTTTTCATTCAAAATTTATAAAAATAATTTACTTGAAAATAAATAACACATCTCATTCAAAAGTATGAGGGATTATATTTTTTAGTATAGCATTGAATTGTATTTAATTACAAGTAGAACTAACCTCAAACACATGTGTTATTGTTGTCATTATATTTGTTAGGATAACATTGCGAATGTGGAGTAGTATGTGTAGAGCATCTTTTACCTTTTTTTTTAATTAGTGTCTTTGGTACAATAACTAAGGAAGGAGAAAAAAAAAGTGGCGGGTTGCGAGTTGACCCGCCTAACCCGCGGGTTGGACCGCCGGGTTGCAGGTTGAGTGGGGCAGGTTAGCGGGTTTTACTGGCTTACTCGCCCCACCAAAAATGGCGGGTCTGCGCGGGTCAACCTGGCGGGTTGAACCCCTTTTGCCACCCCTAATTTAATTCTACTAATTATATTTAAAAATAATTTTTTTTCCTAAAGTGCCCTTCATAGGAACTTAGTATGAAGAATAAAAAAAATTCATTAAAAATAGAACTTCAATTAATTGAAGGGTATTTTTGGGATGATATTATTAAATAAGATAAAAATAGTTAAAAAATTACTTATATTTGAGTTCACTAACCCTTTTTTTTTTTTTTTTGCTTGTAATTGAGTCTGGAGAAAGTATTCTTTAAAGGTTTAATTATTCAATTAATCCTATGGTTACAAAAACTTTTCTTCTTATACTTAAAAACATCTTTGTTTTTAAACATACTATTTTTAATTCTTTTTAATTTCCACACATATCATTTTAATCTCCTTTAGTCCTTAGTCCTTACGTCAAGGACTAAAAGAAATTAAAAAAGACATGTATAGGGTCTAAAAGAGAATTTTTTACGTATATGAACTAAAAGAAAAAAAAATTGTAACTATAGAAACCAAATGAGCAATTAAACCTTCTTTAAATATATTTTTTAGAGTAAATAATCACAAATTATTATGTACTATTTATTTGATTTTTATAATAATTATTTTAAAAATCATACCTATCATAATTTTTTTATTAGTTAATAGTAGAAATTAAACTCAATTACAAAAGATATATCCAAAATAGAAAAGATTTTTATTAACGGTTAATTTTTTTTTTAGCGGTCATGTATAATAATTAAATTAATAAAGGTGTAAAATTTATTTGTTAAAAAATTATTTTATAATGAGTCAACATAACTAGTGGTCTCGAGTTCGAGTCCTGAGTATGCAACTATATTAAATACTTGGAAGAAGAGTCATAGTGGTCCTACTCGGTTTGAGCAGAATTGTCTCCAGTAGAGGATACCTATAGTTTATACCAAAAAAATTATTTTATATTATATCATTTACCAGTTAAGCAAGAGGCTATTTGTTAATGGTTCTATTAATAAATTGTTAAGAAAGAAATTTTCATGGTAGTTTTGTAAGGTAACTGCAAAAAAATAAAATAAAAATTTCTTATTAGTTTATTGATAAACTTACTTAAAAAGGTTATCTTTCTTAACTAGTGATACTATTGTCTAATAACCACTAAAAAAGGATTTTTTTTTTTTTTACCGTTTTGTGTTAGAATCACTAAAAAATATTGTAATTTTAAAAATATTTTGTTGTAACTTTTCATTATGTCCATAATTATAATACACAAAATCACAAATAGTATTTAGCATCTCGTTGGGGTTAGTAATGGGAGGTTTGGGTAATTTGCATGAGAACTTAGGTTCTATTCTCATTACTGCTATGTATACCACAAAAAAAAATACGCATACGATTTTAAGTTTCAACTTTTGTTGTTGCAAAATAGTATTTAGCATCCATATTTAATGTATGACTGTAATTCGAATGAAATTACTTTTGAAGAAAGATATTTTTGGAAAAGAAAAAATAAATAAAAATTTTAATTTAATTATATTTCTAGAATTAAAAAAATGTTATTTTTACAATTAGATTAACATTACACAAACAATACCTACTAGTATTTTTTTTTGTAACTATTGTACTTAGAGTCTTTGGCTTTTTGACAAAATTCTAATGTATTTTCACAAATTTTAGTCTTTTGAACTAATTATGAGACTAATCGTCGATTAGCTTACTCTAACACTTACTAGTATAATTCTAGATAACTAAGAACTTAATTCAATCATATTTACTGAAATTAAAAATATATTTTATTTTATTTTATTTCCTTTTTTCTCTCCGCGTCTCTCTCTCTCTCTCTCTCTCTTTTGGCAGAATATCTTATTTTGTCATCGCGAGTCGCATTATATTTTATCATTATCATTTTAAAGGTTTTTATGTTAGCAATAATTATGTTCACATCATAATAATTACGTTTACATTTATAATAATTAAATTCATATTACTATATTCACATAATATCTATCACAATTATTTTTTGCCATAAAATTATCTTTAACTAATAAAATGTAATAAAATAGTTAAATTAAAAAAATTAAAATTACACCACCTAAAATATTTTATGAAAATTGTTTAGACAAGAATATGTGATAATTTTTAAACAAATTAATCAACATTAGTTACATTAGTACCTCTTTAATTTCTTTTTATCTGTCTACTTAAAAGGATAGTACATAAAATAAGAAATGTAATTAATATTTTTATATATAATTAAGTGTATTTTAACTTCTTAAAACAAGCCTCTACTATTATTCTCCTCTCATTTATCACAACTATGTAAAATATTTAATAATTAAATAAAAATATAATTCAAAATAATAAATAATATTGCCAGGACAAATAAAAAAAATAACTTTTTTTCCAAAAGTGCACCAGATGTAAAAACGAAGAAAATAAATTGTTATGGTATAGATTGATAATTGTATGGCACTACGATCCTGGAACTTGCAACAGGAGCAGTGAGATACGATATCCGCGGATATGACATCACCTTTTATTCTTCTGCCTTCCTTCTTGGGAAAGGAAGAAGATTCCAATTTTCACATGCTTCATTCTGAAGTAATCACTTGGAAATAACAAGCTTTTTACGTCCAAAGTTTTAGGAAACCGATCAATTTTCATGGGATCCCTTCTGCCAAACTTTTTTTTTTGAAATATCTTACCAATCTTTCGGGTACAGTCAAGCGAAACATGTCCACAAACCACTTAGCGCATTATTTGGTCACGTTACGCGTCTCAAATTATTTGATCCGCGTTCTGTTCAAAGGTACAGAACCGAACATTAAGCAGAAGGGGTGTTCATAAGCCATTCACTCTCATTAACTTGACCGGCTCAAAAGGAATTCTGACGAGTTCGAATTTAACAAATTAGGCCCGAAGCATTTTTAGAACAAATTTGAGTTATACATTGCGTTGTCTCAATTTAGTCTAATATTATATGTTCTTTTAAAAAGTTTACATTTTTAAACAATTATGTATTGATAATTGGATAGTTTGTATAAAGTTTTAGATTTAAACTTTATTATTGTCTTTGTATACGCATAAAAAAAGTTGCATGGATTTAAAGCTGCATGAGGAGGCCCTCATTTATTTTTGTTAATGATAGCCTTCTTTTAGGAGAGTAATCTTGGAGGAAGCAGATTTTATTATCGAAACAATTAATATGTATGAGCTTGCTTTTGGACAGAGAGTAAACTTGGACAAAAAGAGCAATCTTTCAATCAAAATGTTCCAGCAAATAGTCAATATTATCCACAAAGGATGGGGGTCAAGGCTCTCAACGTCTATGACAAGTAAGGGTGAAAATAGGTTAGGTGGTCTGTTAGAAGCCTACGGCCTATTAGGAGCTTATGACTTAGCCTGACTTGATTCGTTTATTAAGAAGGCTAAGCTTCAGGTAAAAAAGTCAGGTCTTAGCCTTTAAAAAGGCCTATTTATATGCATATATATAATATAATATAATATAATATAATATTTTTATATTATATTATATATACATAATTATATACAATACATATATTACACATAATAATATAAAAAAATGTGAAATTGCTAATAGGCCTACTAGCCTTTTTATAAGTCTTAACTAAATAGGTTTTTAAACAAGCTTATAGGTCAAGCAAAACTTTTATATAAACTAGACTAGACCTTTAAGAAAGGTTTACAATAGATAAAAAATAGGTCAGACTTAAACTTTATATTTTTAATGAAGGTGAGGCTTAAGCTTACCAAAACTTGGCCTGACCTATTTTCATTCCGAATGATAAATATCTTGGCTAAATTTAAAAATTGAATATATATTTTTCAATAAACCAAGAAATTTTATTGATGCAAAATGTACCTTGCACAAGATGTGCTGATATGAATTCTAATTGTGGGAAAATCCAAAGGTAATTATATTCACTCCGTATTGTGGGAAGATCCAAGAAACCGAATACTAATTTAAATTTAGAAGACAAAAATTATAATTTTACCAAAGAAAAACCACGTAACTAAACGGATTCACCAAAAGTTAAAATAAAAATTACGTAAACTACATTATTCGAATTACTTCGACTGTTTAGCAGGTAATTAAACAAATGTAACCTTGGCGAAAAGATTTAAGCGATAAGTTAAGTTTTATTTGGATCCTGACGCATTTACCATCATTTTGTTTTTACTAAGAAGTGTCATTTCTTGTAAAATATTATTTCTTATTTATTTTGCTCTCTTGCCCCTAATTTTTTTATAAGCTAGTTTTTTTGTTTTTGTTTTTAAATGTTTTTAAAGTTAGTCACACCCACATATCCATGCAACATAGGTTGTGGCTTAAATTCGCGCTCGCCAGCCAAAACTGCCATGTACGTACTAGACGGTAGGAAAGTGTTCAGGTTGCGTAGGTTTCCATGGTGATACTCTGTTCCAACAAGCAAGCCGTCCAGATGATGAATAATCAATTTGAAAATGAGTAAAAAATTGGTATGTTTATACATTTAATTGTCAGGAGAATAAAATAAAGGGACAAAACTTGAATTCAGTACTCCAAGTTCTGTTGGTACTATTCTCTAATTAGAATTAGAATTTTACCTCAATAATTTGCATAATAAATTTTTTATTAAATGTCAACACGTATTATCGAAATAAAACTTCAACTCTGATAGAAAAACAATACCAACATTACTTATGGTACTGCATCTAAGTTTTGTTCAAAATAAAATGAAATGAAACATAATTAATGGAATAGAATAAATTTATTGTTTCATTGTTTGAATATTTTATCCCACATCCCCCAAATTGGAAGGGGAAAAAAATACTGTCTCCATCCCACATCTCCCAGATAAATTAGGAGAAGAAAAACAGGAGTATCGGATAAAACTAAATGAAATATTGAAATGTAGTATTCGATAAAATTGAATCAAATGTTGAAATGTATTCTACCACGTTTTATTTCATTTTGTCTTATTTTAAACAATCTAAAGAATGAAACCTTACATCATTCTATTTCTTTATCATTCCATTTCATGCTATTCCTTTTCCTCAATTCACATATATAAGATTCATGTAGCCAAAATATTATTCACGAGAATAATTAGATAGTCTGTTGCATCAATTTCTAAGTTTCAAACATGTGATGACTTGTTACAGCAACTTCAACCTTCTGGAATTTAAAGTGAACTTAATAAATAAATTCTGGGGCAAGAAGCTAGAAAACAAAGAAATCCTCGTTAATTTTATTTCCTAAAGATTTCAATTTAGTGTGGATAGTTGGCATCCAAAATAAATATGAACGTCCAGAGGGAAGTACTAAACCTGCCTTATTACATTAAAGCATTAAACCAAACATTACAACTGTTGTATATCAGCATTATTCTTTCAGGTGTAATAGAACATGTCTCTTGTAAGTTGTAATTATACTTGTATCTGTCATATGATACAGTGTGCTGTCATCAAAGTTATGTTTACCGTAAATCAAAGATTTCAAACCTTAGATTGGAGTTTTTGTACATATTGGAGCAGTGCTCATAGACAGGGTTGCCATTATCTGGTTCTTTGTGTGGATGAAATCCTGTTTCCTGGCAATTTTTCAGAATATTCATTCCTTCAGGTTCAGTTAGGCGAAATAGTCCACAGCTCCTGGACAAAATCACTAAATTTGAGTTCCCGGATGCTTTTATCAGCATATATTAGAAGAATTCTCAACACACAATTCTTTTGCTTCCCTAATAAACAACTAAAAGAATACAAATCACTACCCAACTAGTAAATTTATTGCATTCGTGGACTGCAACTCTTTCTTAAACATAGCATTTCTGGTACTGGGAAATAGGCTTATAGTGGTTCAAGAGAAGCTAGTACAAGTACTTTAGAATTATAGATCTACAGTAGGTTTATAATCCAAATCAGATTCAGCTGAACATATAAGTTGGCTTTATTCAAAATATCTTACATTCAATAAGCCCCCTTGTTATCTCAAATATGAAAATAGGATGCAATTATAAGTTATACGAATTACTTTTAAAAAGAAAAGGAAGAAAAAAAGAAGACAAAAATGACAAGTAGAATAGAGTAGATATCCAAGTTTTAGGTGAAAGACAACAGTTAGTATGCTAGTGCAAAGATAACTCCAAGAATTGGTGAGAATTCGTCCATGCTGTAGAACAAGAGACAGTAGGTAGACCTTATGGTATCATTTGGTGCTAAGACAATGGCAAATGCCTCAGGAATCATCACCTGATCAAATTACACACCAAACTGTGAGTCCAAACTTGGTCTGCAAAGGGAAAATAGAATGAAAATATATTTCAAGTAAAAATCCATGGTAGTTTTAATACTAGGGTTGATTATAACTATCACGTGAAATCCATTTGAAGTTATTTTGTTAAAAGAAATATTTTATACTTGTACTTTCTTAAATTATAGATAGGCTTAAATATGTTTTCAAATTATTTTGTTAAAAGAAATACTTTGTACTTGCACTTTCTTAAATTATAGATAGGCTTAAATATGTTTTTTATTCCTTAAATTTGGGGTAAGTTTGTTGTTGGACCTCCAAATTTAAAATTAATCTTTTAAATCCTTGTAATTTGAAAAAGCATATTTTAGTCCCTCTATCCAAATGCCATTAGTAAATCTACTACACAAAACTCACATACTACTGATTCTGCCACACAAAATCCACTTACTAGTGTCTCTATTAGTGAAAACATCATACCAAACTCAGTTGATACTACACAGTTGACTCAATCTGTCCCTGTCAATGATGCTACCTGTGGTCCTGAGAGACTAAAATAGGTTTTTTTTCAAATTATAAGGACTAAAAAGATTAATTTTAAATTAGGGAGACCAAAAACAAACTTATTCCAAATTTAAGGGATTAAAAACATATTTAAGCCATTATAAATAGATAGATAGATATTACAATTCTACTTTAATCATCAACTTTAGCGAAAAGAATTAAACATGCATGTATTATCATATACAGTGATCTTCTTAAGTTCTTATCCCTAACCATAATGGCCCTAATCATTGATTGCCACCAAAATCATAAAGGTTGTTCTACAAAATCTTTTTATAAATTCTCTTAGAATATCTACTACTCAATGCAACCATGGTGCAAATGAAAATTTTGATTAAATTCATTGGATAAAATGTCATGCAACTTGTATGCTTAAAGGAGATAACCATAATACTTTAAATGCCGACACAAGTTGACAATAGTTGAAGAGTTGAATAAAGAAATGCTTTTAGAAGAAAAATGTGTAATAACACAAATACTTAGACCAATCACCTGGTAGGAATATTGAGTGTGCAGATCCACCGATGACATGAAACAACTTTGAGAAGGATGTGTCTGAAAATGTGTCGGAGAGACGAGAAGTCAAACTAGGAGGATATTGTCTTCTATAAGGATTTATGATCTGAAAATAATTTGGCCTCTAGTGATACCTAAGATAATACCAGCGGTATATATTTTGATCAAAGTGGATAATCACAGAGAAGAAGGGAAAAACTTCCATAGATGGATAAAACCTCCTAGTATGCTTTAGTACTTACCACGCCTAGAACAATAATTTTGGACAAAGTTGCCACCCCTAATTTTATAGATTGCCAAGTGGTGTTGACCTTTGGCACCCCTTTCCAACTAAGGGATAACCTAACCAAAACAAGTTTGATGATCAGTTTTAAATTTAATATCTCAACCCTGTTTGTTTAAGATGTTTGTTACTGCAACCTCGCGTTTATGTAAAGGAACATTTGTCTTTCTTTGAGAATTATGGTTTCAGACCACTTTGAACACTGAGATGTGGTGAGATAGATCTCATCTAAACATACTGTTCATTTTTGGGTTTCATTCCCAATCTGATGATGTTTTCAGCCCAACCTAATTCACAAAATCCAAACCAACCCAATCATTAAGTTAGGTCTGTTTGAATTGATACCCCCCCTGCCCCAAGCCCCAACAAAAACCTCACCCATCCAACCATGACAGAATTGATTTGTAAAGTTCCCTGAACCCAACCAGCAAGCACCCCTACACTTAATTAGCATGGAAAAAAAGGTAGGAAAACATACATGGATCCATCCCACAGGATAAAGGGATCTTTCGTTTAGAATTTTGAAAACTTCCTCTTCATTTGTAGCTTGACACTGTGATTCAGTGCAGCAAGTTAGCAACAATCAGTAATAAAACCATGCTCGAAAATATGTGCTAAAATATTGTAAAACCATAGGTTAGAAGAATGTAAGACTGCAATCCCGATACTAACAGAATTGGAAGCTGATTCCTGCTTTGGTATGATCAGGGTAGTCATATAGAGGGTTCCCTTCTCCTGGATAATTGAAGGATATAATCATGTCAGTTTCAAATTCTGTAATGTGTTTGATCAGACCATGTTCTTCATTTCTTTTCCATAAAACACAACCTTGGCAGATCTAAATCTATTAAATACCATTAACAAATAATTAAAAACAATCATACAAGATATAAAGTACTAACACATTCTGCTTTCCTTAAAACAAAAGCAGAAATAAACATGACAAGAGTACATACATATGACTGATACAAGCGAGGAAGGGGAAGAGAGATTTTGGTTGTAACATTGATTAAATGAGGGAGCCAATCTTGCTTATTTAAAATCTATATAGAAAGACCCAAAAGAAGGAGTAATTATGCAGGAGGTATGATACACTGCCCTTTTGTGGAACTTTTCTGATAATAATACCATAATCTGATACAGCTAGCATCTCTATATTCATAAAGCCTTTAAGATCACAAGCAAATTTGACAAGACGGCCAAAGGCAATAGTTACGGTTTAACAATGATTCTTACAAGATAGGCACCAAGTATACCACAAGTTTCCAGATCCTTTTCTGTATTTTCTTTAGCAAGATCAAGAAAGTCCTCCATTAACCGCATTGACTGGAAAACATGAAATGAATACTTATTAAACAAAACATAAACAGTCTGCAATAGTTGTTGGCTCTATGATGTTAATTAATTATATAAAGGAAGAGTCCATCAGTGCCACAAAATTGAACGTGGACAATTTTGATGTTCAATGTGAGGTACAGACATGCAGAAGCAGTAGGGGTTCTTACAATATGAACATCCCGTATGGTCTTAGATGAGGTTGACTCATTATCTGACTTTGAGGATCCATCGCCTGAATTAAAAGCTGTAATATGAGAATTTTGCGCATCTTGAGGCACTGTCTCCACAAAACACAAGGCAGGGGAAGGCCAGGACTGAGTTACTTTATGAAGCAAGAAGTATCTGTTGGCTGTCTTAATAGGCAGCTGGTTTACAAACCAGTGAGCAGCAACTAGTACTCAAGTTTCCTAATTGGAATGATGAAATCCCAGATGGGTCCACATCATTGACACTCAAGCTGCATCCCATTCGAACAGAACAAATTAATATTGTATGTTAAAATATTATATTCTAATAACACTGACAATCTGTGCAGGCTTCGCGGATTGGATTGGATCGGTTTTGAAGAAAAAAACCATTCAATCCAATTACTTTCGGTTTTGTTAATTCATTATCCAATCAGTTTGGTTTAAAATTTAAATCTAATCCGATCCAATTTAAAACGGTTTGGATTGGATCAGTTTTTGGTTTTAATCTTACTATTTTTTTTTTAAAGAATTAAATAAATAATATGATATATAATAAATATATTAATGAGTCATTATATAACTAATATTTCAAATATGATATATAAAAAATATCAAATATTTCATTAATGAGTCATTATATAACTAATACTAATAATACTCTTCAAATATATATTGTTAAAAATAAACTTACACAATTTGATAATTATGTTTATGTATCTTTACTCAAATAGTTACTAAAAAACTATTTTTAAATAAATATATTTTTTATAAACAAGTATAATTTACGTGATAAGTTTACAAATATATAAGAAATAAAAACATAAACATGAGTGATATTAAAAATTACAAGTGAAAATATATATGCATGTATAAGTTCGGTTTGGATTGGATTGGATTGGATCGGTTTTCAAAATCAAATTTGAAATCCAATAAAAAATTTTGGTTTTTTTGATTTTTGATTTTTTCGGTTTTCGGTTTTCGATTTTTAGATTGGTTTTTTCGGTTTTTATTGGATTGGATTAGTTTATGAACACTCCTAGGCTGCAGGCTCTTCTAGGAAACTCAGAAAAATCATACATATTCTCCCTCCTCGAACCATAAAAAGATGAAGAAATAGAAGATGTTGAATATTATATTAATACCTTTGAAAACTGGCTTTCTGATGTATCACAATTTCTAACCTGCCATAGAAACTAATATAAATGACAAAGACCAACAAAGGTAATTTAAAAAGACAAAAGGGGGGTGGGGGTGGGGGATGTGCAGCTTTACCTTCTTATTACTTACATCCTGTTCTTCATTAGACCGTTTGTACATCTGAGAGATCAATAGTTGAACAATCAATTGTATACATTTCAAAAGCTCAAAACTCCTTAAAAATAGACAATCTTACACTAAAGATACTTTTTCTTTTATATCAATCACATGTATTTTTACAGATAATCCTCCTTTCTCAGCCCAAGGCTAATCCCTTCATGAGCAGCAGAATTCAAACCTACAGAAGGCACCAATATGTTGCTAGCTACGAGATCCAAATTAAAACCACTCTCTAACAAATAAAATAAACTCATGCAACACAATCAGAAAGAGTAACTGGGAAACGGTGGCTCTGCTTTTTCAAGTATAAATGAATAGTGAAACCCTCTATTTGCAAAACTATTCAGTTTGCCAAACCTCTCACAAATTCCCCCTCTTTCTTGTTTTGATCTGGCACTCTGTATATCAGATGAAACTAAGGAAAAGGATCGATATATGTTACCTTGTCAGTGAAAATTTTCTTTCATCAACTGAGATGAATGATGCTGCTGGGATACATACACGTGGACCTTTGAGAGAATCTGCCACTGAATCAACCAAAAAGGAGATCAACCCCTATCTTTCCTAGACAAGGCAAATATAAATATTATAAAGTTCATCTACAATTTTCAAAAGACTGTACATAATCTTAATGCTGAAAGTTGCATTGTTCTATAAAAAAATAATTACATAAATCTGAACTGCCGAATAGATAACTGCGCAGCATATGGTTCCATTTAAACAATGACATTATCTGTCACGCCAAAACCCACGTGGAACTCCAACATGGAGTTTAGTGTAAATTAAGTTTAGCATATTTTTAGTTGAAAGAATTAATTCCCCCTCGCCCCCCTTCCCCTACATGTATCCTCCGTGGGATTAATTTTTATACATTGTTAATATAAAAATTTTATTCTATCAACTAATTAGAAATTATTATTGATATTACTTTAGATATTGTTATTACAAAAAGATTTTAATAATCATGTACTGTCAATGTAAAATTTTTTATACTATCAATCAATCAAAAATTACAGTTAATATGACTTTTAAGATATTTATTATAAAAGTCAACAAACTTATTATACATGATAGTTTGTGATTGGATAACAGTGTAAAACTATTTTACACTATTAGTACATCACCTATTTTCTCTTATAAAAATTAACAAACTTATTATACATTTGTGATTAGATAACAAGATAAAAATTCTTCACACTGTCAATACATATACATACTATTTACTCATTTTCCTTTAAGGAATCTTGTTTAAGATATTGTCAAACACTAAATATATACATCTCTCTCAACTAGGATTCATATCTTGACTCGTCAAGATGCTGTGGATACCAACTTCCCAAGTTAAACCTAATTCCATTGGTTGAACGTGTTAATTTTATCATTGTGTAACGTTTCAAATTTGAATAAGAGAACATTCCGTATAGTACATGTAATTTTAAGCTAAAATGAGTATATTTTGTGATTTAATTATAGTAAGTGTTTCAACTTTTTTAATAAATGTCAAATAAATAATTTGATTTCTTAAAAAATTTGTGATTAGTTTTCAAAATTGAAATCACGTTTAACATTATATTAAGTAGTGTTTTAGCCTGTTTATTGTACGTGACAAATATTTATTTTAAATAATTAAACTTCATAATAAATAAATATTTTAATATATCAATTATATTATAATTAAATTTTATAATGAATAAATATTTTTAAATATATAAATCATATTTTAAATTTATAATGACTAATTTAAATTGTGATATAAGGTTATATATAACTATTGACAATATTTAAAAAATGTTAAAATTTAATTTAGAGATAGATAAAATATGGTAAATTGAAAGTAATAAGCAGTTAAGAAAATCAGGTATATAGATATAAATTATAAAAAGAAGGGTAGTTTGTGATGGTTAAAAGAATTTTTTTTTATTTGTTGTGAGACTAGTATTTGAAATGTGGCTCTAAAAGATAGAAGACAAAAATGTTGAGAATATATGATTAGGAGATGAAAGTAAGAATTTTACTATCCAAGTTATATATTCTAATAGAAATAGAAATGTTAAAAATACAAAAGAATTAAAATGATAAAATCTAGCTAATTAAGAGTTACATCATTCCAAAGTTTATGTGAATTGACCATTAACATTACGTGAAAAATTAATCATTATCAAAATAATAATTTCATGTTGTCCACCTATAGATACAGATTATAAAAGAAGAATAGTTTCAGATAATTAAGACAATTTGTTTTACTAGCTGTGAGACTAATATGTGAAATGCAACTATAAAAGAGAGAAGAAAGAGAATGTTGAACATATATAATTAAGCGATGAAAGTGAAAATTTCACTCTTAATTCAATTTGTACATTCTAATTTATAATATAGGAATATATATGTTAAAATTCGAAAGAATTAAATGATAAAATCTAGCTAATTAAGAGTTATGTCATGCCAAAGTTTATGTGAATTAAACATTAAAATTATGTGAAAAATTAATCATCAAAATTAAGCATTGTCAAAATAATAATTTCATGTTGTCCACCTAATTACTTTCAATTCATAACAACTGCGCGCATGACATAAATTTAAATTAAGATTTATATTAATAAAAAGTTTATGATTTCTTTATAAATAAATTATTTTTTATATTTGTGATTTGATCTAACATTAAAATATAAAAAGTCCCCTTACCATAAACATTGAGAAAGAATTGAAATAAATAAAATAGGTAATTTACAATCCCTGAAAAGGGAAAAAAAATTAACAATATGTTTGGAGCATAAACAGAATAGTATTTGGGTTGAGACAAACAAGAAGAATATATTATTTCGAATTCCTTTTTTTTTATTTAAAAAGTTCTAAATAAAGGAAGAACAAATCATTTTAAATTCATTTTTCTACATATCTACAAACTTCCAATTTAGAAAACTTGTTTTCCTTCTTCTAATCCCCTTTATGTGGTTACCTTTCATTCAAACAATACAAGTAATATAGAAAGTAAAATCAGATAAGTAAGCTAACAGGCAAACACAAAATCTATGCAGGCAACGATGAATGGTAAGTTAATTTCTGCTTTTATATATACGTTACATTATTCGTGTAATATATTTTTATAGATTTTTTTTTATGACTCACTTCTCTTATATATATATATATATATACCAATCATCTGATTTTATATATTTTTTTCTTTTTATTTCTCTCTATATTGTAAAAAAAAAAAACTAGGACAATAAACCTGTGCTTTGCACAATAATAAACAACACCGGATATAAATGCATCAACAAAAAATAAAATTCTAAAAAAACAGAAGCGGGGAAAAATAGTATTAACGCTGTGTTTGGTAGAGATGAGAGAAATAGAGGGAGAGGAAGTAGGTAGAAGAGAAGAGAAGAGAAGAGAATAGGTAAGAAATAGAGTGAAAATAGAGGTTATTTGGTTGGAGAGAAGTAGAGAAGAAATAGAGTAAAAATTTACTTTTTGACTTTTGGGAATTTAGAATAAAAAAACAAAATTATACTTATACCCTTATTTTTTTTTAATTAAATTATTTGCAAAAAAATGTAGAAATACAATTATGCTATATATATTTGAATATGGATTTACCATATTTGAATATATGGGGGCCATATATTCAAATATCCATATATTGGAATATGGAATTCCCATATTCCAATATATGGTCATATATTCAAATATGGGTTTATCATATTCGAATATATGGCTCTCATACATTCGAATATGGTAAAGCATATTCGAATGTATAGGGGCCATATATTCGAATATGGTAAACCCATATTCGAATATATAGCATCGTTGGAGACAAATAAAATAAAAAAGCTCGGGGCATTTAACGGAAAAAGATAATTTTTTAGCATTTTTTCGCAAAACTGAGCAGACTAAATTCGATATGGGACCCACACTAATTTTAAAAATTTTACACCACTTCTACTCTACCAAATGAATGGAAATAGTACACTTCTCCGCACTTCTTTCGTCTTCGTTGCACTTCTGCGCTATTTCTTGCTTACCAAACGCAATGTAAATGAGTAACACATATAGAGACATTTAGACAAATTTAATATAACTATTAATTATACAAATATATATGATGTATAAATATAATATCTCTAAATTATATTTAGGTAACATTTTCCTTTCGTAAAACAAAAAAAAAAGTTATTAATATATAAATTATATAAAAATAACACAACTTGCAAATTTTTAAATGAAGTGAATAGTATAAAAAAGAATTAAAGTGTTAATTTTTTGCGTATGGATAGAATCATGATCATCACGGTGACGTGGTACTCTATGAATTGTTAATCTGCAAATCCAAGACAGAAGATTTTGGCCCATACGAATAAAATTAAATAAATAAAATTCTGGACGGACTACTTGAAAAGCATACACACATCATTCAAAATGCATTACATTACAAATTGACAACGGCGTCAAATCATATTCACAAAATATTCTATTTTTTCGGTGAAAACATTTTATGCAACATTGATAGGATAGTTTTATATATAGTCACCTCTTTTTGTGGCTTGAGGACACACATGATGTAGCTAACAGTCTTCACTCATATTGGCTGTGAGAAATGAGATAAGGAAGCTGTGTCCATTACAACCCCAGAGCTACCATTAACTTACCTTTCGCTTTCTTTATCCTTTTGGTCGATGGTTACCTTCAAATTCATTTTCATTCTCCTTCACCTCTCTTTGTGGATCGCCATGGCCTTTTGAACTTCTTCACCTTTTTCTTATGGCATCCCCACTTGTTGGTCCAATGCTGCAGCAAGCAGCATAAACACTTGACAGTTTAGCCATTCTTGCTTTCATTTTCTTCAGTAACAATTTCATTCACAGGGCACGGTAGAACAAAGTCCAGTCACCCTAGTCAAATTAGCTACCCTTTTGGTACCTTCTTTAATTTCCTCCCCCATCTCCAACTAATTTGTCAAAATCTGCATTACTTGAAGGTTAGAACTTAGAACTTTCCCAATTTTGTGGTTTAAAATATATATATATATATATATTAGCTGTGGAATTGCCTTTCCATTTTCCAACGATGTGCTGTCATGTCACCTAATTATTAGAATTTTCCTGCTTTTGGCACCCATAGAAATTATTTTTCACCGCTTTCTCGTTGGACAGGGAATGTTTTTTGTTCTAAAGTAACTTGATGTTAATAGTACAATGGACAGGGAAAAACATACTGATTTCCTTGATAACGTTCAATAGCAATTTTCATGTGCTAATAGTACAACTTCAATTTCCAAACATAACTTGATGTTGCTCTTCCTTGATTATCAATAGCAATTTGCCTACTTATTGGAGTAATAAATTGAGATGATTGATTTGTGTGTGCATGGCAGGGGGAAGAGGATCCTGCAGTGCAAAGAGAGTCATGGCTGGAGCATTAAAAAAGTGCATGATGCTGTGTTGCACGAGCAAGATTGTCTCGGTACGTTATTCATTTATTAAATCATGCTTCAATTTTCATGTCTATCTTGCATTTTTTCTATATATATATATATTTCCATCACGTACGTGTGGGTGGGAAAAGATTCTTTTGTATGATTACATTAACGTTATCTATATTTCAGCATTTCAACCCTTGATCTGACCCTTTCAATTGAATAAAAAGGATAACGAAAAACAAGTACTTACTTGGAGTGAGGTTAAAATTGATAAAACTTGAAATTTGTAGTCTCTATTGTGTTATAACTTATTCTACTAGAACCGACCCAATGCATATGTAAGTTTAAAGGAAATTTAAAAATGAAACACTTTTAAACTAACAAAAGTAATTTATTAATTTCCTAAGACGTAAGGTAGTGTTTCTTTTTATTTTGAAAAAATATTTATAGTTAATGATAAGAATTTTAAAAATTAAACTTAAAAATTATTTAATAATTTTATAATATTTTAGTTTAAAAGTTATTTTTTAAGTTAAATATTATTGAGTAATGTAATTTTGAATCTTGAGATTTGAAATAAAGGAGGAGAATAAAAACTCCTGAAATTAACTTATTTAAAAAATTATTTTATGTTTTTCTTCATACAAAAAATTCATTTTATTTTTTAGTGTCTTTATAAAATTGTATTTGACACGATTTATCCTTTTAACGAGAAGCCCAAAGAAAATGGATTAATTAGTAGCACGAGCAACATTTTCTTAAAAAAAATAATAATTACTCTTGGTAGGTTAATATTATTTATTAGGTAATTATTAAATTTTTAAAAATTAATAGTATGTACAAATATTTTTGAGAGCTTAAAGCGGGGGGCTTTATCTGCTTTAGCATAGGACTTTTTTGGTAACTAATACATAAGTACCTCTATAATCATTCTTAATTTGAGTCTTAAATAATGTTTTAGCTTTCACGAGTTTCTGAGATTCAAATTACCTAAACTTTATTTTATTTTTTTTCAAAAAAAAGGTACAGCCAAAAGAACTTTTAAAAGTATATAAATAACTTTAAATTTTTATATAAAAATATATAATATTATAATTTATTCATTTCATTATCAATTCTTATATATTAAACTTAGGTTTTCATTCTTATGGGTTTCTTTTATGTGTTTTTTCTCTTTGTCAAATATACCACGTATTTTTCTTGTACATCAAGCATCTCACATTTTGTCATTTTTTTTTTCCAAATATTATTGTTTAAATTTAATTAATCATAATTTATCTAGTTGTTAATACCAAAACTTTTTATATGTATAAATCTATAACTCATATGACACACATATGTCAAGGCCAAGGGAGGCAACAAGTCAACTACTTTGAAAATTAGTCGTATAAAGGGGTTAAATCTAGTAGAGTACTTGAAATTCAAACTTATCTTGTAAAAAAACTTACGTTTAAGTTTGAATAATCTATTTATTCAAGCCTAATTTAAAGCTTGGGTTTGGCCGGTTAGAAGAATGTGAATGTTAATTTTGACTAATTTAATTCATTAATCACTTCATTATTTTTTTTTCTATTTATTAAATTCACTGTTGTCAATATAACCACCATGGTTATTACTAAATTGTCATTGTCATTGTTGTTGTCATCATACTACTATTATCATTATCAATGTCACTAGTACTACTAGCTAGTCCACCAATGCTATTGTTTTGAGGGAGAAGTGAGCGAATGAGAAAATGAGGAGTAATTACTTTGGTTTCAAAATTAAAAACTAAAAATCATGAAAAATAAAATTTGGTTTTAACATACAAATTGCAAAACCTAAAACTCACAGCCAAACTAAACAAACATGTTAGCTTTTGGTTGTAAAAATAAATTATTTAACTTTCTCATCTCTCCTAAAAAAACCCATATACAAAGTTGGAATTACAAATTGAGAAATATTAGTTTTATATAATTACTAGTACTTTAACTCATATAATATATGGGCAACTTTCATATTTTATTAATATTTTTAAGAAAATTAAAAAATCAAATATAAAAGATGATGTACATTAAAATTTAAATGAAAGCATTTAGGCTACGTTTGGTACAGCAAAAATAGTGGGGAAGAGGAAGGAAGAGAGTGGAAGCGAGAAGAAGTTGATTGTTTGGTAGGATGGAAGTGTGAAGAAATTTTTAAAAAATATGTGGGACCCATCCTAAAATATTTCCGCACAAATTTGAGAAGAAAAGCGAAGAAATTACATCAAGCTTCGCACCATCTGCATATATTGGCCCTGTGACCCGTTGTTGAGGCAAGTAAATTGATTTAGCCTCAAACAAAATTGATTTACTTGCTTTTGCTTCATTATATTATTATTATTATTATAAATAAAAACATAATAATAAAATAAATATTATTAATAATAATAAAAATAATATTATTAATAACAATACAAAAATATTAATGATAAAAATAAATAATATTAATTAAAATAATATTAATTTTCACTCTATTTCTTACATATTTCTCTTCAACCAAACAATTTTAATTTTACTTTATTTCTCACCTATTTCTCTTCTCTTCTCTTCTCTTCCCTTCTTTCCCTCTGTTTCTTTTCTCTCTACCAAACACACCCTTAAAGGATAATAAATTTTTTAATTGTTTGTTTATTATAATTTAAAATAAAATAAAAAATTCGCGTGAATAGTATTAAATAAAAAGAAATTAAAACTTTTGTAATATTAAAAACATTTACCATTACTTTAACGTATTTTGAATAAATAAAAATAATGTGAATAATATTAGATAATGATAAATTTCATTTTTGTATTGATATGAAACTTTTTAATTTATTGATAAATTTTTTATTATAATCTTTATAATTTAATTTTTTTTATAATTTTAAATTAAATTAAATAAAAATTCACATGAAAATAAGGAGAGCAAGAGAAAACTGTGCTACTAATGCATTGTGAGTGGAAATCACATTCAAAGAGAGAAGAGAGAAAATATAAATAGTTTTTTTTTTTTTGAAGAAAGAAAAAATATAAATAGTTAGTTGAGAAAGTTGAAAAAGCGAGAATCCACTCTCTTAATTATATACTCTAATTTATATAAAGAATAAATCTCATGAAATTGAGTATTAAAAATTAAAAAAATAAAAATCAAATATCATAATTAAAATTACAAGGTTCAATTCCATTTTTAAACTTCAACTCTATAATTAATTTCATGCTCTAAACAAATACTTGAAAATTTTTCAAATCTCAGTTGGAAGCCATTTATACATATATAGAGAGAAGGAGATGAGTACTCCAGGACAAAGGCTTGCTTGCTGTCAGATTTTTATGACTAAATTCTAGATTCATTTGATAAATAAAATTTTTATCTATTACATATAATATTTTTTGTAAATATAATATAAATTCAACTCTGATTATCATTTCTATATTATTTTCGCTCATTATTAGAATTCACACATTACTAACATCGGAATCGCGTCAATATTCAACAACTATGTTCAACAGCATCAATTGCCATTAATTACATTGAAAACTCGATCGTAATGGCTAATTGCGATTAAATTGTCCCATCACTTTCTCTTCTGATGTTCTATCTCAATTAAGTCAACTTTCGAAATAAACTACTCTCGTCACCATCTAATTGAGGAAGTGCTGACTCATAGTCGGTCGTCACAACCTCTCAGTTCCCACCACGTGTTATCCACCAAGCTTCTATTTTGGGTGACCCTACCCAAAAACAAAAAACTCCATTCCACTTCCCTTGTTTTTCTAATCAATTACTAACACTAATTTAATGTTCGAACCTTTCCAAACGCAGCTAATGCCGGTGTTTAAAATAGCAAAATTTAGATGCAGTTTTTCAGTGTTGTTTTTTAATTAAAATTAGAATTTTTGATCATTTTTTTTAATGATTTTTAATGTAAATTTATATGTAAGATTTTAATTTTAATTAGAAAACAATACTAAAAGTATTAAAAGAACTGCTTCTAAATTTTATCTTTTAAAAATACAGCTTGCAGTTGCTCCCTTTTGAGCTTAGTAATATATAAGCTTAATGCGGTAAAATTAAATTAAAACATAAACTATATAATTTTGTATATAAAAGATTGTAGTATAAAATTTATTTTGCTTAAATAAATTTCAAAAAAATAGTTAAAAGTGATTTTGTTTTGTAGTAAACGTTATTGAAGTAAAAGTAAAAAATATAATTTTTTAAGAAAGAGAATTAAAACTTGTTTTGAGTATAAATAAAAACCAAATATATGTATTAAATTATGCTTTTTGAAATCATGAGCTATTTGATTGAAAATAATACATAATAAATTAACCATTTTTTATATCTTTAGCATTAATATCTTGAGTTTAATGATTATGCACTATCCATGTAAAAACTTTTACATTGTCAACCAATCACAAATTATAGTTGTTATGATTTTTAAAGTAATTATTATAAAAGTCAATAAACTTACCATACATGATAGTTTATAATTGAATAATAGTGTAAAATTGTTTTACACTATCTGTGCATAATCTATTTCTTCTAATATCTTTATATATTAAATATTAAAAATTTTAAATTAGTATTTTTTTAAAAAAAAAGTGTAACCAAACATTTCTAATAACTTTTTTTTATCAAATAAATTGGTTGACTAACTTATAGATTATCTAATTGTCTTATCAAAGTTAAATACACACATAAACTCATTTATCAAATATTTTAATTTTATTCAAATAAACTTATAAATTAAACAAATAAATTATAAGTTAATTGAAATAACTTGTTAAATATATTTTTTTCTGTATTTAGTGAACATAAAAGGAAAAGGAAAGAAATTGGCGAGAGAGAAACTAAAAAAGATAATGAAATGTGCTTGCTTTAGCCAAAAAAATTGAAAACTGAAAAGTGAGAAAAAAAGGGTGTCCATGTATTTTTCATTCTCTATGCATATGGGTAAGAGAGCTAGTTTTTTTCTTACTTTCCACTTATGCCATTTTGGACCACTTTCAAGGGGGAAAAGACTGTTCTTAAGAAAGCAAAGGCAGTCCATGTCAACGTGAGAGAGTGGAGAACAACAGAGAAAGGATCCTTTTATACTAAATAAAAAACTAAAAACAAATTAAAATTAATTTTATCAATATTATATTATATAGAAATGTTAACAACAAACTCTTTAATACCCTCTTACTTATACACTCTTTATTACTGGTTAAAATTTATTAAAAAAATACCAAATTTGATAGGTCTCACTTCTTATTCAACAGGCTTTACTTATAATTTTGTAATTTTCAATAAGTTTCAACTAATAATTTCCAAAAAAATGTTAAAAAGTGTGTTGGTAACAATCTTCTATATTGTATTATCGCTTTTTATACTAAAAAAACTAAGGAAATAGATTGGGCCTTAGCCCTCCGGTGTAACAAAATATAATATTAACATTACATTGCAAATATCATATTTTTCAAGGACACAGTTATTTATTTAAGAAAATGTCATTTTCTTTCTATCTATTTTTATTTGACTAAATAAGTAAAAAAAAAAAAAAGCATTTCACTTTTTTCCTTTTATTTCTCTTATATAATTTATTCCTCTTTTATTACTTTCTTTGTATCCATATTTTTATTTTTATTTTTCTATTTTTATTTTCTTTTTAAAATCAAATAAAATGTTTGTGTTGTTGGCAATTAATTAGACCCGTGTTGAGTGGCAGACCGAACGTGAGTCCTAATTCCCCTCTGGCCTCTACACAGCCCATAAAAACTAGACAGCCATAGTCATATCTGCATATCATATCACAAACACATACACACACTTCCTTATTTTCCTCCAAATCTCAGCAGTACCGCGGGCACAGAAAACACAAAAGGTACATACACATATGCTACGTCTTCTTTTCTTCGTCCACCAGATTCAGATCACGCAATCCACAATTCGCGTCAACAGCGATTGATTAATTTCCGCTAATCTCTTTGTTTGATGATCAATCAACGTTGACCTGTAAAAAACATACTAGTTATTGATCGATTATGATTTTCACTATGTATGTGTCGTAGAATTATTAATTATATGAAGAGATTCGTGCGTTGTTTTGAATTTTGATGTTTGGATTTAACTGAATCCATTGTGTTGTTTGTGTTACTTTGGGACCAAAACAGAAGGAACAGATGGCAGGAGAAGCATACGAGGAAGCCATCGCAAGTCTGACCAAGCTTGTCAGGTAATTAATTCAGACAAACATTACTGTCCTTTTCTGTCATTTCGCTGCGTTTCCTTTCACAAACTCACGACCACGTAATGATAGAGCGTTTGAGAAGGAGGTAGTACGTGGCGTGGTTCGGTCGTTCCTTCTTCTCATGCTGCGGGGCCCACGCCACCTCGTACGCGTTTCGGTTTCCGTGCAATGTAACGGTTTCTGTTATTTTTTGGTAGTGAGAAAGCTGACCTCGGTGGTGTCGCCGCCGCAAAGATCAAGGACCTGACGGCGGAGCTTGATGCGGCCGGTTCAAAGCCGTTTAACCCGGAGGAGAGGATCAGAACCGGTTTCATCCACTTTAAGAATGAGAAATTCGAGTACGTCTCTTTTCTCCTTTGTTTTCTCCTTCATTCATCCTGGACCTATAGAATTAGGAACTTTCTCGATTGAAATTTGTCATATTATAAAGATAGAGTAGGTTTAATTACCATTCTGACTCTTATAGTTATGTAAATTTTATTTTTTGGTTCCTATAATTAAAAATAATTCGTTTTAGTCTCTGTAAATATATTTTTGATATCAATTTGGTCTATACCATTTTGAACCGTTATAAATTGAATAAAAAAGGTCAAAAAATGTCAATTTGTAGCCCTTTTTCATTGTCAATTTTTATTTTGTGATGGTTTTCTTTCACAGAATTAAGAATTAAGACACACTTGACGACAAGAATCAAAACAGTATCAAAAGTATATGTATAGTGACTAAAAGATATTATTTTCAACTATAGGAACGAAAAGTAAAATTTACGTAACTATAGAAACCAAAAAGGTAATTAAAACAATAGAGTAAATTTTTAGTACACCGATAACCATAGTACCTACATGACAATTTATTATTATAATTAAATAATATAAGAATCTTGAATTTTGCACCCTAAACTCAAGAAGAATAAGATAAGAAATTTTTACAAGAAAATCAACAATTCATATTGTAATGCATTCATGATTTTTATTATGCATGTATATATAATATATATTGAGAATTAATTTTTTCATCAACAATTAAAATTATTTTGTTTTTTGGTGTACTTTGATATATTTTTTGGTGTACACAACTGAAATTATATAATTTACTTTCTAAAATAAATAATAATTAAATTCAAAATATTAATGTAAATTAATGTACTTTATATTGTTAGTATATTCTAATTAAATTTTTATAATTAATGTATCATTGAATAAAATCTCGAATTAATCCTTAATTTTAGAAAACATTTATTATCATATTTTACTCTTGAGATTTTAAAAAATATTTTTTAGTCTCTGATTTTATAAAATATTTTTAAATTTTTAATACAAAATAATGGCAAAAAAATAAAATCAAAAAGAATTAAAATAAATAAGTCTTTATAAAATTAATAACAAACAATTTCAAAGTTTTAAAAGTAAAATGTCTGATTCATAGAAGACTTAATTAAAATGCTCATCTTTTTCCCTTTTCCGTCACATAACCTCAAAATAAAATGAAAAGCGTGACAGACAGTGGTACTTTATGTTTACAATATTAAGTGGCAACATCTGCACATGTTTAATCAACTATACATAAATGGAAATCATGAGATGGCCAATGTCGAAAGATGTTTTGTTTTTGGTGCAAAAAGGTCACTTTACTTTTCCTATGGAATTTGATCCTTCTTTGTCGTGCTGCGGAAATTAAGGCTGGTATATTAAATGCATGTTCTAATTTTACTTTTGAATCTAACTAGTAAAGGAATTACAGTTTCACTGAGATTGGGTGCATGCTTTGTACTTTTCAGGAAGAATCCTGATCTATATAGCCAACTTGCCAAGGGCCAGAGCCCAAAGGTCAGCCATGTTATTAGTTGCAGTACCCACCAGTTACTTTGTTTTCTTAATTCCTAATTGCACTTTGGGTTTGAGCACCTGCACCTTGTTGGTACATTAATTTATGGTGAAATTGAATTTGGTTTCAGCTATAACGAGATGAAAACAGACAAACAAAATTAGATTTGAAGGGAACAATTGTTTTCAGATTTAATAATTAATCTTCTATTCCTACTGTATTGTACAACATGGGCACGTATATAAAATTGGTCCTAACTTTCTTAGATGGTAATGTATACATCTAGGACTTTTGATGCATATATTTATAAATTTTTCCGTTGCAATTTTTATATTATTTGAATCTATTACGGTCTACTAAGCATTGACCTTAATGTTTTTCATTATATTATAAAGTCAGTTTCTTTTTAATAAATTTAATGTTGCCACTTATCATTATTACATTCTTATGGCACACATGCAGTTTATGGTATTTGCATGCTCAGACTCGAGAGTTTGTCCATCTCATATTCTGGATTTCCAACCGGGTGAAGCCTTTGTGGTCCGAAACATTGCCAACATGGTTCCACCATATGACAAGGTTTATTCTGTTCCCTTAATGCTTATTGCTTCATGTTTGACTATGCAGTGCAATTAAACGTGCAATTTGAAAATATAAGAGATTGTATATCATAAACATAACTCTTTCAAATTTGTCGTCCTAAGTTATCTTCTTTTTGGGTTGCCGTTTTTATGTTTCAAATTAACACAGAAAGTTTGATTGACTGTGTTATTGTAGACGAAGTATTCAGGAGCAGGGGCGGCCATTGAATATGCAGTCTTGCACTTAAAGGTAATTTCCTGTGTTCCTCTCTTTCTTTATGCCACACTTATCTTACAGTGCTCTAATAACGGTGGGTCATGTGGGAAAGGAAGAAAGTTTGGTGGTAGAGGCAATTTGTTATGTTGCATCATTGTTTGTTGGGATCCACACGCATCTCAAGTTGCATGACTTATTCTATTTCATCAAAACACTATTATTAAATTACGAAAATGGTCCATGAACAGCTTAAGGAATCTTTGAATTGGTGCACATTGCTGAAGCAAAGAATGATCAAACGTTCAACTACCACGCAGATATCTACTGAAATAGTGGTAGTCAAATTCATAAATCATAACCCATGTCCAGTCCCCTATCCACCGCACCTTCCCACTATGATTTATTACGAATATAAATAGGAAAATTATGCACGGATACCATCATGCTATGTGACACATAGAAAGAAAAAGAGGAGAGAGAAAAATATAAATATGATAAGTAATATGATGTGACAAAAAAAAAAAATAAAGAAATATAATATATGTTAAATAAGTGTTTATACTTATAGTATATGGGTGTTCAAATATCATTGTTAATATAAATATGTTCACTCGTTTAGTTGTTTATGTAATTTATGTATCCTACTAATAAATAGGTATCAACGAGAAAAAATAAATGTATATCTTATAGATAAATATGGGTACGAAGAAAAGTTTCATTCAGATGTAAATATTGAATTCATTGTATATTTCACCGGTATATTCAACACATTATTTTTATTTTATTAATATAAAATGTTGTGTAAGGGTATATAAAATTATTTAAATTTGAGTAAGAATAAAAAACAAATGAATATAAAATATTTTCTGTTCCAATTGAGTATGAATGCTAGTATCTCATTAAAATTGACCCTTTTTTTTTTCCTAGTTTGACGAAAGTGGAACACATTTAGTGTGGTGTTTGCATATTTAGATGAACCGAAACGTCTTTCTCTAAAAACGGAATAACATTTTTGCGCTTTTTTTTATGGAGATTCTAATGGGTATTATAACTTACAGGTGGAGAATATTATAGTTATTGGACACAGCTGCTGTGGAGGTATAAAGGGGCTCATGTCTATCCCAGATGACGGGACCACTGCAAGGCAAGTCTTCTACGATACTATAGTTTAGATCTCTTAGAGTATCTCTAATATACTACACTTACACTTAAAAGTGAAGCTTTTAAACTCACTTTTAATGGGTCTTGCTATGTTACATTATAATTAAAAATTTTGACAATTTTTTATTTTAATAATACAATCATCTAAGAACTTAATACAGATCTTACATGTTATCCCACAAAATATTTTTTTAATCATATCAGTTGATCATTTATATAAAAATCATGTTCTTACAGTTAGAAGTTATATCAGTCTCTTCCAATAATGATTCTGAGTAAAAACCGTTCTTAGATATGCTCTTAAAAGAAGGAATAAACAAATTAAACAATAAGTTACAGTTGCTTAGATCTCTTAAAAGAAGGAAAATTTTGCCAAAAGGACGAGTACTGGGAGTACATATAATGAAAATTAATTTAAACTATCTCTTCAGGACTTCCAAGTATGTGGTGATTCACATAATCCTTTTTCACATACTTGAAAGAATATAAAGTTGTTGTAAAATAATTTTTTACAGTAGTTTTTATGCATTCACTTTTTCTTTTTTTTTCATCGTATCACTTATTTTATCACACACTTTTTTTTCTAATTCTATTTCTCGTACATATAATTTCTTATAAAAATTTAATGTACAAATAACATTTCTCCAAATGTTTAGTACTTTAGTAGATTCATCGTTCATATCCAGAATTAATAATAGTGAATGTAAAGTCATGTACAGTATTCTTTCCCTGTTGTTGTTTCCACCTTATTGGAGACAACCGGAAGGCTTAACAAATTCAGAAGAACAATCTTCTAGAAATGTTGCTTTGGGCATATACCAGGAACAAATTATAGCCTTTTTGTCCAGCATATTGGTATAGAGAAACATTTATTATTTTACTGCTCCCTGGCTTTCCATGTCAAATCACAACGTATTATTCATGGGAAAGGAGAAGATTATTATATGAATGATTCCTTTTTTGAGGAATTTTAAGCGTAAATCCTCTCTAACTAGTCATTGCATTCTTGCATACAAGATTCCCCTAACGAATATATTATAATACTACACAGTGATTTTCATGAACTTTACTGTTCTTGGTACTTAATCTTGCTGAGTGGTGACATAAGAAAAATGGCGCGCATAACCACCTTGAAAAACATTTCCTCCGTGATCTTTCAGTGAATTCATAGAGCAATGGGTCCAAATATGTACTCCAGCAAAGTCCAAGGTTAAAGCAAAAACAAGTGACTTAAGTTTCTCGGAGCAGTGTACTAACTGTGAGAAGGTAAATGAATGACACTTTACTCCTTTTACTGTGTTTATGTGCTATATATGCGTATAGCATAAAGAGCTTAAATTTATTGGCATTATATTTAATGTTTACTGTTTACAAATTGTAATACCCTCTAATTGTAATTAAGATTTTGCTTCCTTACTCCAATGCAGGAAGCTGTGAATGTATCGCTTGGAAACTTATTAACTTATCCATTTGTTAGAGATGGGGTTGTGAATAAAACTCTTGCTTTGAAAGGAGCACATTACGATTTCGTTAATGGCACTTTTGAGCTGTGGGATTTGAACTTCAAACTTTTGCCCACTGTATCCGTTTAAGATCTCTCCAGCACCATAACCTGCAGTACACGATGTATATTTTTGCAAAGTCTTAAGGGTTCCCACAGAAAAGAAGTAGACATTCAGAAAAAAATAATGGTCTGTGAGCTAGTAGCAACAAACTAGTTTTGTTTTCTACCAGAGTACCGTTCTCATTTCTTTGCTATGCATACAGTGTTTTTATTTTATTTCCATTTTGCTGATATATCAAAGATTTGATGCTCCCAAAGTAGCATGGTTATGCCTTCCTACTTTTATTTTCTTTTTTGAACCTGACTCCGAGCGAGCAACACATTTTAGAAGATAAAGTAAATTACATCAGTCATTGATAGAAAAATGAATCGCATGCATAATAAATGTTTAATGGTCTCCCACAGGTCAAATAATTTCATCCTTGTATTCAAAACCATTGTTAGTTGAGAATTTTTTTTCCATCCTTTGCCTATTTTAACATCTCTTCTTAGCTCTTTGCGAAATAAGATCAGACATTTGGCCAGGGGTCCAAAAACAGCACACATTCTGAGGTTTCTAAATCTAGATTTTCTTAAAATTTGGTGGAATTCTATTGTCAAATTCTGAAAAAACAAAACAAGTCATAGCGAAGTTTTATTATCCTTGTATCAAAATCATGACCAAAATTTGATAGATCCACTAGTTGACTCTCAATTGCTTTATAACAAGTCAAAATAACTTTGAAAGACACATGAGAAAAATTTTGATTGAGAATGATATCAAGGAAATGATTGAGGCATGGAAGGTTGTTTGAACACAGTAATTTAAAATGTAGACTCTCGTAATGATACAAACACGGAAACGTACATGGATCATCTTGAAAAGTTTTGGTTTAGCATTTTTTTTTTCATTTTTTTATAAGGAAGGGTATTGACACCACACTCAAGACATAAGTGAAAAAGTGAGTAATAAGTCATGAGATTTTGATAGCCCCAATTTGCCTTGATAAATTCATATTCTAGAACCAAAGGAAAGCTCTGTCTATTAGAGAAAATTCATATTTCATTCAAATTCAACTTGATCGTTCTAAATTACATAGCTTCTAAAACATGGTAGAAAAAACAAGTGATCAGAAATAAATCCTAATGATAGAAAAACTTAATAAATAATAGGATCCTCATCTTAATAGAGAAAATAAATCTCAAAAATAAATTAAAACAAATTCTAATAAAATCAATCATAAATCCTAATGAAATTAATCTCAAATTCTCATTAGATTTACAAATAATAATTCAAAATCCTAGACAATTAATAAAATCAACGATTCTACATTTTATTTTGGGTCTTTATTTGTTGCACTTTATTTGAGTCGTCATGTATAGGCCTTTTCTACTTGGGTTTGCAAGATGCTACTTTGATTCATAGCAACAAGTAGCACAAATAAATGGAATGATCATCGGTCATTCCACAAAATAAGCTCTGTCAAACTGGTAACTTATAGAATATTTTTTCAGCCCTTTATGTTCATCATTTATATTATTTTATTTGCAGCTTTGTTTATTGCTTTTATACCTTTACTTTCATTTATCCTACAATAAGATCTTACAATAGAGTTGAACTTCAAAGTCAGTGCATACGTAGGAATCCAAGGCAAAACATAACATTCCTCCCTTAATGTATTGCTAGAATATGGAAAATTAATTGTTACAATTTATCTTATCAATCAGGTAAGTAGCTCATTTGACTTAGAAAACTAAAATAACAACAAACATTAACATTTTTCCCTATTAATCTTCTCATTTTGATGGCCAAATTATTAGTACATTTGACTAAGTGAATTTGTTATATCCCATTAATAATAAGTGTAGTAATAAATACATTAGTTTGTAACCCCTCGGGTCCATTCATTGACAATATTGAATTTTCTTTGTTATTACTCTTAAAATAATTACGATCGCCTCATTGATAATGTCTTAACAATCTCTCTCTCCTAATTTGTCACAAATGTATGTATTCTACATATAATTCTTACACATTTACTATTTCAACAATTTATTTTTTATACATTTATTAAATATAATAATTTAACATAATATTTATTTTTAACATAATTATAATCTCTTCAAAATACATCATATTCTTTATCCATGCAATGCACAGGTCAATATCTAGTTAATAGAAGTCACTTTCAAAAGAAAAAAGTCACTTCATATTACAATAAAACAATAAGTATGTGTTCCTACCATTGTTATGTGGATATGATGCTGAATGAATTAACCAAAAAAAAATATTCCATTTAAAATTAGATCATTAATATTTATGTTTTCTTTTATTAAAATAAATACTTTTTCATAGATGAAAAAAAATTGAAAGAAAAAAAAATAAAACTAGATGTTCAACCATGCATTGCATGGTTGAACATCTAGTCTGCATACATAGAGAAATTATTAGCTGGTCTTAGACCTTCATGATCCCAATTAATCTTCAAATGACATGTAATCAAGAATAATTAATTCTTTCTCATAAATTGTAAAATTTGAATATGTATTATATACACATTGGTTGAGACCATGGATACTTGGTGGTTCTAGACTACCTAATAATTTCTTGCATATATGAAGGTTTTTTCTAAATCATGGTAGTCAATAGTGCATTATAGCATAGTAGAGGGGAGCAACCATGGGCTGCTACAGGTTTCAAATAGTGGAGTGGCTTTAAATAGCGACCATTGTGGCCATTGTTGGCTTTTCCTGCACCATGATATAGGTTTCAAAAACTCATTTTTGCCCCAGATTAAATAACGTTGTTTAGGTTCTTTTTGGTAAAATTGTGATTTCGCCCCAATTTTTCTAATGCATTTTTTGCTTCAAAAACATAATAGGATTTGAAACCTTCTTTCCTGGACCATTTCACAAATAAGTACCTTGGTTTTGACCTCTGTTCTTTCACACTTTAAACTTATAGTACCTTTTCTCTTCCTATGTTCTATTCTTTCTTCTTCCCAGTTTACATTTTGCTAATTTTATCTAATTTTCTATGTTCTTTTTCTATTAATTTCACCATCATCTTCTTTTTTTGACTTCATTACAATGTTATTGCTCTTAGATTAACAATGATTGTGTGTAAAATGTGGCTTATTATTTATTAGGAATTTGTTTTTTTTTAGTATTTATGTGTATGTAGTATAATTTATTTAGTTTATATTATAATATTTAACATAACAGTTGTTCTACTATCCTGCTATAGTACATTCAAAGTAGGCCGCTATGCGGTACTATCCAGGATTGATAACTATGTTCTAAAATCTAACTGAAATAATGCTTTTCAAAAAAACACTTTTGTGTTTTTAGTGTTTTCCAAATTAAATTTCCTTTTGCACATGTCATAAGTCTAAGTCATAAACTCTAATAGAATTGTAAATAGTAGTTTTCTATTGGTACCATGTATCAAAATTTTTCCTTGGAAAACAATTCTTAAAAGATTCTTTTAAAAGCATGACTTAATTTTAAATGTAGTTTTTACTTGAATGGTTATGTGTGTTCTGAATTGTTAAGGTAATCAATTTAACCCACTAATTAAGGTCGACCTAATGGTGGGAGGTTGAAATAGTATGCATGAGGTCATAGGTTCAAACCCCAATACAATCATTGTATACCACACAAAAAAAAGTAATTGATTTATGTCATAGTTTTTAGATTCCTTGATTTCCTTTGTGATTTTTTCATCTCCATTATTGGAAATATATGTAACATTCAACGGATAAGACAATCCCTTTACTCTTGCTATCAGGAGAATGCAATCACTAACATTCTACACTCTTCTTTCATCTTTTGCATGTTGAAACATCTTTTTTTATGTGAAGAGGTTTAATAGATGTGTTCATTGCTTGCAATCACAGTGGATTTTTGCCAATGTTTGTAAAGCATTTAAAGGATATGAATTTCCTGAGGGAAGATTTAATTTTCAGTACTCACAGTGAAGAGGTAATGTTAGATTTTCTTGTTGTATGCAAATGGTATATTTATTTGGTTGAATAAGTTTTCTTGAAACATAGATTATATTTTTCCAAGAGAGCATTATTTCAACTGTATGCTGCTATCATCACAAATATGAGTTTGTTTGTGTCATATGAAGATGCATATAACACCCCTACTTTTGTATATTAAATTATTTTATATTTATTTTTGGTAAGCCAGATGGAAATCTCAAAAATTTTATTCCTACGATTATGTTCATATTAGAAAGTAGTACTTAATTTAAATTTTTAATGATTTTTGAGGAACGGAGTTTGAAAATTTATAAAATGACTGTTTTGTCCTTAAAAAGCTAGATAACAGAATTAATAAACAAAAATAGTTAGAAGTATTTAAAAAATATTTTTAAGTCATCAATATACTTAGAATAATTAATAATAATTTTAGAAAATTTTCAGAAATTTATTGAGACAAATTTTTGAAAATGACAAAAATATCTCTAGTTGACTGTGGGAACCAACAAGAGACTTTTTAATCTTAAAATATTTTGAAAATCTTATATTAAGCATCTTTCGTTATAAAAATTTTATTTTGAAATAAAAATAATGAAAAGTATAATAATCCTATTTCAATTTCTACTATTTTTTTTTATATTTGACAATGTAATTTTGAAAAATTAAGAAGGAATTTCAAAAATATGATTCTCACCATTACATCAAAATTTCAAGAGCTATTTAATCGTGATTTTTCATAATTTTTTCAAGTCAGAACTCAGAAATTAGAAAATGACAAATTTGTCCATATTTCTCAACATTAGAGGCTGACATGAGAAAAGATTCAATTGACATTAAAATGTCAATTTGAGATTGGAATCATGTCATATATATTAAAATATAATTTTGAAAATTTTCTGAAATTTCTATGTAAAAAGACCAAAATGCCCCTAGGTGTCTTAAGCCTAACCAATATTGATTTGACATCCAGAAAAGGTGACAATGGTAATTTTAGTTTATTCATGGATAAAATATTTAATTTTATAATTTAATAAAAAAATTTGGTATTTATTGAATTAAAAAATATTTTTTATGAATTTTCTAGCCTAAAAATACAAAATAAATACATATAATTTGAAATAAATTAATAAAAATTAAAATTTATCATTAGAAATTTATTTTTGATGAAAAATAATGTATTTTTCTGGTTTTTCATTAAAATTCATTATTTTGATATTAAAAGCTAATTTTTCAAGTTTAGGCGATTTTATCGTTATCGATTAATTCACCTACAAATAAAACTTGACACATGGAAGCTTGGGACAGCTGGTGGAGCATGTCCCCAATCCTAAAATAGGTGATTCACCACCTATTTGGGTTATGTGTCCCTAAAATTAATTAAAAAAATTAAAAATAAGTTTTATTGCATCATCGATTATGTCATTTTGGGGACACCTAACCCACCCTTCTCCTCTATAAATACCCATGCTTCTTGGTTATTTTTTACACATCTTCCACTCTCTCAAGCTAGCCAAATTCTTAGAGAGCTTCTCTCTAGAAACAATCTTCTTTTACTTTGTTTTTGTGCTAAAATTTTACTAGTTTTTCAACAACTAATAAAGTTCACTTCCTAGGAGCTTTGCATCGACAATTCCACCCTCTTCATCAACCACCTTAGAGGTAATGGGGGGAGTGGGGGGGGGGGGGGGGTGGGGGTTGGTTCTAAATTATTGTCACTTTGCATGTTGGTAGGAAGGGGTTTTCCCTAAACCCGTTTAGGCTTAAGTTTTATTATTATTATTATTATTGTTATATTGTTTGATGTTAAACTTTAATTTTTGCTAAGTTGTTACTCTGCTCAATTTTAGAAAATTAAAATGCACTTGCTAAGCTGTTACTCTGCTCAAATTTAGAAAATTAAAATGTATTTATCTAGTTGTTATTCTGCCAAAATTTTAGTAATTAAATTTTAATTACTATGTCGTTATTCTGTTAAAATTTTATATGATTACGAAATTGTTATTCTGTTGAAATTTTGGTATTGTGCAATTTATGAAAATAAGGCAGAAATGTTGATTATACTGGTGCTCAAATTAAATGAGACCAGGAAAACATCTGCTTGAAAAGTTAGGAATTGATAGTTTAGTGACTAATGTAAAACAAGTAACATGCAATGGCATGACATTCTGTTAGGGGTGCTATAGTTTGGTACGCTGAGAAATAAAAGGCAAGGACCCATTTGAGGAGGTTTTAAGGGCAGGCATCGAGTGGTGAAGGTCTCAATGGTTAGGGTAGTGCCCTCAAGCCGGGATATTCGCCTAACCAAGCTCGATAACCCTGACAAGTACTCAGCATTCCAGGATTGGTTTGAAAATATACCTCTATAAATAGATATTTTGACTGTTATTTTTCTTAATGATATTGAGGACTGTACCATGTGATGATGTTGATGAGGTATATGTACTTTCAATCACTTCCAAGGTTCTATTGAGAACTATTACTCACTAATGGGAGGTATAAATCTATACAAAGTCAAGGGTAGTGCAGTATAATTTAGAATAAACCTTAGGTTCCCTACATTAATTATGTTTTAATTCCTACTATAGATGTGAAAGTGATTTTAGAACAAATCACCTCACTCCATTATTTTTCTTCCTTGTATAATTGATTGCAATTATTGAAAATGATGGCAATGCATGATAATGCTGAGGATGAGTCAGAGGATACTTCTCCAAATTTGTAGACCTAGTTTATAACATTTTTCTTAAGGAATAGAGTAGATAAATATTGCTCTGTATAGGATTTTTTTTTATGTACTTTTGTTTTTTTTGTTTTCTATTAGGTATTACTCAAACCATGATGTATATATATATATATATATATATATATATATATATATAAGCAGTTTTATTATTTCATTTCTATTTTCAAATTCTGTTAAAATTAGAAATTTTCTATTATAAAATCAAAAAAAAATTATTCACATTTTCATCAACTTGACTTAATAATTAAATTAATATGAATTATATTTAAAATTAAAAGAGTGTTACAATGCACAGTAGATAAGAATTTGTTGAGTTGTAAATAGTAGTTTAAGCCCTACTCCACCAAAATTGTTGGGTTTGTTTGCAAACACTTTTATGTGTTATACAATTCATATGGTTGAATTTTTAGTTTTTAATTATTTGAAGGATTGAATAAGCTACCTTGAAGTTGTGCATGAAATTTGAAATGACCAGGTTTCTAAAGAAAATGAGGACGGTGGGCCAACTATGTTTACTAACTTTTCTGATGTAGATTATTTAGAACGTAGATTGGGAACCTGTAGGAACGTGTTAGCATATTAAAAATTACTAATCTTATAATCAGGAGCTAATAATTATCTCTTATTTTTATTGTACTCTGAGAATTTGACTTAAATTATCATCTTATTCATTAAGGAGCTCATAATTTCATCCTCTATTTCAGATACTTTATCTCTGTATAATTTTTATATAACTATACCTAGATATACTTTTTAATGAATTAATCTTTACATGATGATTTTCTGTATTAATCTCTCTGTTAGATGTTTCAGCAATATTTCTTTTATTTATTGTTCATTTTCTTTGTCTAGACAGTATACTAATTCTGGTGTTGACACTTTGGTTTTTGCACCTATCCTGGATGGGAGTTGTGGCTTTGTACTAATACGAATAGAATATCTCATGAAGGTTCTTGGGAGTTTAAAAAAGTGAGGTTTTCCTTGTTGTAGGTTTTTTCTTTGTAGAAAAAATGTTTTTAAGAGAAGAGGACATATGTTGTATGGAGGAGCTTCATAAACTTTTATTCATGGGTTCTATATGTAAAGCTTACAATGTAACACAATTTAAATACTAACATTATCCTAATCTTAAAATCAAACTGATAATCCTAAATTTAAATAATAAAGATAAATATCCTTATCTTATCTAAACATCATCCTAAAATTTGAAACATAACAAAATTTCTAAAAACTAAATTATCTGTTTTCAAATTACATATATTTAGGCATATCTTTCTAACACTCCTCCTTGCCTTAATATCTGTTGACACCCAATTTGAATTTCAAGTTTAAAATTTGGCTTTCTTTCTTTTAATGCTTTCTTTCTTCCTCTTATTTTGCTTGTAATTCTTTTCATTATCTTTCTTGCATAGGATCACCTCTTCAATCAGCTTGAGTTTCTCCTTCAGTGCATTCATCCTTTTTTGGTCCATTTTAACTTCTTTGTTTCCTATGGGCTCTATGGTAGCAACATTGCACCTTTGATGGATATCAAAAGGTGGTTCTTCATCTACATGTTCATTCTCCTCATTAACATCAAGCTTCTTCAAAACAAATCCATCTTTATGCTCTTCTTTTTATTTTGATCCTTCTTTTTTATCTTCTTCATCTATAGTTGGCTCCTCGCTCATCAAATCTAAAGCAAAGCTTTTGCATTTCATCTGAACTTAGATTACTTTTTTGTTGTTTGTATCTTTAATCACACATTTTTTATCTTCAAACAAAACTTTGTAGCCTTTCTCTAAGGCTGAGTAACACTTAAAAGATTTTGATTAATCCTAGGAACATATACAACATCAAATATTAATTTCAAACCTGAACGACTTTTAATTGTAATTGTTCCTTTGCCTTTTACTACAATGTGTGCTCTGTTCTCAATTTTGACTTTGGAGATAGCAGTTTTATTGAGCTCTTTGAAGAGCTCTCAGTCAGAAGTCATATGGTTTGTACAACCACTATCAATAAGCTAGGCTTTTGTAGAGTTGTTGATTGTAAAACACGACATGGCAGATAATTGTTCCTCTTCTTCTTCATGTTGATCCTCAACTACCTTGGCCTCTCCTTGTTGTTGATGAGACTTGCATATCTTCTCCATATGCCCTAATTGATCGCATTTGTAACGTCTTGCATCATTCTTCCATCAACATCTCTTTGGTGGATGATTTGTTTTTTTTGCAATAAGGACATGGTGGAAAAGCTTGAGTGTCATTGCTTTGGTTTTTATTTCCAAGATCTCCAACTTGCTCTTTTTTATTGTTTTTGCCACTATTGTTGTTCTACAATTTAACTTGGAAAGCACCTTTCATGACTCTTTCTTGCCTCATAAGCCTTCTTTGTTCTAGTGCCTGCAATGCATGTAACACTTCTGCCCAAGTGATCTTACAAAGATCCTTTGTGTTCTCGAAAGTGGCTATGGAAGCTTCATATCTTTCAGGTATGGTTACAAGAATTTTTTCTACAATTTTGGAATCTGGAAATTCAGTGCCCAGTAATCATACCTTATTAGCAATGCCTAGCAATTTATCTGAGTATTCTTTGATTGTCTTAGATTCCTTCATTTTTTGTAACTCGAACTCCCTCATTAAATTCAACACGTGTATGCTTCGAATCCCTACATATTCTTCCTTCAGGTAATCCTAAATTGCTTTTGCTGTTTTGAGAGTCATGATTCTAGTGAAAACGATTTGTGAAACGCCAGCAAACAGACATGTCTTTACCTTTGCTTATGCCTTCTTGATTTTTATTTGTGCCATGGTGGGATTGTCTGCCAGCACAGGAACTTCGTAATCTTCTTCCACGGCTTTCTAGATATCTAAAGCCTTTAGGTATGACTCTATTCTCGCTACCCAAAGATCATAGCGTTCTCCATTAAAGACAAGAGTAGTAACTTCTGAAAAACTTGCTTCGGCTTCCATCTTCACAGGTCCGTCAGAAGATAACTCTAATACCAATTATTGGTTTTTTTTGTAAAAAAATATTTTTTTTAAGAGCAAAGGAGATAAGTTATATGGAGGAGCTTCATAAACTTTTATTTGTGGGCTTTATATATAGAGCTTACAATGTAACACAAAATTCAAATACTAACATTATCTCTATCTTAAAATCAAACTGATAATCCTAAATTTAAATAATAAAGATAAATATTCTTATCTTTATCTAAACATCATCTTAAAATTTGAAACATAACAAAATTTCTAAAAACTAAATTATCTTTTTTCAAATTATAGATATTTAGGCATATATTTCCAACACCTTTTTATTTTCTTTCTTTTGACATGTAGCATGACATATTTTTTGATTAGTTGTATTGCCATTTTTTTTTTTTTTTGGTATGATAGTAACGGGATCATCTAACAGTTAGCAATTAACCATAGGACGCTCTGGTAAAAATGTAAATGCAATCCCCTCTCCTTCTTGTTGTTGGTTGTACTTTGTTGCTTCGCCAACTTTTAGCATGGTTGATTTTAATGTTTTAGCAGGTGTGCCCAAGAGACATATATCCTATTGGACTTATAGCTTGGAACGGAAATGATGTCTCGAATAGGAGGTATACTTGCTTCTCTACGCAGTTAACTTTCTGTTTCTAGAGTTTTGGCCATTGACCTTTAGTGAAAAAGTTCAAATAGGATATCTGGGATTGTTCTTTTGATAGAGTATGGGAATATCAGATTTATTTTCTGACACATATATACACGTTATTTTAGTGAATGCTTGCAGAAGCGAAATGAATATTTAATAATATTAATGAAAGAGAAAGAAGATAGAATGCGGGAACCAAGATTCTTCAAATTTTTTTAAGTATAATTTTTTTAAAATTCTGAACTGTTGGATCTAAGAAATTGGCTATCAATAGTGAGCTAGGTGGCATCTTAATTTATGTCAGTGTTGTAGCAAAAATAGGAATATCTTTTCAATACTTTACAAATCTTGCATTTTGAGTAAGTTTGGATAAATTTCTCAGCAAACACATGTAGGAGTAGAAACTGAAAAGAAATGAGGAGGTAAAATAAATCAAACTTCTCCCACAATTTATAATTAACTAATGCAACTCAATTTTTTTTTAGTAGTTCTCTTATTCAACTTATTCATAAATTCATAAATAGAGGTTTTTCTCCTATAGCTAACGAGTTGTGGTGGTTTTTCTTTTTTTGGGTGCTTGAGTGCAGGTTGAGGCTGCTAGCAGAATCTAAAAGATTTTAGCTTGATGATACAGGCTTGTTTCCAGCTACTCAGGCTTCTGGCGAAAGACGGGTATGGCTTAAAAGAATCTTATCGATTATGTCCTGATTTGGTTGAACTCTCACGTATACTTATGCTGCTGCTGGGTTCAAAAAGTAGTGCAAGTTTGGAATTTTATAGTGAGAAGGAGGTATTTGATTTCCTGGACTTCCCTTGGTTTGAACCACACGAAAGAAATCTCTAAATATGCGAATGGTTTGTAAGTTTGAAAAGTGATCATTGAAACTAAGTAGTTTATGAATTAAGCTTTGGGAGCATTTCTGTCGATCATTGAGTGAAGGCAAGGTTAACAATGTAGTAATTTGAAGCCTGGAAATCAGGTTTGGCAACTCTTCTAGTATCAGAGCCTTGAAACCCATGGCATTGCAACTCCATAATCATAGGACTCTGCCTTGCATAGGCAGCCATATTACCTGACTCAGGTTAGAATTTGTTTACTTATTTCTTTCATCCTTGTGAAATGATGCACAGAACAGAAGGCTAAACATTGCCTCAATTTCATTGGCAAGTTCAAGTAACTAATCTCAGGGCGGGCATGACTGAGTTCTCATGTTGTAAACCCCACATAGAGTCATTCATTTTCCTCTATTTTCATCAACAAGCACATGAAGCAGTCCTGGTGAGGTTGATGGTTTAAATTATGCAAACACAAGACCTCAACCTTTGTATGCTGAAATGTAGACAGCAAATAATACAAATCCACTTTTTAATACATCGATAAAAAGACTGGAAGAGGTCAAACAAGCAAAGGGGCTAACAATACGAAGTTAGTTTTGCTGTAAATAGCAGTTTAAGCTCAGCTCTTCGACATATTAGTGTGTGTTTGAGAAAAGTTCTATTCGTTATATAGTGCATAAAATGATACATTAGTACACACTTTTTTTTTTGGGCAAGGCCTAGGAACTACTATAAGTGTTTAGCAGAAGGAAGCTCTATAATGGTGCCCAGGAATGGGGTGAATATTAAACTTCGTCACTTTACTGGATGTCCCCAGTCCCACTTTTTAATACATTGATAAAAAGACCATACGAGGTCCAACAAACGAAGGAGTAAACAATACAAATATCTGAACATTGTACAGCTACGTGTTTGTCAAAGCTTATTATACTGGACTTCATTGTGAACTTAAATGAAAGGAAGAAGCACTGAAATCTTCAAACACGGCCTGCACGGAGCTTCAGATTTTGGATCTCAAAGTGGCGACATTTCTGATCAGAAGAAAGAATACAATTTTCAGTTGAGAATAAAATGCATTTTTTAAACAGAAAATGGAAGAAATTCAGTTCGATGAATAAGTATTTTGAATTCTTAATAGAAACATACAGGGTGATTATTAGTTTTTGATTACTTGAGCAATTTAAATATAATATAGGGAATGAAACAGAGGAGAAATGACTAGTTCAACAATGAATTGATTAACTTTTCTTGGACGCTTAAAATTTAAAACTACATATAATCTGCTCTTCCTGTAACTATGCTGGATATAGAGGAAGTTGACAGGGTTTGCAAGAAGATATTAAAAGTGGGGCATGGAAGGGGAACGTTATTTGTGTGTGTATATATATATATATATATAGGAAGGAATAATATCCACAATATACCTTAATCGGAATCAGAATATTATTTATCGCCCACTGTAATACGGGGAATGTGAGCTATTTTTGGCCAGTCCTCTCCCGTTTCCTTCTTACATCGCTTCTTTAACTCAGGAGAGTAACCCCTAATTCTCAAGCTTTCCAGTCTACTAAGAAGGCTTAGGCTCGTTGGAAGACACGTCAAATTGGGACATTTCCAAATTTGTAATTCACGAAGCAAGGGAAGGTTTCCAAAGCAGTCAGGCAAGGACTCCAGGTTTGGCAGATTGCATAATAATAAATACTTCAGGGCAGTCATATGTTGTAAAGCCTCATGCAAACCTTTCACCTCTCCGCATCCTTCAATCCACAAATTTTCAAGACAGGTTAGGCATTGAAAACGTGCCGACACATTCAGTAATTTAGGACACTCAGAAATATAAAGTTTGGAAAGGCGTGGGAACATGTTTTCCCCATCCTCCCTTGATAACCTTATTAGGTTTGGCAGTTTCTTCAGTGCCGAATATTCTAGAGCCATAAAAACTGCTCCACCATCATAGCACTCCTCGTGTACATATTTTACATTAATCATGTTATTTATCGTTAGCTCCTTTAGAGAAGGTAGTTTCCCCAACGCTGGAAGTTGTAAACAGCTTTCGCAACTCGCCAACTCTAAATAAGTTAAATAATTGGGAGAAGGACTAGACAACCATTGTGGGAAATGGGCACCTTCATAACCTTCTATTCTCAAACGCTCAAGTTGTTGGATATCAGGCTGAAGCACTTCAAGAATATGCTCAACATTTTCTTGTAATTCTGACCCTTCCTTTCTGTCCCATGACAACCACAACTCGTTCAGTTGCTTACTTGACATGTTGGCATCTCTGGCATCCATTACACTTTTCACTTTCCCCAGATGCTTGATGTGAAGACCTCCTTTAAGCTTCAGTGATCCCAATTCTGCTAAAAGGAACCCTATTTCCTTGCCAACTATGTACGTGCCTAAACTCCTTAGGGAAGTCAACTTCCCTATCTGAGGAGCCAAGCTTGATAATTGGGTGCAACGTTTCAAAGATAGCTGTTGTAGAGCTTCTAAGCGTACCAAACTGTTAGGCAAATTTTTGAGCTCAAAACAATAGTCTAATTTCAATATCTGCAAATTCCACAATTTACATAGCAATTCCGGAAGAGTTTTGAACAAACCATGAGAAAGATTCAAGTACCTTAGATGTTTTAAATGGCCAATTGAAGATGACAATTCTTTTGTTCCTTCCCAGTGAAGCACCCGCAAAGAATAATATTTCAATGCATCAGGAGAAAGTTTTTCAGTATCATAGCAAATTATATAGGTCCTCAAAGATTTGACTTGGCGCAACTGGATTGAATTGTCTTCCTCATACCCATCAATTGAGAGGTGGTGGATTCTTTCAAACAAAGTAGTTGCCCTATAGTCATCTGTAACACAACAAACATCTTCTGCAACAGATTGTGCAAGATCATGAACAAAATCATGCATCATGAAATATTCAACTTTGCCAAAATTATCTTTCTGAATATCTTGAAAAAATGATCTCCAATATAATTCCTTCCACACTTCATCACCAACATCTTCAGCATCTAACACTCCATTAGATGAAATGAATCCATTAGCCATCCAAAGTTCAATTAAATATTGCTTCTCTATTGTTTTATCTTTGGGAAATATTGCACAATAAGCAAAACATTGTCTGAGTTCAGTTGGTAAGTTCAAGTAACTTAATCTCAGAACTGGCATTATGGAGTTTTCATTGTGTGATAACTTCAAAAGGTTGCTTTCCAAAACATTGAGCCACTGATTTTTATTTCTTTTGAAGCGTAAAAGACCTCCTAGTGCTTTTGCGGCAAGAGGCACACCCCTGCACTTCTTTACAATCTCCTTCCCTATGTCCACAAGCTCTACCTGTTCTACTTCATTTGGTTGAAAGGCGTGGTGTTTAAACAATTCCTAACCATCATCGTCCGATAGCATTGACAATTCATGAGGAGGCATTGTTCCCATGATTTCTGCAACCTTTGAAAGACGAGTAGTGACCAAAATAGAAGTACCCTTTGCCCCACAAGCCAATACACGTTCCAACTTCTGCCAATTATCTGGCTTATCATCCCACACATCATCCAAAACAAGCAAATATCTTTTTCTTCGAAGCAGATCTTGAAGTTTTCTTTGTAGTGGCTCTAGATCCAAATCCTCGCAAGCATGCCCAGATGCTGCTTCAATGATGGCTTTTGTCATTCTCTTCAAACTGAAATCTTCCGAAACGCATACCCAAATTCTTAGCGCAAAGTGTTTGACTACCTCCTCATGATTGAAGATGAGTTGGGCAAGTGTTGTTTTTCCAAGCCCACCTATACCTACGATTGGATAGACTGATAAATTCTCAGAATGAGAAGCATCAGCATCACCCATCAAAAGGTCTTCAATTCTTTTTGTATCTTCTTTTCTTCCATAGACTTGCCGTTCAGTGATGATTGAGCTGGTTTGGCGCCACTCAATGACCCCACTTCTCTCTGGAGCCGTCTCAATCAAATGAAACTTCTTCCTTTCTTCAGCAATTTCATCTAATCTCTCACTTATCCTTTTCATTCTCTTAGCAATTTTGTAACGGAGAACAAGATGCATGGGATGAAAAGAGGATAAGGAAGAGCCTAGTACCATTTCTGATAGGCAACACTTGACTTCGTATTCCATCCGCAATTCTTCATAGGCACACTCGTCCATGATGTCATCCAGCTCGTAAGCTGCATCTTTTAGCTTTTGCAGCCAATCCTTTATAGATCTGTCTGAGAATTGTTTCTCCTCCGCATCTTCAAGCGTAGCCTTGATTGTAGTGAACAAGCTGCCTAGCCTTTTCAAGTCTTGATCAAAACCCAGAAATAGTCCCAGCTCCGTTGCAGCGAGAGAGGTCAAATTTCCAAGCGCAGCTTTAAGTACAGCATCAGTCATGTTCCAAATTCTAACTCACAAAATGAAATTGCAACTACGCAAGAGAGGTTCTATGCTTCAGAAATGGCAATGCAATGATATGATCAAGTGAGAGATAAGATTAAAAAGCAGAGGAGACACTTTGCGTAGAGTTGGAAAGTCAACAACGCCCCCACGATGAAATGTGTTATTGGAATCTTGCTGACATTGCAGTGAATGTCCTGTTTCCGCTATTGATTTGTGACATCCTATTAAAGTTAATATTGTGTAGTGTGTAACAGCTGGCGCTGGGTCCCAGATCATTTAATTATAAACGTAATCATTTAATTTTAAATTACATATCAACTCATTGATTACAAAGATATTAAAGTTAATGTTGTGTAGTGTGTAACAACAGGCGCTGGGTCCCAGAACGTTTAATTATAAACGTAATCATTTAATTTTAAATTAAATATCAACTCATTCATTACAAAAATGTTGTAAATTTGTTAAGGACATAGTATATTTTTTAAATATATAAAAATTCATTTATTAATATTTTATTAAAACATAAAAAAATAAGTAAAAATGATGTAGAACACAAAAAAGCTACAATTCTTAATAATTATAAGTTGTTATTAATTTTGCATAAAATTTTATGGTGCTTTTACCTATTCAAGAGCTTCATGAATTTTGTTGCTAATAGGAAAATTGATAGTGATCACACATGACAATGTGATACAATTATCACATTCCATTATGATACAATTATCCAATTGGATCTTTATTACTAATTACATACTATTTTTTATTTTTTTATAACTGACATTTTAAAAAATGAAATCTTTTAATTACAAATTAATATAATCATTAATATATATAACTACTAATTAAATATCATTTCAAATTATCAGTTACTCAATACTATCTATAAAATAATGTTTTAGGAATAAAAAAAGAAGAAAAGAGAGATTCATGAGTGGCATGATAGTGAGAGACAGAACAAAATAATATTATAGCAAGTGTTATATAAATAATATAACTTTTGTTATGTTTAATTTCTAATAAAAACAAAAATAAATAAATAAATAATTGTATAGGCAGTGGACATGCAAGTAAGGGTTGTGAACATGCCATTTTTTGATGGAGGAGATGGACAAATTAGTTTTACAAGGATTACATAGAGTTGATTTGTGGTCACATTTGATTGGCCTATCGGTGAGGTTTATGGGTTTGTGTATGATGTGGTGGTGAAGAGGAGGAAGCATAAGGGTGGGTATTGGCGTGGTATCAATGACTTCTTATACCAGTAAGGTTTGTAGGATGCAATTTCATTTTTAGTGTCCCCCACTAGATTAAATGTCATATTTTACCCCACAATGTCCCTATAGTTTTGCTTTTTTCTTGTTGAGAGGTTTAATTTCTTGATTGCAATAATTGAGGAAAGATTAATGAGCACTAGTATTTTTAGTTTTCAATACATAATATCAATAAGCTCTCGTTTATGCGGTCAAGAGATATAAAACTAACTTTGAGCATCTATCTAACACTTTAAGCTATTGGGAGAATTGGTCCTTTAATTCATGTTTACTGGAAAGTAGGATAAATATTTTTGGAAAAACTTAAAAGCTGAGATGAATGGGTAGCTAAGATGAAATAGATAATGTTAGGGCAAAATATGAAAATGAAGGGATCATGGAGTAATAGGCAATTTATTTTAATTTTGTATTTACTTTTTAGCCTCTATACCTTTTATCAGTTTATCTAGCTCACATTATAACGTGACGAGAGTTTGGAAATTTGAGGACAAAGTGATGTTGGAAAATATTTTCCCTTTTCTCTAAAATTAATAATAGAGACACTAATATTCTGTGTGGTTTAACAATACATAATATTTTATATTTTATCATGATATTTAAAAAAGAATAATCGGTTCTATCTTGTCATCATTGTTTCTATTTTTGTAGTAATCCCCTTTTGTATGTCATTCTCTAACCTTGTTGCTATTGAAAGCTAAATGGTTGGAAGTCTTAATACTTAGTAAATGATCCAGATGAGGGTTTCTTTCAAATATTTTTCAAGGAGAAAGAATTAAATGGTGATTTTATATCAAGAGCTTTTGATATATTGTTGCATAAGAAGTTCACCAGTTCTTGTTGATTTTGATATTAGCAATCTGACCAACAATTCATCTCAGCAAATAAATCAGGTGGAGCAGACCCCTTGTACTAAATTTTTTGTCTGAGTAGTGTAGTTTGTGTTCAAAGTTGACTTCCTCTCGTAGTTTCATTTTTAACTATTCAAGTGGAGAAATGGTACACACGACAAAGGAGAAGACCCATGTAACCACTAGAGAAGCTTGCAAAGTCCGTGGTTGAAGCTATGAGAAAAGCAATGCCATCCCCTGAAGGGCAAGAAGGGGATGAAAGGATTCCCTTGTTTTACTTTTGGAAAGCAAATGAGTTTATTGATGAGGCCACCTATGCTTGAGCACAAGGCATGCTAAAGAAAGGCTCTAGCCAGTTGTTACAAAGAAAGAATACACCCCAGTAAACCAAATGCGAGAAAGAGTAGCCAAAAGGCCTGCTAATGTGTAGTAACAAAAAGATCTACAATTGCCACGTTAAACCCGCATTTGTAAAACTTTCCGTTCGATCACAGCAACCTGAATGCTCCATACGTACCACACTGTTGCTAGCAGATGCATGAATTTTTAATGATGAAACACCAACCCCCTGCTATCCTGCCTCAGACAATTGCCTATAGATTCTCGTTACTGCCAGATTTGTATATCTTCCAGCCCCATTCTCCCCTGTATAAGAGTGCCAAACTGCATATTACAGAGGCATAAGAAGGTATGCAGCATATATGTTCAAATCGACACATTGTGCAACTCGCCCTTCTCCTCCCAACCCCCGCATCTTGGTACTGTTAAAGCATAAAAATGTAGTCAGCTTCATTGCTAATTACAAATATCCGAACTTCCTTTGTCCTCTCCATAAGACCTTAGCCGCTAGTGAGCCCAAGACAAGCAGTGGGGTTTGAGAGCCACAACAGTGGGTAAACAAACCCTTTTTTCTCGCTCTAAGCCAACTCCATGAGTTTATTTTGGCAGCCTCACGAAGGCATCTCTTGTAAGTGATTTTTTCAAATTCATATCAAATTAAATAAAATTAAATCTGAACCGTTGAAAAATTATAATCCACTGTCATTGCTAGGTTTGATGAAATGGACATCTCCATTTTCTTTACAAATGGAGAGGATCTCTACACATGTATAATATCCTTTTAGTTAATTCACAAGAATTAAGAAAATTAGTTAATATAGCTAATAACATTAAATTTATTAACAATTTGCATTGTTTTTCTAAAATTACTCTTGAGATTACTAAAACTCATCATCTTACTTTTTTCACCTAATTAATTAAGGGTTAAATATGTTTTTGATCTTTCAAAAATATGATAGAATTAATTTTAGTCCCTAAAAAAAAAATTTCTTAAATAAAATATCTTAAATATTAAAAATACCCCAATTAGATCTCTATGTTAAACTCTATTTAACTTTTCTGTTAAATGATAACCACATCAGTATCACAATCATCATTAATTTGCTGATGTAGCCGTCCATATCAACTGTTATGCTCAATCAGATTAGTAATATATTTTTTAAATAAAATTATTATGTGTTTAACCCTAAACGACAAATTTATTTTAACCCTAAAACAAAAACAATTACGTAATTTTTTATTAAAAATTATTACTAAACACTTCAAGTAATAAAATACGTTACTTGAAAGCTAACATGTCTATCATTTAACAGAAAAGTTAAACAAAATTTAACACAGTAATCTAATTTAGATATTTTTAATATTTGAAAAATTTATTCAAGAAAAAATATTTTCTAAAAACTAAAACCAATTTTAATATATTTTTGAGGACCAAAAAATATTTAACCCATTAATTAATATATATTAGTCATCTTCTCCAATCCTCACAAAAAAGGGTCTTATAAAGAGACAATACTTGTCCACATATGCACCAAATGATGTATAATCTTCTAAAATTAGTATTCATTAAAATTTCATTTATTTTCAATTGCTATTTTAACATAAAAAAATGTAATTTTAAGCTTTTATCGCTGGACTAAAAAACATAATTTTAAAGACTAAAAATGAAAAGTAAATAAAGATTAAAAACAAAATTTGTTAAAATCACTTCGATAAAAATATATATATATTTAAGCCTAAAAATTGTAAGATTCTCCTTTATTATGACTTACTTCCTTCCCTTTTGCACTACAAGTTAAAAATTTTCAAGATTAACTGATGTTGAAATCAATCTAGGATTGATTTTCACACGTATATTGCGATATATACTTCTCAGCACAAAGATTGAGAGGCTAGAAAGTAGTAAATCACGATAAAGATTGGAACTAAACAAAGGATTACATCAAATATAAACACTCACCTGCCATATATAATATTCTGATACACATAATCCAAAATGTCAATAGATAGCATAACAAAAAGCATGATCTGGAAGCCAATTCCCATTTTCTTCTTGCACTTACAGCCACCATCTGTTCAGTGGTTGAAGCTACACGATCCACTGAGTCTGTTGCAACAGCAAGAAGCAACTGTTGGTACTACTGGCGCTTCTCAAATCTCTATTCCTAAACTACGGTGAACTGCGATGAGCATGATGAGATGTCCCACAGAAAAAAAACAAAAACAAAAAAAGGTAGATTTCTTTGCTGGATTTGTTTTATTCTCATTAGAAGTCTCAGGATGTCCCAATAAGTCATTCCACAACCACATTCACCAGTTCATACTCAATGAGAGACAAGTTATTATCTTCCTTCACAGTGAAAGTAGCAGGTTCTGTGACTTCCACACGGCCCCACTTGTCCACAGCAAGCCTCATTGATCCTTTGAACATGTCAATTTTGGCATTACGCAGGATCACAGTAGCACCCTCTTTCATTAAATCCACTGAACACAAGCAAAATTGGAACCACAGGAAAATGTTCAACATCTAAATATATATATCAGCATTTTCAGCAATACTGCTGAACATTAGATGCTGTGCCAGGCGAAAAACAAAATTCAACTCATTCACAGGCAACATGACACCATGAGGTCATAAAGAACTCATTCGCAAATCAACATTTTAAATCATATTTGAAATATTAGTTTACATAGCAATTTAATTTGAAAATTCTACATAAAAAAAATTTCAAAATTTTTCTTCAACTACAAACCATGGAACTTCATTTAAACTTTTATGTTGAATAAAATAGACAAGTATTACACTATTACTATGATGGAGAATTTCGATCCAAGAATTCTTGGTTGAAACATAAACAAAACAACTGATTGACTAGGAATGTAGGAGTAAAGGACATAAGACACTAGACCACCACATGGACAGTATGGTAGCTAGAGGGAATAGTACCTATGGAAATAACAGAATTTCCAAGTGACAGGGAAGAGTGGGGATGGTATTAATTCTGTTAGAGAAAATGATTAAAAGGACAAAGAAAGTGACTGCAGGGTAGGCATGAATTGAGAGGAAAAGGGAATGTGTATGGGCTAGAGGTTCTGTGCATCTACAGAACTCTAGATTTATCTTTTATGAGATACAGCAAGTTATCAGAAACCAGCACACATTCACATTGTTTCCTGGTCATCCCAGACTGTGTAAGCCCAATTCAACCCTAAAAGCAATTCTTAGTACTGGTACAACCCAGACCATTAGTATCTATATGATTGGACTGGCCATACCAACTCCTACTTCAATTCAGGCAAAAACACAATTACACATCAATATTTATAAACATAAAGTACCAGACTGGTTTATAGTTAGTTTAATTCAACTAACTGTAAGACTGATTTACTTGCACAAAGTAGCAGCAAGTGTCCTCTTAATCAATATTCTAGATTATTTGGCACAAGGAATATTACCTATCCAACAACAGACTTTTTATGATATTAATGTTATTTCTAATTACAAGTCTACAACATCTAATTGATTACCAATTTTCCATATAAAAATAATAGGATAAAAAAATGGAGACGTTCCTACCAGAACCAAAAACATTAATCACAGAATAAATTAGAGGAGGCCTCAATCACCTAGCTTAAATTAATGAACTGATGAGATTTGAATCTCAAAGGTGAATCACAAGATTTGGACGACTCAGATATTGCATTTTCCTTTGGCTGTTAGCATTCGGGTGCAACATCCTTGAATCATATGCACAACCCAAATTGGAAAATGTGTAGTTTTAGCAAACTTTTGTACCTTTACTTTGAAACCCATACGTGTACAGTACATAGAAATCTTTTAAGGTTACCAAATGCTGCCAGACAGAACTTAAAAGCATTTTTAGTCATGTGACCACAGACTGGTTCAGATATGCTAAACACGAATATGAAAAGACATTTCCTTCTTTGTTTTTTCTCTGATTTCTATAAAAACTTGATACCAAAAGCTTATATGGTTGATGACGTTAGTGCTAGAAAATGCTAAAGGACACATAAAATAAAATCTGTTGAGTCAAAAAACCAGAAAAATACAACACCAACTGCCCAGGTTCATCTTCTATTAGATAGATATTTTGGAAGTTATTTCAATCATTTAGTGACAATCAACTATGAATCCATAATTTATGGAAAACTTCCTATAGTAATGAGGGTTTTAATTATTGATAGCACATTAAAAGCCATATGTGATAATAATGTTAAATTTAGGTCACAAGTTATTTCTGTAAGCACTTCCATTAATTGAATAGGCATTTTTTTTTTTTTATAGTATTTAGAAAAAACATATTTACCAATGTTCAACACAATTCACCTTCAAAAATAGCCTTCCAGTTCACAACACATACCCCAAACAGTAATTACAGATGCCCAAGATATTGACAGAATAAAACACCCAATGCATGACCGTGGACAAAACAAACACCAGAAGTAATGGACATCGAAACAGAAATGCAAGATGCCCACAAAATGAACCAAACAAAACACTTGACAAATGATATGTGAATACTCCAAGGAAAATAACCAAAAAATGCCCTTTCCCCAGGCCAAAGAAAAGAACAATTCAACAAGAATATAAAAATATGATGACAATAACAATACCATGATGCAGTAAGGAAAACTTGTGTACAGGGGCACCCTTGTGAAAGCAAAAACATATATACCTTGATCATTTCTGGCGGTGAATATGATCATTCCAGTCTCATCACCAACCAAACATTCAGCAATTCGCATTTGACGGGATTGAGAACCATCAGGACGACCTTTCTGCATCACCATCTTAGCATTGACCACCTTCACAGTTAAAGTGTGTCCACTGGTCCCCGGGCGAAGCTGATCAACCTTGGTGAACACTGGCTTCCTCAATCCTGGTTTTGAATCTGCCATATTTCAAATCCTACAAAAGCCACCAGAACCTCCACTAAGACAACATAAAAGCTACAGCAGCGCACACTATGCCTATCTTGTAAGATACTAATATATAGAATAAAACTTAGATACAGTTTTATATGTATTGTTAGTACTGTTCTTCAATTAGGAGTCTCACCTCAGTAATCCATGTAATAAAAGATTTCATTAAATGTCAATACGGATAACCGAGGTGAAACTCCAATTCTAATTGGAAAACAATACTAACAACACATATAAAACTGCATCTAAGTTTTATCCTAATATATATCTCAAAATCAAAGGTTTTAATGAACAGTTTCCTTGTACATAGGTTTTGAACATAATATGCTTGCTTTGTTCATCCAAAATTTTCAGCCAAGGGGAAAACCTAATTAGCTAAAGCGAACCGACATACAAATAAGCAAACTCAACTAATTCCGCGGAGCCTGTAATCAACCAAACCCTAGCTTAAAGGCGAAATAAAGTTTTGATCTTTTCAATATCCCAAGGTCAAATATTGATAATAATATCAAGTTAGTTTCAAGGATAAAGCATAAGATCCAAACTCATACGGATTTACCAATTCCATAAATCGTACTGAAGAAATTTCAAAAAAATAAAAAGCAAAAATTTCAAAAAAACCCAAAAGTGAAAAGTTAAGTATTTTTACATGAAAATTCCGATATGAGTGTAGCAAGGAAACAAATAGGTTGAGGAAAGGGGGAACGAAAATACAGAGATAAGCGAAAAGGAGAAGGAGGTTGGAATGCAACCTGGGAATTGGTGTGAGAGAGATCCGAAACTGAAACTGAAACCGAAAGTGAGAAGGAGACGCGAGCTTCAAGGTCGAATTTTAATGAGTAAAAGAGAAGATAGCATCAATCACTACTGCTCACGGCCGACGCTTTATAAACAAAATAAATGAGTACATGACCTAATTTAGTTTCTGAAATTATATTTTACCGTCATATTTGTCTTTGAAAATAAAGAAAACTCAAATAAGTTCTTAAAATTTTTTAGGATTTTATTTAAGTTCCTGAAATTAACTATTTTTTTCATTTTAAGTCCTAATTTATGGACTTAAGTAATAATAATAATATATGTTTAAGGACCAAAAAAAAAAAAGTGGTTAATTTAAGAACTTATATGAAATCCTAAAAATTTTTAAGGACTTATTTGAGTTTTTCATAATTTTAGAAATTAATATGATAGTGAAATACAATTCCAGGGCTAAATTGGCTATTTACTCCAAAATAAATAAAAGCTTAATTTATCAGTTTAATTTATTTCTATTCGTTGTCACTGTGGGTACATTTACCCTCTATTTAGTAACGAGAAAAGAAATAGAGTGTAGAGACATAGGCTAGAGAGACATAAAAATGAGAGAAATGGATAAGAAATAAAATGGAAATGTGAGTTGTTTGGTTGTAAAGAAATAGAAGTGAAATAGAGTAAAAATAATATTGTATGGTTGTTTGATTTGAGTGGAAAGAGAGAAAAGAAATTAGACTAATATTGTCTTTTCTTTTTTGCCCCTATGTACAGTTAAGTCTAGAACAAATAAGACTATAATAGTAGACTATCATAAAACAATAGTAGACTAATGTGGGACGTCAGTGGGAAAATGAGACTACAATAATCTACTATCTATTTCCATAGTCTATTATTGCTTGTTGCTGTAGATTGAGACTTGTTTTACTTTCACGAATGATGTTTTTGGGTAGCTATCAAAGGGATGCTTTATTTTTTTGTGGGTATTTTTGTTAACTCCTACCCCAACAGTTATTTTCACACTATTTCCACCCATTTTTAAATGGAAATGAACAGTGGCAAGGCCCCACTTCTTTCTTCTTCTCTCCCCTCCTTATTTCCACACTACCAAACATACAAACTTATTTCTCACCTTCTTATTTCTTTCCTCTCACCCCAATTTCTACTATATTTCTATGTTGCCAAATAGGGGGTTAGTAAAAAAGAAAGAAATAGGTAAAAAGTAAAATGAATAGAAATAGAAAAATAAATGAAAATAGATGAGAAATAGAAAAAAAAAAAGTGTTTGATTTAAGAGAAATAAGAAAGAGATAAATAGGCAAATAAAAATCAATTTTTTTAAAATTGGACCGATCATTGAATCGATTAAGACACTAGGCTTAAGGTTCAATAGTTGAACCATGGTCGAATTGATATTAATAAAACAATAATAATAATTAAATAATACATAAAATAATATTAAAGAAACATAATATCATAATTTTATAATACTAAAAACTAAAAATAAAACATAATTTTATAGGTTCTTAACATTTACAGTACCTATAAAAGTTGAAATCAAATACTACCTCCAGTCTTTTATATAAGCAACAAATAGGAGTATTTTTTTTTCCTAATTATAAGCAATATAAGATGTATTAATTGTTATCTTTCTTCTATAACTTTAATTTATTGTAAAGTCTATTAATAAGATATTCACTCATTCCCATGCAAGTGGATGCATCTATTGGCTTATTAACAACATAAATTACACTTATTGGTGATTTTTTTTCTTCTTGAATTATAAGTAGTATCATTAAATATAACCACCACTTAAACTATTTAATTTTATGGGTATTTTTGAAATAAAATTTAAATTTATGACATTATTAATTAAGATTAACTAGCTTAACTATTTTTATTGGTTTTGATGAATTAGTTATTTGTTGTTTATATAAAGAACCAGAAGTAGTATATTATAATACTTAAGTCTAAATTTTAACAATACATATCAACATTTATTAATAAAAACAAGTTTATATTTAGAATAAAAAATAAAATGACAAATACATTAGGTTATTTTTATTATTTTAAGAAAAAAAATAAAAAATGGTGTTGTATTAAGCATTTTTCATTGACTCACTATGGATCGATTTTTTGCCAATTTTTGATTGATTTTGGTTGGTTTTACCAGTTTTTGACTGATTTTCCAGTTCTTTAACCAGTTTTTCTTCAGGTCAGTTCTGTGGTTTATTTGAGTCGTTCAGGTGACTAGCTCATCGATTTTTCGACCCGACTGGTCAATTCGGTTTGATTTTCAAAACACAAATGAAAATAAGTAAGAAATAGAGTAAAAATAACTAGTGACCTCTACACCTTTTTATTTCTCTCCTTCATCATTTCTCCTCTACCAAATACACACACCTTTTATTTCTCATTTATTTATTTCATCTCCACCCTATTTCTCCTCTATCAAACAAAGGGTATCTCACCAAATGTGGATAAATTAGCACGGGATTTTTTTAGTGATTTCGACTAAGTCTTGGTATATAGCTTCCTTAAGGAGAGTTTTATCATCCAAAGTGATTCTATCCAACTGTAGTTTTCATTTTTATACAGCCACTTAAAATAATGGTAAGGATTCTTTTTAAGATTTTTATTATAAAAATCAACAAATTAATTGACAGTTTGTGATTACATGACATAAGAAAATTCTTTTATATTGTGAATGCATACATTTTTTTTAATTTGTATACATTGTTAATTTAAAACATTTTTCATATATATTTGATAAGATTTGATAATTTTATTATCTTATCTTATTAATATGATGCGGTATAGGCATGGCGACGAAACATGTTTGACTCTTTATGTTAGAAGTAAAAATATTTCACAAATGGCTTATTTTCTCAAAAAATAGCTATAATTCCCAAATTTAAGCTATTCCAAACATGCTCTACGTTTGATGTGGCCTTGCAAAGTCTGACACATCTTGTATTATAATCTCATAACCTAAGTCTTATTAACATGTTATAAGCTTTTTTAGGAGCATCCTAACTTTTATATAAGTTTAATCTAGTCTGTTAGCTTGCTTATTTTACATTATGACTTTAGATGACCAATAGGTATATTCTTAATCAAACTAATAATCTTACAACTAATACATACATTTATCATTGAAAATTTCAATAGATTTAGAGGCTAACATACTTATCTAGAGATGACAAAAAAAAAAAATCTACTCACATATAGCTACATGTAAAACCCGCAACGAATTGGATTTGGATAGTTAAATGGTCATAGTCTCCAAAATAGGTAGCCACGAATAATTTATATTGTATTAATTATTATATTTATTAAACATGAAATATAATTAACTATAATAATATTATTAAATATTATATTTATTAAATATAATAATATTTGTTAAATTTAATAAATGTTTGACTTTTCATATAATCTATATATATTAAAAATATACTATTCAATAAAAATAAATGTATGACTTTTTATATAATTTATATATATTAAAAACATGTTATTAAATAAAAAATAAAACATTAAAAAATTAATACATAAATATTTATAAATTAAATATTCATTTTTTAATTATTGTTAAAAAAATTAGTTTATAAAACATATTTTAAAATAGAAACTGTTTTATATAATATTAATTATTACATTTATTAAATATAATATTTGATTAGCATTAATCATATTATTAAATATAATATTTATTAAATAAATATATTTATCAGATTTAGTAAATATTTATTAAATATATAACTTTTCATACCAATATATATAAAACAAAAAGTACTTATTACAAATTTAATACCTAAACATCCCCCTTTCCCCCGGCTCTCTCTATATATTGAAATATACATTAAATATTTTTTTTATTGTTTAGAAAATTAGTTTATAGAACATTTTAAAAAAATTAAATATATATTAATATAATATATACAAAATTGATAAATTGATATATATATATATAGATATATATAGAGGAGAGGAGAGAGAGAGAGAGAGAGAGTAAACTTAAATAAAAGTATTAATATAGTATTTAAGGTTATTAATGTTTTATTTATAAATGTATAAATAAAAAAATTTCCCTATATAATATTAATTATTATATTTATTACCCATAATATAAATTAAATTTAATATTTTTAAATATATTTTTGAAATATAATAATTTATTAAATTTAATACATATAATAGACTATTACTAAATAAAAATAATTATTAAATGTAATACATACAATATTTATTATTAATTTTGTTTTTGTCTAAGGTGATGAATCGGGACCAAAAAGCCCGTGAACATGAGTGATAAATGGTAACTTCCATTTTTCTCCTTAAAACCCGACCTCGACGTTTACATCTCAGCCTCACTTTCATGTTTCGGATCTCTCTCTTCCCTTACACCAATTTTCAGGTCTCACTTCAATCTTCTTCTCCTTTTCGTTTATATCTGTATTTTCGTGCCCCCTTTTCCTCAATCTATTTGTTTCTTTTCCACTCTCATATCTGGATTTTCATGTAAAAATACTTCACCTTTTATATTTAGGTTTCTCGAAATTTTTGTAGTTTTTTTTTTTTTTACTTTGAATTTTATTTGAAATTTCTTTAGTATGTTTGATGGAATTGGAAAATTGGTATGAGTTTGGATCTTATGCTTTATCCTTGTTGCTAACCAGATATTATTATCGATATTTGACCTTGGGATATTGAAAAGTTCGAAACTTTCTTATCCCTTTAAACTGGGGTTAGGTTGATTACAGGCTCCGCTATGTTAATTGAGTTTGCTTGCTTGTATTTTAGTTCACATTGGCTAACCTAGGTTTTTCCCTTGGGTGAAAATTTTGGATGGAAAAGTTGAACAAGCGAGCATTTCATGTTCAAAACCTATGTACAAGGAAACCGTTCATCAAACCTTTGATTTTGAGATGCATAATAAGATCTTACAAGATAGGCATAGTGTGCACTGCTGCAGTTTTTATGTTGTCTTAGTGGAGTGTCTTGTGGTTTTTGTAGGATTTGAAATATGGCAGATTCAAAACCAGGATTGAGGAAGCCAGTGTTCACCAAGGTTGATCAGCTTCGTCCTGGGACCAGTGGGCACACTTTAACTGTGAAGGTGGTCAATGCTAAGATGGTGATGCAGAAAGGTCGCCCCGATGGTCCTCAATCCCGTCAAATGCGAATTGCTGAATGTTTGGTTGGTGATGAGACTGGAATGATCATATTCACTGCCAGAAATGATCAAGGTATATAGGTGTTATTGCTTTCACAAAGCTGCCCCTATACAAGTTTTCCTCACTGCATTATGGTATTGTTATTGTCATCATGTTGTTATTTGTTACATTTTTTGTTGGATTGTTCTTTTCTTTGGCTGGGGGAAGGAGCATCCTTTGGTTATTTTGCATGGTAGTATTCACATGTCATGTGTCAAGTGTTCTGTTTTGTTATTTTTGTGGGCATCTGTTATTTCTGCTCTTATGTCTGTTACTTCTGGTCTTTGTTTTGTCCACTGTAATGCATCAGGTGCTTTATTTTGTCAATTTCGTGGGCATCTGTAATTACTGTTTGGGGGTATTATGTGTTGTGAACCGAAAGACTACTTTCAAAGGTGAATTGTGTTAAACAATGGTAAATATGTTTTTTTAAAAAAACTACTATAAACGATATATATACCTATTCAACTATTGAAAATAGTTACCGAAATAGGTTTAACCCAAATTTAACATTATTATCATATGTGGCCTTTAATGTGCTATCAATGATTAAAATCCTTATTGCTATTGGAAGTCTTCCGTAAATCTTAGATTCATAGTTAATTTTGTCACTAAATGATCTAAGTAACTTCCAAAATATTTATCTAATAGGAGATGAACCTGGGCAATTGGTGTTGTATTTTTCTGGTTTTTTTCACCCAAAGGATCCGAATTGATGTGTCCATTAGCATTTTCTAGCACTAACATCATCAACCATATAAACTATTAAACTTTCTGTATCAAATTTTTATAGAAATCAAAGAAAAATAAAGAAGAAAATGTTTTCCCTATTTGCGTTTAGCATGTATGTACCCGTCTGTGCATCTGTGGTCAACTGACTAAAAATGCTTGAAGTTCCTATTTGGAAGCATTTGGTAACCTTAAAAAGATCTCTACATACCATACCTATACACATCTAGGTTTCAAGGAAAAAGGTTTTAAATTTGGCAAAACTACACATTTTCCTATTTGGGTCGTACATATAGTTTCAAGGCTGTTGCGACCCAATGCCAAACAGCCAAAGGAAATGCAATTTCTAAGTAGTCTAAATCTTGGATTTACCTGTGAGAATCAAATCACATCAGTTCATTAATTTAAGCTAGGGGATTCAGGGCCTCCTCCTATTTGCTCCGTGATTAATGTTTTTGGTTCTGGTAAGAGAATCTCAAGTTTTTTATCCTATTATTTGTATATAGAAAATTGGTAATCAATCAGGTGTTGTAATTAGAAATAACATGAATATCATAAAAAGTCTGTTGTTGGATAGTTAATATTCCTTATGCCAAATAATTTAGAATGTCGATTAAGAGGATCTTGGCATGGGCCATGGCTGCTACTTTGTGCGAGTAAATCAGTCTTATAGTTAGTTAAATCCAACTAAATTTTTGACAATTCTCAAGTGCTAGCTTTGTGCTAATGTCCCTCAATTCTGGTGTACATGTATGTGTAATGGAAAATTTCTACACCCTCATGGATACGACTGCAGTCTTCCCTTCTCCTTTGCAATCATAAAATAAAATTTTGTACTATGTATCCTACATTGATGGTGATAAGTGATTCAACAAAAAATATCAGAAAAATGATAGAAATTCCATGCTTTTTCTCAATCACTGTTGTCCATCCATCTACTGTTGATATGTATCTTTGCTTTTGTATTGTTATTTCTCTTGAACTCATAGAAGAGGTTTAAGACTTTAAGTGACTAGAGGAGATGTAGAAATCATGGAAATGAAAATTTGATGTAACTGGGAAAAAAACACGGTAGCAAAAGACACAATGTAATTCAGGTGCTTCCCTAATTTTGCCCGTGTCGTTTTTTTAGTAAACTACTTTTCAGGATCTAGAGCAAGGAAAGCCCATGGGTAGCTTTGCGTTTTTGTCCTGAATTTATTACATTTTGGTTTATACAAATTTCTTGGTTCAAATAAAAATGTCTAGGACTCATTGGCAACTTTTTTGTCATACAGTGGTTGTCAAGAATTTGCCATTTTGTGTAGTGTTTAGCATAGTTACTAAAACTGGACTGGACTGGCTAATTCTATTGGGAACTAGTTATGTCACTAATCCAAACAACCTAAAAAATGATGGAGCAAAAATCTGGCTAAAAGGTGGCCAAAACTGGGTAAGAACTGCTGCAATAAACAGGTTTGAACTTTTTTTGAAATTTTTTATTCTAAAACATTTTTAAAATAACTAAATGATCATATATGAGATTCTACATATAGATTGCTATTATATAACTATTTATTATGAACATTTTAATCATGTATGACACATAACTTGACCCTTTTATGCTAATTTAAAATTTTACCCATTTTTTAATTTTATATTAGTTTATTGCTAGGTATATTATATAATATTAAAAATATAAATTTTATTACCACCGGTTCGATCTCGGTTTAACAACAATTGAACCAATGAACTGGGATTTGGTGCCTTCACCGTTCAATGGCCAGTGTAGTTTTGAAAACCTTGGTTTAATTTTGTTGGGTTTCATAATTGACAAGGCTTTTGAACTCTTGTTTTGGTTTTGAAAAAGTGGTACTTTTGTTAATTATTTAAGGTATTTCCTCTCTTTATCACTTCATTAGGCCATGAGAACGTGCTTGCTAGTTTCAACCATGTTATTCTTGACTCTTGAGTTCTATGCTTCACTATATGATTGCAATTGAATACAAGAACCTAGATTGTGAACAATGGTGGATTAATATTGACTAGAATAATTTTTATCTTAATTATTGTTGGCATTTTAAACTGTGAAATAAGTCTTGGTTTTGTGGTTTTTTTTTTTTTTTGGTGAAATGAGATATTATTCAGTTTCTTTGTTTATCTCAATTATTGTGAATATTAATAAGGCTTTACAGTTTACTGCATATATATGGAATTATTGGGAAAATAATATATAACCAATTCTTTATGCACTTCGTTGACATGTGAATATTGTTTTGTCTAACTAGAAATAGGAATTGGTATTACCAGTCTATTCATATAGATACTAATGGTCTGGGTTGTACCACTACTAAGAACTGTTTTTAGGGTTGAGAATTGGGCTTACACAGTCTGGGATAACCAGTAAACAATGTGAATGTGTGCCAGTTTCTAATAACTTTTCTCATCTCCTTTTGGATGTACCTAGGCTCTGAATAAGAATCAAAATTTGGTTGAAGAGGTTTTTTTTTGGGTTTGGGGGAGACTGGAGAGAGAGAATAAAATTAGAAAAGGTACCCTCTTCTATTCCAAATTTCAAATGTGAAGCAATGATGCAGATGCAAGATTGCCTTGATTGTCTGAGGCCTGAAAAGTGTAGAACCAAAAGAGCAACTATGTTTACAGATGTGAAGTTTAGAAAGAGTAGTAATCATGAAGTGGAAGTTTATACCTACTGATTGCTTTCTTTTACATTAAGACTGTATCATTTCACATACAAAAAGTCCTGACTTTGTATAAAATGTGTTTTTGGACCATTGCAGTTCCTAATAAGTGAAGTTCAGTCTTCTCATAAGATATTACAGTGATCATATATCATGGAGAACTTGAATTTGGCAAATAATAGGAAAAAGTAATTCCCATTTAGGAAAAAAAATTTGCTCAATCCTAGTTAGAAACAATTTAACCAAACAAGTGGTTTGGAATGCTAAAAGAGCAATTAATGGGTTATTTATTGATTGGAACTGATTTTTTTACCTAAAATCATTGGAGACTAGCTCCTTAAAAGAACAAAAAAATGCAGAAAATAAAGATAGATCTAGACTTCTGTAGATGCACGGAAACTCTAGCCCAAACACATTCCCTTTTCTGGCCAATTCATGCCTACCCTGCTGTCTCTTTCTCCTTTTAATCATCTTCTCTAACAGAATTCACATGTTCTCCACTCCTCCCTGCCACATGGAAATTCTGTTATTTCCATAGTTACTATTCCCTTTAGCTACCTTACTGTCCATATTGTGGTCTAGTGCCTTGTGTCTTTTACTCATACATTCCTTTTCAATCACTTGTTTTGTTTATCTTTTTACTAATACTTAGATTATACTTCTCCCCTGATAGTAATAGTGTAATACTTGTCTAGTTGTATTCAACATAAAAAAAGTTTAAATGAAGTTCCTTGTTTGTAATTGAAGAGCAATTTTGAAAATATTTTTTATGTAGATTTTGCAAATTAAATTGCTATGTAAACAAATATTTCAAATATGATTTAAAATGTTGATTTGTGAATGATGAGTTGTAAGTTGTTTATGACCTCATTTTGTCATGTTGCCTGTGAATGAGTTGAGTTTCGTTTTTTGCCTTGCACATCATTTAATGTTCAGCAGTATTGCTGAAAATGCTGATATATATATATATATATGTTTAGATGTTGAACATTTTCCTGTGGTTCCAATTTTGCTTGTGTTCAGTGGATTTGATGAAAGAGGGCGCTACTGTGACTCTGCGTAATGCCAAAATTGACATGTTCAAAGGATCAATGAGGCTTGCTGTGGACAAGTGGGGCCGTGTGGAAGTCACGGAACCTGCTAGTTTCACTGTGAAGGAAGATAATAACTTGTCTCTCATTGAGTACGAACTGGTGAATGTTGTTGTGGAATGACTTATTGGGACATCCTGGGATTGCTAATGAGAATAAAACAAATCCAGCAAAGAAATCTACTTTTTATGTCTATGGGACGCCTCATCATGCTCATCACAATTCACCTTGCTTTAGGAAAAGAGATTTGAGAAGCCAGTAGTACCAACAGTTGCTTCTTACTGTTGCAATAGACTCGGTGAATCTTGTAGCTTCAACCACTGAACAGGTTGTGGCTGTAAGTGGAACAAGAAAATGGGAATTTGGCTTCCGGATCATGCTTTTTGTTATGCTATCTATTGACATTTTGGGTTGTGTATCAGAATATTATATATGGCAGGTGAGTGTTTATATTTGATGTAATCCTGTGTTTAGTCTCAATCCTTATCGCGATCTACTACCTGCTAGCCTCTCAATCTTTGTGCTAAGAAGTATATATCGCAATATACGTGTGAAAATCAAATCCTAGATTGATTTCAACATCAGTTAATCTTGAAATTTTTAACTGTAGTGCAAAAGGGAGGAAATAAGTCATAATAACGAAGAATCTTAGTAACAATTTTTAGGCTTAAATATCTTATGTGAATTTAATGAATTTTGATTTTAATCTTTATTTTTTTTTCAACTTTAGTCTTTAAAATTGTGTTTTTAGTTTTGAGTTTAATGGTTATGTATTGTCAGTATAAAAATGTTTACAATGTTAATCAATTAGAAATTATTGTTAGTATGACTTTAAAATAGTTATTGTAAAAGTCAACAAATTTAAAATAAATGTTAGTTTGTGATTAGATGATAATATAAAATTATTTTACACTTGTTAATGCATAAGATATTTTTTCTTTAGTCTTGATATAAAAAATTAAAATTACATTTTTTTGTTAAATATAACAATTAAAAATAAATAAAGTTTAAAATAAATTATACTAACACCTCGAGTTTTTTTAAATCACACGATATCTTTTTTTTTTTATCTTTACACTACTTCTTTTAATTATTTGAAAAATATTATATTGACTACTTTTTATACATTACACTAACCTTATTTAATTGTTTGAAAAATATTATATCATACTCTCGTAAGTGAGATTATTGTAAATATTAAAAAACAAAATGTTATATGTAATTTGAAAAAACTTCAAAGTGTCAGTATAATTTAATTCAAAGTTTATTTAAAACTAATTTTAGAAGATCTTAAATCATTTGGTGCACATGTGGACAACTATTAGACATCTAGTGACACTAATGGTTCACCATTAGTACCGTTTACCTGGTGTGTTTGTTTCTTTGTTACAATTGAGATCGGCACCATTATTACTTCATTGCCTGTTTGAAACGGGTTATAACGCACAAAGATTTGATTTACAATTTCACTTGAAATTCGCTGGGATCTTGCGGACGAGAACCAAAGCATCAGTTGATAGAAATTTACTAGCATGTAATGATTATATTCAGGTTTGGATGATTTTTTTATTTTTTTATTTTTTTGAGGATTGGATTGAATGAAGGTTGGACTTTCATCAACAATGTAGAGTGTGCGGTAGTCTGTTGGAGCTGTCCACAACTCATAACTCATCATGAGTCGTGAGACATTCTTCAATACGTTGACAATAATTATGTGAGGCACCACAAACAAAGGGACTTGTCTTTGGGCTGGTGGTCTAAGCAAACCATGCCCTTTGGTAAACAAATAATCAATTGCAAGAACAGCCACTTGAGTTACTCTCAAGGTTGTAACTTGTAAGTATTAGTTTGACCTATTGCAATCCCCTACCCCGCAAAATAAGAAAACCATTGAAACATCCAAAAGAAACTGTTTTTTATATATGGTTTTCCATCCTTTACTGATTTTGCTTCAAAATGACCCTGCATTTTAGCTCCCTAGTACGTTAGGCATAATTTATAAATACTTGACTGAACAATTTTTATCAAATTAATACTAAATCAGTCTTTGTTCAGTGTTGAAGATTAAAGTATACATACACACACTGACACACATATTGTGTGTGAGACAAAGAGATTAAGAGAGAGATTGTGAAGCCTACAATAGAAGTAGCTGGATAAGGCAATAAGCCTGCGATTAACGTAATATTTAAGTAGAGGTGTGTCTCGCGGATAGAGTATTAGGTTCTAAGTACATACGTTTCAGGACAAAAACAAAATCCCTTCTAACACAAAAATTAAATCATGGTTTATCCATCCATCTTAAAGGATCACAAACAAGTGGGCATGCTAAGTAGGTCCTTCTCATATAATACAACACATCTTTGTCTTTATATCAGTGGGACTCAAGCTCCATACGTTATCATACCCTTTTAACTAGTGAAAGGACCACTCACTCACATGGCTAATACACAGGATAATATAATGAAAAAGGAGACGGGAAAAGAAAAAAAATAGAAATGAAAATGGTTGACGAAGAAGGGGAATGAATGGAAACAAAAGGAGAAAGAATGGTTTTCCTAGGCTACAAAATGTGACGAACGATCAACGTCATGATAGTTGTATATCAATTGGTAATGTTGGTGAAAAAATTGGAAGTTAGCGCCTGACAACTACCACCTTAAAAAATGTAGTTTGTATAGTTGATTCGGGACAAATGAATACAGACATTGGGATGAGATAAATCAAATAGACCTAACTATTATATGTGTGCCCTAGATCATTTAGGGGTGGAGGCAGAGCTCAGTTAGAGTTGATAACTAATGACAAGGCTTTATCAAAGGCGGTATGGCATTTAAAGCTTTCTAACAAGTTTGACATGTTGACTTTTATGATTGGTTTAATTGTATAAGTGATTAGTTTTAATTATTAATTATTAATTATTACTAATGTACTGGTTTGCTTTTTCTTGCTCATGATTCAAAAGATATTTTATATAATATTTTTTTAGTGATACATAGCAGTTTATGATGTTAGTTGTTAAAAGGAATCACTTAAATATATATACAAAATTTACATGAAAAGCTATACAAATAAAACCACATTACTCCTGAATCCCTAAAATTTATGGAATGCAGAATTGTTTTTCTCTTGTTGCGGACAAGAATTAGATACTTTTATCTGTGGCTAATCTGTTTCTAACCTCAAAAGTAGAGATTGAGGTAAGCACTCAAGTCATTAATGATTCCATTTATAAAAGACTTATAAAGAAAAACAAGTAATGAAAAGAAAAGAAAATACAAAAAACATGAGAAACAGTAAAAATCACACAAGAGAGTAGGCACGTAATATTGAATATGCTAGGATTCAATTCCACAAGGTACAAGGTAAGTGTTGCAGATGGATGTGACAACGGCAATTTCGATCGTTAGAGATTTAGCCAATAGGCCTTGAGTTTGGGATAAGGGTAGTTGGAGCTGGCTCGCTGATGGTAGTTGTGAATAGTAACATTAACAGTAACGGTTTCAGAGACTAAAATAAAAATGATTTGATATTTATTGTCTTAAAAGTAATCATCAAAGAATTGATATATAAAAATTTTATTATTAAAAATCACAATAGAGTGTATTGAAAATACTAAAGTGTTATACTTTCTGATAAAAACTTAATATTTTTAGTTTTTTTAACAATTTTTGTAACAAAATTAAAGTAATTATTAAAAGAATAAAACATAAATAAATTGATATATTATTATACTATAAATTCTCATCAGTACTTATTATAGCAGGTAAATCCAAGGATGCCCAGGTGGAAGCACAGTAAAAGCCAGCAATACATGTTTGGGTCTTTAATTGGTTCATGAAAATTCGTGAAAACTATAGCTCGTAACAAATAGTACTGCTCTTGTTCCAAATAAGAGAAAGATGATTGACGAGTTTTTATACTCCATGAAAATATGCAAGAGCAGAACTAAGCAGAATAATTATGATTTAAATTGTAGATTTTTCCTAGGGTATTATTAACTGTGTAGTTGTATTAAATTTGAACTAACCAAACGATCTACAACAATTAATATACAAGCACATTTCTTGCGTCATTAGTTTCACTTGTTTTACTTTTTTTGGTGAGAGTTTCACTTGTTTTACTTGGTTATTAGATTGACTTGTTTAACTAAATTCGTATCATAGCTTAAAGTACGTAGGATACGGTGGAATCTTTACTAAATTTCTAGTAATACAACCAACCCGTTCCTTTTTTTAAAATAATCAATTTCAGTAATCTCTCAAATCCTTACTTCATCACTACCAAGTACCAACTAACAAATAATGGAAACTATATTATCGATTTCATAAGTAGACTAGATGGAACCTTTATGTACTCTGTTTATGTTGAAGCCACCCTTTCCAGAATAATTAACTAACTTCATACCATATTTTGTGATTCTCATCATATTAATTGTAATTGCACAACTTTCTTCTTTCCATTATAATTAAAGTGAGATGTGATCCTCAGTCAGATTAGTGCAAAACATTTACCACCTAACCGGCATCTTTATTTTATAATCATATGCTAATCGGTCCTTGTGCATAATATTATAGTACTAAAGAAATCAAACCAAAAACCTTTTGTGGTCCATATCTATCAAATACCATGTGCAATTGCGGCTTGCATTTGAAGCTTATCTTGTGGCAAAACAAATGAAAAAGCTTAGTACTTCGGATACCATGTAGTACAGGACATTGAGTTTCGCTTCATAGAGAAGTTTGATTTGATATTTCACTAACTCCTTGAAGGGTTCCACTCATAGATCAGCTTACAGAAAATTCAGTGTCCCTCCATAACATCATGCCAAGTATCCCTTGATTAGGAAATCAGACTCTCTCTCTCTCTCAAAAAAATAAAATAAAATGGTTATCATACACGGCTGCCCTTGCTTTAATCAATATTGACTTTGAAATTCATAACCAATTCTAATGAGTAAAATGATTTATTCATAAAGCATTTGATTGGATTGTCAAAATATCTAGTAAAATGTTTAGACAAAGATGTTGCTTCAATCTCAATATTAGAGTACTAGTACTTGGGAGTTGGAACATTTCTTGCTTTCCTACTGAACATGTGGAATGTTGACTTCTTAAGTTTTTTCTTCTTAAATGTTCAACTTAAAATAATGAAGAGGATGACACTTACCCTGTTGATATAGCTAAGAGGTAAACTGATAATCCCTCTCTCTCCAAAAAGAAAATACAAGCGAGATACTCTGCAGCAGAATAAAAGAATATTATCGGGAAGGCACAGCTCTTAGAGTTATACAATCTTTATTCTTTACATATACTATAAAAAATTTATAGATAGAAACTTACTAATGGTTTGTCTTTTAACCAAGAAAGAGAGCATGCATGTGGCGTCACATGAGGTCAAGAAGTTAATATAAAGAGCCACATGGAGAATTCTCCTCATTGAAACAACTGGTCAGGTCTATGCATAAATTTTGCTAAGTGTTCCTTTCTGGAACCTTGAATTGAACATCATTATTAATTCTTCCCACGTAACAAGTATTTTTTTAGACACTCAAAAGCATTACCAGAAGTCTGATAAGCAATAGTTAAACAATTAATATTTAGTCTTTAGACACTCATTACTAAATAAAGGACGGCCAATCAATTATCTTTGACTGGTGAATTAGGATGGCTCTGCTAGCAAAGCTATTTTCTATTTCACTATGTAATCAATCATAGCATGTGGGTTAGGTCTTACTAATCCAGTGATGCCTCTGGAGTCAAATAAATGGCTTCTTTTTGCACATATAAGAGTTTCTGGGATTATTAGCTAATAGCTAGTATGTATCTTGTTCAACTTAAGAACATGCAATTTTTACTAAATTTGTCATATGTTAGAGATCTAATCATACCAGTTGCAGCTACAGTTATGTTTTTCTCTCATGATTAATTTGCAGGCACGTTATGTGGTCCAACGCTAAGTAGGACAAGCCTCATCCTACATCCAATAGTCATTTTTCGATGTGAATCCCTCCAAAGGACCTAAATAATGCACAAAGTGATGGCAAGTAAAAATCAGGTTCTCTTTAGATAGATAGGGGTTTTCCATTTTCTAAATTGGAGCATGGAGAGAGAGACACGTATTATGAAGAGCATGCTGGATAATCAAGATAGGCATGTAGGGTACTGAGATAAATAAATGCTCTACAACTCTTCTTTTGCTTTAATAATGAAATGTAACATCAGGAATGGTAGCCCATCTGAATAGTTGGAAAACACCAGGATAATGGAAAACGTGGGAATCAGTAACACTGAATGGCAGACACTGGCCACAGATAATTTCAAATAGTGTGCTTGAGAATAATCCTTTTGTTGAAGGATCACATTGGCGTCAATGGCTTGTATTATTATGTCTCATATTACATACATATTACATATATGCAAATTCCTATTCCATATTAAGGATATTTGACAATAATGCATTAAAAGATATTTTGAGGAAGTGGGAATAAATTGAATGACAAAGTGACTCGGTGCTAATATAGTATTCTTCTCTGAATATATACGCATGAAAATGCTATTAGCTGATTAAAGAAGGTGGAAAATGCCAACAAGGAGAATAATAGACGATATAATAGAGCAACTTTCTGAGGCCAACTGATACAATGTATAGTACAAGAAATCATAAACCCAGGATAGATGCATCCAGAGATGCATTTTTTTTTTTTTGGTTAGACTAAGAAGGTATCTGGGACTTATTTTTTGCACCCAACTAATCTCCCATTCTACCGGATTGGCCTCTTTGAAATAAAGTGGTACTTCCGGTTGTGACTCTATGCCCAAGCTGGGAATTGAGTCCCAGCCCTTGATTAAGGAGCATTTGAAGCTATGCAAAGTGACCTCAAGTATGATGCCTCAGGCACCTACTCATAATTAATGAGGTTCCTTTGTACATATCAAGCTAAAATGCCAAAATATAAAACATAAATGAGGGGGGAGGTACCAGTACCATACATAAGGCATTGATGGATTTTAAATTTGGTTAAGAATAAAACTTAAATCCTGGTACTCTTAGTGTTGTTTCCAATGAAAATTGTAGTTTCACCTATGTAATACATCTTGATTTTTAATAAAATCTTTATTATACGGATTATCAATGTGAAATTCTAATTTTAATTGAAAGATAACACTAAAAACACCTAAAGATCTATATCAGTTTAAATCAGTGACCATTTGTTCAAAGTCAAAGATGTTTAAACTTTGAACCAACTTAATGACGAGGCTTATCAGACATGCATGTACCTTCAAGTCCATCATCATGATCATCAGATCAGCTGCACTTATTTCCCATTTCTAAATCAGAAAATTTATTTAAGTTTTCATGTGCGGCCCGACTGAAACTAACTGATGGATTCCATATGGGGAAGGTGGTGATATTGTCATTTGTGTCGTCATGGTGACATATTAAAATCTTAACGATAATCATAATACTGAATATGAAAGAGAAAATTTACCTCTTCGTGAACATGAACTTGGCCTTACAAATTGTAAATCCATTTCACTATATTTATACTTTGTTAACAAAGAACTGTGCAGTTATATGATGATAATTAATTAGCTACTTGCGTATCATCCTTCGATTATAAATTAACTAGTGGAAGATTAAGATCCTTGACTGGTGTGGTGACATAATTCGTCTATCAGAATTCCAAGAGGCCTGCTTTTGGACGCGTTACACTAATGATGAAAAAACTTTGTCAAAGACTGAAAAACTAAGTTTAAGACTGACTTGCATATAAATAAGAATGATAAAATAAATTAAAGTTTAGCTGACAAAGTACTCAAAATAAATATTAAAAAAAAGGTGAAATTTCTATGAAAAGAAGAGATATGTACCTGGTTTCATTTTCTTTGTAAACAAACACATTAAAAGTCACCCATCTTCTACAAGCATTCTGATTTCAACAGAGGTCCTTACTCCTTCCAGTTGCAGATAAAGAATGAGAAAGAACTAAAGTCTGAATTATTATGTTCTGCTATTATTAAAGCTAAAAGAAGAGAGAGGCATCGAGGAGGAAAGGGAAAGCACAAATTTTATAAACAAACATTTATATAAATAAGCATAGAGAATTTATTCATGTCCTTTCCCTTCTTTCTAAGGGTTTTGTTCTTTAATTAGCTACGGTTCTGCCAATCTTATGATGCAATTAATTGAACCCAACTAACAATCTCAAATGCTGACCCAACCGTATTAGTGTAATTTTTTATACGGTAAGTAAAATGTTTTATTAAAAATCACAGCAAAAATATATTTAGTTTAATTTGAATAAATTTCTCAATAGTATTTACAAGAGAAAAAAATAAATAAAGAAGGTTAAATGAATCAAACTTCTACTGTAAAATTAATTTATACATACCAACTTATGAATTTACGAAGAGGTTAAATAAATAAAACTTTTAAAAAAATTAAGATTTGTAAATTAGATTTTAATTTATGAGAGAAATTTGACTCATTTGACTTTTTTAATTTATTATATTTTCTTTTTCTATAAATGTTTATAAAAAATTTAATCAAATCAAACCTTAATGGCAACAAATATATAATTTCTAATAAATTTTTAATTTTTAACTATTGTCCCTTTTATTCTGTTTTACTATATATCAACTTATCAGCCAAAACTATATTGTATTCTTTTCTTAATACAAACTAATAAGGGGCCGGAGTGGAAGATGATCAATTATTTCTATAAATAACATCAACTTTTTTTTAAGCTATAAAATTTATACAAATATTTCCTTTATTATCATTTTACTTCAATATTTTTTTATTGAAGTTAAATTTTTAGGTATATATTTGGAAGTAGTTTTCATCACAGTGAGGTTTACTTGGGATTTTATTTCGACCAACCACTATTAATTTACAGAACAAGTACCAGTAAAAAAATTAAAAGAAAAAGAAAATTTAATGAGAAAATTATGTTCAATAAAAATTAAAAACAATATAACAGAGTTTGCAAAATTAGCGAAAGTGTTACCATAGCCTTCATTATTATTATCATCATCATTATTATTATTATTATTATTATTATTATTATTTGCTGATAAAATTCCTAAATGTCAAGAGATGTTATTATAATTTGAGTTTAATTTCTACACAATGTGAGTGCAAAAATCTTTACCTTGTCAACTAATTAAAAATCATGATAAGTAAACTTATCGTAAATATCAATTTATGATTGGATGACATAAAAACTTACATTGTCAGTATATGCACTACTTACTCTTATAATTTTTAGCGTAAACTCATGAGATTTTAAGATAGTGAAATTCAAAACACTTTCACAAGATCCCTAATTTATTTATTTTTTTGTGAATAAATCCCTAATTTATTTAACATATATCATTTTACAGATCGGGCTTGACTAAACTAAAACTCAACGGAGCCAATGTTTCTAAAAATATAGTCCGGTCCCCATGAACAGTTATTTTTCAAAAAAAATTCCCTTGATTAAATAACTAGCCGAGGGAGGAATTATTATGCAGAAACAATGCAAGTGAATTTCTCACTCTCATGCAAAATCCGTGTACCATCAAACTGTTAAAAGACTGTAAACAATTTGACGCGTTTAATTGTTGTAAAGAAGAGTGTTTTATTGGTTTACACTGAGCATTTGAATTTGCAGGATAAGTCAAGAGAATAAGGTGACAATATTCGGCAGAATAAGCCCAAGTTGTGCACAAAATTTAAAGAGCCTATTGTTCAACACGCAAGTATGCTGTCTCATACCCTCATCTACAAAATCATGAAATTTTATTGTGTCATTTTCCCCTTATTCTTTTCCTTTCTGTTTTCCACATCTTGGCGTGAAATGAAATGCATTTTGTTAGTATTGACTATATGTGTTTTAATTGGGTCCATCTTCACATGTGTCCTAAGTACCGCGTATCTTATATATCAAACAAAGCTTTTACAATGATCATCTTTCCTTTTTGTGCCATCTGCCCCTTTGTCGTTCCACATGTGTGTTTCATTATCTTTCAGCTACTATTGAGAGATTCTGAAGAATCTGTAGGTACTTAATTCATCTTTTTTATTATTATATAATTGGTGAACTGTTATGCATGTCTTATATTTTAAATTTTATATTGATTCATGGTAGTCCAAAAAAAAAAAATGAGTTGCCAAATTCATCTGCCGTTAATTAGAGCATATAGAAATTCAGTTAATAAATAGATAGACAAAAATAAAGAGTGAGTGGGGTGGGCGATATTCCTTCATAAGTTAAATTTAAATACGGTGATTTATTTGTTTTTAAAAATTAGAAACTTGCAGAATAATATATATAAATTATATAATTAAAGATTACTTTATACAAACACGCCATATTATTTAAAAACAAATAAATTTTACCTTTTTATAATCAAGTCAAAAATAGTCTTTTTGACTTTTTTTTATGTTAAATTAGAGGTGCAATCAGTTACGAGAGGAAAAAATGATTTGATAAAACATGAACTTTCCAACATTAATATGACATATAAGTGTGAGATCGTTGGATCCATTGGCTATAGGCTTTGAACTATGGTGAAGTATTTGATGTTTTAATATGTTAAAAAAAATTAAGTACATTCACATTGACTTTTGGAAATATCATTACTAACAGGAACGTTAATATTAGATTACATAACACAATATATAACTACGGAGAAATTAATGCTCGAGTAGAAGGTATTGAACTATAATCTTGAAATTAAAGTTTCCAACCTTATAAATACCAGTTATGAAAAAATTATGTTTGCATTCCTAAAATAAGTGAATATTAGAATTGGATGAGATAGAATGATCAATGAAATATGAATGAAATAAAACTATCATATCATTGATATTTTGTGCTAAGTTTTAATTTTCATTCTATGGGAAATAGATAAAATGATAAGGTGATTAATGAATAATAAATTGATCTAATCTCGTTTCATGCTAAACCTCCAAATTGAGATGAACAAAAAAAAAAAAGATAATGGATAAAATATACATTAAAAAAAATATATCATCAAAGGTCATATCATTCCATCTTATTTAAATATTTTAAACATGACAATTACCATTATTCAATTTCATTCTATTTTATTTTATTTCTTTTCATAAGTTCATTCTAACTTTAGTTATTTTTATTTATAAATAAAGACATATAAAATATTTACATAGTAGGATTATTCAATATAAAGTTTTAATCAAATAACCTAATGATAGTGTCTTTTTCTTTCTTTGTTTATTTAGTTACAGACGTACCGTACGTGGGGTTTTCATCGTATAAAAGTTTTCACTGTTTTGTACTTTAAAGGTGTCTCGCATAAAGAGGATTATCAAATCAGAATTTTTTTGTACAATAAAACTGTCTAAAAAAATTATATATTCATGAAAAAAAATAGAAACAGAAGAGAGACAAGTATAAAATAAACTAAGTAATGTAATAAAAAGAAACGAAAAGTAATATTAATAATTATATATATATATATATATATATATATATATATATATATATATATATAAAATTAAATTGTGCTTTTGAGTTAACGGAGACAAAATCTCAAGTAAAAGCTACGCCCATATTGGCCATGCCATCAGCCAAGAGACAAGGCTTGAGGAAGAAAAAATAGTTAGAGTTTGTTTGATTTGAATTTTTGTTTTTGTTTTTTACTTTTATAAATAATTATTAAAATATTAACATGTTTTTTACTTTTAAATATTTGTATATGAAGTAGAGAAAAACAAAAAATATGTTTATATTAATTTTATACAATTTTTTTAAAATAAAAATAATGTGATATTTTTTGTAATTATATATAAACAGAGAAAATAAAAATAAAAATATTAATATTTTAGGTTGTGCATTGCACATGATAAATATTTATTTTCATATAATTGAAAGTTATAATGAATAAATATTTCTATATTTAATTAAATTATAATTAAAATTCATCATAAATAAATATCGTTGAATATATAAATTATATTTTGAATTTACAATGAATAATTTTATTGACAATTTCTTTTAAAAAATTATTAAAATTTAATTTAAAAATAGAAATAAAAGAAGGTAGATTTTAAAGATGTGCAGTTAAGAAGATTACATATACAGATAAAGATAAAAAGAATGTAATTTGAAATAGTTGAGAAAAAAAATTGACTAGTTATAGAGATAATGTGCGAATTGAAATAAACATTTAAATGAGAAAAAGAGATATAATATTGAGAATGTTTAATTGAAAGAGTGGTGAGGATGAGAATCTTACTCTCCAAATTGTGTATTTTAATTTATAATATAAGAATTTTTTTAAAACTAAATAACCTTATATCTTATGTGTCATTAGTTCTAAGCATAGTGAGATACTTGTGCATCAATTTTCTTCTCTAGAGTGTGATTGAAGGATTAAACCTAATATCTTCTAATGAATAATATAATTTTTGCTTAAATATGTTTTTAGTCCCTCAAATTTAGAGTAAGTTTATTTTTGTTCCCCCAAATTTAAAATTAATTTTTTTAGTCCCTCTAATTTGAAAAAAAAAACTGTTTTAATCCTTCAGGACCACCTAGAATATCATTGAGAGAGACAAATTGAGTCAATTGTACAGCATGAGTTGAGTTTGGTGTGATGTTTTCATTAACAAAGACACTAGTAAGTGAGTTTTGTGTGGTAGATTCACTAATGACGTTTGGGCAGAGAGACTAAAACATTTTTTTTTTTCAAATTACAAAGACTAAAAAAATTGATTTTAAATTTAGAATACAAAAAACAAACTTACCTTAAATTTGAGGGACTAAAAACATATTTAAGCCCATATTTTTTTATAGGTTAATGCTTAACCTAATCTTCAACATAATACCCATCACCAAAATAATTTTAAAAAATGGTTAAATATATTTTTGGTCCTCCAATTCCCTAGAAATTTTCTTTTCTTGAATAAAGTCCCTTAAATATTAAAAACACCCTAATTAGATCCTTGTACTAAACTTTGTTTAACTTTTCTGTTAAATGATAGTCACATCAGCATTACAGTCACCATTAATTTGTTGATGTCATTCATGTCAACTGTTATGTCCAGGTCAGATTAGTAACATATTTTTTAAATAAAATTATTACATGTTTAACCCTAAATCATAGATTTTTTTTAACCCTAAAGCAAAAGTAATTACGCAATCTTTTATTAAAAATTATCACTGAGCACTTCAAGTAATAAAATACTTTACTTTGAAGCTGATGTGGCCATTATTTAATAGAAAAGTTAAACAGAGTTTGGTACATGAATCTAATTAGAGTATTTTTAATATTTGAGTGACTTTATTCAAGAAAATTTTTTCTTAGGGACTAAAACCAATTTTGTCATATTTTTGGAGGACCAAAAATATATTTAACCTTTAAAAAAATGATTTGTAATTAAGCATTTGAAACTTAGCACTATAAAACATAGTTTTATTTTAAGGGTGCATTTGATACGCACTAAGGTGCAGCACAAGGAGAATAGCATAGGACAAATACTTAAGTTATAGGACAACTTTTTATCCTGTATATTGTTTGGTGGACAATGGATAACACAAGCAAAATAGTGCGGAATTTACTACAATACTCATTTTTATATTAATTATATTAATATTATTCAAATTAATTATTTTAATATGACGACAGTGATAGTAACGGTGAGAGTAGCAATTGCGATGGTAGTGGTGGTAGTAGTAGCGGCAATGATGATGATGGCGGTGATGACAATGGGGGTGGTGCCGATGACGACGACAATGGTAATAATAGCGACAATGGTGGTAGTGAAGGTTGCGACAACGATGGTTGCAGCAGTGGTAATGGTGGTGGTAGTGGCGACGACAATAGTGGTGGTAGTGGTGGTGGTGGTGGTGGTGGTGACTGTTCTGGCGGCACCGACGACTATGGTGGCAGTGGTAGTAATAGTGGCAATGACAATGGTTGGGTATTTTTATCTTTTGGGTATTTTGTACTTGGGACAAAAAATTGTCCCATGGTTTGTTAAGTAACAAAAAATTAAGTTTTTATCCTGTCCATTGAATTATGTTGTCCAATGATCCTTTTTGTGTTGTCCAATACCATATTCTTTAACAAATCAAATGTACCCTTAATTCTCATGTTAAGTGGAATAAGATGTATTTGTTATCATGATAAGATAATAAGATAAATGTTAGACGGTACGAACCATTTTGACGAAATTGTGCATAAATGATGTGTGGATAAGTAAAAATTAGGTTGCATTGTATTTTACTTTGTATTTGGTGGACACCAAATAACTTTGTAGTTATTAATACAATTTGAATGCAATTGACAAAATTAACTTTTACAAAAGTGATGGAGAATGTGATAGCAATATCAATGTCAACAATGAAGATAATAGGAAGGGGTAATAGTGGTAACGATGTTAGTTGTGATAATAGTAATAGTAGTAAGAATCACAACAACATGGTGACAATGACAACAATAGTAACGATAATGGTGATTGCAATGGCAACATTGATCTTAGCAATGTGGTGATGTTGGCAACAATAGTGGTGGTGGTGGCAATAATAATGGTCAAAAGTGTTCAAAAACCAATCCAAATTGTTCCAAATCCATAAAAAAACCAAAAATTGAATAAACCATCAACCAAAACAATAAAAAATGAAAAAAGAAATTTATTTGATTCACTTCAGTTTTTGGTTCCCATGTTCAAAACCGAACTAAATTGCAAACATATTTAACTTTTTAGTTTTCATATTCTACTTAAATAAAGTTGAAATTATTTTGAATTGTGATTTGTAATTTAACCAAGTTGTGAATTATGATGAGATTTAATATTTTGAACAAGTTTTTTCTATAAAAAATTATTATGTGTGTGTTTTTTTGTTTAATAAATGTTGTCCCACAAATGAAAGAATAACTACTAAAAGAATTCATTTATTTGTTTAAGACTTTTTTTATTCATCATTTTTTTATTCATATATTTGTTTGAGACTCTACTCTTACTTTATAATTTAGTTAATGAAGTTTCATTTATACACCAACCAAAAAAATAAAGTGTTTATATTTCGTAAAAAAAAAAGACAAAAATTGAAATAATCAATCCAATTTGAACTGCAAAAGATAGGATTGAATTGGTTCAAATTTGACAATATTCTAAAACAAATTCAAACTAAATTACAAGTTTTTTTCATGATTACATCAACTTTTTTTTCCTCAAAATCAATGCAAATTAAGTCATAAACACCTTTATCGATGGTGATAATAGTTTTGGAAATGACAATACAGATTGTGTGTGACAACATAATGGTGATGGTGATAGTGTGGTGATAAGGGACAATAGTGGTCGCAGTTACAGTGGTAGTAATGGTAATGACAATGAGGTGATAGTAATTGTAGTAGTGGCGGTAATGATCACAATGTGAGTAAATAGTGATGATAATAATAATGATAGTGGTAACAATAGTAGTGATAATAGTGGTAATCATAGACATGGTAGCAAAGGCCGGGGTTGTATAATGATAATGATAATGACAATGGTAGCAGTGATAATAACAATTGTGGTAATAGTGGTGGTGGAAGAAAGAAGTTGCTTAATGTAAAGGAGAAAACTTTTTTCTATATCCCAGTTCCCTTTTAGGATAACTTTTCAACTAATAAACATAATAGGATAAGCAAATAATCCTATCTTATTGGCTCACCAAACAATAGATTAATGTAGGATATGATAGTTTGTCCTATTATGTTTTCTTTATCTTGATCATCAAACAAGCCTTATAAATTATATAAAATTCTTTCATCTAATGGACTAATATTTTGGATTGAGTTTTTCCCATGCTCTTAAATCATACTAATTAATACTTTTACTCAAGGATAAGATCAAGTAAAGGGCAATGTACTAAATATACAATTAGATGAGGGAGCTAAATGAAGTGATAATGTTATGAATTCCTCCATATTACGTAGAACAAGAAGTTCGTGGTAGTATTTAAGTTAGAAGATTCTCCTATTTAATAAACTAAATTTTTAGGTTAAAATTTTCTTCCGTGTTAAGTCATAATAATATTACTGTTAAAAAATATATAAAAAATAAAAAAATTACTTTTAATTAAAAGCATATAATGATACAAAAATAGAGCATTTAAAATGGATCCGTAAAACAAATCCAAACATTTATATGTAAATAATCAAAATTATATTATTGAGTAAATTACACTAACATCCTATGAGATTTTTCTAGATTGCACATAATTTTCCTGCTTTTTTAACATTTACAATAATCTCCCTTATAGGGTACATGATGTAATGTTTTTCAAACTGTTAAAGGGGTTAGTGTAATGTGTAGGGGATATCAGTGTAATGTTTTTCAAATTATTAAGGGAGTTAGTGTAGGGATAAAAAAGGAGGGTATTGTGTGCAATTTGAAAAAAATATAGGGAAAGTTAGTGTAATTTACTCTATACTATTATATATTTAAGGGTTAAATATGTTTTTGGTCTCTAAGCTTTTCTCGATTTTTACTTTTAGTCGCTAAACAAAAATTTGACCAGTCTTAATCCCTATAATTTTTTTTCCGTTAACATTTTTGGTCCCTGCTGTCAAGTATCATCGTTAAGTGATGACGTGATAGCTATGTTGGCAAACATATGAGTTGTCACGTCATCAACTAGTCTGACATGATAGCCATGTGTAAAATTTTTTACTAAATTATGTTTTTAGTCCTTAATCTTTTCACAAAATTTACTTTTAGTCTCTCAACAATTTTTTAACTAGTCTTAGTCCTTCATCTTTTTATAAAATTCATTTTTAGTCCCTCAACAATTTTTTGATCAATCTTATTCAACTATTGTTTGTCATTGTTTTTAGTACCTCTCATCAAGTATCGCCATTAACCAATGATGTAACCTCATATGACTTGTCATGTAGACTACTAGTTTGACATAGCAATCACGTGATAAAATATTACTGGTTCGAGACTTTTTTAAGTGATTCTAAGGCACTACAATTTTTTTGGCGATGAAAAACTGTCAACAAAAAGGTTTGAAAAATTGAAAGAGAGAGAGAAAGAAGGACATGCAGTAAGTAAAATCAACAACTTGTAATACACAAATTAACAACCCACTTAAATATTCTTGCGACATCAGAACCTGCCGTCGTTGTCTCTCTCTTGCCACCATCACCACCTTATGTATGTCCTTTGTGCACGATGTTATTCGTGGAGCAAAAGGATTCATGGGAATGAGATTGAAATGGAAGGGTTTAGCATTTGTTTAAGAAATGAGATTGAGGATTGGGGTTCGAAAAGGTTCAAAGATTAGTTGTTCTTTGGTATTGGTGCTTAGGATTTTGATTTATGAGTTCAGTGGTTTGTAATTTTTCTTATTCTTACTAATTTTGCTTATCATGGGTTGTTGATTTTGTATTTTGGATCATGGTTCAGTGGGTTGCTGATTTGTATATTGAAAGTTGTTGATTTTGCTTACTGCATCTCTTTCTCTATTTTTCTTGTCACATTTTCAAACACTTTTTCTAGCGGTTTTACACCGCTTAGAATTGCTAAAAAAATGTCTTGAACTAATAACATTTTATCATGTGATTGTTACGTCAAACTTGTAGTTCACATGACAAGTCATATAGTTGTGTGATACTTGATGAGAGGGACTAAAAACAATGATGAACAATAATTAAGGGACTAAGGCTGATAAAAAAATTATTGAGGGACTAAAAATGAATTTCATTAAAAGATGAAGGACTAAGACTAGTCAAAAAATTAAGAGACTAAAAGTAAATTTTGTAAAAAGATTAAGGACTAAAAACATAATTTACAAAAAAAAAATTATACATGACTATTACGTCAGACTAGTTGATAACGTGACAACTCACGTGGCTGCCAACGTGGCTAACACATAATCATTTAACGATGATACTTGATGGTAGGGATTAAAAATGTTAACGAAGGAAAAGTATAAGAACTAAGATCGGTCAATTTTTTGTTTTAGAATTAAAAGTAAAAATTGAGAAAAATTTAGGAAACAAAAATGTATTTAATCCTATATTCAAAATAGACTTTTCTCACCTTTTACACTTTTTCTAAACATGTCTCTTACACAATATTTGCATATGTATTGAAATAGAGTGGAAGAAGATAAATAAATGTAGGTGTTTTTGGCTGTCTAGATAGATGAATAAAGATAAAGCAAGAGAGATTTTTTAGCTATAAGGTCCACCCAACAAATTTCTCTCCTGAGATGGCAAGATATTTGCAGAAATTGAAGAAGAAATTTTGGTGCCTTGGTTATTCGTTCTTTGCCATCTTTAACAAGCACTATTGAACCCATGGTTGTAGCCACAACCTAGTGAACTACTGCCTCCCTTGTTTCTCATCTCTGCCTAAACCTCCACCAATCGCAGCAGCACAAGCACTGCCACAGAATCGCACCACCGTCATCCTCAGTCTCCTCCTTCAACTACCCACTAGTTGTTCCACGCTTATAATTTTTTAATACTTTGAAATGTTTGGAAAAAACAAAGACATCAATTTAGCGGTAAACAATAGAATTATAATAGACAAATCATTCTAACTAATATATAAATTACAAAAATATATTACAATAAAAAAATCTATGCTTTTGTATATAAAATAATAAATATATCACCGAGCGCGTGAATCAACTGGTGTGGAGTTATTATAGTTTAACTGATAATTTCGAGTTTGAGTCTTAAATATATAGCTGTATTAAATATTTGGAAGAAGAGCTTTGTCGCCTATAGCGGTCTTAAGCAGTTCGAGTAAGATGGCCTCTAATGGATGATACCTGTGGTCTATACCAAAAAATAAAATATTAAATATTAAATTATATTTTTAAAATTTAAAAAACAATAATGAATAAAAAAGAAAAAAAATACTTCATTAAGTAATAGAATAAAATATCTTTATATATAATTTATCATGTTTAATCGTATTTTTGCTCTATTTTTTATTTTTTTTATCTATCTTATGCTATAACATTATTATAACATAAGCTATATAAACCTATAATTTTAATCTCGAAAGACGGTTTGAATTGGGGGAAAAACGAATCACTGGAATAATTTAGAATTTTTCATGCAACATTTTATGTGGATGAAATTTTGGTCACAATCGTAACTGACATAATTCAAACAAAGCATATCTCCATGTAATTGACCCAACACGTCCTTAACCACAAATGCAAACAAGTAAATTCCATAAACTAACCTTTTCCCGTTCAATCAATTGCAAATTGTGCCATTTTCACGAGCCTTTGTCACTGTCCTTCACGATGATGCAAACACCAAAGATGGATCACGAAAAGGTTGGAATTACAAAACAAAATCATTAGCGGCTAAACGCGTTAAAATTTATAATAAACATGATTTGTCACCAGTAATCGAGTGCCACGTGTTACGAAGACGGGGGCATGGCCATACCTGTCCCTCAGCTCCATGACTTATGATTCTGTTTCTGTCTTATTCTCCCAACCTCATTTCAGAAAATGGGGCATGAGAATTGAGAAACGTATTATTTTAGCATTCCATCTACTTTAGAAACGCCATATTCTTAAATTTTATTTTTGGCTAAATTACATTTTTAGTCTTTCTATTTTTTTCAATCTACAATTTTCGTTCTCTTATTTTTTTAAAAGACATTTAATCCTCTTATTTTTAAAAACCTGCAAATTTGGTCCCTTTGTCAATTTTTTTCCGTTGACCTTTAGTAATTTAACGTTAATTCTGCCGTATCAATACTTAAATGACATGTTAAAGTTAGAGTTAATATTGACACATCAGAGTCAATGTTAAACCATTAACGATCAATGCAAAAAATTTGATAGAGGGATCAAAATTGAGCATTTTTAAAAATAAGAAGACTAAATGTCTCTAAAAAAATTAGGGAGACCAAAATTGCAGATTTTTAAAAATAAAATGACTAAATGTCTCTAAAAAAAGTGGGGAGACCAAAATTGCGGATTGAGAAAAATAAAGAGACCAAAAATATAATTTATCCTTTATTTTTAAATCAAATTATTCGATACTGCCCGAGTGTCTGAGATCAACAATTTAATATTCATGCTCGTGTTATTATTATTATTAATATTACCGAACCATTCTCTTTATTATTTTCTCACTTCTGGTTAAGCCATTCTAAAGATGGTGCAGATTGTGATCGTCAAATAATTTAAATGAATGTCACCGTATAATTAAAATGCAAGTTTGAAACCAAAGTCTTTTACTGTTTAAGATTGAGACTGTTATTTAAGGAAAAATACATTTTTGTAAAGTACATTAATTGATAATTTATGACTTCAGTGGATAAAAAAAGAAGAAAAGTTGCTCAAAGGAAGATCACTAAAGTGTATGTTTTAAGCCTTCTCTATATGTGTGTGTAATATAAAATACTTAAATTAAAAGATTTACTTAAAACCACAACTATTGACACCACTATTGTTACTGTCATTGCCACAACCGTTGTCGCCGCCACCACCACCATCACATGACGACTGTGATAGTAGCAGTGATAATGATGGTGGTGGCAACGATGACAATGCTGGTAACAACAATGACGGTAGTAGTAATAGTGGTTTTAAGTAAGTTTTTTAATATAAGTCTTTTATTTTAATTTAAGAGTTGAAATTGACTATTCTCTTTCTTACTTGAAAAGGTCATATACATATATATATATATATATATACATTAAACTAAAAATATTATTAGTGGTTAATATTCTCATCTAATAAAGATAATTTTAAAAGAGTTACTGATAATTAGTTAACAGATAGTAAAAATAAAATAAATAATTTCTTAAAAATGGATTCCTTAATTTATTATGACTTTCTCTTTTTTTAAAAAAAAAAACAACTCCTTCATTTTCTAAAAATAGACCTTAAAAAAATTGATCTTCCAATTTACTTTAAGCCAACAAAGGCCAACCCTGACTGATTCACTGTGATGTGACTGCAGTATGAGATGGAGTGGCTAACTTTGATCCTCCATGTTAACCTTCTATGGCCTCCATTATTGAGATGACTCGTTGTGTATTACACGACATAAAAAATTAGTGTTAATTTGGATTAGCTCTTAAAAGCCAGGCCACATAGGCAATGTTAGGTTTGATTGGATTCGGCCAAAATTTTTGTGGGCTAAACAATTGCAACTCCAGTTTGGTTCTTTGCAGGTTACAAGTAAGGCGGGTTGATCTGTTGGCTTGTAAAATTTGACAAATATGAAACAAGTGTTTAATTATATAAATATGAATTGATATTTAAAAAAATAAAAATAGAACCTATTAAAATCGCATAAATAATTAATAAAAAATATTAAGACAAAGGATTTTGTTCCTCTCAAATGAAGGAAATATATTTTTAAAGGTGTTAGGGAAAAATCTCCTTTACACACAACAATGAAGATCAAAAGATAGAACACACACACAAACAACATAAATAGAAATAGTAGAAAACACAAATTTAACATGGTTTGACACTTCTTGTCTACGTTCATGGGACATCTCAACAAATATTTTGCTATCTCAAATATGATTACAAGTTTTTTGAAAAACTTGAGTAACCTCCCAATTACAAGTTTTTGAACAAACTTGAAAACCTCCAAATTACAAGTTTTTTGGACAAACTTGACAAATCCTCTAATTACAAGACTTCCCTTTCACTTGGGTGGCAACCCCCTCTCCTCAATTGGGTGGTGACTTCTCTGATCACGTGACCCCTTTATATAGCAAAAGTCCATGGCTTCATTCATGAATGAGACTTGGTGGATTTTAATCTCGTCACTTGTCCATCTACCCATTCATTATGGTAGTGGGGGTTTTCCAAGAATCACCTTTATCTCTTGAAATTCATCTCTTAATTTTTCACTCACTTTAATTAATATTTGAAAATTGGATTGATTTTCTCAACAAAAGGATAAAGTACAATAATAACTATTAATTATAAAAATAGCTATTAAAATTATAATTAATTTTACATTTTCTTATATGTGTATATTTAATTTTATTACAATTCTCAACCACTGATTTTCTAATCAACAATTATAAGTGTATTTTATTCTCTAAAGTACATCGCTTCACTTTAAAAGAGTGAAATCCAAAAGCAAAGTATGTAATTCAATCGATCAAAATGTTTTTTCCTTTCAAATTTTAAAACTTAATTAGCACATTTTGTTGAGTTGTTTAAGTTTGATTTGTTCTAACAACTTTATGTAAAATATTTAGGCAAATACCTATGCATATATTTCATTTAATTAATCGTTATTGTAAAAATTTATATCATCAGCATATTATATAATATCATTCATTCTAAAAATTTTACAAGATACATAACTAATTTTAAATATTATAATAATATGAAAACTATTTATTAATAAAAAAAATTAGCAAGCGTATAATTTGTTAGATTTACAGTATAGACCGGTATTATGGGCTTATTTGGATTAACTTCTCTATAAGTACTTATAGGAGAAAAAAATAAAAATAAATGAAATAAATTTCTCCATAAGCTAAAATTAGCTTATGCATAAGCTAAAAATTAGATTTTGAAGAAGCTAATATGAGAAAGCTTCTACAAATTAGCTTATGCATAAGCTAATTTTAACTTGTGCATAAGCTAATTGTACTTTTTGTTCTTATTTTTTTTCCCATAAGTACTTATAGAAAAGTTTCATTCAAACAGGGCCCTATATCTCATAGAAGGTGGCAATTAATGTAGTCTTGCGCCAAGGCTGTGTAATTGTGGTTAATGTTTTAAAATTGTATTGCATGTTAAATTGGTAAAGATATTGATTCATAAGTTATTGGTTTAAATGTAGTTGAATTGAGATTTAAACAGTAATAATAAAATATATTTTTAATATTATATTATATATTAAGTCCTAGATTAATATAAAATAAAACAATGTAATTAAAATTTTAAATTAATATAACAATATGACATGTTTTATAAGATAAAAAGTTTATAAATGTTCCGACTTTAAGTCCGCTGCATCGTTAGGGTCATCACATCTGAGATATTGTCTACTTCAGCATTCGTAGACCTCACGGTTTTGTCCTTAAAAGGCGCATCGGTGGGTTAAGGAAGAAAAGTGTTTATAAATTAAATTACTCTTACCCTTGATTCCTAAGTGATGTGGGACTATTTTGGTGTACCGAAATAGTAGCCCCCAGTCGAGGCCAAAGGGTTAGAGGGCCTAGTGGCCCACGTGTGTAGCATAAGCCCTCCTTCTAGGAGCAATGTTTCGACCTAAGCCCTCCATTTTTAATTCATAAAAATACATAGTTGTATTAATTTAGGTAAGTATAACCATTTTCATGATTTTAGCATTCTAATTGATAACACAAATATATATTTTGATTCAATTATTTGATTAATTGATAATATGAATATATCTTTAAATTTAGCATATTTAAATTAAAAAATCTTGCATGATTTTAGTTTCATGAAATAAAAATTCATATGATCAACTCATGTATAAATACCTATGTGCATTGTTGTTTTCATCGTTTCTGTGCATTGTTGTTTTCATTTTCCTCGTTTTGTGCATTGTTGTTTTCATTTTCATCGTTTCTTTCTAAATTAGTCAATTGCTAACATTTTTTTTATTCTTTTTATTCAGTTTCAATAGAGGGGTACATATAGGCAAGAAATATAAATCTACCAATTCTTCTATTCTTTCTCTAAGGTAAGTTTTTATCCTTTGCAATTTTATTTGAATTCTTTTATATATATTTTGTCTAATAGTTAGTATTAAAAGTTTGTTTACTGATATTAATTTTACAGTTTCTTCATTTTCAATTATTGAAATAACACAAAAGACTTAAAGGAGGGGTTTTACAGATACGAGGAGTTCTACTATATTATCAAAAAAAGGTTAAGTCTTTATTTTATTTCTCTTTTATAATTTTATTTATACTTCTTTTACTAGAGGTATTTATTTCTTTACTTTTCATCGAATAATTTATCTTTTCATTATTTCTTATTTAAGTTGTCTTTTTCTTCTTGAATTAGTTTATATTTTTTTATTATTTTTAATATATTTTTCCAATATATGACATTCTTAGACTCTAGACACCTAAGAGTCAAATCAAATGCATCGTAGCAAGATGGGTGGTGATGCATGGAAAATTAAATTGGTCAAAACTCACTTGGCCTCAAGACAAGAAGTGACTAGCTTATATTATATGAAATTGTGTTAGTCTTTTCTTTATTAAATCATGTCAAATGAGGAATACCAAATTATTTTTCTTTTGTTTTTCTTTTAATTTAAGGAGAGACTTAGAGTAAGCTTTATAAGAAAGATATGGGAAATAAGAGATAAAAAAAGAAAAATAACATATTATAGAAATTTAAACTTGCACACTTATAATTTATGTCTTATAACTTGATGGATTGAATTAATTCAAGGGAGATCGAGGCTATCAATTCACTTTTACAACATTCAATAAATTAAACTTTAAGTCTATAACGTAAAATCATTCATATTTCATTAAAATTGATCATAACAATAATACTATTATTTCTTCTATTATGAAATAATTATCATTTTGAAATGGTGTTTAAGGATTAAAAAATCAGTAATTCTCCTAAAATTAAAAAATATTTTAAGACTAAATTATTCTTTTATTCATTGGGACTAAGAATTCTTAATATTTTATCTCTTAAAAAAGATAATAAATTACTTTTGTGATTATCAAAACATAATATTTAAAAGAAAGTGTAGAGAGAAGGATAAAGTTATAAAAAATAATAAATATTTTTTTGATATTTTAAAATAAAATAGTTTAAAATAAAAAAATTGTAAAAAAAACAATTATTTCAAAATAGAAGAAACAAATTGTTAAGAATTAAAGAGTAAGAACTATTGAATAATTGGTAATTTAAACAATATATGTATGTATGTGTTTATATATATATATGTATGTATGTATGTATAGGGGGCATATCTAGTGAGAGGATCATTTTTATATGAGAGTGAGAAGAGTAAATCTAGGTCATATAACCATACATGGATGGTTAGGATTTAATGTCATGTGACCACTTAAAAAAGTCATGTGACTTTTTAAAAATCTCACATAACTTGTGTGTTTTAATCTTGACCATTCATGATAAGATCTAATGGTCCAGCTTTATTCCTCTCACTCTTACATAAAAAAGACCATCTCACTAGATATGTTCCTTATATGTATATATATATAATAAGAGGATCATTTTTATATGAGAACGTGAGGAGCAAATCTAGGTCATACAACCATACATGGATAGTCAAGATTTAATATCATGTGGCTACTTAAAAAGTCATGTGACTTTTTAAAAAACTAACATTACTTTGTATGTTTTAATCTTAACTATTTATGACAAGATCTAATAGTCAATATTCATCCTTTTCACTCACATAAAAAATGCCCTTTCACTGGATATGTTTCATATATATATACATATACATATACATATATATATATAATCAATAAACCTTATATGAAATTTGATTTTATCTATTACGATATTTAATTTATTAAATTTTTTGAAATATTTTTTATAATTACAGAAATGTTTTTTATAATTAGATTATTTATTTCTTTACTTTAATTCATAAAAAATCATAATTATAGTAATTAAGGTAAATACGATTAACATGATTTGAACATTCAAATTAGTAACATAAATATATATTTTGATACAAATTAATTAATAACACTAATATATATTTTAATTTAAATTAAAAAATCTCGTAAGATTTATACTAATTTCATAACAAAAATATATAAGCAGTGTCGATTTTAGTAATTACCATTGATATATGATTAATTTTAACTTAATTACTTTTATTATTTTTATATTTTTATATTTTTATATATCAAACATTTATTGATTATTAGTATTAGTTATTTCATTATTTATTGGTAACAATTTAACCATCAAATGTATAATTTTTAACTACATGTATATGTAAGTGGTTTCACATTCTTTATCTCTGTCGTTCTTATTGAAGTAATTGCTATTCTTTTTTATAGAACATGAAATACTATTGAAGTGTATTAAAGAAAAACAATTTAGAGTTTTTTTTTTTTGCTTTATTAGCTTTGTGGACAAGATAGTAATTCATCATTAAATTTTAAGATTTTGTTTAAGGTCCATTTTGTTTAGGGTTTCATGTTTCTCCTTTTTCTTCTTTCTACAATTAGAATGGCATGGATATTTTATATCTTTTAGCAAGTAATATGACAAGGTATGGACAAATACTTCAAAGAAAAGTTTTTGGTGAGCTTGGTTCTAAGCGAAAGCTAATTGATAAGAAAGGAAACATACATATTACTAGACACATAAAGTTATTGTATCATCCTATTTTTATAGACACCAATTGTTAAATTTAGCTACTGCACGAAGTCAATTGGTGGGTTTTGGCACTATATCTTATTCAATTCAATCCATTGTAATATGTAACATTTTTTTTCATTTCATTATTTTAACATAAGCTTTATCTTTGAATGTGTGAACTTTAAATTTGGGCCATACAATCGTACATGGATGGTCAATATTTAAATTTATTTAGTGCTCACATGACCACTTAAAAAAGTCATGTCATTTTTCTTTTAATTTTAACAATTCAAATAAGATCTAATGGTATATATTTATGGTTCTCATTTGATATGTTGCCTATATATTGTTGGACTATAAATTCAACAATATTATTGGACATATTTTTTGTAACAAAAGTCTTAAAGGTTATTTGTCATGTATTATATTTTACATAAGTTTTAAATTTGATATTATTTTCCATGAACATATATTAATTTTTGTAAATATTTATATAATATTTACTAACATACATTTTGTAAATTAAAAAATAACAGAGAAATATATTAAAAATTATATATAAATATTTACTAACATATATAAAATTTGAAGATTATAAACTTACTCGTGCAGGGCACAGGTTATTAGACTAGTTTAGATAAATTGATTGTTTAGTTTTAGTAATTACCGTTGATATATGTTATTGCTTTTTTTTTTTACTCAAATACTTTTATTTTTTTATATCTATTATTTTATATATCAATGATTTATTGATGATTTATCAAAATTTTTAAATGCATATATAGGGGTGGTTACGTATTGGTGGGTGTAACATCTCCGGCGCTGACGAAGGCAAGAAGTGATCACCAGTGCAAAAGAGATGAGGCACAGATAAGGAGCGACTCCTGGCAGGCTTCCAGCGGGAGGGGTACATGAATGAATCAAATACACATCGAAATGAAAGGGATCCAGAAGCTGTGCAGGTATGGGACTGTACAGTTGAGGATAACTTAAAGAAATTAATAAGTGTGTTAAGACAAAGGACGATTTTATAACCCTCAAATGTTTTGATAATAACAAACAATTAAAAAGAGCCTTTCAAACAATCGTTTAGTTACTTGAATATCTTATGCTCGCTGTCATCTGATCTTTTGCTCGTGTATCGTCTTTGATCTTGTTTCAAAGTTTCAGTAGTTAACTTCTCTCAGACGATGTTCTAGCGATCTACACACCAGTTAGTTGTAAAAGTGTAAACAACCTTAAAATAAATGAAGTCTACGTACCTACTCTTGAGAAAAGTTCACTTTACACATTAAAGAAGGAATATATGTGCGGGTGTCAGAACAAAAAAGCAGATATGATCACTACTACGAGATTGAGTACAAGAATGGTAAAGATAAGCAGACCATTTTATCTTATCAAGTCACAAGTACAGCATTTAATGTCTTAACGACTCTTTTCCAACAGACAAATGTTGTTCCCTGCAAGCACTCACAACGGATACTTTTTGGAAAAGTCTATAAATAGAAGAAAAGACCGCAGTCTCAAAAGTTAGTTGACTGACTGATTAAAATCTCCATTTATTGAAAAAGCTTTCATCTTGTAATACTCTGATCGTAAAAACTTTATTTGTTCTTCATTGTATATTCGTCTGTTAAGACGTTAAGCCTAGTGAGGTAACTCATGTTCAACCTTTTCTTTAAGAAATTGGTAGAAGCCTGAAGAGGCTTTGATTCAAAGAATACTTGGGTTATTGCTTAGAGAGACAAGTTAAAGACTACTTGGGTTGGGCCTGAAGAGGCTTGTTGAAAGAATACTTGTAACTTGGATAAGTTAGTGAAACTTGGTTGTTGCCAAGAACTGGATGTAGTCTCTGCGTGAGACGAACCAGTATACTTCTTGTATGCATTTCTGCTTCTCTTTCAACATTCGTCTTTCTTGCAATATCGTTTTTGAAAAATCTTTTGATTATCTTTTCAGACGATACATCTTTAAAAAGGTTTTGCGAAAATTTGCTATAACACAATTCAACCCCTCCCCCCCTCCGCTTTGTGTTCTATAAAGTGCTACTTATACCAACAAGATGCATCTACTTTTTGGTAGCCAATCACTTAAGAACTCCACAGTTAAGTGTGCTTGACTTGAAGCAATTTTGGGATGTGTGACCTCCTAGGAGGTTTTTTAAGAAGCGTGTGAGTAAGGACAAAACACGCTAAAAAGTCTTGTGTTGGTTTGTAGGGACAGTCATTGATCCTGAAAGCGGCCAGACGTTACATAATGGTATTAGAGCAGGGCCTCTCTCCAAGTACGGTGTGGTGCGAGGACGAGCCAAGCGGAAGCTGGTGGGCGTGTAACATACTAGGCGCTAATGAGGGCGGGGAGTGATTGTCAATGCAAAAGAGATGAGGCACAGACAAGGAGCGACTCTTGGCAGGCTTCCAGCAGAATGGGTACATGAATGAATTGAATACACACCAAAATGAGAGGGATCCAGAGGCTGTGCAGGTATGAGATTGTACAGTTGAGGATAGCTTAAAGAAATTAATGAGTGTTACCTATATCAACAAGATGTATCTACTTTTTGGTAGCCTATCACTTAAGAACTCTACAGTTAAGCGTGGTTGACTTGGAGCAATTTTGGGATGGGTGACCTCCTGAGAAGTTTCCCTAGGAAACATGTAAGTGAGGACAAAGCACGCTGAAAAGTCTTGTGATAGTTTGTAGGGACAGTCACTGATCCTGAAAGCGGCCAAACGTTACAGTGGGTATTCTTCATTTATGTTGTTCTTATTGGAGTAACTAATATTTTTTATTATGGTTCATAGAAGACTACCGTAGTATATTGAAGAAAAAGGTTTAAAGGTGGTTTTTTGCTTAACTAGCTTTGCAAACAATTTGGGAATTAATCATTAGATTGAGATTTGTTTAGAATTTTATATGTCTTATTTCTCCTCTTCTTTTTTCTACAATTGAAATGACATACATTATTTTATTTATTTTTAGCAATACGGTGAGGTGGACAAAGAATTCAATGAAAAACTTTTTGGTATGCTTACTTCTAAATGGAAGCTTAATTGGTGAATTTTAGCATTGTATTTTATTCAATTCAATTTAATTTGTTGTATTCTATAGCACCTTATTGTTTTACTTAATTTTTATTTCATTATTTCAATCACAAACGTTACCTTCTAATTTTTCTGCCTTCATGGGTTACAAAGATTGGTCGCAATTGAAAGAAATTTCGTGCTACTAATGGATTCAAAAAAGACAATAATTTATCATTCTAATTTTTAAGTGAAAATATAATTATTGTTAATGTATAAGAAGTTGGTGATTTTTTTTTCCTATTTGTATAAAGGTGGGAATATGTGAATTTGAATATATATAAGGTAGTATTTTTTATCCTTCCTTACTCTGTTATAATGGGTTGTGCTTTGTCATTGAAAAATGATTATAACAATAATTACAATTATCATTAGGGTTATATATGATACTAGCTATGTGTTGGAACCAAAGACGTTGAAGCATCTAGTCCCTCAAATTTTAAAGATAACAAACATATTAAAGTTTAAGTTTCTGTTTTTAAACTAACAGGTTTACAGCATCCAATCTTAAACTAGCGTCCAATAAACTCTTTTGTGATGATCATTCAAGAGTAAAATTTCATTTATGGACACTATGTTGTAAACTTTAGACAACCACTAGACACGTCCAAATGCAAGATCCTAAAACGGCTAAGTTCTCTCTCGTTTAATCTATTCGTCCTTCTTTCATATATCGAGACTAATGTCTTACCTTTTTAAGATTTAACATTAAAATATTTCAAGTATTAAATGGTCGACAGAAACTTTCTAGTACAAAAGCGCAGCAAGACAGAAAAAAGCAAGTCAACTCCTTAAGCTGTCAAACCAAATGAAGGATGTTTAGAAAAGCAAAACTTCAGCATAGAGCCGCTCTTTCCATTTTAGTACAGTTTAAAAAGCTATTTTTTTTTTCTGATATGCCTGAAAGCTCTATACACATATCTTTTTTGAAGAGCTAAGTCAAATATTCTTCAACGGCTCTTTTTTGCTGAAGACTTTATATATATCAAGATAGAAGAAGAACAAGACAGATAGAGTGAACTACGACGATTCAAGCACGAACATAAAAACACTTATTGTTTTACAAGTCCACTGGACGATAGTTTATGAGTCTCTAATACTTTATGATATTGTGCTTAATCTTCTATATCCTCATTGTGTGAGTTGAATCCTTTTGTAAAACAACTTTTTGTTGTGAAAGCCTGGAGAGGTTTAGTGAACAAAGAATACTTGGATTGGTAAAGCAATCTAGGGTGATTGCATTGTAAAGCCTGAAGAGGCCGGGAAAAATACTTGTAACCAAGGTTGGTTAGTGGATACCTTCTAGGTGAAGGGACTGGACGTAGCTCAAGTTTAAGCGAACCAGTATAAAATTCTATGCGTGCTTATCTTCTCTATTCCTTAGCTCAAAATCGTTTTTGATCTTGATCTATATTAAAAAGTTTTAGACGCATAATTCAACCCCCTCTTCTTGTGCGTCACGTGCTATTTCACTATGCACAATTCATAATTCATATAATAATATATAATATATATTTAATAATACACTTTTAATTTGATAGTTTTCATATAAGTTGGTAATTTTCGTAAAACAAATTAATGTGATTTTAGACATGAACAATCATTAAACTTCATTCTTATTATTCCCTGGATTTCGCTAAAAAAAAATTATTTTAAAATTTAGAAATTAAAAATTCAATAATTTTCGATGGAATTTATTTCACCAAAATATTAAGTTTACCTTTTGTTCATTTAATAATAATTTAATGTTTATATAAAATGTATTTATTAAAAATATAACTTTATTGTTAGAATAAAAATTTAAATTTATTAAAATAAATGTTATTTATGAAATATGCTAACCTTGTGTTTGGATGAGAAGTTTTAAGAGGGTAATTCATTTTTTTAGGGAATTTAAAATGCTTTGTAATGAAATATGTGGTTAAGATAGGGAATCGAGTAAGAAATTGAAATTCTAATAATTTGTTAAGATATTTTGATTATCTAAAATTTAAGAATTTTAAATTTTACCTAAAAAGTAAGAATTTGAAATTCTTCATACTTATTTTCTCTTTCTTCTCTCACCTCTATGTCTTTTTTCTTTCTCCTCTATTTTCTCTCTCTTCTTCTTTCTACCTCTCCTCTCTTTGTTCTCTCTTTTTATTCTCTCTCTCCCCCTCTCTTTCTTCTCTCCTCTCTCTTCTCCCTCTTTCTCATCTCCTGCTCCTCTTTCTTCTGTCTTTCTATTCCCTCCTTCTTTCTTCTCTCCCTACTTTCTCCTCTCTCTCTCTCTCTTTGTTCTATCAATATTAACATAACAAATATCAATATTTGTATTTTTGAATTACTAAATATTATCTAATATTAAAATTATTTTTAAATTATTAGATATTTAAAAATTAGGTAATGTTTATTTTTTGAAAAAGTTTAATATTAAATTTTCAATTTTTAAATATATATTTAAAAATTAAATTTTGCATATGGTGGAAATTAAAATGTCATATCCAAACTAAGAATTTGAAATTTAAGAAATTTGAATTGATTTATCCAAACAAAGAATTTAATAAATGAAAGAAATTTAAATCAAAGCAATTCAAATTTTAAGTATTTCAAATTCCTTAAAATTTTAAAATTCCTCATCCAAACACACTAAAGGTTATATGTGTCTATTCATTTGGAATATTAATTCATTTACTTACTTTTAAAGCATTTAGCCGCTAGCTCTTATCTTGGAAATATTTATATTGACATTTTTCATTATCTTTTTAATTGGGGTGGTTGAAAATGGATGCTTATTCATGCACAACTTTTCATTGAAGAGATTTTCACATTTAATCTTAATGATATTTATTTATAATAAACTCATTTACATTAATTGAAAACAATCAATTGGTAGAAAAATAATTGATATTCAACATTACTAACAAAACTTTTTAATAACCATTTGAAACGTTTCAAGCCATACAAAGTGCTTGAATTGTTTTTATTATAAACATTCTATCAACATAACCTGTTTGGATTATTTAAATTTCAATCAATATAAATTAATTTCATTCAATTTATATTGATTTTAATATGAGCATATATAAGTTTCAAGATAAATATACTATTATAAGCAATCAATCAATGTGAATTATTTGAATTTTAATCAATGCAAATTGTTTTCTAATTAATCTAGTTTTTTTAAATTATAATCAATATAATGATAATTCATTAAAAAAACTAATATATGCATTAACTGATTTAGATATAATTTTGAAGTGATGTAAATACATTGATTGATTTGAGTGCAAAAAAATATAGAATAAATTTATTGGTATTGGTTTTAATAATTATCATCGATAAATTTATTTAATTTTGATTTCTAAATTTATTAGTGTTATTCTCACTTATTTATCACTAATGAGTCGTGTTAAAAGTTGATATATTATTATTTACCACTAATTTGGAATGTTTCTTTTTAAAAATTTAATTGACAGCAAAAATGTCATATCTATTTTGATTCTAATTCTCTTAATCATTATATCATATATTATTTTTATTTTTATTCTTTATTAAAAATAAATATTATATCTATTATTGATCATGTGATGGATCTTTTAACTAATCAAAATTATAGTTTATGAATATTAAGACAAATCAATTAGTATAGTTGATTAAAAAGACAAGAAATTATTATAGCAAGGAACTTCAATTGATAATTTTTGACATAATGATTGATTATAATTATGTCGCATGGATTGTATTATAAAAATTGTAATTTTAATTGTTTTATTACATATTTAAATATTTATATACATATCTATTAACCTATATTTTTTAAAATTAAAAAATAATAGAAAATACATTAAAAATTATAATAATATAAAAATATAAATTACAAACCTAATACCTATGTAAGGCATAGGGTTATTATGCTAGTTTAATAATTTAATTGATTAATTTAATTAGAATATATATGTGTTATAATTATCTTAATTACTACAATTAGTATAATTACTACCATTATATATTTTTTTGAATTAAAAAAGAAAATAAAAAATTTTAGCGACATTTCGACTTGCAACAAATTAATGTGCTGTTGACACGAAGCATCTGATTACATGACAAAACTTTCTTTTATAATTGATATAATTGATACATGATAATTGATTTGGCAATTTTTTCCCTTAAAAAGGCATTAAAGTATAATTTTATAATTAAAAAAATCTTATATAATAAAATTTAATCAAAACTGAGTATAGATGGATCGATACTTTAATAGTATATACTTTTGTATTAAAAAATCTGGAAAAAAAAATGAGTTTAATGGTGATGTATCGTCAATGTAAAAAATTTCACACTGTCAACTAATCAGAAATCACCGTTAGTATGACTTTTAAGATGATTATTGTAAAATTCAACAAACTTACCATACATGGTGGTTTGTGATTGGATGACAGTGTAAAACTCTTTTTCATTATCACTACATAACCTTTTTTCTTAAAACTCTAATCAAAAATCATCATGTATGGTAAGTTTGTTGACTTTTACAATAGCTACCTTAAAAGTCATATCAACGATAATTTCTCATTGGTTGATAATGTAAAAGTTTTTATACTGACAGTGCATAATCATTAAACTCTTTACTATAGAAAAAATAGGCTATTAGTGTAGAACAGTTTTACACTGTCATCCAATCACAAACCACCTGTAACGCCTATGTTTTTCTTAATGTGTGATTTAGTGATTTAATAACGAAAAGTGGAAATTAAAAATATGATCTCAGTAATTAAAACGAATAAATAAATTGTTGTTGTATGATATTGGTTTTATGTTGTGTTGTCTTAGAAATTCTAATATGAATTTATGGAACTTGAGAAAAATGTACTTGAGCGAAATTAAGATGTTGGTGGTGTTTAACTGAGTTGTTGAGTGAACAGCAGTGTTAGGCTAGTTATGAGTCTTGGGGAGTGGTTAGATGGACCATGGGCCTTAGTGAGCCCAAAGACCTCTTAAGGCCCTAGGGAAACTTTAAGACCCACCCCCCTCATTCCTTCTCCAAATCCATCTCTCAAGTCTTTCAAGAGTGTAGCTAGATTGCCAAACTTAACCCCATTCCCTTGTGTTGAGAAGGATAGTCTCCTTGAAGATTTGGCTCAGTGGTTCACCTTTTCACATTCTTCTCTTCCCCAAATCCAGATTTCGGAAGTTCCAAGAGGTAAGGGAAGCTTACACTTGTTTAATAGTTAATGTATGAATGTAGTTGTGTGTGAATATAACCTTGGGTTGTGCTAAAATCTGAGATTGAATGAGTTTTGTTAAAATTTTGCTTAAAATGGGTTTGCTAAATTCGAAAATGATTTGTTGTTGAAATGTTATGATTTGTTGTGAAATTTGTTAAGTATGATGTTGTGGGATGTTGAATGGTGTTATTCGACCTTTATAAGGTTGATTTGGGGAGTGGATGAGAGTAAAGTTTGGATTTTTAGGCTTTTCGACAAGAGTTTTTGGTTCTGTGACTTTGTAGTAGCTGAGCGACGAGGGCTCTCGCTAAGCGAGGATGCCCTTAGGAGTGAAGTGAGACTTTCAGGTTTGAGTTCGCTGAACGACCCTTTATGTCGCTGAGCGAGTGTTCTTGGGTTGTGGTTATGATTGAGGAAGAGAGGAAGTACACTAAGCGATGTTCAATTCGCTAAGCGAGTGTTTATGAAAATTTGGAAATTTTCTATAAGGTATCTCGTTGAGCGAGTAGTGGGCATTCTAGAATGCTTGGGAGTGATTCGCTAAGCGAGGACTAGGCTCGTTGAGCGATTTTGTGTCCTGGAGAGTTGGTACTCTCTGTTGCCAACCTTCCGTTGAGCGAGTAATGTGTTCGCTCAGCGAAAGGCATGTCTTAAAATTTGTTGCTCTTTGGAGTGGTTGGTCGCTGAGCGAGTGGGGAACTCACTTAGCGAATTATGTTTGAGAAAAAATTTTGAGAGTCCCTGGAGTGAATTCGCTAAGCGACCCCTATTGTGCTGAGCGAGAATCCCTAAAGGCAAAAAAACGGTGCTCTCTAGAGTGGACATTCACCTAGCGGGTCTTATGGTCGCTGAGTGAGGACCTTCATGGGGTAAGTAGGTCCTGTGTAAGAGAGAGACCCTCGCTGAGTGAGCATATGGATCACAAAGCGAGTGGGGTGGCCTGTGGTTGTCTTAATTAAAGGTTTAATTGTATAAAATGTGGTTTGGGAAGGGCTTCTAGTGCGAGTCTAATGTGGAAATTGTTGAAAGTGCAAGACAAGTGGAAGGTTACTTGGATAGGACCTCCACTTGTTGTGTTGTGATGTTGTTTTGAGGCTTCTCATGGGGTACGGGCTGCTTGGATAGGGCCTTACCTATTGACCATGCATGGGGCTGAATTTGGCCTGCATGGGGTTGGTAGTAGTTGTCGGGCCATGTGTGGTGCTGATTGAGCCCACATGGTGTGTTGCTTTAAATGTATTAACTTGTTGACGTTAAGGTGATGTTGTGGTGTGCTACATATATTTCATGCATATGTTGTCGACTAAGGTTGTAGTTAGTGGACCTCACACCGTGGTGCGAGCGGGCACGTAAGTTGGTTGATTGATAAGAGTTGAGGCTTAAACGGACCTCCAACCTAGTGCTAGATAAGACGTGAGGTTGAATTCATGGGCCTTTAGGGATGAGTGGATGGACAATTTCGCAAGGGACTAGGGTAATGCAAACCTTGAGTTGTGGTGAGCCACCACCCATATAAACTTATCCTGACAGTTCACATAATCTTAGCCATAGATTAGAGTTTAGCAATCCCTAAATGGTGAAAGGCACAGGACTGGGTGCTGTTGACGCCATGTTAGAAGGTGAGACCTGGCTGATTGCATGAATGGTTGTAAATCTCTCGAGAGTCATGTCCTCATGCATTGACATAGTAATGGTGACATTGTTGCATCTTGTGGTCCAGAGTTGTGGAATCCTCACCGTATAATTATATAGTTATATATATGCGAATGACGTTTGTAAATGGTTTATGGTTCTTTTGATAATAGGCTAAGTTATTTTAAGTAAGCTTACCTTGCCTTGTTATTTTTATGGTGGTTACTATTATTGCCGTTGTTGTGACTGTGATGATCACGTCCTTTGACATGAAAGCAGAAGGCGAGGCTTTAGCGAATCCAACTGCTCACAATTGATGGCGGAGCTCTTGGTAAGGAGGCGATGGAGGGTTGGCCTTTTGGTTTTTGGTTTTGGATAGTTTTCTTTGGTTTTCTCTTCATGTGATGCATAGCTTGGCCAGCTTAGGGAGTGCATTTTGTATCCCCCCTTACAGATGTATATTTTTGGTTGTGTCCTTGGCACACATCTTTCATTGATTTTGATATGTATGTATGTGTATCACAGTGTGCCTTGATGGAGATGGAGACCTCTTATATGATGTATTTATAAAGATGTACATGACTTGATGATACATTATCTATTTCCACGCCTAAGGTAGCTTTCATTAAACTCCATGATAATACGAGTAGTGTGGTAGCGTTGTCTAGTAGCGACTGTGGGTCATTACATTTGTGGTATCAGAGCTGGTCGTGTCTTTCGGGTTAATCTATGGGAAATAAGTCTAACGTGCTTCTATTGTGTGTCTCTGATAAGATGATATGTGTTGATTGTTCTGATTATGTTGTTGTGGTATGGATCCTTCCATAAGGGGAGTGATCATGATTGGATGGCTTATGAGTTATTGTTGTTTGTCATGGTTGGTTTTGTAGGATCTCAATAAGGGGATCTAACCCACCACCACCACCACCTCCAGTTGATTTCTCCCAGATAGCCAGGATTATGGAGGCAATGGTTGCTACTATAGGCCAACAACAAAATATTGTGGCCCAGCAATAAGCTGCCATGGCCTAACAACATCAGGCTGCTTTGGAGCAACTAGAGTTATCTTGAGCAGCTTCAAAACTTGCTTGTATTGTGGTGCCTCCCAAATTCTAAGGGTTGGCCGAATTTTGGAAGAGTGACCCTCTCTAGTTCAAAGGCAAGTTAGATTTGGACGCAGTTGATTTATGGATGCAAAAGATGGAGAAGATCTTCTATGGCTTGTCTGGATGGCCGGAAGGTCACCTATGCCACATACATGTGGTTGGTGAAGCAGAGTACTGGTGGCAAGAAGCCCAGCAGCTGATGGAGGCTCGGGGTGAGGCTGTCACTTGGGCTGGCTTTCAGGAACGCTTATTGGAGAAGTATTTCCCAGCAAGCGTGAGGCACACGAAGGAGATGGAGTTCATGAAGTTGAACCAAGGGAACATAACCGTTAGTAAGTATGCGAGAAAGTTTGAATACTTAGCCCGGTTTTACTCACAGACGATCACCGAGGAGTGGAGGTATCGCAAGTTTGAAAAGGGCTTGAGGCATGAGCTGAAGAGAATGATAGTCCCTATGACCATTAGAGAGTACCCCATGCTTGTGGAGAAGTAGAAGACGGTGGAGTGGTTGGAGTCTGGCACCCAAGTGGTGAGGACCCATAGTAGTGATCGTCTAGGTCCAAAAGAGGAAGGCAGCAAAGGAAGCCCTATAGTAAACCGTTGGGACAGCAGCAGTCCTCTAGACCTCAACAGTCTGGAGTTTCAACTTCTCAGAGTCGTTCCTTGGTTATGCCTTAAACTGGATTGTAGGAGGTTCGATGCTTCAGATGTGGAGGACCACACTACGTCAGTCAGTGCCTTCTGAAGGCCAGTGTATGCTATAAGTGTCAAAGGCCCAGACACATAGCCAGAGATTGTGGAGCCCCGGTGAAAGCGAAGTCTACCATGAATACCACGAGGACCACGAAGCCTACAACAACTAGTCGTGTCTTCTCCATAAGTCAAGCGGAAGCCTCTTGTTCTAATGATCTGATACAGGGCGAGTATGAGATAGTTGGTAACCTCTTATCTGTACTGTTTGATTCAGGCGCCACACATTCTTTCATTTCTTATGAGTGTGTGGAGAAGTTGAGTTGCTTATTTATCCCTTATCATTTGATTTGCTTGTTTCCACCCAAACCACTACTCCTATGGCGACTTCGGCTGTTTGTGCTAATTGCCCAATTGTTGTTAGTGGGTGCAGTTACAGAGTCAATTTGATTTGTCTCCTTTTCTTTGAGTTGGATATGATCTTAGGGATGGATTGATTATCTTCCAACCATATCCTGATTGATTGTGCCAGAAAGACCTTGATCTTCCCTAGTTTTGAGGATTCTGGATTTATCTTTACCAACCAAGCCTAGACTTTTTTACAAGAAGGAGCTCAAAGGTACATGATATTGTCTTTCTTGGAGGTCAAGAGTGACTTGGCCTTGAACTTTATGATGGTGGTCAAAAAGTTTCCTGAGGATGTACCTAGTTTGCCTCCGGAGCGAGAGGTAGAGTTTGCTATAGACTTGGTTCCGAGAACGGGATCGGTGTCAATGGCTCCTTATAGGATGGCATTAGCGAAGTTGGCTAAGTTGAAGAAACAGGTAAATGAATTGTTAGAGAAGAAGATGATCAGACCAAGTGTTTCCCCTTGGGGAGCACCGATGTTGTTGGTGAAGAAGAAAGATGGTAGTTCATGCTTATGTGTGGATTATCGGCAGTTGAACAAGATCACCATCAAGAACAAGTATCCATTACCAAGGATTGATGACCTAATGGATCAGTTGAGAGAAGCAACAACATTCTCAAAGATAGACTTGAGGTCAAGTTACCATCAGATACGAGTGAAGGATAGGGACATACCAAAGACGGCTTTCCGGACTTGGTATAGGCATTACTAGTATGTTGTGATGCCGTTTGAAGTGACGAATGCCCTTTCCATATTCATAGATTATACGAATAGAATTTTTTATCCTTTCTTGGACAAGTTTGTCATTGTATTCATCGATGATATTCTAGTCTATTCCCGTTCGTATGAAGAACATGAAGAGCATCTGAAGATAGTGTTGGGGATTTTGAAGGAGAAACAGTTATATGCTAAACTGTATAAGTGTGAGTTCTGGCTGGATGAGGTGAGATTCTTAAGGCATGTGATATTAACTAATGGGATTATAGTGGACCCTAAAAAAATAGAGACAATGTTGTGATGGGAGCGTCTAAAGACAGTCACCGAGATCAGAAGCTTTGTTGGGTTAGCTAGTTATTATCGGAGGTTTATAGAAGGTTTTTCGAGGATAGTTACACCGTTGACCAAACTCACCCGCAAGGATCAACCGTTTGCTTTGACCGAAGCTTGCGAAGACAGTTTTCAAGAGTTGAAACAAAGGCTACTTCTTCTGTCCTGGTGTTGCCTGATCCTAATGAGACTTTCGAGGTTTACTACAATGCTTCTCATTAAGGATTGAGGTGTGTGCTAATGCACCATAAAAAGGTCGTGGCCTATTCATTGAGATAGTTGAAGAATCATGAGATGAATTATCATACCCATGATTTAGAGTTGGCCGCAATCGTGTTTGCCTTGAAGATATGGAGGAATTATCTATATGGAGCAAGGTTTGATGTGTTTAGTGATTATAAGAGCTTGAAGTATCTGTTCAATCAAAAGGAGCTGAACATGAGGCAGAGATGATGGATGGAGTTTTTGAAAGACTATGATTTCCAGTTGATGTACCATCCTAGTAAGGTGAATGTAGTAGCTAGTGGAGAAATTTAGAGATCTGGGTTTGTATATGGAGATGTCACCTAGTCGTATCAGTTGTGGTATGATCACAATAGCCTATGGTTTCCTTCAGATGGTCAAAGAGAAGCAATTGTTAGACCTTAGTCTTTATAAGACTAAGGAGTTGTTGGGCACAACGAAGGTAGTGGATTTCAGCTTAGGTGTAGACAGTATTTTGAGATTTAAGGGTAAAGTGTGCATAACACAAGATCCTGAGTTGAGAAAGCTCGTCCTAGACGAAGGTCACAAGAATAAGTTGAGCTTGCATCCGAGATACCACCAAAATGTGCCAGGACTTGGAGAAAATGTTTTGGTGGTCTGGTATGAAAAAGGACATGGCAGAGTACATTGTAGCCAATCTGACTTGTCAAAAGGCCAAGGTGGAGCATTAGAGACCCAGTGGTTTGCTACAGACGATGAAAGTTCTCGAGTGGAAGTGGGATAGCATCACTATAGATTTTGTGGTAAGCTTTCCTAGAATGACGAAAGGTTTTAATGTTGTTTGGGTCATTATTGATAGGTTGACAAAGTGTGCTCACTTCTTGCCTATTAACATTAAGTTCTCTTTGGAAAGGTTGATGCAGTTGTACATCAAAGAGATAGTAAGGTTGAATGGAGTGCCTTCTAGTATCATTTCTGATAGAGATCCAAGATTCACATCGAGGTTTTGGCAGAGTTTGCATCAGGCATTGGGTACCAAGTTGAAGCTCAGTTTTGCATATCATCCATAAACGAACAACCAGTTTGAAAGGACGATACAGTCCTTGGAGGACCTTTTGCAAGCATGTGTGTTGGATCATCTTAGTAGTTGGGACAAAATTCTACCTTTGGTGGAATTCACGTACAACAACAGTTTTCATGCGTGCATTGGAATGGGACCTTTTGAAGCTTTGTATGGTAGAAGGTGTAGAACCCCTTTGTGTTGGTATCAAGATGGGGAGAATATGTTTGTAGGGCCAGAGTTGGTGCAACAGACAACGAAAAAGGTGAAGAAGATTCAGGAAAATATGAGGATTAATCAAAGTCACCAAAAGTCATACACCAATAAGCGAAGGAAACCTCTCGAGTTCGGGGAAGGTGACCATGTCTTCTTGAGAGTCACACCCGTGACTAGGGTAGGCAAGGCGATAAAATCCAGAAAACTCATTCCCAAGTTTATTGGTCCTTACCAAATTCTTCATCAAGTCGGACTCGTGGCTTATTAGATGGCCTTACCTCCTTTCTTGTCCAACATCCACAATGTCTTCCATGTATCATAATTGAGAAAGTATATCCATGACCCTACACACGTCATAGAGCTTGATTCGTTGCAGATTTGAGAGAACTTGTCCTATGCAACGCTACCGGTGAGGATCATGGGTAGGAGGACAAAGCAGCTTACAGGCAAGGATATCCAGTTATTTAGGGTGGTATGGAATGACGTGACTAGAGAGTCCACGTGGGAGCTTAATGAGAAGATGAAGGAATAACATCTAAGTCTTTTCCCAGATAAGAGAATTTTCGAGGATGAAAATTTTCTTGTTGGGGAAGATTGTAACGTCTATGTTTTTCTTAATATGTGATTTAATAACCAAAAGTGGAAATTAAAAAATATGATCTTAGTAGCATTGTCCAGTAGCGACTGTGGGCCCTTACACCACTATTTATGGTATACTAGTTTAATAACCCGTACCTTGTACATTTGTTAAGTTTACAATTTATAAATTTTATATATTATTATAGTTTTGAACATATTTCTAAATTATTTTTTAATTTTACAAAAATATATGTTAGTAGATATGTATATAAATATTTATATATAAAAATAATAATAAATATTGATATATATTCAAGTAATTGTTTATTCATACATGTCTTATATCACTATATAGTGAAAAAAATTGATAATCAATATTTTTCACTATATAACTTACTCATATTCAAAAAACTAAATAAACAAAACATATAAAGTAAATGAAAATAATCAAAATGTCTAGATATGTCAACACATATTAAATAAAAAATCAAATACATAATAAATCAGCCAAAGAATAAATAAAAAGTAAAAAATGTCAAAACTCTTCACACGAAAAAGGCAATAAAAAAGACACTATGTTACATATGAAAGAAAAAATTGGTAAAAAAATTAAAAATTAATAGATAATAAGGATTTACCCAAAAAAATTTCTTATATTTGTCTTTAACGTTTCACCTTTGCCAAACATTGAAATGAGAGACCAAAAATGGTGAAATAATGGGACATCTAAGGTGTTGTTGAAGGAAGAAACATCCAATAAGAAAATGAATAGTGAGATAAAAATATAATGAAGAAAGAAAAGATAATCTATTTTTGTCATTAATGATAAACCTTTGCAAAAGAGTCAACCATAGAGGAAAAAAAAAATACAAAAGAATAGTGCGTGCATGGGTTAGTCGGAGGAAAAGAAGAAAAAGAAGAAGAATATATATTAATTGCAATTATCCTAATTAATATAAAATAATCTAAGTACTTTAATTTAAAATAATCCAAATTACCATAATTAATATATATTACTCATAGTTATCTTAATTAATTTAAATTTAAATCAGAATATATATTGATCAAATTTGTCTACATGCGTGATAAAATCTTACTTTATAATATTATAATTGTGTAATATATTTGTATAAATATAATTGTATAATAAATTTGAATCAAAATATATATTGTATAAATGTAATTGTATAATAAATTTGAATCAAATATATATTTGTATAATAATTATATTTGTTTAAAAAGGAACGTGTAATAAGTTGATTACATTATTATAAAAAATTAAAATATGTATATGTCTTAATAATTTAATTGATTGAATTAATTAAAATATATACTCATTATAATCACTTTAACTACTATAATTAAATATAATAATGTGTTTTATGGATTAAAAAATGATAAAAAAATAGATAAAATTTAGGCAGAAAAAAATGAATATGGTGATGCAATGAGGCTTTTGCCTATATAGCAAAATCTTCTTTTGGTGACTCTTCCTTGTTAAATTTATCCGATCAATTTTATTTATTTTTCAAATAATTTAAATGAAGATTTTTCTTACATGTCAATGGTGCAAAAAAATTTTGCGAAAAAAGTCTCTCTTTTCGTTCGTCATCTTTGTTTTGCTGCTTTCTTTATTCTATTATCTGAGTTCCTATTTTCGTCCTTTATCTTTTAAAAAGTTCGTTTTTCGTTTTGGTACTTTAACTTTTAAAAATGTCCTGTTTTGGTCCTTCCCGTTAGTGATCTATTAACAAATTTGATTGAAAGGACCAAAACAGGACATTTATAAAAGATAAAGTACCAAAACAGATTTTTTAAAAGATAAAAGACCATAATAGGATTTTCGAAAAAGATAGAGTTTTATTATTACAAAACTTGTATATAGAAAATTAATAACAGATGGTGCATTGGTCTCACTCAGTGACATTTCAATTCGTTTTTAAATTTAATTTCCAAATTCCACTCACTAAAAAAAGATTTTATATAGTTTTAATTTTAATTAAAAAAACTCGAATTTAATTTCTAAAATGGTGCTTGATAACCGTGTAACTTAAGTTACTTCCTCAATTTAATTCTCAAAACTTACTTAATGTAAATAATTTTTTAGAATTTTTTTATTAAAATGTAAAACGAAAAATTTAACCCTATTTAACGCAATAGTTAAAATGACTTGTATAGCCCTATTTTGAGCGAAAAAGTTCAATTACCAACTTACCCCAACAACCTTCCTTTTAATATAGAATAGATATATTAAATCAATAAAATATGAAAATAGTATTCATTTCAATCATATATTAGTCACTAATTAATAAATCTCATTATCTCTCATTAAGAAAGAGATAAATTATATTAGTGTAGAATTTAACAAACAAATTGATATCACGTTGATTAAGCCAACAATGTCAATGAATATAATAGCAATAACAACAACAACAACAACAACAATAATAATAAAATTAGAATTTCAATCTATTAATATTTTAATCTACTATATAAATATCATTAATTATAATTATTTAACAGGGTAAGAAAGAGATGTTTTAGTTATCATAACATAAAAAGAAATGTTTAGTCTAATATATAAATAATTATAATTATTTATTTAGCAAAATAATAATTATAATTATTTGAATCTATTATATAATCTATCATAACGTAATGTTTCCACATTCTTACAGCATTATTAAATAATAATAATTGTTAAATTGTTAATTAATTAATTAATATTAATTAAATTAACGTAGAATTTTTGTTTATAAATAATTCAATTTGACATGGACATAATCATAATGAAAATAAATTTATTAATGAATAGTATTTATATATTTAATTTATTTAATATTTTGATATAGAATTTATGGAAAAAATAAATTAATATGAAATTTATATTGAAAATTATTTATGAAAAATAATTTAATATGAATTTATTGATTGATTGAAATCAGTCCAATATAATTTCCTATTTAAAGCTACTAAAATCCTAAAGAATCTTATTTAAAGTTGGTGAAACTCTAATGTTGCTAATTAGTGCTTTAGAAACCCTAAAAAACTTTTCTTTTCTGTATATAAAGATAAAGATTATATAATCTATCATAACGTACTGTTTTCATATTCTTATAGCAATATTATTATTATTAAAAAATAATAATTGTTAAAATGTTAATTAATTAATATTAATTAATAATTATAAATTAATATAGAATTTATGTTTATAAATACTTCAAGTTAAAATGGACATATCATAATGAAAATAAATATATTAATGAGTAGTATTTCCATATTTAATTCATTTAATATTTTAAGATAGAATTTATTGCGAAAATAAATTACTATGAAATTTATACAAAAAATTATTTATGAATATAATTTAATATGAATTTTTTGATTGATTGAAATATGTCCAAGATAATTTTCTATTTAAAGTTACTAATGAAATAGAAAAAGCGCACAAGAAGAGAGGGTTGAATTGTGCGTTTAAAACTTTTTGAAACAATATAAGTTTGAAAGTGTTTTCAAGCAAGGGATAGAGAGAGAAAAAAGACACAGAGAATTTTTATATTTGTTCACTCAACCTGAGCTACGTCCAGTCCCTTCACCCAGAAGGTATCCATTAACCAACCTTTGGTTACAAGTATTGTTCGCGGCCTCTTTAGGCTTTACAAGGCAATCACCCTAGATTGCTTAACCCAAGTATTCTTTTTCACTAAACCTCTCCAAGATTTTACAACACAAACAAGTGTTTATACAAAGGTATCAACTCACGTAGTGAGAATTTGAAAGATTAAGCTCAAACACTCAGAATATTTTTACAAGGCTTTTTCACTATCGTCCAATGGACGCTTATGGTTAAAGTATAGAAAGCTTTTGATGCTTGCTAAGATTTTCACGAGTTGGTACGTATCACAATTCTTCTCTATCTTTCGCTTCTTCCTTGGTGCATATATATATATATAGTCTTCAAGAAAAAGATTGTTGTGAAGACTTAACTTCGTTATACAAGGAGGGGCGTGCAAACTATGCTTTTAGAAAGATCAAGCGTGTCAGCTTTTAGACTTGCAGTAAAACGAAAAGCACAGGACTGTGCTAGTGGTCTGCTTTTCTGAACATTCTTCATTCGGCATGGCAGCTTGATAAGTTGACTTGCTTTATCTGTTTTGCTGCACCTTTGCACTAGAGTGAATCTGATTACATTTAATGTTTCAAACAAATTGAACGTTAGATCATAAGAGTGGTAATTTGTTAGTTTTGAGGAAAACTAGCATAAGTAAATTGGACGTTCAAATAAAACTTAGCTGTTTGAATATATGTCGTTGGAAGCTTGTATCTGATATTTGAACTTGTTCTAAGAGACACGCTTTAGCTTTGGACGGTCATCTTCAATTATGTCTACTGGACGGTCTTCTTTAGCACATCTATTGGACGGTCTTCTTTAGCACGTTTACTGGACGGTTCATATAAGAGTAACTTGTTTGCTGTGCCAAGGTTAGTCCTTAGGCAAAAACTTGAATATTAATTAGTTTGTTATCTTCAAAATTTTGAGGGTTTAGACGCTTCTACATCTTTGGTTCCAACAACTAAAACCTTAAGGAATCATATTTAAAGTTGGTGAAACCCTAGTATTGCCAATTAATGTCCTAGAAATCCTACAAAACCTTTCTTTTATATATATTAAAACAAAGATATAAAGATGAGTAATATTTTCAAAATTAATTAATTTAATATTTTAATATAAAATTTATGGCAAAAATAAATTAAAATGAAATTTATATTAAAAATTATTCATGAAAATAATTTAATATGAATTTATTAATTGATTAGAATTAGTCCAAAATAATTTCCTATTTAAAGCTATTAAAACCTTAAGGAATCATTTTTAAAGTTGGTGAAACCCTAATGTCACCACCCTACGAAACTTTTCTTTTACATATATAAAGATAAAGATTATATAATCAATCATAATGTAATATTTCCACATTCTTTCATTAATAATAATAATATTATTATTATTATTAAATAATAATAATTGTTAAATTGTTAATTAATTAATTAATGCAAAATTTATGTTTATAACTAATTCAATTTAAACTGGACATAATAATAATGAAAATAAATATTTTCATATTTAATTTATTTAATATTTTAATATAGAATGTATTGCAAAAATAAATTAATAGGAAATTTATATTGAAAATTATTAATGAAAATAATTTAATATGAATTTATTTATTGATTGATTGAAATCAATCAAGGATAATTTCCTATTTAAAGTTACTGAAATCCTAAGAAATTGTATTTAAAGTTGTTGAAACCTTAATGTCGCCAATTAATATCCCATAAACCCTATAAAACCTTTCTTTTATATATATAAAGATATAAAGGTAAAGATTATTAAATAATTATTATTATTAAATTGTTAATTAATTAATTAATATTAATTTATAATTATAAATTAATGTAGAATTTATGTTTATAAATAATTCAATTTAAAATAGACATAATCATCATTAAAAAAATATATTAATGAGTAGTATTTTAATGTTTAATTGATTTAATATTTTAATAAAGAATTTATTGAAAAGTAAATTAATATGAAATTTATATTAAAATTATTTATGGAAATAATTTAATATAAATTTATTGATTGATTGAAATCAGTCCAAGATAATTTCCTATTTAAAGTTACTAAATCCCTAAGAAATTATACTTAAAGTTGGCAAAACCTCAATGTCGCCAATTAATGTCTCAAGAATCCTACAAAACTTTTCTTTTATATATACTAGACTGTGGACTCGTGCGATGCACGGATGAATTAGGAGGAGTGTAACTTTATTGTATATATATGAAAATATATTGGCAACTTCCATAATTTATTTTATTGTTAAAAATAATGTAAAATTAGTTAAAAACTGTATATTAAGTAAAATCAATCGACACTTATCCCTTTAGTAAAATAAATATTTCAATTTTGAACCAAAACCTATTAAATTGTTTTTCAAACATGGCATGCAAGTTATTAAATAAATTTTATGAGCTATGTAAAAAACCACAGTTGAAGAACATGCACAAAGCTTAGATATGATGGATAAGACATATCATAACAATAAAATTCTCACTAATGTCAAAACTATAGACATCTCATCTCCAACTGTAAGGCTTATCATGATGCTAAGATACTATTTCTTTCAAATTAGCAAAATCATCTAGTACATCACTCTATGTTGTCAATTCTTGCAACAAGTAATATAATCAAATATGAGGCTCAATACATCTTGTATGAAAATAAATTAAAATAATTTATACTAGAAATCTCAAATTTCAACCAATCATTTATATTCAAATTATTAGTAAATTATGATGATTTGAATATAAATGATTCAAATTTCAAATTAGCCAATAGATTGTTCGGTTTTAAATAAATGATTCTAATCAGCCAATCTTTATTATATATAACGTAAATTATGATGTTGTGGTCTTTTCTGTTTACATAATATAAATTATTAAAAAATACATTTCATTAGAATTAGCCAATCTTTATAATTTTTCTTTACATAATATAAATTATTTAAAAATCTATTAATTTATTTATTTTTATTCGATTTCAATATAAATCATCAGAATCAACTAATTATTACTATATTAATCTATAATATATTAATATAAATATAAAAAAATTATTTGTTTAATCTGTTTAAATAATTTGAATATAAATAATTAGAATCAACCAATTATTAGTATATTATATTATATTATATCATTTAATATTTTCAAATCATTATAATTGTTTAATTTTATATATTCTACTTAGAGTTTATTGATTAGAATCAGCAAATTATTTCATTTCAAATTATAATTTCAAATTTCAAATAATTATTAGTAATAGATTCTTCAAATTTGAATATAAACGATTAGAATCAACCTATAATTTGATTTCAAATTATAATTTGAAATTTCGAATAATTATTAGTAATAGTTTGTTTGAAATATTTGATTTCAAATTTTTATAATTTCAAATTTCAAACCATTACTTGTGCCTGATATAAATCTTGATTTGAATATAATTTCAAATGTCAAAATTCAGCCAATCATTTATATTCAAATTATTAATAAATTATGATTATTGAATATAAATGATTCAAATTTCAAATCAGTTAATAGATTATTTGGTTTTAAATAAATGATTAAATCAGCCAATAGATTGTTCGGTTATGAATGATTAAAACTAGCAAATTATTTGATTTCAAATTATAATTTCAATTTTCAAATGATTATTAGTAATAGATTGTTCGAATTATTTGATTTCAAATTATCATAATTTCAAATTTCACATCTTTGCTTGTGCCTGATATAAATATTGATTTGAATATAAATGATTCAAATTTCAAATCAGCCAATACGAATTCATAAGCCATTAAATAATTTATTTCTATTAGTAAATTATTAGTAAATTAAAGTAAATTACATAATCATCCAATACAAATTCAAAGTATTAGTGAATTACATAATATAAATTATTAAAAAAATCCATTAAATAATTTATTTCTATTAGAATTAGCCAATCTTTATACATAAATAATTATAAGTTTTTTCTGTATATATTCAATTTCTTTTGTTGGTTTAATATATAATATATTAATGTAAATATAAATGATTAGTATATTTATTAATGTAAATATTAATCTATAATATTAATGTATTTGTAATATATATCCTTTAACAATTTAATTGTCGCAAGTGACCTTATATCACTACATTGTGCTTTAAAAAATTAAATAAAAACGATTATTAATATCGAATGTATTAAACATGTAAAGCAAGAATTTACTTATTTGTAACTTATATAATTTGTTATTTGAGTCATCAAATAAATGCACATATAAAATAAAATCAGTGCTACATATCAAATTGCATTTTCAAAAAAAAAATAAAAATACACTTTCAAAATAGTCTTGATTAAAAATTCATACATATAAATGATCCCAAACCAATGTTGCAAAGGCTTCAAGCATTTGGTTCTTTTTTAATCTTTACACTTCTTGGACTCTTTGTACTTGATGTCTAACTTCCACCGTCATCACATACTAAATTAATTTCCAAATTGACAAATGTCTTCTTCTCAGAAAACTTGCTCAAAGGAGTTTGATCAACATTTTAAGAGTTCATGTCCTAAAAAGAGATGAAAATATAGTTAATTTTATTTTGACTTTTCATATATTATACTATTATTTTTTTAAAAGCTCATTCATATTATTTAAGCATCTTTTCATAAACAATAAAAAATTCATACAATCCATATTTTTTCAACAATAATTTTGTACAAAATATATTTGTTGAAAGTAAATAAATGTAATAATTTACCATATAACTCCTGGACAGTTGTTGAGACTGTTCCACTTGACTGTTAGAAGCTATTTGTTCCAAACGTGTGTCCTAAAAGAACCAAGTCCATGTCAAAATTAATACCTATAAATCAACACTAATATTCACTAAAAAGTTAAATGATTAATACATTAACCTTAATATTATCAGCAACTTGATCAGAGACAACCTTGACAAATTCTGATTCATCACCATCTTCATATTCCTAGTTAATAAATTAACCTTCAAGTTAATACAGTTAATTATAATAACAAACTGTTAATTTTAATAAATTTAGCATTAAGTGTAGAAATAATGTAAATAAAAGTAACCTTAATAGAATGCATTTCTTTGAACCAATGAATGAGTTATTTGTCATCTGAAAAACTTTTAACAGAAAAGGTTTTCAAACCACAAACAATGTTGACTTCCTTTATCTCGACTTTGAATTAGAATTCTTTGTTTATTAAGGCATCAACTTCTGGTGGACAATTGTCAGTCATGTTGCTCTACATATGAACCAGTATTACTATCAATATTTATTTTCAATATATTGTTCTAATTTTTTTTTTGTAAAAAAGCATACATCTTTTGTTTGTGTAATCAAATCTGAAGCTGATTTTCCTAGATACTTTGCAACAACACGGTCAAACATTATCAAAGTTGTAGATCCAGTTTCATAAATGACCTTGACTTGCAATTTAAACCTAAGCAGTACACATTTTTTTAAAACCTAAAGAACATAATTTGGCAATAAAATATATATGTTATACACAAATAAATAAATAAATATATATAATTAAATTAAATAAATATTGTATATACCTAGGAACTGCAATTATTAAGTTCTGACCCTTTTTATTTTCACAATAAAAATTGTTTCCAACTTCTTAAACTTTTGAGAAACATTTGGTACAACCATGATACCATCACCCCTTATCTGTATCAATCTCTATTATTTTAGCTATCAGAGAACCAACAGATACTTGATGAAAATAGAAACAACAATTATGTGTATATCAAATAAAACTTATTCAAGACTACAATTAAATTTCTATCTAACAACAAAATATTTGTACATACTTCAAGACATTCTATGATGTCAGAAATTGTCATCCTAGTTGTTTCAAGTAAATCATCAGACATGGAAAGAGAAGTTTGTGTTGACAATTGACTGACTACTTATGACAAAGAAATATTAATATTCTGAAGTCTGTAGGATGAATGAAAAAAATGTAAGCATTGTAAATGTATTAAAATTAATAAAGAAACATCACAATTAAAAAGCAAATCCATTATCAAATAAGGGATCAAAAATGAGAACTTATCATCATACTTTTCTTTATAATCAATATCTTCCTTGAGATTAGGATTGATGAGCATCTTAGTACCATTGTATGCATTTGAAATTCCAACTTGTTCTATAAATGAAGTTTTGAAACATATAAATAAAACAAACTATTTAAAATGATAAATATGCTAAAAAAAAACTTGTTAAGCATTAACACATACCATTAAAGGATTTTATCCTACACAGCTGTAAAATAAGAATAATCGGAAAATCTATGTTAGCTTTACTAAGATACTCATTCATTTCATTAGCAAAAGATTGGTTCAGGCCGCCCAACCAAAATATTTTCAAAAATATAAGCTAATCCTTCCTGAATAGATTCACGGAACTGATCCACATTATTTCTCTTGATGGAAGCATGTATCCTACCACCCTATAAATAATTTGAGAGTGTTAAACATTTCAATACTATTAATTTGATGTTGTTTGTTGAAATCAAGAACTGTCCATAATCGAATTACACAAACCTCTAATTTCCAATCTATTTTGCCAAGAACAATGCCAGTGATTAATGATAACATGCGATCCATTTAAGTCAAATATCAAATCCAAATTTAAAACACCAATTAAAAGACACGAAGACATATTTTGTTAACGTTGATGTTTGACAATTTATGCCTTTAGCTCTTCTATTTATATTCAAATTATTTTTCTGAAATCCAACATTAAATTTTTGCCTTTAGCTATTCTACTTATTATAATTTCAAATTTCAAATCTTTAATTGTGCCTAATATAAATATTGATTTGAATATAATTTCAAATTTCAGCCAATCATTTATATTAAAATTATTAGTAAATTATGATGATTTAAATATGAACGATTCAAATTTCAAATTGGCCAATTGATTGTTTGGGTTTAAATAAATGATTTTAATCAGTCAATGTTTATTATATATAAATTAAATTATGATGTCGTGGTTACATAATATAAATTATTTAAAAATCCATTAATCAATTTATTTCTATTCCATTATAATATAAGTGATTAGAATCAATTAATTATTAGTATATTAATCTATAATATATTAATGTAAATATAAAAATTTATTTGTTTAAATAATTTGAATATAAATGGTTACCAATTATTAGTATATTAGCTTATTCTAATCTTTACTTGTGCTTGATATAAATCTTGATTTGAATATAATTTCAAATTTCAAATTTTAGCCAATCAAATTATATTCAAATTATTAGTAAATTATGATGATTTGAATATAAATGATTCAAATTTCAAATCAGCTAATTGATTGTTCGGTTTTTAATAAATGATTTTAATTAGCCAATCTTTACATAATATATAAAGATTTAAAAATCCATTAATCAATTTATTTATATTCCATTATAATATAAATGATTAGAATCAGCTATTTATTAGTATATTAATCTATAATATAGTAATGTAAATATAAAAAATTTATTTGTTTAAATAATTTGAATATAAATTATTAGAATCAGCCAATTATTAATATATTATATTATATTATAAATGATTCAAATTTCAAATCAACCAAATAATTAGCTAATTATTAGTATATTAATCTATAATATATTAATGTAAATATTAAAAATTTATTTGTTTAATCTGTTTAAATAATTTGAATATAAATGATTAGAATCAACCAATTATTAGTATATTATTTTATATTATATTATAAATGATTCAAATTTCAAATTAGGCAATTGATTGTTCGGTTTTATATTCAAATTATTAGTAAATTATGATGATTTGAATATAAATAATTCAAATTTCAAATCAGTCAATAGATTGTTTGATTTTAAATAAATGATTCTGATCAACCAATTTTTATTATAAATGATTGAAATTTCAAAGCAGCTAATTGGTTGTTTGGTTTTATATTCAAATTATTAGTAAATTATGATGATTTGAATATAAATGATTCAAAATTTAAATTAGCCAATTGATTATTCCGTTTTAAATAAATGATTTTAATCAGTCAATCTTTATTATATATAAATTAAATTATGATGCTGTGGTCTTTTCTCTTTACATAATATAACTTATTTAAAAATCCATTAATCAATTTATTTATATTTCATTATAATATAAATGATTAGAATCAGCTAATTATTAGTATATTAATCTAGCATAATATTAATGTAAAGATAAAAAGTTTATTTGTTTAATCTATTTAAATAATTTGAATATAAATGATCAAAATTAGCCAATTATTACTATATTATATTATATTATATCATTCAATATTTTTGAATCATTATAACTAATTATTATATTCGTTTAAATTTATATATTCTACTTAGGGTTTATTGATTAGAATCAACATATTATTTAATTTCAAATAATAATTTCAAATTTCAATACGAAATTGAATATATATATTTTAGTACAAATTCAATACGAAACCCTAATGTTGACAATTAATGTCCAAAAAACCCGACTGTCACCAATTAATGCACCAAGACCCTAAAAAAAATCCTAATATCGCTCATAAATACTTCTAAAACCCTAAAAACCTTACATTTATATATATAAAGATAAAGATAAAGATTATTAAATAATAATAATTGTTAAATGTTTAATTAATTAATTAATATTAATTAATAAAAATAAATTAATGTAGAATTTATGTTTATGAATAATTCTATTTAAAATGGACATAATCATAATGAAAATAAATATATTAATATGTAGTATTTTCATATTTAATTGATTTAATATTTTAATATCTAATTAATTGCAAAAAAATTAATGTGAAATTTATATTGAAAATTATTTAAGAAAATAATTTATTATGAATTTATTGATTGATTGAAATTAGTTTAACATAATTTCCTATTCAAAGCTATTGAAACCCTAAGGAATCGTATTTAAAGTTGGTAAAAACCCTAATGTTGCCAATTAATATCTCAGAAATCCTACAAAACCTTTCTTTCATATACAAAAGGATTAATGTAGAATTTATGTTCATAAATAATTCAATTTAAAATGGACATAATCATAAAAAAGGAGGAGATTGTTTTACAAGAACTATAATTGTTTGTCATCATAAAAAAAGAGATTGTTAAGACAAAGGACAAATTTGTAGCCTTTAAATATTTTGATAATAACAAATAGTTAAAATTATCGTCTGATCTCTCGCTCACATTATCGTCTGATCTCTAGTTCGCATTATATCGTCTGACGGTTTTTCAATTGAATATCGTCTTATCTTTATATGTATAAACTTCGTAACTAACAAAGCTTACAAACGATGACAACGTTCTAAAATGATCCGCATATCAATCAGAGCATAAGCTACCTCAAAATGTATAAAGCCTATATACCTACTCTCAAGGAAAGTCAGCGAAAAAGAAGAAATATGTGTGCGAATGTTAGAACGGGAAAGCGGACATGACAACTGCTAAAAGATTGAGTACAAGAATAGAAAAGATAAGCAGACTGCTTTATCTTATCATATGACAAAGTTGGTAAAAAGCATTAAATGCTGCATTTCATGCTCCAACGACTCTCTTCATCAGATGAAGGTCATCTCCTATAAAACAACTCAATGGATACTTTTGTACAAGCCTATAAATAGAAGAAGAGACCTCCTTCAAGCATTGGTCGAAATTACAAGTGTTGTTGATATAATTGCTGCTAAATCTAAAAACTCATAACTGCTTTGAGAAAAGAAAAAGTCTTTGTAAACTTAGTTTGAAAATCCGTTTTATACTTCAATATATATATATATATATATATATATATATATATTGTCTGATAAGATGTTAAACCTAGTGAGGTAAACTCACACAAATCTTTTCTTTACGGGATTGGTTGAAGCCTGAAGAGGCTTTGTTTCAAAGAATACTTGGGTCTTTGCTTGGAGAGGCAAGTGAAAGACTATTTGGGTTGAGCGTGAAGAAGCTTGTGGAAAGAATACTTGTAACTTGAAAAGTTAGTAGAACTTAGTTGTTGCTAAGAACTGGACATAGTTTTTGGGGTGAGACGAACTAGAATAAAATCTGTGTGCCTTTCAGTTTTAGTCTTTTAGCATTTGTCTATTTTTAAGACATTTTGAAAAGCTTTCTGATCTTATTTCTATCTTTACGTTGCTTAGTAAAAGAATTGTGAAAATTGTCTTTAACACAATTCAACCCCCCTTCTTGTGTTTATTTTGTGCATTACAATTTGGTATTAGAGCTCAGCCTCTAAGGGTTGAGCACCTTAACCAGTGTTAGAGGAAGAGATCCGCATGGCACACCTTGAAGGACAGTTCATTCCTGAAGGAGCCTCTCTATCAAGGCTTTCAGCCTTTAATGGAGAAGATTATGCATACTAGTAGGACAGAATGGAAACATATATCAAGTCCATTCACTATAATATCTGGAGAATCATCATACATGGAGATCCTGCTGTAATCAAGCCAGTAAACGAATGCAATCAAGATGACTACAACTTGTTACAACAAAACGCAAAAGCTAAGTATATTATAACCTGTGCCTTATCAAAAACTGAATATAATAAATTTTGCAGTTGCAGAACTGCTAAAGAAATGTGGGATGCTATACGCATAACACATGAAGGCATAGAAGATGTTCGTCTCAGGAGAGTAGCAACTCTTCGAAGACATTATGAGATGTTCACCACGAAGGAGACTGAAACCATTGATGAAATGTTTGGAAGATTTCAAACAATTCTAAATGGACTTCAAAGTCTTGGTGTTGAGTTCTCTAAGGCTCAAAACAATCTCAAGATCCTGGATAGTCTTCCCAAAGTGTGGGAACCCAAAGCTACAACCATAGATGAAGCAAAGGATATGAAGACTCTAACTCTAGATGAGTTATTGGGAGCCCTAAGAGTACATGAAGTACATCTATTCAAAAGAGACAAAGTCAAGAATAATGACTGTTGTCCTAAAGATTGGAGAAACAAGTAAAAGAGCAGACGAAAAAATTGAAATAAAAGGAAGAAACAAAGCGCTTAAAGTTCAATCTGAGGAATCCGAGAGCTCAGATGAAAGCTTTAGCTACTCAATAGACGATGAGATCTCCCTCATCACCAGAAAGTTCAAGAAGATGCTTAAAAAGAAAGACAGATTTAAGCAATCTTCCAAAAAGAAAGATACTAGATATAGAAAGTATCCTCAAGAAGAAAATAATAAGATCATCTGCTATGAGTGCAAAAAGCCTAGACATATTAAGGCTGAATGCCCCAAAATGAAGAAAAAATGGAGTTCAAAGAAAAAATACAAGAAGAAAAATCTTCTAGCCACCTAGGAAGATCTAGACAGCAGCAGTAGCAGTCCAGATGATGAAAAAGCAAATATTTGCCTAATGGCAGACGCAGAAGAAATAACGTCTGAGGTAAACTCTGAATATAATAACTTTCTGCAAGAGTCTGAAGACAGTGAATCTGAGTCTGAAGACAAAGATATATCATATGACACTCTTCTTGCTAACTAACATAAGATTGCTCTTGAGCACAAAAAATATCAAGAAAAATATAAGGAACCTCTTTTAGAAAATGAGATACTCAAGAGAGATTTGATGAGAGTACAAAAGAATCTAGCTTCAGATCTTGAAAAGGCAATGCTTCTTTCTGAAGTTGATAAACTAAAGAAAGAGGTCATTAGTTTGAAACATCATCTGACCAAATTTGTAGACGGATCTTCAAAACTTCAAATGATTTTAAAACATAAAAGATCTCTGTCTGACAAATCTGGGATTGGATTTGTAGAAGACAAAAGTGCTAAAACATCGTCTTCTAAATCTTATTCAACCTTCTGTAACTTTTGTGGAAAATCTGGACATTCATTCCAAAGATGTCAACACAAAAGGAAATAGAGGTCAAATAAGACCTTTGGCACTAACATAAAAGGACCCAAAAGTATTTGGGTACCAAAATCTCAAATAATTCCTGTTGCAGATATCCTTAATAGGAAAAAGGAGGGATTCATTCTGGTACCTGGACAGTGGATGCTGACGTCACATGACGGAAGAAAGGTATATGCTCCTAGACCTCCAATCACATGAAGGAACAGTCTCTTTTGGTGGAAATGGAAAAGGAAAAATCATTGGTATAGGTAAAGTTGGTAAGCTTCCTCTTCCATCTATAGATAATGTCCTATGTGTTGAAGGATTAAAATACAATCTACTTAGCATCAATCAATTTTGTGATAGTGGATTTATTGTATCCTTCAATAAAGAATCATGCATAGTCAAAAGAAATGATAAATTTATTCTTTTTACTGCCAAAAGACATAATAATCTATATAAGATTAAGTTTGACAATCTAAACAAACAAAATGTTACTTGCTTAATGACCAAAGAAGATGAAAAATGGATTTGGTACAAAAAGCTCGAGCATATTAATTTGAAACATATTTCGAAGTTGTATAAAAAGAGTTTAGTAAAAGGATTGCCTGAGATTTCCTGGAAAACTCATCTTTGTGAAGTATGACAGAAAGGGAAACAAATCAAAACCTCTTTTAAATCAAAAGATGTTGTTTCCACTTCCAAACCTTTAGAATTACTACATATGGATTTGTTTGGACCTACAAAAATTCTTAGCTTTGGTGGGAAAAAGTATGGTTTTGTCATTGTTGATGACTATTCTAGATATAAATGGGTTTATTTCCTAGCTCACAAACATGAGTCTTTTAATGTGTTTGAAATATTCTGTAAGAGAGTTCAAAATGAAAAAGGTTTTTATATTACTACAATTAGAAGTGACCATGGAACTAAATTTGAAAATGCTGAGTTCAAATCCTTATGTGAAAAGAATGGAATTTTCCACAACTTCTCCTCACCGAGAACACCTCAACAAAACGGGGTAGTTGAAAGGAAAAAATAGAACTCTACAAGAGATGGCAAGAACCATGCTCATTGAAAATTCAGTCCCTAAGTACTTCTGGGCAGAAGCTATAAACATAGCATGTTATATAAAAAATAGAATATTGGTCAGACCATTAATTAAAAAGACTCCTTATGAATTGTGGAGAGGTAGAAAACCCAACATTTCATACTTTCACCCCTTTGGATGTGAATGTTATATTCTCAACACTAGAGATCAATTAGGAAATCTTGACTCTAAGGTTGATAAAGGTGTTTTTCTTGGATATTCCGACACATCAAAAGCTTTTAAAGTAGTCAACTCTAGGACTTCTGTTGTAGAAGAATCTATCCATGTTAAATTTAATGATTCATTAACCCTTGATAGGAAATTATTAGATTTAGAAGAAGATTTTGCAAATTTACAAATAGAACCATCTGATCAAATAAGAACGACGAAGCAAAAGAATTAGAAGAAACTTCTCAACAACAAACCGATAATCAGGTGAAGGGTTTTCACAAAGAGTGGAAGTTTGTTACCTACCATCCTCAAAATCAAATTATTGGAGAACAAACAAAAGGAGTTAAAACAAGGTCATCATTAAAGAATCAAGCATCTTGTGCATTAGTTTCAGAGATTGAACCTAAGACGATAGAAGAAGCACTTACAGTCGATGACTGGATAATAGCAATGCAAGAGGAATTATATCAATTCACAAGGAATGATGTTTGGATTCTTGTTCGCAAACCAAAACATAAGAGCATCATTGGAACAAGATGGGTATTCCGAAACAAGCTAGATGAAAATGGTAAAGTGATAAGAAATAAAGCAAGGTTAGTAGCTTAAGGTTACAATCAACAAGAAGGTATTGATTTCACTGAAACCTTTGCTCCTGTTGCTAGATTAAAAGCTATTAGAATTATGCTTGCCTTTGCCGCTCATAAAAACATTAAGCTTTTTCAAATGGATGTGAAACATGCTTTTTTAAATGGTTTTATTGAGGAAGAAGTCTATGTTAGACAACCTCCTGGCTTTGAGGATTCAAATTTCATAGATCATGTCTTTAAACTTAAAAAGGTTTTGCATGGTCTTAAGCAAGCACCTCGTGCTTGGTATGACAGACTGAGCAGTTTTCTTATTGAAAATGGGTTTATGAGAAGCAAAGTAGATACAACTCTCTTTAGAAAGGAATCCAACAGAGATTTCATTATAGTTCAAATTTATGTAGATGATATAATCTTTGGAGCTACTAATGAAACTCTATATAAGGATTTCTTAGACTTGATGCAGAGTGAATTTGAGATGAGCATAATGGGAGAATTAAAATTCTTCCTTGGCCTACAAGTTAAACAAGAAGAGAAGGGTATATACATTCATAAGCAAAAATACACAAAGGAATTGATTAAAATATAAAATGAATGAGTCAAAACCTATAAGCACACCAATGCACTGCCTATGGGTTTAACAAAGGACGAATCAGGTAAACTTGTAGACCAAACTATCTATAAAGGTATGATTGGCTCACTTCTTTACTTAACTGCCAGTAGACCAGATATCATACATAGTGTCTGTTTATGCGCTAGATTTCAGTATAACCCTAGAGAGTCTCATTTAAAAGCTGTCAAGAGGATTTTTAGATATCTTGTTAGTACCCCTAACCTTAGTTTATTCTATGAGAAAAACAGAGATTTCAGGTTAGCAGGATACTGTGATGCAGACTATGCTCGTGATACATTTGAACGAAAAGGCACAAGTGGTGGATGTCACTTCATTAGACCATGTCTTATATCTTGGACCAGCAAGAAGTAGAACTCAATTGCATTATCCACTGTTGAAGCAAAATATGTATCTGCTGCAAGCTGTTGCTCACAACTCCTATGGGTAAAGTACCGACTTGAAGACTACTCTAGCTTTGAGCATAACATTCATGTGTTATGCGATAATACTAGTGCAATTAATTTATGTAAAAACCCCATTCAGCATTCTAAATCTAAGCATATAGAGATAAGACATCATTTTATTCGAGACTATGTTCAAAAAGGTGTTTTTGAAATTAAGTTCATCGATACAAACCATCAATGGGCTGACATCTTTACTAAAGTCTACTTGTAGAACATTTTAACTTCATCTTAGAAAATATGCACATGAAGGTTTTGCAAGAATAAATCGTCTTATATGCATCGTCTAATTTGATCTTTTACGATTCGTCTTACTCTATTTCGTCTTATTTTATTTCGTCTTACTAACACAATGGTTTTTGAATATGAAAAGTTTTTAAGTTCATTAGTCTGATATCCCCTCTAATGATTACTCTCGATAACCACCCAAGAAGCGTATGCCGTATTCCTTGCCACACCAAGTCACCATAAATGCACGTCTCTTTAGTATTTTGAGAACCTTTCTTTTTATTCAAACTAATCGCTCTTTCTTTCTCTTTACGCACTCTGAAAACCTCTCAAACTCTCTAAACTAGAACCTTATTCCTTACCTTTTCTCTCAAATCTCTTTCTCTAAAACTTGTACTCATGGCCGCCCAAAAACAACTTATGCCCATGGAGAGATATCTAGAAAGTGACTTCGTCGTTGAAAAATTAGTTGACTTACAAAAGCTTGAGGAAGAAGGATTCCCTCTGCAAATGTATATCAAGAACGTCGGATAGGAAGCTTTTGTGTAGAAGAAAACTTCCTAGTACCATGTACCGTACGCCTATTTCTGGGCCTCTGCATCTAAAGTCAACGGAACTATCACTAGAGCCGTCGACAATAAAACCATCATCATCTCTATCGACGCCATTGCAATAGCGTCTGGCTGTAAAGAGGAGGGTTACCTCTTTACTGAAGATTAGGAAAAGGTAATAACCCCAGAAACTGTTGACAGGGCACTATATGGAAAGCCCAGGCCTTAAACAGAGAACAAGGATGTTCTAAGGAAGTTCCAATATGCTTCAAACATGAAGCCTATATGCTTATGGCTTCACAACATCCTGCTGCACATTATTCTACCCAAAAAAGGCTCAAATGATGATGTAACCTCCAAGGACAGATTCTGCATCTACAAGATGATGACTGGTCAGAAGGTCAATCTACTTGCATTAATCCTGGACAACTGGAGATTTTGTCTTTCCAAATCGAAGGAAGATGCCTAGAGCAAGCAAAAGCATCTTTTTCCCTACGCCATGCTTTCACGAAAATCATTCGTCTGGCAGGAATAAAAGAATCTGGGTTGGAGAAAATGAAACAAGGTTTTGAGATCAATGTATCCATCATTAGAAGGATGACGATTGCACATCTCTTCTCTGGATATGTTGCAAGACATCCAGAGTTGGCATTGATCAAGGAAGAACCACCAGAGGAAGTTGTCAGAACTGCATTCAAAGTGGGATTGTCTGCTGACCCCTCTATTGGTACTGCGTCTACTCAACTTCCACCACAGATGAAATACCAATCTTCTCAACCACAACCCAAGCAGACCAAACCACAAAAACCTAAGCTACCTATCAAAAGACGTTCACAACCAGACCCTCAACCACAACAAACCAAACCCTAAATCCCTTCGTCTCCACCTCATAAGAAACAAAAACCATTAACCATTCGTCTGAGATCCAAATCAACTCCCCAACCTGATTCAGATGATGACCTTCCCATTAACACCCTTCTTCCTACTCGTAGCACAACCATTCCTACCCCTCCGTCAGAACTACCACCTCCACCACCTACATCTTCTGAACCCACTCCATCTGCCCAACCTTCTAAAAAGCCCTCAAAATCCAAAAAACATTCCAATACCAAAAACAAGGGCTTAAGAAGAAAAGCAACTCGGGAGAGCTCGAGCTGAATCAAAACGGGCTGAAAAGAAGAAGAAAGAAGAAGCAGAAAAGATAGCTGAGGTTGAGCAAGAACAGATTGAGGAAGCAGTGCTTCAATCTATCATTGAGCACTCGCTACAAACAGCCCCTGCAGAGCATGATGAACAAGAGCTGTTTACTTAAGAGAACATAGCTGCTACCTCTAAAGGTAGAATACCTAGATCTCTCTTCTAGGAAGTTCCACAATCTGTTTATGTCTCTCAAGTCTTCAACCTTTTTTTTGTAGACTTAACAGCTGCATCCAGCCTTGATAAGCCTGCAAGGGCTGTTTCCCTCTCTGTTTCCTTCGCAGAACGTAAAGCAGAAGGAACTTCGTCAGGAAGAACTGGACCGATGATAGACGAAACAACACCAGAAGATTATTGCTCTGAAACACCTCCATCTGAACGTCTCCAAAAGCACACAATGATTTACTTTGAACAGCCTGAGTTATGTCAGACTGGCACAACAAAAGAATATAATTTACTAGAGCCTTTTGACCTAGAAGTTCTCCACGCACTCATCAACTATGAACTAGGGGAAGTTAATAATCCAAGGATATGAACGACTCTCATAAATGAAGAATGGCCACTTTTGGTAAGCCATGGATATGTTGAGAAATTTCCTGATATTCCAATAAAAGCTACACCGCACTATCTTATGAGCCACACATCACCTCCTACGTTTGGGAGAAAGGTTACAGCACTCTATCGAACGCTCCAATCTTCATCTATCCACCATCAACAAGAACGAAATTTCCAATTGGATATGAAGTTTGGAGACAGCGTGGGACCTTATGTCACATTTCTCCTTTCATGCTGAAATGCAACTACTCCGAATATCTAATCATTTGCAGAACATATCATTACAAGCCCAAAATCATTTATTCGTTTTGTCATAGGATGATCAAGACTTACCTCCTCGCCATCCGTCCAGAAGATAGTCCAGACATTGAAAATGGCGCATTGGTAATGATGACTGGGAATTAGGAACAGTGATGAACAATTTCTTGCGGGAGAAGATGCAAATTTCTTTACAGCATGTTATCTATTAGCGAAGGTGTCCAGACCTTGAACTAGGCTCGCCTAGATTCATGGCTACTCGGATGTGGCTCCTCATGAAGCCATGGACTACCTTTCGCAATAGTTGTCAGAAGAACTATCCATGCCAAAATCTATCTATAGGGAAAAGAAAAGTACACCAAAATTCAAATGAAACCCCCGAAGGCACGTGATGATCAGACAAAGAGCATTATCGTCTGCACAGCTGGCCAAATTAAAAGGCAAAGCAACTCTCCGAAGCACAGACCGCAAGAGGTTGCAAGACCATGTTGAAGCGCTCAAACACTTATCGGGTCTCTCGACTAATGAAAAGAGTCTGCTAAGTCATGAAGCTACCTTTTGTCCGACGGGTCACTGGATGCAAGTCTCTTCGTCTCCCTCCACCTCTATATCCAACCCCCAAAACCAACTGTCCCTAAACCAACCACTCACTTATATCTTCTTCTCCTTTGAAACCTTTGAAATATCTCTTCCCTGTGGTCACTTTTGGTTATGTGGTCCACTTGTACTGTATGCTTTCAACTTATGTTTTGTGGAGAAACCCAGTGATGAAGCAGATACCAGCTCTGCACTTGCACCTTCAAACAACAGACAAGCCTTCAATGAATTAAAGCAGAGTGTTCTGCGTCTTGAAGCTGATCTTCAGAAAGAACGAAGAAAACGTAAATGTGTAGAAGTTCTATTGGCCAAGCTGGCAAAGCGCTTCAAGAGTTACCTCGGCTCATCGTCTACACCTTCAAACTCTAAATCCTCTAATTGATGATGCCAAAAGGGGGAGAAAAATAGAAGACAAAGGGAAGTATAAAGATATTAATCTTAGGGGGAGTATATTTTATTCTGATGAATTTTATGTTGAATAATATCGTCTGGTTTCTTTCAATTACTTCTACTTCTACTTAACTGAAGTACACCTATACATGTTTATTAACAACCTACTCATCAAAAGGAACTTTCATAGAAAATTATTTTACAAGAACTATAATTGTTTGTCATCATCAAAAAGGGGGAGATTGTTAAGACAAAGGACGAATTTGTAGCCTTTAAATATTTTGATAATAACAAATAGTTAAAATTATCGTCTGATCTCTCGCTCACATTATCGTCTGATCTCTAGTTCGCATTATACCGTCTGACGGTTTTTCAATTGAATATCGTCTTATCTTTATGTGTATAAACTTCATAACTAACAAAGCTCATAGACGATGACAACGTTCTAAAATGATCTGCATATCAATCAAAGCGTAAGCTATCTTAAAATGTATAAAGCCTATATACCTACTCTCGAGGAAAGTCAACGAAAAAGAAGGAATATGTTTGCGAATGTCAGAACGGGAAAGCGGACATGACAACTGCTAAAAGATTGAGTACAAGAATAGAAAAGATAAGCAGACTACTTTATCTTATCATATGACAGAGTTGGTAAAAGCATTAAATGTTTCATTTAATGCTCCAACGACTCTCTTCATCAGACGAAGGTCATCTCCTACAAAACAACTCAATAGATACTTTTGTACAAGCCTATAAATAGAAGAAGAGACCTCCTTCAAGCGTTGGTCGAAATTACAAGTGTTGTTGATATAATTGCTGCTGAATCTAAAAACTCATAACTGCTTTGAGAAAAGAAAAAGTCTTTGTAAACTTAGTTTGAAAATCCGTTTTGTACTTCAATATATATATATATTCGTCTGATAAGACGTTAAACCCAGTGAGGTAAACTCACACAAATCTTTTCTTTACGAGATTGGTTGAAGCCTGAAGAGGCTTTGTCTCAAAGAATACTTGGGTGTTTGCTTAGAGAGGCAAGTGAAAGACTACTTGGGTTGAGCCTGAAGAGGCTTGTGGAAAGAATACTTGTAACTTGAAAAGTTAGTGGAACTTGGTTGTTACCAAGAACTGCACGTAGTCTATAGGGTGAGACAAACCAATATAAAATCTGTGTGCCTTTCAGTTTTGGTTTTTTAGCTTTCGTCTATTTTTAAGACGTTTTGAAAAGCTTTTTAATCATATTTCTATCTTTACGTTGCTTACTAAAAGAATTGCGAAAATTATCTTTAACACAATTCAACCTCCCCTTTCTTGTGTTTATTTTGTGCGTTACAATAATGAAAATAAATATATTGATATGTAGTATTTCCATATTTAATTGATTTAATATTTTAATATAAAATTTATTGCAAAAAAAATTAATGTGAATTTTATATTGAAAATTATTTATGAAAATAATTTAAAATGAATTTATTGATTGATTGAAATAAGTCTAACATAATTTCCTATTCGAAGCTACTAAAACCCTAAGGAATCATATTTAAAGTTGGTAAAACCCTAATGTCGCCAATTAATGCCCCAAAAATCCTACAAAACTTTTCTTTTATATATATAAAGATATAATAGAATTGATAATTGATTGATTTTAATAAGAGATATTAATAATGAAATATATTTTACCTTACATTTTATTTGTTTCATTGATATTCATGACTTTTCATAATAAAATTTCAATTATATATTGATATTGATGTATTCTCGTGATATTATTTCAACTATATAATTCAAATAGTTATATAATTGATATTAATTGACTTAATTTTTAATTTTAATTGAAACAATTATATTTGATTTTGTGATTTATTGATTCTATTATATGATTGAAACAATTGTATAATTTACTTATTATTAATTTTAATTGAAACAATTATACTGATATGTTTCCATGATTTATCATTTCAATTGTATAATTAAAACAATTATATAATTGATTTAATTTACTTATTGCTAATTTTAAATATGGAATCAATACATTCCTAAAAGATATTTGCATTACTTATTTTATTTGTAATTGATATTATTTCAAGTATATATTACTAATTTGATTGATACTAATATTTGTTTATGTAATATTGGTTCAGTTTTTTTAAATGACATTTATTTACAACTCCATATAATAATTTTTAAACTTTAAATTATAGTCAATATAAACGTGTTTGATGAAACTTGATTGTTTAAGAGATTCTTAATTTAATAAATTTTCTTATTATATGGCCTTTGATTTGAATGAAATTATTTTTTACTTTTAAAATTATTCAAACTATAAATTCATCAAAATATAAAATATAAGAAAACCTCTAAGTATGAACAATATAAAATTTATTGAGCAAAATATATTTAATTTTTGTTTGACTAAAATTAAAAGATATTTAAACTAGTACTTGTACCTGTGCGATGCACAAGATATTTAGGTTGTGTAAATAGAAATAAAACTTATTAGTTTTTTAAAATTCTATTTTACAATTTATTACTTTAAGTAATTATATAATAAAATCAGTAAGAATATGAAAAAAGAATGAAACATCTAAACTATTTATTACAATGTTGCATGGCGAAGATAAAAATAAATATAATTAATCAATTTGATTTTTTATGTAATTAATTAAGTTTAAATTAAAAAATTAGACATCTAAACATTTTAGTTTTAATCTCAGGTATAAAAATTTAAGCCAAGTATGATTCTAATATCTCAAAATAATATTAATTTTATTAAAAATGTATATAATGTTCTATATCATATTAAATGAGTAATTTGAATTAAAAAATTCTTTTAAAAAGAAATATATAAAAGGTTAAAACAAAAAGTTATTTATGTATTTATATTACAAACGATTCATAATAGTTTATATAAAATTAAAAAATGTTTAAGTTAATCTTTTGTCCCTAAAGAAATGTGAAAAATTATAGGCATGGCTCTAAATATATTTATAAATTCATAATAGTAAACCAATTATGTGCATTTGATACATTTTGGAAACAAAAATTATGAAAGTTCTTTTAGCCCAAAACTTAACCATTTTTTTCCATAAAACAATAAACTAATATTGCTTTTGATTGACTTTTCCCTGCTAAAATTTATTCAATCAATTTTATTCATTTTTTGAATAATTTAAATAATTATTTATTTTATAAATAATTTAAATGAAGAATTTTCTAACATGTCATTGGTGCAAAAAAATTGCATTATGAAGTTATATACTTCCCAATATTTATATATGTCATAAGTAAATATAAAAAAAATAGCTTATACATATATGATTTTATATTAAAATACTTTAAATTAAAACAAATTTATATTAACTGAATATGTATATTACACTAGAAATTATTTATCAAAATAATTTAATATGAAATTATTGATTAATTAAAATCAATCCAATATAATTTCCTATTCGAACTAAAATAAAATATCTCTGAATCTTTACTAAAATAAATTAATATAGAATTTGTACTAAAATTTATTTTTGAAAACAATTTAATATGAAATTATTGATTGATAAAAATCAATGAATAATGCAAGAATTTGAATATAATATATGAAAATAAATTTGAGTTTATAAAATAATAGATTGATGAAATTTGAAAATCTCTCTCTCTCTCTCTCTCAAATAATTTATGATTTAATGAGTAGTTTTTTTATATTTAGTTGAAACATTTCATTATAATAGATTAAAATATTTATAATTATTTTAGATAATAGATTAAAATAATTACAGTTATAATTATTATTTATGTAATGGAGTAAACATTTCTTTTTACGTTATGGTAAGAAATATCTCTTTTATTTCCATATATAATGATTTATATATGAATAATTTATAATTATTTTATATTTATATAATATATAATAAATTAAAAGACTAATCACATAAAATACTAATTTATTATTTGTTTAAGAATATTCTTATTTATTTAAAGATATTCGATATAAAATAAAATATCACCAGATTTTTACTATGATAAATTAATATGAAATTTGTACACCAATTTATTTTCGAAAACAATTGAATTCGAAATCAATATAAAATTATTGATTGATTAAAATTAGTCAATAATAGGAGATCATGAATATAAAATACGAAACCCTAATATCGCCAATTAATGCTCCAAAATCCCTACGTCACTAATTAATATCCCAAAATTATACAAAACCTTTCATAATAAAGATAAAGATTTATATTTATATAATCAATTAAATACTAATAAATTAAAATAATAATTTATTATTGCTTAAAATATTCTCATTTATTTAAAGATATTCAACATAATTAAAATATTATTGAATTTTTACTAAGATAAAATTAATATAAAATTTATACAACATTTATTTTTGAAAATAATTGAATAGGAAATCAATATAAAATTATTAATTGATTAAAATCAATCAATAATAGGAGAATTGAATATAAAATACGAAATCTTATATCGCCAATTGTCGCCAATTAATGCCCTAGAGACCCTAACTTTGCCAATTAATATTCCATAAACCCTACAAAACCTTTCTTTTTTATATATAAAGATTTTAAAATAATATATTTATGAATTACATTAATTACTTTAATTTTACTGTTTAAAATAATATAATTAACTTCAATTATTATAATATATAATATATAATATATACAATTTTTTTGTAATTTTTCATTCACCTTATTTTAAAATAATTATCTTTATTAAAATAATAATCATTAACATAATTATTATTATTATACTAAATATTATACTATATATTAATAGATTGTATATTATACTATATCATATATACTTTAATATAATATAAAAAGTACTATATATATATATATGTATAAGTATATAATGATATATTATATTATGATTCTATATTATATTTTTACTGTAATGTATACAGTAAATTATTGACATAAAGTACGAAACCTTAGTGTTACCAATTAATACTCTGGACATCCTAATGTCATCAATTAGTGTCTTTAAAACCCTTAATATTGTCAATTTAATATCCCAAAACCCTACAAAATCTTTTGCATATATATATATTAAAGATTACCTTTATTAAAATTATAATTATACCATAATTTGTATTATCACACTTATATATACTATATACCAATCGATTATATATTATTATACTATCATAATATATAATTTAAACAAAGTATAAAAGTACTGTTTAATATATAAATATATAAAGATATATTATATTATTGATTCTATATTATAATTTTACTATAATGCGTACATTAAATTATTGAATATAAAGCACGAAACCCTAGTATCACAAATTCATATCCCATAAATCATAATGTCGCCAATTAATGCCTTTAAAATCTTGATGTTGTCAATTAATATCTCAAAAACCCTACAAAACAATACACACACACACACACACACACACACACACACACACATATATATACACATATATATGTATATAATAATAATCATCATCGTCGTCGTCGTCGTCATTATCATCATTATTATTATTATACTTAATATATACTATATACCAGTAGATTATATATTATACAATTAAAATATATACATTAAATATAATATAAAAGTACTATTCATAATACACACACACACACACACACACACACACACACACACATATATATATATATTCTTGATTCTATATTATCTAATATTATATATTATATATTATTTATTATATTATTTATTTTTATTTCATATTTTTATTAAAATGTGTACACTAATTTATTTTCGAAAACAATTTTATATGAAATCAATATGAAATTATTGATTGATTAAAACCACTCAATAATAGGAGAATTTAAATATAAAGTATGAAATTCTAGTGTCACTAATTAATACCACAGAAACCCTAATGTCACCCATTAATGTCTCAGAAACTCTAATGTCGCCAATTAATACCCCAACAACCCTACAAAGCCTTCATATTATATATATATATATATATATGCTTGATTCTATATTATCTAATATTATATATTATTAGTTATTTATTATATTATTTATTTCTATATCATATTTTTATTATAATGTGTACATTAATTTATTTTCGGAAACAATTTAATATGAAATTCGTAATTGATTAAAATTGGTCAATAATAGGAAACTTGAATATAAAGTACGAAACCCTAGTGTTGCTAATTAATATCTCAAAAACCCTAATGTTGCCTTAAAAACCCTAATGTTGCCAATTAATACTCCAAAAATCCTACAAAACCTTTCTTTTATTTATATAAAGATAAAGATGTGTACACCAATTTATTTTTGAAAACAATTTAATATGAAGTCAATATGAAATTATTGATTGATTAAATCAGTCAATAATAGAAAAATTTAAATATAAAATACGAAACCCTAATGTTACCAATTAATACCCCAAAAATCCTAATGTCGCCAATTAATACCTTTAAAACCCTGATGTTACCAATTAATATCCCAAAAATCCTACAAAACCTTATATAATATATATATATATATATATATATATATATATATATATATATATATATATGTAAAGGTTACCTTTATTAAAATAATAATCACTACCATAATTATTATTATTATTATACTTAATATATACTATATACCAATAGATTATATATTATACGATTAAAATATATATTTAGATATAATAAAAAATACTATTTAATATATATATAAAGATATATACAGATATATTATATTATTGATTCTATATTATATTTTTATTATAATGTGTACACTAAATTATTGAATATAAAATACGAAACTCTAATGTCACCGATTAATATCCCAAAAATCTTAATGTTGCTAATTAATATCCCAAAAATCCTTCAAAACCTTTTTTTTATATATATAAAAAGATTACCTTGATTAAAATAATAATCATTACCACAATTATTATTATCATACTTAATATATACTATATACCAATAGATTATATATTATACCATTATAATATATACTTTAAATATTATATAAAAGTATTATTTATAATATATATATATATATATATTCTTGATTCTATATTATCTAATATTATATATTATTTGTTGTTTATTATATTATTTGTTATTCAAAAACGATTTAATATAAATCAATATAAAATTATTGATTGATTAAAATCAGTCAATAATAAGAGAATTTGAATATAAAATATGAAGCCTTAGTGTTGCCAATTAATATCTCAAAAATCCCAATGTCACCAATTAATGCCTTAGAAATCCTAATGTTATCAATTAATATCCCAGAAACCCTACAAAACCTTTCTTATATATATATATATATATATTATTGATTCAATATTATATTTTTATTATAATGTGTACACTAAATTATTGAATATAAAATACGAATTCCTAGTGTTACCAATTAGTATCCCAAAAATCCTAAAGTTGTCAATTAATATCTTAAAAATCCTACAAAACCTTTTTTTTCATATAAATATTACCTTTATTAAAATAATAATCACTACCGTAATTATTATTAGGTTAAATTAATGTGAAGGTCCCTATAGTTTTATAAAGTTTTTAATTAAGTCCCTATAAATAAAAACACTTTAAAAAAGTCCTTATAGTTTAAAAAGTTTTTAATTAAATTCCTATACACTAACAGTGTTATAACCCTGTTAAGTTATATTTATCTTAAATGTACTTTTAGTATCCCAACTTTTCTTTTATTTATAATCAAGTCTGAGTGTAAGTGATATGAAAAAATGGAAAAGGAATTAATAAAGGTGTTAAAGGTGAGAATCGATTCCCCAACCTTGAAGTTTACCAACAACACTAAAATCACTAAGCTAAAAACTTTATTTAATGTATAAATAAAAATTATATTATATATAACTTAAATGGGAGCCTAAAATTGCACATATATTTAGTAATACTAAATTAAATAACATTAACATTATATAAACTAATGATATTAAAATAATATTAACAAATATAATAAATAAAAATTATTATATATTTATAGGATATTAATAATATTAAAATTAACATTAATAAACATAAATTAATAATATATACTTGTTAGCATGAATGGAGTTTGAATCCTCACCATTAGACTTCACTAATATGTATAAATTAGTATATATTAATAAACTTCTAGAAAAATTTAAATATATTAGATATGATATAAATATATCAAAAGAAGGTTAATTGAAAATATATGATATAAATATATTTCTTTTAGTGAAATATATATAAAGAATTATTTCATCGATAATAATGTTTTATTTCAGTCACTAAAATATGCAGAGAAAAAAAAATTTAAAATAACACAAATTTAAAAAAAAATTATTTAAAATAGAGTGATTAAATTATAAGTAAGATATATAATATTAAAAAATAAAAGTTATTGTCTGTTTTGTTTTAAAATATTATATTTTTTATTTACTAGTAGTAAATATATGTGTAATTTTGGTCTTTAATATATATTATTAATTTATATTTATTAATATTAATTTTAATATTATTAGTATTTATTAATTTTAATATCATTACTATATATTTAGTATATATTTATTAATATTAATTTTAATATTATTAGTTTATATAATGTTAATATTATTTAATTTAGTAGTGATAAATATATGTGTAATTTTAGTCTTCTGTTTAAGTTATATATAATATAATTTTTATTTATATATCAAATAAAGTTATTAGCTTAGTGATTTTAATGTTGTTGGTGAACTTCAACGTTGGGGGTTCAATTCTTTGATTGATTTATATATTTTACTAAGGGTTTATTGATTAGAATTAGCCAATTATTTGATTTCAAATTATAATTTTAAATTTCAAATAATTATAAATAATAGATTGTTCGGATTTGAATATAAATGATTAGAATTATATCATTATTAATATATTAATCTATTATATATTATGTAAATATAAATAATTTATTTGTTTAATCTAGTATATATTATATTAAAAAAACTAATTTGTTATTTGTTTAAGAGAATTTTTGTTTATTTTAAAAAATATTTATTAATGCTTCAGAAATCCTACAAATTGATTCAAATTAATTCTTTAAAATTGAATCAATTCTACTTAGCTAATAATATTGAATTTGTACTAAAATGTATTGATTTATTGATTAGAATCAACCAATTATTTGATTTCAAATTTCAAATAATTATAAAACAATAGATTGTTTGAATTTGAAATTATCACTCTCTTAATCAATTTATGTTTTAATGAGTAGTAGCTTTATTTATTTATTCAAATTTGATTTGAATTCATTTATTCAAATTCAAATTTGATTCAAATTTATCTAGATTTATTTATTCAAGGTCAGGATCCATTGACACCAGGTGTCAAAATTAGTCAAATTACACTTTCAATAACTTTTTGTAGAATGCAAATTTAATTGATCCAACCGTTGAATTTGATGTTCTTATTAATTAGATCAAGTTTAAAAAATTTCACACAATTTCAAAATTATTTAATAGTTCATCGCATCACTATATTTTAACGTGCAATAAAAAATTAAAATATATGTAAATATTCAATGTTAGATGACATATCTAGAAAATTCCAAATTATGTGAAATTTGATATACATAATCATGAAGATAATATCACATAATTTAGCGATTGGATTGGTTAAATTTGCATTTTACAAAAAGTTATTGAAGGTGTAATTTGATTAACTTTGACACCTAGTATCAACGGATCCTGACCCATTTATTCAATTCTAATTAGATAATAATGTAAACTTTTATTTATTATATCATTCAATAATTTCAAATAATTATTATATCCGTTTAAATTTATATATTTTACTCAGGGTTTATTGATTAGAATCAACTAATTATTTGATTTCAAATTATGGTTTTAAATTTCAAATCTTTATAAATAAAATCATTATGAAAATAATAATTAATGTACCAAAAATCCTAATGTCGTTCATTAATGCACCAAAAACCCTAATGTCACTTATTAATGTTTCAAAAACCCTATGAAACCTTACTTTTATATATGTAAAGATTTGAAATAAAAATTTCATTCAATCTAATTAATTCTATTTATTTACTTATTTTGTTAGTTTTGATACTGTAAAGATAAGTTATATTATGCAAATTATTTTTATTGAATATATTTGGATTTAAGATAATAAATAAATGTCAAAATTCAGTACAGATTTTCTAACAAAACCAAGACCTCTCATGTGAGGCAAGCTATTTGTAAAGCAATTGTTGTCCTTCAAGAGGATTTCATTCTTTGGTAGAAGAAAAATAAAGAAAGAAATATCCCTGAGAAAGAAAAAAATATATAAAAATGAAAATTATAAAATAGAAATAAAAGGAAGATTAAAATCTTATTTTAATAATATAGTACTACTCTTCATATTTTCTTCTGTAAAAAATCTCCTTTAAATCTTGTATGTTATTTCAATAGTTGAAAGTAAAAAAACTGTAAAATAATGTTAGCAGAAAAAATTTCAATGTTAAATATTAGACATAATATGTAAAAAGTATTCAAATAGAGTTGGAAAAGATAGAATCTTACCTCAAAGAAAAAATAAAATAATTAATGAATTTGTGATTCTTGCTTATATCTATCCATCCATTAAAACTAAATAAAAAGAATAAAAACAAAGTTAGCAATCGACTATTAGAAAGAAAAAAAATCTATTATATTTTAGGAGGAAAAAAAATTTCACGATGCATTTGTCTAAAATAAATCTAGCAAGATTTCTTAATTTAAATTTAAATTTACTATAAATTTGAATCAAGATTTCTATTAGTGTTATCAATTAATTTGAATCAAAATGTATAATTGTATTATTAATTAGAATGTTCAATTTATAATTGATTATTGTAATTAAATATTTAATAATCAATAATCACCTTAGTTACTATAATTAATATAATTATGTATTTTTTATGAATTATAAATGGAAAAATTATTTGTATTGTATTTTAGTAAGAAAAAAATTTCTAAGATGCATTTGCCTAAAATAAATATTGCGAGATTTCTTAGTTTAAATTTAAATTTGCTATAAATTTGAAGCGAGATACATATTAGTGTTATCATTTAATTATTAAAATTATATTAATTGCAATTACCTTAATTAATATAATTATGTATTTTTCATGAATTAAAAAAAGAAAAAAATAATTTGCATTTCAAGAAGAAAAAAATTCTAAGATGCATTTGCCTGAAATATGAAAGAACAAGGAATGCACAAAAAAGGATGTTGAATTGTGTGTTCAAAAAAAAACTTTTTACCAATTTAAAAACAACTTTAAAAAAACAATTAATTTAGGCATATATACGGATAAGAGAAGAAAAACACAAAGGATTTTATATTGGTTTACTCAACTTGAGCTACGTCCAGTCCCTTCGTCCTGAAGGTTTTCTACTAACCAACCTTTGGTTACAAGCAAGTATTGTTCTCTGCCTCTTCAGGTTTTACAAAGCAACCTACCCAGATTACTTAACCACCCAAGTATTCTTTAATCACTAAGTCACTCCAGGCTTTCACAACGTGAAACAATTGTTAAGACAAACTAACTCACAATGTGAGGGTATAAAAGTTTAAGAGCAGTACAAGAGTTTTTCTACAAAAAATTTGAAGGTTTTTTAGAGTCGTCCAGTAAATACAAGGTTTGTCCTAGTTCTACTTTCTTCTATTCTGTACTGATATATATAGCCTTTAGAAGATAGTTGTTGAGATTTGTAGCTCCAGTCTTTAAGAGAGGAATATGTGCGTGTATATCGAGTTTATGGTAAAGTCAGAAAAGTAACTTCTGTTCTTGCACTAAAATGTAAGGTACAGTATTGTGTTAGAGAGCTGCTTTTCTAAACATTCTTTATTCGGTTTGCTAGCTTGATAGGTTGACTTCCTTTTTTTGCAAATTACGCTTATACACAAACATATATTTGATTTTCATTTAATGCTTAGACATTTGAATGTTAGATCGTTCTAAGAGGTAAAACACTAGTCTCAATGTATTTGTGAATACACAGAGTTAAGCAAGTTTTAAAACTTAGTCGTTAGAAAAAACTTACACCTAGACGATCACCATACAAGAGTCTAATGGACACTTGTAGCACGTTGGACACCAGATATTACAAACGCATTAGATGCTTAAAGAGCCTTTTTACAACAAAAACTTAAAATTTAATAAGTTATTGTTATCTTCAAAACTTAAGGGACTAAATGTTTCATACGTCTTTGGTTCCAACAAAATAAACTTGGCGAGATTTTTTAATTTAATTTTAAATTTGTTATAAATTTGAATCATGATATATATTAGTGATATCAATTAATTTGAATCAAAATATATAATTCTTTTATTCTATTATTAATTAGAATGTTCAAATCACAATTGATAATTAAATATTTAATAATTAGCTCAATTTACCTAAAATAAATCTCGCAATATTTTTTAATTTAAATTTAAAATTTCTATAAATTTAAATAAAGATATATACATGTATTATTAATTAATTATTAAAATTATATTGATTACAATTATCTCAATTAATGTAATTTTGTATTTTTTATAAATTAATTAAAAACAAAAAATTATTTATATTTTAGGAAGAAAAAAATTTGTAAGATACATTTATAAATTTGAATCAAGATTTGTTAGTGTTATTAATTTGAATCAAAATATATAATTATATTATTAATTACAATGTTCAAATTATAATTGATTACCACAATTAAATATTTAATAATTAAATAATCACCTTAATTACTATAATTATATATTTTGATGAATTAAAAAATAAAATAAAATAATTTACTGGTATTTTGGCAGGAAAAGAATTGATGTGGTGTTGCTACGTGGCAAAATCTTCTTTTATAATATATAATAAATAATAGATAATAGATTTGTTAACATTTACAATAACTAACTTAAAAATCATATCAATAATAATTTCTCATTGATTAACAATGTAAAAGCTTTTACACTGACAATGTATAACTATTAAACTCTTTACTATATCAACTTTTTCAACAAGAGGATGTATTCCATTTTTGTTTATTGTCATGAACTCCTTATATCATTGTCTATGAACGGCAATTTTACTGTTAGGAATGCAATATAGCTGGATTTGATTGGCTGTAAATATAATCCAGTTATATTTACACTATCTAAGGGGAAATTGCTTCTTAATTAAGAATGTATTATAATTGCATGAGAGGCCATGAGCTTTTTTGTTGCTGGCCGTAGTTAACAATGTACTGATGTGGTGATGTGTCAACACTATCTAATAACCTTTTTCATTTTTAATAATTTATTTATTTATTTATTAAATTCAGAAAAAATTCCAGTGATGGCTACAAAAAGAAAGTGCAGCCACATTCCTAATTTCTTACCGCGTCTATAGCATTAGAATTAGAATGCGCGTCATTTGGGTTTTCAAGGGCTATAAATACGCCCCTATCCCCATGTGTAAAGTTCATGTAAACTGTCCACCAGAACCAAGGTACATCCTCCATCCTCCATACCCAAAAAAATTCAAAGCCCACTTAATTTTTTTTCCCCATCTCACTCTATTATCTCTATTGACTTGTTGTACTTGTTTCTATTACCATGCGGTATCTACATTACCCTCTGACTAGTTAGTTAGTTCACTTAATTTTGTTTTACACGATTTGTATCCGTTCGCTCTCTCTTCCCAGTTCATGCATTATAATGACATTAATTAATCATTAATTTAATGTTAACAGCAAATTAATAGTATTATATATTTTTTGTCAATATACATTGCAGGAAGCACTCAGCATTCACACACAGGAGCATGGAACATTGAAGGCCCAATCTAGAGTCCCATTCTTACACTTACACACTCTCACTCCACATAATATAAATTTCTGCGTACAACTCAACTAGTCCTCAAACATTTTCAAATCTCTTACACTCACCCCCTTCACTCCCTTCAGTTTTCTCACTCTCTAGAACATAAAAAAGGGAAGGAAAAAAAAAGAGAAAAAAAGGAGTGAGAATAACATGAACAAACAACTCACGCTCCACTGTCTCTTTATCCTCTTCTTCTCATCTCTCGGTGTAAGCACACCTTTTCCCTCACTGTCATTGTTCCAAGTCTCGATTTTTCCAATTGTTTTATTCCTGCCATTGCCAGTTCTGAAAAGGGTGTTCATTCAATGCAGGTGGGTCTCGTCGGCGGCGACGACGCGGCGGCCGGAGAGAAAAACCCGTTCACCCCAAAAGCCTTCGCGATTCGGTATTGGGACAAAGAGATCCGCAGCAACCTCCCGAAGCCACCCTTCCTCGTGTCGAAGGCGTCGCCGCTGAGCGCGGCGGAGGCGGCGTCGTTCGTCAAACTCGCCGCCGGCAACGCTCTCGCCACACGGATGCCGGAATTCTGCGCCGCCGCGAAGCTCCTCTGCTTCCGGGAAGTGGGACCCAGCCTCGAGAAGCACGACAAAGACGCGAACTTCGCAGTGTACAGAGACAAGAACTTCACCAACTACGGAACGGGTCGACCCGGCGGACTCGACTCGTTTAAAAACTACTCCGAGGGGGAGAACATTCCGGTGAACGATTTCCGGCGATACAGCCGCGACTCCGCCGGGCACAAAGACAGATTCGCCAACTACGGCACCGAAGGGAACGTGGTGGACCAGAACTTCCACACCTACGCCGCCGGAGCCACCGGCGGCGCCGGCGAGTTCAAGCACTACGCCGAGGAGACCAACGTCCCGAACCTCGTGTTCGCCTCCTACTCCGACGACGCCAACGGCAGAACCCAGTCGTTCTCCTCCTACTCGGAAAACGGCAATGGCGGCGACCAATCGTTCGCCTCGTACGGCAAAAACGGCAACGCCCCGACCAACCTGTTCTCCTCCTACGGGACAGAGTCCAACGTTGTCGGCACGGGGTTCTCCAACTACGCCGAAACCGCGAACGCCGCGAACGACACCTTCAAAGGCTACGGCGTGGACATGAACAACCCCACCAACACGTTCTCCAACTACGCCGCCGGCGGCAACCGCGCCACGGAGAGATTCTCCAATTACCGCGACAGGTCCAACGTCGGGGCCGACTCCTTCAGCTCGTACGCGAAATCCGCGAACGCCGCCGACGTCGGTTTCGCCACCTACGGCAAGTCCTTCAACGAAGGCACCGACACGTTCGCCTCGTACGCGAAATCCTCCAACGGGGAAACCAAGGTCGGTTTCTCCTCCTACGGCGTGAACAACACCTTCAAGGACTACGCGAAAGAAGGCGTCGCTGTCTCCTTCGCGAAGTACACCAATGTAAGCACGAGCCTGAGCCAGAGCGTGAGTGTCTCCACCGCGAGTGGCAGTTTGGTAAATAAGTGGGTGGAGCCGGGTAAGTTTTTCAGGGAGAAGATGATGAAGGAAGGGACGGTGATGCCCATGCCCGACATAAGGGATAAAATGCCGGAAAGGTCGTTTTTGCCCCGGAGCATTTTGTCGAAATTACCGTTTTCGACCTCGAAGATCGACGAGTTGAAGCGCGTCTTCCGGGCTTCGGATAACGGGTCGATGGAGCGGATGATGCGGGAGTCGTTGGAGGAGTGCGAGCGGGCCCCGAGTCGCGGCGAGACCAAGCGCTGCGTGGGCTCACTCGAGGACATGATCGACTTTGCCACCTCCGTTTTGGGCCGGAACGTCGCCGTTCGGAGCACCCAGAACGTCAACGGGTCCAAGAAGAGTGTGATGGTGGGCCCGGTTACGGGAATCAACGGTGGGAAAGTCACCCAATCCGTGTCTTGCCATCAGAGCCTGTTCCCTTACCTGCTCTATTACTGCCACGCGGTTCCTAAGGTTCGGGTCTACCAAGCGGATCTTCTCGACCCGAAAACCAAGGCTAAGATTAACCACGGTGTTGCCATCTGTCACTTAGACACCTCGGATTGGAGCCCCACCCATGGGGCTTTTCTCTCACTCGGGTCGGGTCCCGGTCGGATCGAGGTTTGTCACTGGATCTTCCAGAACGACATGGCGTGGACCATTGCTGATTGAGAAGATCGGAATAAGAAGAGAGTTCTCTATAGGAAATTAAAAGTTAAATTAAAAACCACTTGTGTTCCGCTAAGAAAACTTAGCGGCCTCGAGAACGATTTATTTTTAATTTGAAAATTAAGTAATGTATTTTCTTTTTTTTGGGGGAATTGATAGAAAAGTATAAGTTATGGTTTTACTACATTTGGAAGAAGGTATATTTTATATGAATATGATGATTATTAGTTACTCAAATGATCATTGTTGTTATTATCAGCTTGGTATCTGTAAGTGTTAATGGCTTCCCTAATGATTGGAGGCAATGAATCAAGCTTTTGAATTTGATGTTTTTATTATTATTAGCCTTGGTTTTTCGCTGATTTTTAATTTTCACTTGGTGGTACTGTTGAGTTTCGCTGCTTGTGATTGTTTGGTTCAATTATTATTCAATGGGTGCATTGATTAGAACACACTAGAACACTCCATGACGAGACAAAAAGGGACATGATCCAGATTCTGCATGTTGATAAATTTTAGAGGGGGTGAACAATTAGAGGGTCGGGCAATTGGATTTTCCACATATATACAAAGCCATGTGAACTAAAGGATGAGGTGGTCCTTAAACTACCCAAAACATGCTCTCTTGTATTGGTCTGGGAGAGTTCACGGGACAGCTATTGTTGGCCAATGTCCAAATGAGAGTAAAAGAAAAGTATAATAATAATGAGAATGTGTCCATGCACCTTGACTTCAGTTCTAAGGTGATCTCAAAAATAGAGGAGAAATAGCTGATTTTGTTGTCTTTTAACAAATTGTCTAATCATCTGTTTATTTTTCTTTTTGCCCCCTTTAAAAATAGACCATTCTTGATTAAATTGTTTTTATTAGTTCAAAGGAGGAGCAGACTCTCATCACATAGGTTTGTGTCAAAATGTGCAGTGAAATTTGAACCCACGGACTCTTGTTATATGTTTTTAAAGTTTTATCAAGTGAAGTTTTTAGAAAATTAATGTTTGAGAGATGTATTAGATTGAGATTTTAAAGAATTTTAAAAGATTTTTTTTGTAATAAAAAAGTTTTGTAGTATTTAATCAAAGTTTTTTAATAATATAAATAAATTTTGTGATATTCAATCAAGACTATCAGGATTTTTTTAAGAGAATAACAAAATTTGGTAGTATTCAATTGAAATTTTTTACAATTTACAAAGAGTCTTTTCCTATTCAAAAGCATACAAATTTCAATGGATTGTTTTGTAAGGTAGACTTTGTGTGAGTGTGAGTGGGATGTATAAATATCACACTCATCCAACAATTTCACACAAACCCTTAAGACTTTTTTACTCTCTCATTCCTTGTTTTTCTACCATTGTCAGACTTTTTTTTTTTCCATCACACATAATTCATTTTCTCTTCGTTGAAGGTGGTATGGACGTTGATATTGTATTTGGTTATCTCTTTCTTCTAATCCTACACATCTTCCCTACAATTAAGTAAAAGACCTTTCTATTTGTCTTTATCAATTTATTTGGACAAATTCATTGTGTACACTACTAAAAAGACAATATCAAAAATGCATAAAAAAAACCCGTGCATTACCAATGCCAATTACACACTTGCACACTGATCCCAACATAAATTATAGAACTTCATTTTAGCTTTGAATAAAATAATGTGTTCTGCAACCTGGGTTATGTTGATTTTATGTTCCCTAATATTATTAGGAGTTTTTTCTCTCATATAATTGTTAGGAAGTTCAAACTTTTTTTTTTCTCATGGTGAATTGCTTTATCTATTTGTTCTTGGACACTTCCTATTATTTAGATAACAATGACGTGTGCTTATGGATAAATAAGTCTTCAATACTAAGCAAGCATGGTGAACGATGACTTATTATGTGTTGAGGTATTAAAAGGAGCCTATAATGAAATAATTATGTGATAGGTAATAATTTGTTCTATGTATTAGAAAATAAATATTTTTATTTTGACAAAATTAGTCAGACATGAAGTGAGAATCAATTAGCTATTAAAATATTAGAAATATTGCACTGGTTTTACTTTTTTTTTTTATCCAAACTTTGTTATATTTTTTTATTATATTTTTCATTGACTCTTGTAACTTTGAATGTTTTTTAAAATTCATGAGTTCTTTTCAAATCTTATAAATCTATAAAGTCCTTTCAAATCTTATAAATTCTTGTGATATAAATCCATTAAAATCCAAACTACAAAATCTTAATTATAAAAGTCTTTTAAAAAAATCTTATGAGTCATTACATTTGTACCTAGTCTTTTAAAATTAACAAGACTTTTTCATGCCAAAATAGTCTTTTAAAATCTCAATTTAATACGCCCTCCTTAGTAACAATTAGTAAATGCTTTACAAAAATAATCTAGTAATATTTAGCAGATGTCGCTCAAAATTAATTTTAGTAACAACTACAAAATGTTTATTGGACAAACATGCTATAGTGAGATTGTTCCAGTTTAACTAGTGATTTCGAGTTTGAATTCAAGTCTTGGGCATGCAATATTAAATATTTGAAAGAAGAGTTTTGTCGTCTATAATAGTCTTATTTGATTCGAACATGGTTATTTAACTTACCTCAAGTAAAAATGAGGTTAAATAACTTCCATAAAAAATGATTAGTATAATTTTTTATATTGTACCAATTATTTTTAAGTATAAAGAAAATTACACTAATTATTTTTGATATAATAGTTTATCCTATTTTTATTTAGGGTAAATTAGACCAACCAACTCAAATATAATTACTATCGTCTGTACAAAAAAATTAAGGTCTGGGAACATGATGCATAGCCGATTTGGAAAGTGCTTGGTAAATTATTCTTTACGACATTAGGAAAGGGAACTTGGAAGCAAGATCCAATATGCACACATGATGTCAATGATGCTAGAACAGAGCACTTGAGCATCTCCCTCGGACATGATTACATACTGCAGCTGACCAATGGAACTTGCCTCTGCTTGGGTTGCAATGGAGGTTGAAAGATATCAGACCATGCCTTACCAGTTACCGCAATGAATGGCCCGTATAATTCCTATCAGGTCCTGCCTAACTTCCCCTTTTGGAAATTGAAGCATGAAAATTAACAATGGTAATTACACCAGTTGGTAAGATACTATTTTTCATCATTTAAATAATTGATATTAATTAAAAAACGATTCACAATGCGTGGTACAAAATGGCTTAAAGAAAATTGTGGAATTATTGAATTCCTAGTACCACATGAGTAGGTAAGATACTATTTTCTCTTAGTCACAATGCTTGGCATTATCATTAAAAGGGATTCACAATATATATAGTGGTACATGTCATACCGAAAATTGTGGAATTATTGAAATCCTTGCATTCCCAACTCCCCATGTTACCAAACATAAACATCTGATCTGTATCATGATAGTATCTTGTAACGATACCAGTATACTAAGCTCCCTCTCTCCATCTTTCAACTACATCTACATGAAATGTCCACAAAAATTTAGGGCCAGGGCCCCAATGTCCCCAAAGAAGACCCAGTGTGAAAAAAGAACTTCAAGTGAAAGCATACTGCGACTATAATGTGATAACTCCCTAAGGTGGTAGCCCTTTTTTTTTTTTAATACAAACACTTATCAAAGGTGACTGCCTTTCATTTTATGATTTTTTTTATTTTGGGGGGCCTGCCTAACTTTGTTTTGGCCTTTGACTGAACTTCTCATATACTACGCTAATTATTGCAATAATACGAAGGATCAAACGAACCATTAACTAGCCAATGAGGCCTTTGTTTATCACTAGTTGCATAGTTTCCAATTATCCAACGATTCTTATCGATGCTGGTAGAAGGTCTTCTCATAATTTGGTTTTATTTGTGGCTTATTATTGCTCCGATAATGTAATATACTAACATTTTTAAAAGAACCATTGACATATTCTCTCTCTCTCCATCTATCTATATATACGTATATTAATAAAAATAAAAATATATACACATGAGCATTCCATACAAACGTAAGCTTTTCCTTGCAATCAGTGTATATAAATTAGGCATAGATTTTGAGCGTGACACTCCAATATCTTGACTTGCTGGTGTAGTAGTTTGAACTTTCAGCTGGGGTCACTAATTCAATGCAATGTGCATGGGCAACGATGAAAGCGAAAGCACAACGGTACCATGATTAAAAATTTAACTTCACAAAGTGGATAATCGGTGCATGACAGATAGTCGTTCGGGTGTTTGATTAAAGGAAAGAAGAATACGATGCTGAATTGGTGCTGATTTGAGACCAATATATCTCAACTTTTCCTTTTAAATTGACCGGTAATACGTATAGAACCATTAAGTAAAATAGCAAGCAAAATTTCAATGCACTTTAATAAAGAAAAGAACTCAAGCCCATTAAATAACCTATAGCTAATGGCAGCTCTTTTGCACTTTAACTAAAGAGATTCTAGTTCCATTCAGCAAAGGACTAATGTTGCTCTAGAATAAAGAAGCGTGCACCAGGGACGAAATCATGAAAAATTAATGTACCATTGGTATTATACTCTACTAATTTTATTTTTTTAAATGTACGTCCTTTATTTTTCATTTTTATTTTATAAAATGAAATTTATCTGTTTGAAAAAAAAATGTCTACTCAATATATTAATTATTCTACTTCCTCCCGTAATTAGGTGATATCAGCATTGAACTGTTAACTTATCTGCAGTCTGAATATGTAATTCAAAAATAAGATGTACTACTAGTATATAATTTAAAAATAATTTTAACGGGCTTTGACGCTGCAATTGAACAAGGTAGGATTGGTAAAGAATCTAGTAATGCTTCAACTGCCCCAGGTACAAAATTTATACTATGCATTAATGTAGCTGCCTGAGGATTACATACAGCATTAAAACTTAGTTCAAATCCCAAGGAATAAATTAAACACATTAACCAAACTTTGTCACTCATAATCAATGAGCGAGTGGTCTGTGGATCAGGTATGATTTACCTGATCTGGAAGACTGCAACACCTACAATAAATTCAATTACGTAATCCTTTTTTTTTAAGGTTCCTGAAGGCATTGGTTGAAAAATTAATACTGGTAATAGAAGTTTTTATTAAATTTAGAGATGTATTAAAAATCATGGTAAAGTCTATTAAGAATATTTTTTTTTAATTTCTTAATCTGATTAGCATTACCTTTTTTATTCTCTTTATTTTTTAAAGAAAGTTTTGTTTTATTTATTTTTTTAAAAGTTTAAAACAATATTTATTATTGTGGTTAAATTATGATTGAACCAGTAATAATTAATTCATATATTTTTAATATTATATAATATTTTAAGTAATAAAACAATATAAAATTGTAAAAAATCTAGATATAAAAATTGTAAATTACTATAAATGACTAAATTATATGTTTTATAAGATAAAAAATTAATAATAATTGACAAAATAATTTATCACTACAAGAAATTCTTAAATATGTATTTTTATTTATCTTAAAAATATTTTAAATTAAATTAAAAAATAAAAAATTAAATTTTTGAAAATATTGGTTCAAATTGGCTTTCTACACCAATTTTGGATCAATTTTCTCCAGCTTTAGACTGATTCTTTATAGGTTCTCACTGATTCTCAGGAGAGTCAGTTTTTTAGAGTTACCAAGCCGATCACCAGACCGATTACCAGTCAAACCGGTTGGTCCAGTTTTTAAAACAATATTTTTTCAATTATGTCTTTATCTTACCTAATTCTTAAATATATTTTTTACTGTCATAACTGAAGAGAAATCATACCTAGAAATTACTAAATATTAATTAAATTTCTTAATGTTTATCCTATTTTTAAAATTGTACAGAAAAAAAATGGAAAGAGTACAAAAGAAAACTTTTACTTTAATCATTTAGCTCATTTGGGTTGATAAGAGGGCATGGCACAGTAATGATACTTCACACACAGACATTGCCGTGCTGTAAAGGCTACAATTGTATATGGGGACAAACATAGTAGCTCCTATTTCAATTCACAATTTTAATGCCTTGAAGGAAGAGGGAGACAACGTTTATGGCTTAAGACCTTGGATTCTTGGATTTCAGGCTTAAGAGCTCGTTGGACACAGCAATTTTGAACTATACTATTGATCTTGGTGCACCTGGCTTCTGCTGTCAACCTCACCTTATTCCTTAATTAAACCGCCTGCCATAAAGTTTGAATTTTCAAACCAGCCACCTGGTGTTACTCTTCTACCTTGACCTATCATCTGTGCAGTGGACCACTGAAAAATAATGGGGAGAAACCCAAACCATAAATTTGGTAGCTAGGAAATGGAAGCCATAAAAGAGGTCAACTGGAAAACCACTGCTTCTATTTTGTACCATAGTCCATACATCACAGCCATGGCAAATTTGAAGCTAGACCACATTTTGGGGTCATTAACATCTTAATAAATCCTTGATCTGAAAACCCCAAATGAACTTTGTATTAGAAGTTGATTTGAAACAGAACTATTTAATAAAAAAACCAAAGGCACAAAGATGTACTTATAATATCTCTACATTAATATAGGTTTCTTTTTCTCCTCTTCTGTATAGTCATATCAGTGAATCATAGACTGCAACAAGCACATTAAAATAAGAGAATTTATTAACAGGAATAAGTGATGCGCAAATTTATTGTGGTCTCAAGATGTTAGTAGCTGGCTCATTTCCAGCAGAGAATTAATGCTAAAGTTATTGCAAGCTCACAAAACATTTTTCTTGACAACATGGAACGATATGGCTTTATCTGCAGATAAATTAACGGCGACAAGTGTTAAAAAGAATGTATTATGGCAACTTTCGCGTATTCAGCAAATATTGACAACGACAAATAATATTCTATGGCTTAAATAAATTTTTTGTACATGTAATATTCATGTATTGAACCACGTTATTATCAAGAATTATTTAATATTTCGAAGTATGAATGTTCGGTGCTTTCTTTAAAAACATGTAGGTGTCATATTTAGCCAGATGGTCATCCTAAAGTGTCTGAAACGCTGCGTTATCAGTATGTTGTGTAGCTAAATTTCTCCCACCCCACACAACATACCAAAGGAGGGCAAACCAGTGTTTAGTTAGCTTCCAAAGTTTCTCCGTCACTGTCTCAAACTCTACCTCTTTTCAACTGTTTATAAGAATTAAAAAATGCAATTAAAATTCTCGTTTTTATAGCACTAAGCACGTAGATCAACTGACGACAAATTGTTTTAGTTTAACCAGTACTCTTAAGTTCGAATCTTAAATATGTAGTTGTGTTAAATACTCAAAAGGAGAGTTTTGCCGCCAATAACAATTTTATTCGATTCAAATAAGATTGTTTATAGTAAAAGATACCTGTGGTTTTTATAAAAAAAAAAGTCTTGTTTTTATTAAAATTATTGTTTAATATTCTATTATATTCTTTATTTATTTTATTCATTCATTTTTCTGTTATTTATTATTCTTTGTTTCCCACACTCTCTTTAAAAATATAATTGACAAAATAATCATTAACATTGTCTTAAACTTTTAAAATGACAAATAAAAAGGAATAATTTATTTTTGTGAAAAAACAACACTTGAAAAAGGAATAAAGGTAATAATGATTTAATTTTAATTCACTGTAATATCAAGCTCTTTATACTAGTTTGCTTGCGCCATCCACTTTCGGTTCACATGGCTTTGACCATCTAACCCCGGTGAAGTTTTCCTCTCCCTTTCTTCACTACCTCACCAAAAATTGTTAATCATAAACTGAATCTGATCAAAGGAGATTGGAAGCATAAAACAGCCTTTTCTGTACGTGGGAATGGATTGTGCTTTGAATTTAATTAGGACCTCTTTATCAGCTTTCAACAAATAAGCATTTTTACTTCTACCTTTGCTTCTTCAAGATTCAATCTTGAACAAAACAGAAAATTTATTTTATGGACCTTACCATAAAAGCAGTTAAAATTTATTAAAAATTATAAATTTTATGATTTTATTTTTTATTTAATGACTTTATCTTTTAATTTTATAATTTTTAATAAATTTTAACCAACAACAAAATATATGCCTTAAAGAATGTATTGTAATACTCCTATGTGTTATATGTTTTTGAATAGCAGTTTTCATTTCTATTGACGCATTTTCACTAAATGAAAACTCTGATTTGTCTAGGTTTGTGGGCTAGCCTAGGCTATGCCTAGGGACTTAATGGGTTTTAACGCTTTATGGTGTCAACGTCCTCATTATGCTCTTCGAGGAATATGATATTATCACCGGCGATGGGAGATTTCAGGAGCAATTTTTGCTATTTTTACATGTAAAGCATGATTTTACTGTGCTCGGAATATAAGGCCTGAGACAACATATATTTCCTTGCCTGGAATGGAATGAAATTATTAAACCAATATTATCTGAATATTTATTTTATGATAGAATGGAGAATATTAATTTCCTATTCCAATGTGAGAAAACAGATGAAATAGTAATTATTATATGTAACTTCACACCACAATGGTTCTATATCTCAACCTTAATTTGCATGAATTAAAATATAGGTATTCTATAAATTAGAACAGATCAGATTTCACGTAGTTCAAATAAAAACAACTAATATCGTTCTATTTCATCCCCTTCCTATTATATATCCATTTTCATCTATCCAAACTTTAAAAGCTAAAATTCTCTCAATCTGTCCCATACGATATATGGCGCTACTCATATGATGATACGAGAGAACCAATTTATGAGGAGGAAAGCCCGTTAATTTAAAACTACGCTGAGGAGAAACCCGTTCTACCCAACCATGTGCCTACTGATCATGTCGAGTTTGATGCCTAGATAACCTTTGGGGTATTTGATATAAGAGATGAATTAATTAATATTTATGGAAAAGTAATAGGAGAATAAAAGTTTTTAGTATTTCATAAAATAAAATACAAATATTTCTAAAGTATAAAAGATTTTTGAGAATATTAATTTATAAATATGAAAATAAAACTTTCTCACCTCTATAGACGAGAATGAAACTTTCTCGCAGTAACTAACTATAAAATTGATAATTTTTTTCATGATAATTGACAATAAACATATTATTCACATAAAAATTGAGCAATAATCAAACATATTTTATAAAATTTTCCTAGAATCCTATTCTCAAGAAAGTGGTCTAACTAGCAATGAACGTAGCCTTCATTTCCTTTTTTTTTTCTCATGCAATGAAAATTATCCAAAGCAATCAAATTATTGTCCATATTATCAATTTTTATTAGAAATGAATTGGAACTATCTTAATTCCAAAAGTGCTTAAGAAAAGAATATTATCCAAATCTTGTAAAAAGTATATTGACCACAAAACATCTTAACAACAATGATCTCGCGACAAATGCATTCTAAAAATTATATACAATTTCAAAAGTTGCGAGTATTTTGAAATAGATATTTTAGGAAATAGTTTTTTTTAAAAAAATCTCAAAAAAATGATAAAGATTAGTTATTATTTCCCCCAAGAAAGCTCAATCAAACATGTAATTTATACATTATAACCAAAAAAGAGTATGAGTGGGAAGTCCGGCATGTTTGGGTTTCTTCATTTTAGAAGTTCACAAAGCTCCTGTTCTGTTTTTCTTATTTCAGTCATTGTTTTGGATCGTGGATAGTTTCATTTATTCTATCCATACATTGTCGTGTTTCCTTTATTCGACAATGCAAGTAACCAAACATGATTGACCTTCTAGGATACCTTTTTAGTTGTGTTTATGTTCACTTTTTCATTGTTGAAAATTCAAATGTGATGGGATCTCATGTTAATCCCTGGTGTGAAGTTTATTACGGGGATTTTTCGCTTAACTCGGAGTCTCAGATGAATATTTCTTGAATAAAAAAAAAATGAATATTTCTCTTTTAGATTCTCTGTGTCCACCCAACAAATTCATCTCTCAACCACAATTTCAAGAAAATTGTTTTCAACATATTTTTTAACACACTCTCTTAAATATATTTTTTATTATTACTTAAAATTTATTAAAAATTATAAAATTATATAAGACTCATTCTATATTTAATGATTTTTACTCATAATTTTATAATTTATAAAATATTTCAACTATTAATAAATAAATGTATTTGAAATAATCTGTTAAAAAATATGTTGTTAGTCGTCCTGGTAATTCAATCAAAGCACATGTTGGGACGCATCCTTGAACTTCTTTTCTTATTTGTCATTTTCATCGAAATTGGGACGTCAGTTATTGGTTGAAATGGTAGACACAAATCAAGGGCTGATCGACAAAGAAGGGAAAGAAAAAGAGAAGAACCATTAATTAAGATAGAATAATTCTAAAATATAACATCTTTTTATTATTTTTTATATTATTTATATAGTAAGTATTAAATGTATTTTATATTTTTAAGATATTAAATATATTTTTATTTTTATTTAATATTTTCTTTATAAAATATAAAAAAGATTTGTAAAACTATAAGAAGATATAACATTACCCATTCATACTACTATTCATTAATTTCTAGATTTCTAAAACCCCAAGGCCTTTCTCATTCCATCCAAGTATACTCTCACAAACTCCTAAAACATTGCTACCAAATCAACTTGTAGCGTGTTTGGTTTCATATTCCACATATGTTTTTTAACGTTTACTAAGTGTGAGTTTGATCACGCATTCGCGACATAATTTTCTGTGTCTGGATGGAAGCTCCTTGGTGTATCTTTCATGTCTGTAACAAAATGGACATGATTTACTGGCTCCACGTCGTGTTTCCAAACAGGCTGTTAGAAGTTAACAATTATAGTTTCCACATTTTGAATGTGATTTTTTACTTCTCAACAGGTTTCTAAACACGACATTGGTGCAATCGTTAAATAATATCAATTCCAACAAAATATTGGTAACGTAATAAAGAGAAGAAAATAACAAAACTTGCCATTTACATGTTAATAAATACTGAAGATTGTTTCGGATTAGGCTCAAGGCTCAATCTCTATAACAAGTTACCACTGTTTGAAGTGTTATCTCAGCTCGTAATTGAAGGTGTGTTGACCAAAGTTAACGCTTAAATGACCTTTAATATACAACTGAGAACAATAGATTATACTTCAACTCAAAGTAAAGTTATCATGTCAAGTAGTCTAGTTCCTAGGAGGTCCAGGGCCTCGTGCCAAGAAATCTAGTTCATTCCAAGTTCAAATACAACCAATGTCACTTTAGTAGGTGAGCATTTATTACATATTGTCATATCGGTAAAATTGTTACTAACTTGAGCATTGAAGTGTCTTTTCTAGATATCAACCTCTTACTCATGGTGTCTCAATTTTAATGGAATGTTTTTGCTGTTCTTAGGAGATCTTGGACTTCAATATACACGTAGAGACTCATTTCGATCAACATCAACTAGAATTTTATCAAAGTCGGTAATGTTATCTCAGACTCACAAAAAAATGTTATTAAATAACTTAAGTATAACATACTAGAAAAATAACAAGAAAAAGAAAATTGTTTAATTCTCTTATTTGAAGATCAAAAAATTGAGACAGTTTACAATTATATTTATCTCCCATTTAATTTTTATTCTTTCTGTATACAGACATTTTAAATAATATTTTTAAAAATAAAAAACAACTTTTATTGTTCTAGTAATTTGTTCACATAACATTTTTCATCAACAATGGATGAAGAAAATAAAATATAAATAAACGAGGTAACGAATCATTGCACATGTGAATGCATTATTTTCTCTATCTTTTTTTACTTTTATTATAAGTTACTTTATCTTATGCGATGCTCATATTATTATAAGCTCTCTTTTTTTGGGTTTCTTAAAGATTTTTTTTAATAAACGATAATTCCACTTAGGGTTTTTCTAAGATATGCATTCATGTAGGGTCGAACTTGGGCCTAGTCTAGAGGGATGATGGTCCAAGGCCCCGAGCTAAAAGGGGCCCTAAAAATTAAAAAAGTCTATATAATTGTGTAGTAATTTTTTTCTATATTGTTTTATGTTATTTTCATAAATAGAAGAAATTATTGTCTCATTTCATGTCTCCTTTTATCCAAATTAAAATATGACGTGAGATTAAAAAGTATCACTGTCTTGATTCTTAGTTTTTTTCCCTTGATGTGTTACATTCATAAATGATAAATCCATGTTAAGTGAATTTTCAACTAACTATATAACGTATCAATATGTAATGGACCTATGATAATAAACTTAAAGTGTTTGTTTTTTTTAACAAGATAAGAAATACAAACCAAAACTCAAATTATAAAGGAATTAAAGCTAAAAGTTAGTATATTAATAAAGAACAAAATTATATGTAAGCTTTAATGTGAAATTGTAATATTTTGTCAATAATAAACAATAGGGATAAAGCTAGAGCATTTTCTTTGAAGAAGTTAAATATAAAAATTAAATTAAATTATAATTTTAAAATTAATATATTATATTTAACCAACAACTAAAAAAATTACAATAATAAGTTTTAAAATTATATAAATTAAACAAACGCTACAAAACTATAATGTTGTAGTGGAAGAAAAAAGATTTAATTTTTAAATTTCATGGTAGCAATTATAATGATAGGAAATTCTTATTATATTTAGATATCATTTTTTAAAGTTTTAAAATCATAATTGACCTTCAAAATTTGTTAAAGTAAAATTTAATTTTTAACCCGAGAATAATAAAAATAATACATTCTTTGCTTCAAACAATGAAATAATATTCTTTTAATTTCTTTATTATTAAGAAACATTTGAAAAAAAAATAGAGAGACCTTGATAAATTATTGGAAATGATGGTTGCATTCTTTTTGGGAGGTGTCTGTATCTTTAGTGGTAAGAGATATATGAAGAGGAGAGAGAGAAAATGTGAGATGTAATAGGAAATGTGATAAGAAAGAATGAGAGAAATAGGGAAAAAAAAGAAGAGAGAAGGAATTATAAGAAATAAGATTGTGTAGAATTATTATTAAAAAATTATATATACATATTGTGTGCATACTTTTTTTTCTTTTTGGGGGTGACCTTATATAGATATTTGTGCATGTATAATTTTTTTGGGGTGTAAATTAAATGGTAGATGATAACATAGGAGTAAATTGAATGAAAAATGTGATACATCTTTTTAAATTTTGTTAAAATTATGTTATTTATTTAATGTAATAAAATGTATCTTTTTTAATGAAATTATATGCCTATTTTATTATGCAATATATAATTACATTTTCAAATACATGTTTATAAAGGGTCATTATCTATTATTTTGTCCCAAGCCCATAAAATGTTAGGATCGACCCTGCATGCATGCACATATTAAGAATGTTATCTCTGAGTATTTAACGCAGTTGCATACCTAGGACTCAAACTCGAGGTTAAGCTGGAACAACCTCGCGTCAGTTGATCCACGCGCTCAGTGGTGGCCTGACCTATTTGCACTCTAGTAACATCAAAAGATGGGCACTGGTTGCAAGTGCGGTCGCAAGTGGTAGGCGTAGCGAGTAGGGTTGTGAAAGAAGTTTTGAAAATGAGAGATAATCAGGAGAAAAAGAGATAATGAAAGAAATAAAAGATATGAGTTTTCTTTTAAAAAAAAAAAGATAAGGGAGAGAGATAATTAGAGAGAAGTGATAATGAAAGAAATAAAATTTTTATTTTTAGAAATTAAAAAAAATTAAAGTTAATTTTCATGATTAAGACAAAATAATAATAATAATTAATTAATTAGTGTAATAATATTCTTAACATAAAATACATGCACATTTTAAAAAAAACCCTTCTACTTAATACACGATAGAATATTAAATATGAGCACCTTTTTAAACCAATATTCAAATTATAGTTTATCACTTTATAGAAGACTACTTCCTTCTACTATAAATCCAACTCATGTTGATAAAGTTATTATAAGCAGCACATATCATTTTAAATTTTTACTTTGATAAATAAATGTCTAATGCTTATAAATTTGAATTATTTTAAAAAAAATTAGTCAGAATATTCTAGCCCAGGCCAAGTCTTGGCTGTGGTTCTTTTAGATGAGCAATGTGGGACTTGGACACGAGGAGCTTTATGCTTTTTTTGCATTAAGTTAGGACTGCTAGTTCACGTGGAACTTCGTTTGAATCTCTAAAAAAATTGACACGAAGAAGCAATGGTTCGTAGTTTGGGTAAAACTGTCCAAAGTCACAGGTTTCAATAACTACTCCACATCACACCTTCAATGCGAACTACAGCACAAACTCCCTTTTAGTTTGGTACGTAAAACACAAATTTTGATGTTTGAGTAGGCAGATTTTACAATGGACCATCAAATGAAACGGTTCACCGGTGAACCATTAATTTAAACCGTTAGATATATAAATAAAAAAAATCAACAGTTGAGATTATAATTAAATTAATAAAATGTTAACCGTTAATTTTTTTTATTCATATATTTAACGGTTTAAATTAATGCAATTCGGGAGCAGAGTTGTTTCAGTGAAAGCATGTACAGTATAAATGCTAACTGCGGTGAAGTCTAGAAGGGTATGCATAAATCTATTTATAAGCCTGTCAATTTTGTAGCATCTCTTGATTTTGACTGATTTGTGAGTTTCTTGATGTTTTAGTTTGGCTGTTATGCCTTTACATTGTAGTTTTGAGTACCAGTACTAGGGTCCTCTAACTAGAAGTCACACAAAATATAGAAGGGTTTATAAATGTAAGAGGTCATTAAGGAGCATATTATTAGCATGAGGACTCTATCCATTTGTGACCCTGCAAGGTAAAGCAGAGAGAGAGAAAGGTGATTTTTTTGTGGTTTATATGATGATGAATTGTCACCGCAAGTGTGGGATTGACTGGTCTGATCTTATTCCTTTCTCTTTGGGATAATATACCAGTAGTTCTATGTAATTTTAGACAATTTTTAATTAGGTTCTTATATTATAAAAATTTGTAATTGAGTTCTTAATTTTTTAATTTTTTTAATTGTGTCTCTGAAGTTAATTTTCATTTGGTTGCCGTTTATTCCAGGGACTAAATTAAAAAAAAATTCAAAAGATTAAAAACTTAATTAAAAAAAATAGTATAGGGATCTAATTAAAAATTTTCAAAAAGTTCAGGACCTACTTGATAGTTTAACCTTTAATTTACTAACATCATATTAGTCCAGTAAGATTTTAGATTTGAGTCTTGTGGATGAAAAAAAATGGTTGGGAGAAGATGCCTCATTAAAAGTGGTTAGCCAAATTTTTCGGTGGAGATTAGTCATTGACAAAACTAGTAAGTACTGCATACCTATTTTTAATTCTGTGATTTTAGTCCCCCAAATTTTAAAAATCTATAATTTTAGTCTAACTGTTAACACTGTGTTTGGTAGAGAGGAGAGAAATAGAGGGAGAGGAAGTAGGTAGAAGAGAAGAGAAGAGAAGTAGGTAAGAAATAAAGTGGAAATAGAAGTTGTTTGTTGAAGAGAAGTAGAGAAGAAATAGAGTAGAAGTTTGCTTTTTGACTTTTGGATATTTGAAATAAAAAATTAAAATTACACTTATACCCTTTTTTTTTAACTAAATTATTTACAAAAAAATGTCGAAATACAATTATGCTACGTATATTCGAATATGAGTTTATCATATTCGAATATATGGGGGCCATATATTCGAATATGGTAAACCCATATTCGAATATATGGTATTCGAATATATAGCATTGTTGGAGACAAATAAAATTAAAAAACTTGGGGCATTTAGAGGAAAGAAATAGAGAGAAAAGAAGAGAAGAGAAGAGAAATAGGTAAAAAAATATAGTAGAAGTTAAGGTTGCTTGATTGAAGAGAAATAGGTAAGAAATAAAGTGTAAGTTAAGATTATTTTAATTATTATTATTTATATTATCATTAATATTATTTTTATTGTTGTTATAATATTTATTTTTATTTTTATTATTATTATTATTATTATTAAGACAGGATTTTTAGGAGGGGGGCATATTCAAATAACAGGGGATGGGATTTTGAGAGAGAGGGGGGGCGCATATTCGAATAACAAGGGGAGGAGGATTTAGATAATCGAATAGGGGGGGAGATATTCGATTATGGAAGAAGAGATAATCGATTAAGAGGAAGTGATAATCGATTATGTTACAAAAGTAATCAATTATTGAAATAAAAATTATTTTTTAGTATCAGTGATAATCGATTATCAATAAAAATAATCGATTATTTTTACCAACAATACTCATTTCCGTACATTTCTTCGCAGTTTTGCGAAGAAGTTTTCAGACGTGGGTCCCACACTTTTTTCAAATATTTCTTTGATATTTCGTCGCTACCAAACGAGAGAAGTTCCTACACTTCTCTACTCTTCCGCTCACTTCTCTTCTTTTCTTCGATACTTCGACGCTACCAAACAGAGCATAAATGTTCATCTGTTAACTGTTAATGCTTCAATGTTAACTATAATGTGACATTAGACTGAATACGTGGTAGATAATATTTAACAGACTAATGTCACGTAGTCAACGTTGATACATTAACAGTCAACAACTGAACATTTAACGGTTAGACCAAAATTGAAGATTTTTAAAATTTGGGTGACTAAAATTGCATAATTAAAAATAGGGAATCTAAAATTCAAGGTTTTTAAAAATTAGAGGACTAAAATTACAGAATTAAAAATAGGGAGATCAAAATCGCAGATTAAAAATTATAGGAGGACCAAAAATACAATTTAGTCACATAATAATAATGCAACAACATTTGAATATTAAAATATGTTCTCTATCCCTTTCTATAATTTTTTCTTTTTTCTAAAATAAATCAAAGGTAAAATCAAGATAAAAAAAATAAAAATAAGGTTAAACTATTGAGTAAGTCCCTAAACTTTTAGATAATTTTAGTTAAATCCCTATACTATTTTTTTAATTGAGTCATTACCAAAGAATATTCCGTCTAAGTTAACAGAACATTCATAGCAATTTAACATCAGGGACCCAATTAAAAAAAATTAAATTAAAATTCAATTACAAATTTTTATAATATAAAGGCCTAATTAAAAATTGTCTAAAAATTAAGGAAGCTATTAGTGTATTATCCTTTTTCATATATAACTACAAAACCTATAAAACCTTCCCTAGATTGAGTTACACTAGTACCAAACTGACCTCAATTTACTATTCGATAGTAGTGGCATCACAGAAAAGACTACCCAATCATACGTCAGCTTTTGACTTTAAAGTACGCGAGGGCTAAAGCACATGGATCAAAGTTGAAAAACTATAAATGAGGGGTTGCTTGATTCAAGTCCGCATTCTTCTTGCATTTGACTCCTCTAAATTGAGGAATCAATTATTAATGAGAAACTAAAAGGGATAAATTCTAACATATCTATAATTTACTGTGAATATTCATGTATTTTATTATATTATCAAGGTTTACTTATCAATGGTTCAGATCTCTCATTTTTCCTTCTAAAGTGAACTCCTTTCATTTTAGAATAGCCAAATTTATTACACTTCCACACCAATTCTGAAGTTAAGCATGAAGCATCCCTCTTCCCCACCCCATGCCCATATGTAAATAACAAGCTAGTCTCCACAAAACTGAGTTATCAACTTTACATCACTTAATTACAGTCTTGCAGAAAATACAGTTTTGACTAAAATATACATGGACAGCAATAATGAAACTTAACTAACCTAAAACTTAAAAAAAATCAGGGACTCAGCATGCGTAAATAGTAGTTAGCCATAAGGTAAGCAAGACGGTTACTGTAACTTGCTAGTTGGCATAATGCCATCTCACTATAAAGGAATGATTTATCACTGAAGAGGCCACAAATGACAAGAACTTATTACATGCTACAACTACCCATCTCCTAAATCTAACACAGCTGCAAAATGCCACATGGCAATTATCGTGGAAGACCTTCTATAGAATGTGGATAGAATATAATATAATATATTACATATAACCCTTTATGGATTTTAGATACTTCAATAATGTCTTGAGACTATAATTCCTCAAAGGTTGCAGACTGCAGTTATGCATCTGTCATTCATTGGCCTTAGGTGTTATTTTCATAGGTCTTTCACGCTTAGGTTGGTAGTGCAGAAAGAGGATCGAAGAGCGTGGAATTGCCTTGAAATTATTGTGTTTCCTTAGCTTGGTAGTGTAGAAAAACAGCGAAATTTTTGAAAAAATATGTGGGATTCACCAATAAAAATTTCTTCGCAATTAAGTGAAGAAATGCGTAGAAGTTACTGTGCGCTGCGTCCGCTCTTCGTATAAATGGTCTATGTAAATCGATTTACATAGGCAGTGAAATCGATTTGCAACCCTTCTTTTTCATTTTTGATTGACGTTTTATTTGTTTCAAACTTTTATTATATAATAATAATATTAATAATAACAAAACCAATTTGCAATAAGAATAAATCAATTATGTCCCCTCCTTCGCTTTTCTTAATCGAAAACCAATTTGTAATAAGGGCAAATCAGTTTTCGCCCCCCCCCCCCCCCCCCCCCCCGCGCCCAATAGTTGTTTTATATAATAATAATAATAAAAAAAAATAATAATAATAATAGTTAAAATAAAAATAATCTCAAAAAGTTAATTTTTTTTATTTTTCCTCAACCAAACAACCTTAACTTTGACTATATTTTTCACACATTTCTCTTCTCTTCTCTTCTTTTTCCTCTATTTCTTTTTTCTCTACCAAATACACTCAGGGAGCAAAGGAAAAGTTGGAGCCATAGGGTGGGAGCATAGGAAAGGCAAATTTGGTCTACTATTAATGTGGATCGTGGACTGTTCTAGCGGGAATGTATAACAAGGCCAGTATCCTCTTTGGAATTGAGTTGGAATTTGGAAATGTTATATTGCTTTGACAAGAAATGCTAGTAACACACTTTTAATATACTTTTTAAATATACTCTCTACTATTAGTTTAAAATTATTAAAAATTACAAATTTTTGTAGATTTCATTTCCTATTTAATGAGTCTCTTTCTTAATTTTATAGTTTTCAATAAATTTTAACCAGTAATAAAATGTGTGTTAAAAAAATGTGATAGAAAGTATACTGTTAGCACTCTCTAAGGGGGTTATTTGCAAGGTCAATTTCCTTCCAGACTTAGAAATTATTATTCCTATTTTGTTTTATTTAACTCTTAGGTACGCTTGGTTTAGGAAAAAAAAAAAAGGAAAGAAAAGGAGTTTAAAATAATGTTTTATAAGTTGCTTGGTAAGAAAGAAAATAAAAAATTTTAAAAATTAAAACTTTTTTCCTCTTGTTTGATTGGATAGAAAATAAAAGAATATATATATATATATATATATATATATATATATATATATATATATATATATATATATATATATATATATATATATATATATATAATGACATAAATATTTATAATAAAATAGAGAAGTGTGCAAAAATAAAGATAATTTGGTGTTTTAATTACATAAATCAAATTTCTCTCTCCTTTTTTTTCTAAAACTGGATGGATTATATACATGTGTGAGTCCCTCGTTTTTTTTTTGTTTCCCGTTTAAAAGGTTTCAAAGGGTGGAAAGAACAAACATGTTACTTTTTTTCATCTCTCATTTGTCTTTCCTTTCCCTTTCTTTTGTTTCAGCAGAGTATTGTACTTTGATTGAAATTGAGGAACAAGGAAGGAAGGATGGAGAGGAGAATAGAAAAAAAGGGCTTAATTGCACTTTTGGTCCTTCAAGTATTGCAATTGTGCGATTTTGGTCTCCCAAGTTCTACTTGCAGAAATTGGGTCCCTCAAATATTGCAATAGTATAATTTTGGTTCCTCAAATTTTAATTGCGCAAATTGAGTTTCTCGAGTATTGCAATTGTGCGATTTTTGTCCCTATATCAATCTTCTGTTAAATATTTAACATGACATATAATGTGGCCTTGATGGATGATGTTGCGATTGACATGATGATGAATGACATGACAAATGATGTGGCTCTAATGCATCATATAAAATCTGTTAAAATTTAATGAAAAACTGACAAAGAAACCAAAATTGCACAATTACGATACTTGGAGGACTTAATTTGCGTAATTGAAACTAGAGCTGGGAATATGGGTCAACCCGCTGGTTTAGGCCTAGCCTTGCAAAAGCCCACAAATTAAACAGACTGAGATGGTACAGACCTCGAGATAAATGTTCTTAATTTTTTAGGCCTGCGTCCGCACCACATAGCCCATAGGCTAGGAGGCCAATCCGCGGCCCACAAATTAAAAATGAAAATAATTTTAAAAATGCAAAAAAATAAAAATAAAAATAAAAATAAATAATAAATAATAAATACAATAAAAGATCAATTGAGATAAATTCTTGATGCCTTTGCATATTATGAAGATCGAAAACCTACTGTCTAAACGTGCTAAAGCAATAGTAAAAGAAAAGCAAATTGAATTCCACATCTAGCCCAACCAAGTCAAGGACAAAAGAGTAATGTATCAATAGGTTGAGTCCATTACATATTAAAGAAATATTAACTATTTTAGATTCTATGTCACTTAAGTTAAGTGGATGAAGTTTACTTTATTTTTTTAAAAAATAGTTTGATGTTAAAAGCTCACGGGTAGGCCCGCAAACCCACGATTAAATCCATTTAAACCGTGGGTTAAATGGACCGGGCTGAAAAAGCCTACATCTTAAATGGTCCAAATATTTTAGGACCGTGACATGTGTAGGTTGCAGGTTAAATGGGTGGCCCGTGGGCCTTAGTCCATATGTCCAGCTCTAATTGAAACTTAGGTGACCAAAATTGTACAATTACGATACTTTGAGATCCAATTTGTGCAATTGAAGCTTGAGGGACTAAAATTGCACAATTGTAATACTTAAGGGACCAAAAATACAATTAAGCCTAGAAAAAATTACTAATACTTTTACTTCCACCGTTTGGTATGCTTTTAAAAGTTAAAGATGAAACCTATAAATGTGAGATTCATTGCTTGAGATGATCCGTCTATATTCGAAGGAAATAAAGAGGAAAAGCTGTTTTATGTAATAAAAAGATAAAATTATCTTTATTTTTGCATATTTGTCTCTTTATTAGAGATATTTATATTATTTTATATTTTTTTTTCTTTCTTTTTAGTTTCTACATAATCAAACATTTTGTTTTTATTTTTTTATTAAGCAACTTTAAAAAAAATCTTCTCACTCGCCATTCTTTCTTTTTCCTTTCTTTTTCTTTCATTTCACTTCTTTGCCGAACTAATAATTACAAACCGTGTTTGAAAATCTAGCAAAACTGAGCTCTGCATTAATTGGTCTATGTCCACCAGATCTATAAATTTCTAGAACAACCAACAGTGTGATGCAGGAGCAACTTCCTTCATGCTCTTTTCTACGATGTCATTTCGATTTTTAAAATGTCTTTTATTTTTTGTGTCCAAAAAATATCTTCCATTTATTAAATTTATTTTTGTTTTGGTCAGTACATCCAAAATGAAAAGGGCCCAAGGCCCAAAATCCTGAAACACGTCCAAACAAAATTGCTTTCATTAGATGTGTCGTGTAACCCATATACCGTTGATCTGAGCCATAAATCTTCGCTCGTAACTTATGTTTACCGAGTCCAAACAGACGCTAATATTGTATATTGGACTCAAGGATGCACAAGTACGCATGCTCTGAGCAAGATGTACAGATGAATACAAAAAGACTAGTCAATGAAGCACCTAATGCATTGATTGAACTGAGAATATCAGTAACCCCAGTGACATTCAGCTTGTTAGCTTAAAATTGTTGTTGACGCAAACAGAAAAATTAGGCCTTCTGAAGCACTATTACATTAGTGCTAAACAATCACACATCACATTACAATAGTGCAATATTTATCATTTTTTTTTTTACAATAGCGGTTACAAGATTTCAACCTAAGACCTTGTGTAAATTATTCCAACCCTTCACCACTACACCCGATTCTAGTGGGTCAATATTTATGATTTAATTATAGAGTTTAAGTTGTCAGTATAAAATATTTTACACTATTAATTAATAAGAAACTAAAATTAATATGATTTTTAAGATAATTATTGTAAAAAATAATAAACTTACTATACATAATAATTTGTGATTAGATGATAATGTAAAAATTATTTACAAAGTCACTACATAAACTATTTACTATTAATTATAAGTTAACTCACTTTAATTTTTGTATGAATAATGCTAAGAACACACTCTCTGATACACTATTTTGAACACACTATTTCTTATTAGTTAAAATTTATTGAAAATCACAAAATTTTGTAGGTTTCACATCTTATTTAATAAACTTCTCTTATAATTTTGTGATTTTTAATAAATTTTAACTAAGAAGAGAGAGAGAACACTCCTCTCTTTTTGACTTTTTGTATGCTGAGATAAAATTCTAATTTTGATTAGAGAAAACACCAAAAAAATATAAGAAATTGTACCTAACTTTGGCCTAATGAACAAAGGTATGAAGCATTTTCCTATGTTTTTGGTCAAGAGATTACATACAAGGCCTTTTTGGTTGTGTACAGTACAGAGAGATCCATTTGATTAGACCCAGCCCATAAGGCATGCCATTCCTTTCTCTCACCATTTCAAAGTGAGGAGCGTTGGTGCAGAGCACAAGAGATGACGGTGGCGGCCAATTCTGCAAGAAAAACCCTCCAAATGGCTTCCTCTGTCACCAGAACCCTCTTCTCTCGACGATCTTCACCTCCCTCCGTTTCCTCTTCATGTGCCACTAAGCTCAATGGATTTTCCTCTTCTTCTTCTTCTCAAGCTTCTCCCCAGAAACGCGCCTTCTCGTTTTCCCGGTAAACTTCACTTCTTTTCCCCCCACACCATCATATTGGCTCTGCCCCTTTTGTTTCACTCTACTGTGAGACATCGAAATGGATAATAACATTTTCTATGCATCTGAAGTGAATAATTGTTATGGTTGCACTTCAGGCTTCCGGTGCAGCTGGTTGGCGCACAGGTGTCTTTGACGCCGTTGCATAGTGCTACTGCCTCTGCCTTGTTCACTTCTCTCCTCTCTTTGCACAACACCAACTGGGGTTGTCTTTCAGAAGGTATCCTCTCCCTTTTTTCTTCACATTTCAATTGTCAATACCATGCATTTAATTTTAATCTTAATAACCACATTTTTGGATTTCCAACATTCCCGCGGGGGGGGGGAGGGGGGGTCGTCATAAAGAATAGGCATGATGATACCTTGCAATTTTGTTTGCTTTAGCATTTCAGGTATAAGATGGTATAGTGATCATCCAAGCATAACTACATTATTTTTTCTTCAAGAATAATGTTCTGTTGTACTTTTCATAGATAGTCACTAGATAGACTTGCTGTTTCTTGTGGCTGGGAGCAGTGAAGTGCTAATGGTCTTTGACATGATACTTATTTTTTTATTTTTTTTCTGTTTAGTTGGTTTGTAATCAGTTTGCAACAACTAATCCCAATTCCATTAACGACTGCCGTTGGAGAAATGGTTCCCAATTAATAATTTTAGAATAGTTTAAGCCTCAATTTGATTCGATTAGGGCACACATGACTTCAAAACGATGTTTTAAATACTTAGGCGGCAGTGTGGCACGTTTTGACTTTCAACTTCTACTTCCTTGATAAGAAACTATGTAAGTTGCTTAGCATGGGTTAAGGATAAATTGTGGTTATGCATTGATGGGAGAACCAAGGGACATTTGAAATATCATTTTCATGCTGTCGTCCCTCACAGGTATGGGCAAATTGAGTAACAAATAAGTAAAATTTGAGCCTAAAAGAGTTAGTTAAATTAACATTGGCTCAATCGAAGTGAGTTTATGGAATCAATTTTAATGCCATGAGGGAAAACAAATAAGAATTGAGAGATACTCTTACTTGCCAAGTGAAAAAACAAAGCTGTAACCTTAGAAATGTTGTTATATTGCTCATGCAAGTGCTGTAGAGGAGATCCATAGCAACAGCTGTTGCATAATAGGCAATATTCAACCATGAGTCTGTTTGTGCATTTGTTAAAATGGGGAAGGGGGGAGTTGTTTAATGTAAATGCTCCTGTAAACACTTTCGAAAACTGCACCGACATGGCAACACCAGTTTGCATTGAAGAAAAATCTTAAAGAACCAGACACAAAACTTTTAGTATTCAAATGGATTGAGAGAAGTATTTCTGAGGTGTTATTCTATAATAATTTTTATTAATTTAACTAAATTAAGACTTGGTGCAAGAGAGGCTTACATATTGTTTTGTAGCTCTCCTAATTTACAACTAAGCTAAAATGAAGACACTTGGCTAGTATTATGAAAAAAGTTTGGCAAAGTACTGCAGGCTGCACCTAACTCTATTCTTATTTTCTGACAAGTGCTTAATGCTAACCTTATGAACAGGGTTTCACTAGAATGCTTAGTTATGCTACATTCTAAGTGTGCTTGGGTAATATGGTATAAAGTTTAATTAAGGTGATAAAATAACATCAAGGCCAATATTTTGTCTACTTGTTTCTGTTTGAAAGAAGTATACCTTTTCCCTTTTGCTTAATAGTTCTTGCTGCCTTTTATCAGTTTCTAATTTTTTTCTTTAGATAATAGCAAAAGTTGTTGCTTTGTAATTTTCTTATGCAGCCTATCATCGTAGGTGCATAGCTGATAGCTTCAATGATCAATACTAGTGTTGATAGGATTTCTTTTTGAAATCTTTCACTGTAATCTTGTAAAAAAAAGCAAAAAACAATGTGATCTTGAATATGTTTATTGTCATGTTTCTTTGTTCATTGGTATATAGATTGTTTTGTCATGTTTGTGTTGGGTTTATTAATTCTTTAGTTCCCCTGAGGTTGATACTCCTACCCACTACCCAGTTAGCAGTATTATTGACCACTGAATGGCTGTTTTATGAATTGATTGCAGAATCTAATTATAAAAATTTAATGTTACCAAAAAAACTTGGGATACCTAAGAAACCTCCTTTTATACTCGAGAACCCTGACATTTACTTTATATTGTGACAGGTTTTGCAACACCTCTATAACATGCAAACGATACTTTACTTTTAGGCCATCCAGATACCATTAGGTGCAGGTTTTGTTTCAATACTTGTTTCTAGTAGGTTCTGTGATTAATAATGTAACTTGATTATTTTTTCTCTATCTATTGAGACTGTCAAAATGCGTTGTTGTCCTGATGACATTTACAAGGTGTTTTTGCTGTTCAGGCTTTCGGAAAGATCAGTCTATTCCCGATTGTTAACCCTTCAATTTGGGAAAATTTTCCATGTAAAATGTATGCCAGTTTTTGAAGTGGTTTTATTTTTGCATGAATCTTCAAATGAATTTTTTTACTATGCATGTGATCTCCTGCTTTTGTCATTCTGTGACAACTATGAGTATCTTTTGGTCCATATCTAAATGACAGCTCATACATCGCAAATGCTTGCTACATCCTAGACTCCACGATCACTATTCTTTTGATTCCACCAGCCAGGTGAACATATGATTCATGTGGCTTTAATTAACATATGAACTTGTCCGCTCCTATAACTTGAGTACTGGTAGGAGTGACAAATAGATGGATTGGATAAATTTTTAGTTGAATTATAATAGATTGGATAAAAATAATCTATTACTATTTTGATCTATTAAAAATTCATTTAAAAAATTCAATTTATCTATGATTCATTTAATAAAATTCAATTCAATCCATCTATTAACAATTTTTTAATGGATGGATATCCAATCTATTTACAAAAATAATATTTTTTAAAATTTAAATAATTTTTATTTTAAAAATATTCTCTTCCCCTCTCTCTTTCTACTCTCTCTTCTCTTTCTCTAACCTCTCTCTCCCCCTCTCTTGATGTAATATACATTTGAAGTGGAAATATAAAGAGTTTTAAAGTTAAAAGAATTAATATAATAGTTTATTTAGTTTAAGTTCTGGTAAATTAATTTTTAAACAATTAATGTTACTATCATACAAGCAAGTTATCTTCCCTATGCATAATCACTTTTTATAGGGACATAACACTGCTTCAATTAAAAAGCTAATAATAGACAATAGGGTTCAATGGTTTTTGGAAAAAGTGTGAGCCTTCAATCAACAATTGTTGCGTGACTTTTCTTTTTTTGCTTAAAAGATCAGCAAAGGCCATTGTCCATTATTCAACTGCTTCAAGTCCATTTTGTGCTTTGCTAGATATCACAAATTTGTTAGATGTTTCTAGCTTGCTTTAATGCGAATAAACAAAGTTTGTTTATCTAGCGCTATATAAATTTGTTATTTTAAATTATGATAGTTATGCACTTTTGAGCACGTTTCATGAAACTTACATTTGTCTCTTATTTTTTTTATCCAATGGATTTTGTTTTTTTATTTAATGTAGTTCAATAGATTTTGAAAAAAATAATGGATGGATCACTAACCATTTATAAAATTAAATGGATAGATTGGATTTAATCTATTATTATTATTTTTTTATAATGGATGGATTAGATGAATTTACTTGTAGATGAATTAGATGGATGATGAATAAATGGATTGTTTTACCACTCTTAGTACAGGAGTCTCTATGCCAGATGGACTATCTTGAAAACATTCATAATGCAACTCTTTTGTACAACTTTTTGACACAATATGAATAAGCTTAGGCCAATAAAGGGGACACTTACGTTGTGTTTGGTATTGGGTGGAGAAAAGAAAAGAAAGGAAGGGAAGAGGTGAGAAAAGAAGAGAAGAGAAATAGGTGAGAAATAAAATAAAAATTAAGGTCATTTGGTTGAAGAGAAATAAAGTAGAAATAAGGGGGTGAGGTTGTTTGGTTTGATAGAAAAGAAATGAAATGAAATTGTATTATTACTATTATACTTCTACACGTTAACATATTATTATTTTTTGGTTAAATCGATTTTATAGGGAACATGGGCTAGGAAAACAAATTTTAACAAAGGAGAATCAATTCTCACTGCTTCCAAGCATGAAAATCAATTTTCATGTTGTACCATAATCGATTTTTCACGCAATGAGAAGACAATATACACATGAAAATTGATTTTTGCCAACAAGAACCGATTCTCATGTTATGTAAGAATGAAAATCAATTATAATGCTTTCCAGAATCGGTTTTCCACGCAAAGTAAACACATTATACTGAATCAAATCGATTTTGAAAAATCGATTTTCTTAAACATAAAAACAATGCAAATTTGCCATGGAAAGATGTGCAGCTTTAAGTAGACCACCGAGGAAGAGGACGCGTAATGCCAACGAATGAGCAAAACGTAAAACTGCAACTCACAAGGATAATTTTGGTAAACAACTTTGTATGTGTACGATTTTTCTTTGTTTCTACTCAAATTAGCAAAGAAATCAAACGTTGTGGGTTCCACCTTCTTTTTTTAAAATTTCTCTGCCTTTCTCTTACATCAAACATGAAGAAAATTATGAACTTCGCTTTCTTTCTCTTGCTTTCCACGGTCTTCATGCTTTATTTCACCAGTACTAAACGTAGCATTAGTTCTATAGAGATGAATTTAAAAGTGGTTTCATGTGTATTCCAATCTTCACCTATACCTTATACCTAGACTGCAGAAAGTTGGACCTATTTAACCTCTGCGTGTTTCCGTGTTTTTCGGTTGTCTACTTGAATTTAAGCATCAATTAATTGGTTGATGTGATGGTTGATATCAAGTAGGCAAATAATTGAAATCATCATATTCAAAGTAGAAGGTACAATGCTTGTTTTCCATCATATATTTTCGAGTCTTGTTATTTGGTACGAACGTTACTCATGAAGTGTGGTGTATTTAAATTTATCTAATAAGGTTTCTGCATGGGAAAATGCTTAGTAGGCAACTGGTTTTTATTTTCGTTTAAGTTCTTATTTTTTAATTTAAAATTTCTCTAATAATACATAAACATTTGGGTTTCTACTGGTTTCGTGTAAAATGATTTTGTACAATCACTGTTCTGCATTAAAATACACAAGAGGGCAGAAATTTAAAGTTATTTATATTGAAAGTTCATAACTTTCGTTACTTTTTGTAAGCAAAATAATTTGTACCAAATACCTTATATTTCTCTGGAAAAACATCCATGGGCACCTACTGATAAATGAAACCAAGAGAGAGAGATAATTATACTTATGGTATGTAATATGATGTGATAGAAGAGAGATAAAGAAAATAATAGGTGTTAATAAGATATTTGATATATAAATTTGTTTATATATCATTAAGGGTGTTCGCAGATTGGATTTGATCGATTTGAAGAGAAAAACCATCCGATCTAATCACTTCAGTTTTGTTAATTCATCATCCAATCAGTTTGGTTTAAAATTTAAATCCAATCTAATCCGATCCAATTTAAAACGGTTTGGATTGGATCGGTTTTTTGTTTTAATCATATTATTTTTTAAAAAGTATTAAATAAATAATATGATATATATAAATATATTAAAAAATAATTTAAAATATCAAATATTTCATTAATGAGTCATTATATAACTAATACTAGTATAACTCTTCAAATATATATTATTAAAAATAAATTTACACAACTTGATGATTATGTTTATGTATCTTTACTTAAATAGTTACTAAAAAAACTATCTTTAAATAAATATATTTTTTATAAACAAGTATAATTTATGTGATAATTTTACAAATATATAAGAAATAAAAATATAAACATGAGTGATATTAAAAAATTACAAGTAAAAAATATATATATGCATGTATAAGTTCAGTTTGATTAGATTTGATTGGTTTTCAAAATTAAATTCGAAATCCAATTCAATCCAATAAAAATTTTCAGTTTTTTCAATTTTCAATTTATTCAGTTTTCAATTTTTTGGATCAATTTTTTGGATTTTCATTAGATTCAACACCCCTACATATCATTATACATTGTCTTGGTTTCAAAAGCTAAAACCGTCTTATCTACTATACAAAGGCCCAGTTTTCCAAACATTACGCTCCTTGTTGCTGTCAGACTTAGGAGCGACCGTGCGAGCCCCATGATATATTTCAAAGTCCTCGTTTTGCTTTTGGGTAAAAACTATGATCAACTATTAGTTTGGGAACCCGACCGCCCCCCCCCAATCAATAAATATATTTTATACTAATGGATAAGAATATTAGTAATAAATTATATTTCTTAATACTTTTACTTGAAGGTTAGGATTTCCCTTTGGGGTAAAAAAGAGGATAGAAAATGGTGTAGGAATTTACCGCATATTTAGACTTTCAAATTATTTGGTGAAAAAAAAAATTCTCCATGAATACCTATTTTATGAGAGTTTAATTATTTATGCGTGGGGTGAAGTTTGTTACGCTGTAACTTTCAAATGAGTTTGTTTGTAATGCACACAAATAAAGGGCACATTTACAAATTTTGATCATGATATATTTTAAATTAATAGTCATGTTTGTTTCTTTCACCACAATCTGGGAGGGACATCAAGCTTTCCAAAGCAATTCGTTTAGAGAAAATAGGTTAAATTAATCAGAAGATTCCTAAACTATTTGAGAATTTTTAATTACGTTTTCAAATTTAAAAAAAAAGTCTTTAAACTATTTGAGACTTTTTAACAGTTTTGGTAGATTGAAATTGTTAAAAAATGACAATTAGTGGTGGTTTTAAAGACTTTAGGGACTCAGTTACAAAAATTTTACAAGAATAATGACTCAATTACAATTTTTTTATAATTTTGGGACCTAATTAAAAATTTTCAAATAGTTTAGGAACCTACTAATTAATTTAATTGAGAAAATATTTTGAACATCAATTGGCTAATTTACCTATGTGCAAATGTGAAAACAAACGTAGCTTAATGAGGAATATTGATTCAAGGTGGCTCAAAACACAATGCCTGTATTTGAACATAGTATTTTCTCTTATGAACTATTGGTGGACGAAGGTGGTTACACCTCAATACTCAAGTTAGTAAAAGATTCAACAAAGTAACAATGTATTGAAACTAAAAAGTTACCTTAGTGTAAAAGAAGTTTTGGTATTTGTAAGTGTGGAATGTCAGTTAAGGTGCAAGGGTAATTACTAATTAGCCACCTCATCTCAATATGAAAAGTGGAGAACCATAGCTTGCAAACACAATCTTAGATTGACAATCAAGATTGATCATGTCATTTTCCAAAGGCCAAAGCACATAATGTGATATGGATCAGAGAGATGTTGTAAGTTATATACTTTGATGCTTCTATGGATACATTAGTCACTTAAAAGAGTGATTAGCTTAACCCTGTAAGAGTGTTCACATAAAAAGGGCTATTAAGTGGGAGCAAATTAACCGAGTCATCTTGCCTAATGGCCAAGTAGCCTCAAAGGCCTTTAATGAGCTGACATGTCTTGATCATGGCATAGGTGCTCGTATGAGCATAATGATTTACATATCAATTATATATATTATATTTCAATTCAAAACAGTAACTTATAATTTTAGAGAGTCATGCCCTCAAGGTTGATTCTTTTGGAGAGCTTATTTTGGAACACATATATTGGCTAAGAAGTGAGCATAGGGATCACGATCACCTTCCCTCATTCTTATTATCTAAAATTTAGTTTTTGAAAATTATTTTATAACTATTTTTTAATAATTAAAAAATAAAAACACAATCAACACGCTCTTAAAGTACATTAAAATTAAATTTATTTTCCTATTTCATTTTTTAATTGAGCATTATAATTTATTAAGACATGCTTTGCACCATTGAAAAAGAAAAGAATGTATCTTTTGAGACAATTATTTGGAGAGAGATATGGAAAAATAATATGTTATTTATTGAATTATATGAACAGATTTGCGTAAAAATAACATTATCCTTTTAGATTGCGTGTTTTATTAAGATTAATTTTAAGCAATTAAAAGTGAAATAATTTTATCCAAAAACAATTATTATCTGAAAAATATAAAAGTATAACAAACATTCTATATTTCGACAAAATCTTTCCATTTTTATTCATTTAAAATCAGTCCTAAAAAATAACTTTGACAAAATCGTTTTATTTTTAGTTAACTGCATTATTTTGCATTCTTGCGGACGCACCAAATACGACCGTTAGTCCCAACGTTCCGAAAATTTACGAATTTCGAAAAGTGCTGGCCTCTACTTACCGTTACCAACGGCCCAGGTGTTTCGCGAAAAAACTCACTCAGAAGAACCGAACCGAAACCCTGCGAACCAAGAACACCACACTCAGGCACCACGTTTCTTCATTCCTTTCTTGATCCCTATGCACAATTCCTTTCCCTAACCAAAAACCCCTTTGTCGTTCAACTCAAAGATTCTATTTCCAACACAGTAACATCATCACTGCCATGGCAACACTCGCTCCCGGAATCGTGTTGAAGCTCCTCAACGGTCTGAACACGGGCCTGAAACCCACGAGCGAGCACCGAAGCTCGCTCTTGCAGGTCACTGACATCGTCCCCGCCGACCTTGACGAGAAAAATTTAATCCCCAAACAAGGCTTCTACATCAAGGTCTCTGACTCCTCGCACTCCATCTACGTGAGTCTTCCGTCCGACCAAGACGACGTCGTTCTCAGCAACAAAATGCAGCTCGGTCAGTTCATCTACGTTGAACGCTTGGAACCGGGGTCGCCGGTTCCCGTTCTCCGAGGCGCGAAGCCCCTCCCCGGAAGACACCCTCTGGTGGGCACGCCCGAGCCGTTAATGGGCCTGAGGGAACAAAAGCCCAATTCTGCGCCCAGAAGAGGCTCTTGGGGAACCGGACTCTACGGTGACGGGGTTTCGGTTTCTTCGCCTATGGTTTTTAAGCCGGTTAATTTGGACTTTGACCAATGTACCCCTGTGAAAGTCAAGAATGGCGGGTTTCAACCTTTGCCAATGTCGCCTTTGATTAGGGGGAAGGTTGGGAAAGAGGGGACTACTCCGTTTTCCGGTGTGAGGTGCTCTGTTGGTGGAGGGCTTCTGGCGAAAATGACCGACGCTAAAGGAGAAAGTCCTGCGTTACTTAGGAAAAGCTGCGTGGTAGCCACTTCTATGGAATTAGAGCAGGAGTGTTTCCGAACGAGAACATAGGATTCCTATCAGTCCCTTCAAGTCAGCTGTAGGTACATTTTTCTTTTCCTCTTTTGATATTTAAAACGCATGCAACTACTTGGATAAATTTTTTCGTAAGTATTTGTTAGAATTTAGAAAAGGTAATAGGAAGCTAAAATGAATTGAGTTAGGTTCTTCCCTAGTTAAAATCAATTTATGTACTAAACTTTTATAGAAGTTCTTGTAACTAACTTCTGCATGAACTGAAGTGCATAAGTTGATTTAAAACGCTTGCAACTACTTGGATAAACTTTTTCGTAAGTATTTGTTAGAATTTAGAAAAGGTAATAGGAAGCTACAATGAATTGAGTTAGGTTCTTCCCTAAGTTAAAATCAATTTATGTACTAAACTTTTATAGAAGTTCTTGTAACTAACTTCTGCATAAACTGAAGTGTATAAGTTGATTTTAACTTAAGGGAGAAAGTCGCTCAATTCATTTTATTTTTTCATTTTCTTCTCCCATAAGTATTTATGAAGAAGCTTATTAAAACAGAACTTTAACAATAATCAATACAGTACTTGTTAGTAGTATTAGGCTTTTTGTGGGTGTGTGAATGTGGTGAATTTCACATGCAGGAAAAGAAAAGTGGCACTCCACCACCGCGGCTGAGAAATGCAAGAGTGGTAGCTTCCTCTGGGGATGCCAACGGTCACAATCACACCCCGGAGTCAAATGTCACTTCTCAACCGCAATCTCAGTCTACTACTAATTCAGCTTTTGATAATTGCAACAATCTTAGCCTCCCCATGAATTTACCAGGAAAGCTGAGCTCGCTAGGAAAGGTAAAATCTTAAAATCTGGAAAGTTTTTTGTGTTTTTCAATGACTGAGCAGAACTTTACTTGCTTTTTGCTTGACAGGAAGCTGTGCAGCAAAGAGAAGTGGCTCAGAAGATTGCCCTTCAAGCTTTAAGAGATGCTTCGGCTACTGAGACAGTAGTTCGGTCCCTCAAGTATATTTCTTTCTTTCCATTCTATTTTATTTGAAGTTTGCAGTTTTTCTACTGAATTAGCAACTGATGTAGAGTTTGTTGTGTTTGTTTTCTTTCAGGATGTTCTCAAATTTATGCAAGTCAGCTCGAACTGATGCTCCTGCGGCTTGTTTTGAACGGTTTTTGGAATTCCATAACGAGATTGTGCAAGCGGTTAATGAAATGGTGTCCATTCAAGCTGCTACTTCAGCTTCAGAATTGGCTCAGAAATCAGATAAACAAGAGTCAGAGGTTTTGCATGAAGTTATGGACAATTGCATGGACCAATCTGGGAGCACTGAATCAAACTTGTCCAAAAGAAGGGGTGCTTTGTACAAGTCAATGGCTGCCATTCCTGAAAAGCATGAACACAAAGCTAACATGGGGAGGTTCCTAAGATCCAGTGCGAACCAAAAGGAAATTTTGGAGAAGAAAAGTTCTACTCCGCTTACAAAAATGCATCTGGAACCTATTGTTGAAAATGATGAGAACAAGAAACCAGGGGGATCAAGCAGCTTAATTAATACAATCAAACTGGGAAAGCAGATTGAAACAGAAGCTGGAAATTGGTTTATGGAATTCATTGAGAAGGCACTGGAAACAGGTTTGAAGAAAACAAAGGATGCATCAGATGGGGATGTCAGGAAAGTTCCTCAATCTCTCATACTGAAAGTTATGAATTGGGTGGAGGTAGAACAGTGCCATAGTAACAAGCGGCCTAGTCATCCTAAAGCAGCACAAATAGCTCGAAAGTTGAGAATAAAGATGAAAAATCCTTGATAATTTCGTTCAAATGGTGAAAAATGGTTCGAGACGTGTGTTCTGTGTTTGGAATAGCAGTTGTTGTGACTTGTTAAAAATCAATTCTATTGTCACGTGCCACTTCAATTGATAATTGTTTGTAATATTCATTATTATTTTCATTACCATACATATATAGATATTGTTTGGTTAGAATCTTGGGCCACATCTTTAAAATTAAGGCACATTACTAATTCTGAAATAAATCTGATTTGTCCGAAATGAACAGGGGTGTTATATCTGAAAAGGGTTGTTCACTTGTGTGTGGTTGACCGAAATCCTTGGTGTTTGCTCTAGAACACTTGTGTGGCCGAAACTTAAATCACTTGAGGTTGGTTGAAGCTCTGATACAACTGAGACATCGTGGAAAAGGTATTTTGACACTCAAGTCAATACAAATCTTACTAGAGTGACAAGATAGACTAAATGTGTACCTTATACAACGACGTTGATGGTATATATATCAGTGTCAGAGCTGGGCTAAAATCCTTGGCACATGGCCCAACGGTTATATGTTGTTTTGATATCTAACTGAAATGGTGTGATATCTGAAAAAGGTTGTTGACTTGTTTGATGTTGACCGAAGTTAGGTATGATCGAACACCTTGGTGTTGACTCTAAAACACTTGTGCGGCCAAAATCCTAAATAACTTAAGGTTGGTTGAAGCTCTGATATGACTGAGACACGCTCAAGTCAATAAGAATCCTACAAGTAACTTGATCCCCATATATATATATATATATATATATAAGGACAGGATCCGTTAACACTAGGTGTAAGAGCTAGTCAAATTACACCTTCAATAACTTTTTGTATAATACAAATTTAACAAATTCAACCGTTGAATTTGATGATATTATCTTTATGATTGTGTATATCAAATTTCACATCATTTGAACTTTCATAAATGTTATCTAATATTGAATATTTACATATATTTTAATATCATATTATACGTTAAAATAAAGTGATTTAATGAACTATTAAATAATTTTAGAATTGTATAAAATTTTGTATACTTAATCTAATTAATAAAAATATCAAATTCAACGATTGGATTGGTTAAATTTTATTATACAAAAAGTTATTGAAGGTGTAATTTGACTAACTCTTACATCTGATATGGATCATATATATATATATATATATATATATATATATATATATATATATATATATATATATATATATATATATATATATATATTTGCTAACGTATATACATTACATACACTTATTTTTTAGTTAAGGTATATTAATAAGTTATAACTACAATATATCTTAAAATACAGCAATGATGTAGCTTGCTAACATACTATAAAAAATAAATGTGTGTACGTTAGTAAATGCTCGTGAAGTTTGCTAACGTACACACACTTGTTTTTTAATTGGAGTACGTTAACAAGCTATAACTACAATGTATCTTAAAATACACCTATAGTGTAGCTTACTAACATATTTCAACTAAAAAACAAGTGTGTGTACATTAGCAAATCCTTATATATGTATATATACATATGTATGTATATGTATGTACATATGTTGTTGGTGTGCAAATGTGATGTGAGTAAGAAGTTTCACATTAGATAAAGATGAGTATGTTGAGCAACATATATATGACAAAGATCCACAAACCTAATGTCTTAATATTTTGAGTTGAATGTGATGTCAAGTTCACTTGTGTAATTGGCTTATGACCCATTCATGTAGCTCTTCCTAATATTTTACCCCGTTTTAGACAAGTAATGGAATTGGTGGTGGATCTATGTATGAAGAACCCTTGTATCAAAAGTCTTCCTAGCGATGTGGAGGTTAGGCGGCATATTCAGTTAATATGAGTTAATGGCGGTGCAAGTATCTAGAGCATGTTGACAGTAATGGCTAAGCTATAAGGGTATCATTAAATACTCATGAATGGAAAAGGCTTCCACTTGAGGAGGAGCATACCATGTGAAAGAAACTCACACTTGAGAGAGAGATTGTTAGTGTACAAATGTGAGTAATGTGAGTCAGAAATCTCACATTGGATAAGAATGATTATGTTGGGCAACATATAAATGACAAAGACCCATAAACCTAATGCCTTAAGGTTTTGGTTAAATGTGGTGTCAAGTTCACTTGTGTGGTTGACTTGTGATACATTGATGGAGTTCTCCTCGATTTTCACCTCCTCGTATTCCTAACAATTATCCAAGGGTTGTGAGCTAAGGCAATGCAAATATCTAGAATATATTGGCGACAACAACTAAGCTCTAAGGGCCACCATGAATACTCGTAGAGGAAAAAAGGCTTCCACTTGAAAGGGAGCATACCATCCAACATTGGGTAGGAATAGGCAAGTTGAACAACATATAAGTGAGAAGAACCTGTAAACCCAATGTCTTAAGGTTTTGAGTTGGAAGTGATATCAAATTTACTTGTGTGGTTGGCTCGTAGTCCATTAATGAAGTTCTTATTAGTGTTTTACCCACTCGTATTCCTAACACACACACACACACACATATTTGTCAGAGTTAGGCTAAAATCAATGGCATGGGACGTAAGGCCTCTTGTGGGCAATTATATGTTGTTTTAGCTTAGTCATATAATAACTCTACTCTTGGTTGAGGCGTTGTTTGCTATTCACATGTGTAGATGATCTATCCTACTACTAGTGTTAGCTTCAAACAATGCTTATGAATTTGATGTTGGAAGAATCACAATACTGAGGGCCTAAGTCAAGTCCATAACAAAATCAATTCTCCAATGGTTGTAAAATAAGTGACTTTGCAAATACTTATCTTTAATGCTTTATTTGGATAGGTAAAAAAGAGAGGAAAAAATAAGAAGGATACAAGCAAAAAAGAAATAAAGCAAAAAAAAAAAGTGTTGTCTAGATAGATAAAAATAGAAAAGAAATAAGTAGAAAATTTCTCTATGCTTGTTTGGATGAGTGGAAATAAAAAAATATATATAGATTATAAGAAAAATATTTTTATACTAACTAAAAAAATGTGTTTTTTTTACTCCGTTTTTTTTCTTAGCATAAAATTGATTATTATTTTTTTAAAAAATTATGTTATACAAATCATTTAAATTTTTAAGAAATTAAAAAAAATGAAAAGGAGAAAGACTATTCCCTCCATTTTCATACCAATTTGAGGGAAAGTATTTTTATTTTTTTTTAGGTCCTAAAAAAATTATTAAAAAGAAATTTTTAATTTAAAAAGGTTACAAGGTTATTATAATTTTAACTATAATTTTAAAACTCTTATTTTTACCTTTAACAAAACTTTTGGAATTTAAAAATAAAAATGTCAAACGATAAGTAAGAGACTAATTTTTTGTACTTAATAAATATTAATATTTTAAATAATTAAATAAAATAGTAAAACTAAATTTAAATTTTATGATAGATAATGATGATAACAAATATTATATATATATATATATATATATATATATAGATAGAGAGAGAGAGAGAGAGAGAGGTGTGGGGAGCGAGGGAGAGAGAGAAAAAGAGATTTGTTAACGTACACTCACTTGATTTTTAGTTAAAATATGTTAACAAGTTATAAATAAAAATTATCTTAAAATGCACCCACGGTATAGCTTGCTAATGTGCTCTAACTAAAAAATAAGTAGGTGTTCAATCATTTGCTAATGTACACTTATTTATTTTTTAATTAGAGTAAGTTAGCAAGTTATATTAAGATAAGCTCAATTATAACTTGTTAATGTATTTCAACTAAAAAACAAATAGGCGTATGTTAGCAAATCTCATATATGAGTGAGAATCAAGTTATGCTAAAAGTAACTCTTGGTAGAATTAGTTCACTCAATAACTCATGATATATACTAAATTTTAACAATCCAACCATTATATTAAAAGATTTTGTTGAGTTAATCAAGTCTACAAATTTTTATAAAATTTCAAAACTATTGGATACTTCATTAAACAAACTCAAATTAGCATATAATATGCTTTTCTAAATTTACCTTATATATTAAATGAGAACAACTATCTTGAATGAGAGTATTTTTAGCTGTCATTCTTTAATGAGAGCATTTTTAAGGATTTTTTAGCCTCTTATATCTTTCAATCTATCATTTTTAATATCTTTAGTTCTACATTGAATTTTTAATATTTTTAAAAAAATTATTAATAATTAAAAATTAACATTATATGACAATAATTGTTTATTATAAATTTAAAATATAATTTATATGTTCAAAAATATTTATTTATTACAACTTTTAATTATAATATAATTTATATATTTAGAAGTATTTATTTATTATAAATTTAAGTTATATAAAATAAATATTTATTCTGTGCAATGCACAAGTTAAAATACTAATTATAAATAAATGTTGACCATAAGATTAACTAGTTACAAATATTAGATTTTTTTAAAATTTGGTGTACATGATCGTTGAGATAATATCAAAATACTCAACAGTTGAATTGTTGAAATTTAATATATATCATGAGTTATTAAGTGGAGTAACTCTATCAAAAGTTACTATCACACTTGTTTTTTAGTTGGAATATGTTAGCAAATTATAATTATAATGTATCTTAAAATACACCATGATGTAGCTTGCTAATGTACTCCAACTGAAAAATAAATATGCTAACGTATACGCACTTATTTTTTAGTTGGAGTATGTTAACAAGCTATAATTACATTGTATCTTAAAATACACTTACAGTGCAGCTTGTTAACATACTCCAACTAAAAAACATGTGTATACATTAGCATCTCTCTCTCTCTCTCTCTCTCTCTCTCTCTATATATATATATATATATATAATGATGGTGTGTTGGTCTTTAAATTCAAGTCACTCACTACCTATTCATTCTTTCGATTATTTCTCTTATAAAGCTTACCAATCACGTGATAGCAACATGTTTTAACATATTCAATCAAATTTGATCAATATAAGCCTTCCATTCCTTTTCCTTATCAACAAGAAAATACTATTAGAAGTTAACAAATGGAAGGAACAACTTACCAATATTATCTCATTCGTTACATTATAACATAAAATTAGTTACATAAAATTCTACTTTTTATTTAATTTTTCTTCGAGTATCTGTCCCACTCAAGTAATTAAGCTAGGAACAACAATATATTTTCTCTAACCATCGCATTCTCTTACACAACTATAAGGAAGAAGAAGTGTAGGGAGTGAGACCAAAGTTGTTTCTTCTTTCTCTTTTTACATATTCACCACTTTCTATTCATTATTTTGGTTGTTTGCCATTTTTGCAACAATAACTTGTCAATTTTTTTCAGCTCCAATCAAATATCAACCAAGATGAAAATTTCTTTTGCTCATCATCACACCTCTCTTTAACCATCAAATTTTAATTATTTTTTTTTTGAGTAACCATCAAATTTTAATTTATAAACTCCTATTTTTGTAAAAAGAAAATGTTGTAGGAAACTTCTGTGACTAAGCTCTTTAAGAGAAAAAATAGTTTGGAATGGCAAAGTGAAAGACCTAGACATCTTGAATGTAAGTGGTAATATCTTGCAGTTATAGATAAAAAAAAAAAAAACATGTTTTAATTAGGGATTGCCTAGCTCTAATGATAAAAAAAATATCTCTCTATTAAAATTATTACGAGTTAGTAAAGGAAAGAAAAAATGTTATCTTAAGCCCTAAAATATTTTTAGATATTATTTATAATTATTTATGGTTATTTGATTTTGTGATATTGTGTGAAAATTTATTTTATGATCAAAAAGTCACAAAAAATTGAAATAAATAATTATAAGACTCGAATGGTTTGGCCATCACATGAGAAAAGAAGTACTAAATTCCATATTTTTAAAGTTTAAAGGTTAAAATGTAAATAAGTTAAAAAGGACTAAATCACAAAAAAGAAATGTTTAGATGAAATAAAGATAGGAGAAGTGCTATCAACATATTCTTTAACACTCTCTTTTAAACACTCTTTCAGCTATTAGTTAAAATTTATTGAAAATCACAAAATTATGAGAGTGATTCATTAAATAAAATATGGGATCTAGAATTTTTTGTGATTTTCAATAGATTTCAACCAATAAAAAATGGTGTATTCAAAAAAGTGTGCTTGAAAATATATTACTAATATTTCTCATAAAGGTATTTTAAGTACGCATTACTATCATAAGTTCCAAATAGTAGAAACTAAAGCATAATGAATCATCATAATACAAAGCCACTATGGGTTTAGCAATTAAACTTGTGAGGATTTAAATATAAAGTCTCCTTTAGATTTGTCTTTGGAGGCTACTATTCGCACCCTCATTTTGTTATTCACACCATGCATAATTTTTTGTAATTTTTTTACAAAAGTACTCTTCACGAAAACTAGTTTCTATTTGTGAAGAAAAACTAGCACAAATGGAAACCAGTTTCCGTTATATATCTTATCTAGATTCACAATGAAAACTAGCTTCTGTAATATAGTCGTGCACAATAGAAACTAGTTTTTTGTCAAATTAGCGACACAAAAAAAGAAAGCAACAAAACATAGCCAAAGAAGAGGGAATGCATAAGAGAAAGGAATGGAGAACTCACATGGAGAAGGCGAGAAGGGTAAAAATGAAAGATGAAAGGGGTGATAGTGAAGAAGATGAGAGGGTGGGGTGAGAGGGCAGGAGAGAGTGGGGGGAGGGGGTGTGATGGTAAGGGTAATTTAGGTATTATGTAAATTTTCAAACAAAAAAATTAGAGGGTGTGAAAAGTAAAAAATGGGACAAAAATCAACACCCTTTGTCTTTTTTGTGCTGGAAAAGGAGGTATTGCTGCAAACAATCCAATTTGCTTTTGATTACAAGGAAAAAAAAAACATGTAAACAATCACCTAAACACACATATACTTGTTACCCTTTTTCACTAACTTAATATCCTTTCACTAGGGACAAAATTTAAATACAATTTGTTAGGTACTATTTATATTGTTCTTCAATTAGAATTGGAATTTTGCCTTAGTAATTTGCATAATCTTTTAATGCAAATTTTTATTACATAAATTATCGAGATAAAACTTCAATTTTGATTAGAGAAAAACACAAACAACATTTATAAAATTATATCTAAGTTTTTTTCCTTCACTAACTTGAATTGGATGGTGGGTATAAAGTTATACTAAACATATCTCGCAATTAAAATAGGGTTGAAAAACAACTAAAACTAACATATATTTAAAGTTGAAGACTCCTTAAAAATATGAAAAAAAAAATAGTTAAGATTGTAGAAGAATTTTATCTATGTTTTAAAAATCGGACCAAACCGATTGGTAGGACCAAAAAACCGATGAGCCAATTACTTGACTAGTTCAAATAAACCACAACATCAGCCTAGAGAAAAACTGGTCAAAAATCAGTTCGTAGCGGAGCAATGAAAAATGCTTAGTACAATATCATTTTAATTTTTTCTTAAAAAAAGAAAATTAACGTAAAGTATTTGTCATTTTCCTTTTAATTCTAAATATAAACATGTTTTTATTAATAAATTTTGATGTGTATTTAAAACTTAGACTTAAGTATTATGACATATTTGGTTTGAACTTTTTAGGTACTGTAAATATTAAGAACATATAAATTTATGTTTTTGTTTTTATTTTTTAGTATTATAAAGTTATAATATTATATTTTTTTAATATTATTTTATGTATTATTTTTAATTGTTATTATTATTTTATTGATATCGGTTTGACCATAGTTGAACCATTGAACCTTAAATCAGTGTCTTTATCAGTTCAATGACCGGTTTAGTTTTAAAAACATTGAATTTTATTAAGTGAGTAAAAGTATTAATTTCTCTTTAAAAACACAAGGTAAAAAATAACACTCTTTATTACAAAAAAAACTTTTTTTTCAATTTTTTTTAATGAACTCACTTGCATTCTTCTAGACTAATTTAGAGTGGTGTCACAAGTACATTTAAGGGAGCCACTATTAATTTATAAGAAAAAAAACTCTATTTGTTTATTACCTCTTCAATCTTATAGAAATACAGGTGAAGAAACAATTTCTTTTACCCTAAAAGCACATACCTAAGCAAGGAAGACTAGAAGAAGATTTACGAATAAAAAAAAAGTAAAAGTACAAGATTTTGCTTCCCTCAAACTCAAATACAAAAAACTTCCTTTATTTCATTTACTTTTACCACAAATGACTTTATCACTTTGAATACCACTAGGATTAGCATTTTTTGCCTTGTCCTACACCCATCAAAATGAAAATGGAAAGATTAACTGGGAAGGATAAGCAAAGTTCAAAGAGCCAAGATGTGGGCTTTTTCACCATATTAGTAATAAAAAAAACAAATTATTTAAATATTGTAGAAATTTTTTTTTACCGAAATTGGTTGTTTGGGAAATTGTGTAAAAGAAGGCATTACTGCGAGTAGCACCATGCTTTGCTCCAAAACAGAAAGAGGACAGCAAAAAGAAGGCGCCGGTAGAATTAGCGCCATTCAAATTTCTGACCACTTTCGACACGTGGTGCCCATGCACAGGAGGGACGAGATGTCTTGTCAACTCACAGAGGTGCGAAAGGTTCGCCTACCACCGATGCCACCTGACACGCACGAGGCACCACTGCCATTGGCACCTCCTGCGAGTCCCATCCTCCCTTTTTTCGAGCCAGGCAGTCACAGACTCATGGGGTGCATGAGGCACCATTGCCACCGGCGCCTCCTGCGTCTTGTCCCGTCCCATCCATCCCCCCTTTTTGTTGATGCATGCATTCACAGGCCGCAGGAGGCGCCACTTGCCACTGGTGCCTTTTACATCCCTGTCCCGTCCCGTCCCCCTTTTTTTTTGCAGCAACTTGCTTCACAAGGTGAAACTCTTCTTCACCATTTAAGGGGCTGTGCGGATGGGCCTTTGCGAAGAAGGAGAGAAGCTGAAAGAGAGAAGAGGAGACAGTGGTGCTGGAAGAAAGAAGAGGAGAAGGGTGTTTTTGAGGCAAATTGTGTGATTAAAAGAAGAGGAAAGTTGTCTTAGTAAAATCATAGAGGTAATCTTAATTAGTAAAATTTATGTTTTTAATTTTAATATAGTTTGTGTTGTCCTTTAAAAAATTCATTAAGTGTTATATTGTTTGGGTTAATTTATGACGTCTATAGATATATATTTTTTATATTGATAATGATTTAAGACTGTTGAGTATTGATTTGAGACTTATTTATTGTATTGTGGATTAAAAATTAAAGATGAAATTTTGCAGGTGCTGTAATTTAGGGTGAGATTGGTAAAACACTTTAATCAATGAATTTCATTTACAAATATAAATTTATACATTTTTAAGTTATGTATACATTAAACATATATAATTTTTAATTATATGTCTTACGATATGTAAATAAATAAATAAATATATATATATATATATATATATATAATTATAATTTTGTATTATATATAAACGTAAGAAACTACTCATTACGTTATATTTTATAGTCATATATATATATATATATATATATATATATATATATATATACATTTTTAAATTATATAAATGTGTAGTTATAATTTAGATCATAATTCGAAATGAAAAAAAATTGTTGTGAATTTATGATTTAGAAATTATGGTTTAAATAATTTATCATATTAGTGACCTAGTTAAGAAATATTACACTATAATTTTTCTAAATAATTTAAAAGTTAAATAACATGTAGTTAATTTGTCATTTAAGTAAATAACATTTATTAGTTTAATTATCAGGTTTTTATTTTAGTGTTATATAATTTATAACTATTAACAATATTTTTATGTTTTTTTTTTGTTGATTAAATGCAGTATGGCAAGCCAAACTGTACACCTTGGTTCCCGTGATGATTCGTTGTTACGTCTTCAGCCTATACATGTATCTGAACATGTATGGAATAGGGCGCTGGATTGCGTTTTGAATGTCAGGTGGGCCCTAAAGACTGCTCAGCGTGGGACATTGTTCCCAAAAAGATCAGAGGCCTTTTACAACATGCTAGATTTTTGGGCGTCACTCAAATTGATTTTTTCAAGTTAGATCATGATCTGATTTTCGCACTAGAGGCCGGAGACACACACTTTCCACATGGTACAAGGAGAATGTACCATCACATTAGAAGATGTTGCTGTGCAGCTAGGTTTACGAATCGATGGAGATCCAATAACTGGTAGGTCATTAGCTTCATATCAGCATATGGTGGAGCAATTATTACGGATACTTCCACCGGAAAATGAAATTCGAGGAGCAAGATTAAAAATAAATTGGCTTGATCAGCATTTCAGTGAAGTTGAAATGCATGCCCATAGTCCTTTGCAATTGCAATGGTTTGCTTGAGCATTCATTTTGCGTATGTTAGGGGGAATGCTTTTCCCGGATCATTCAGGTACATATATGCCACTAAGGTTTCTTCCGTTCCTTGAAGACTTTGATGCATGTGGCTAATTAAGCTGGGGATCAATTGTCCTTAGCTATTTGTATCGTGAGTTATGTTTGTCCACCAATTATGACCGGAAGGTGATGGGGGGTGCTGGCATTTTAGTACAACTGTGGGTGTGGGATAGGTTTCCCTTTTGTGCACCCGCCAACCTCTAATGGAAGTTCCTATTATTCCATTCAGTGCATGGTTAGTATAATGAATAACATTATATATGTATGAAAAAATTATATATGTATATCATTTTAACTTTATTATTTATTAATGAACAGGGGCATCGTACACTCCATCAAACATTCAAATTCCAAAGACAAAACCTCCCCGGCTATAGAGAGGCATTTGACAAGATGAGGCAGGATGACATAAGTTGTTTCCAAAAATGATTTATTAATTTATGTTCGATGAAATATTATGTGTGACACATTCTTCACATGTGTAGATTGTTTGGACTCCATATATGGGCCATTATGATATACTACTAGGTTATTGTACAGAAGGGGTTAATGTTTGGAGATCAGTAGTACCATTAATTAATTTCAATATCATTGAATGGCACTAACCGAATCGGGTAATGCGTCAATTTAATATGGTGCAACATATTCCATCTGCTCCACGTCAACCAGAATAGTTCTATGACCTTACGTTGCGTGGGAAGCAAGACATGGATTGGCGACAACAACACATTATCTACATAAACGAATGGAACAACCGTCATGCTCACCAATATAACACCATGATTATTGATAGCTTACAACTAACACATAATTCAGGGTACATGACATGGTATAGGAAACGTACTCAACAATGGATTAGTGGATTAGGGGCAACAAAGGGTTCTGTGGTAAGCATTTATTTTTATATCTATAAAATATGCTCGAATCATATAAATAGGTACTTTTTGGTTTGTATGCAACAAATATTCAAATTAATTACTCTATTGTTCTTGTAGATTGATAGCCTTGAGCGAATGTACCATTGAGCAACCGAGGACCAGCGAAGCCACTTCAACTTTGACGAATTTAGAAAAGATCTTGCGAATTGCTTGGAGGTATATACAAAAATTGATCGGGTGACAGATGCTGCTAAAGAAGCCCATCCATCACAACAGTTACCCGACCTTGTTATTAGTGATGAGACAGGAGCAGGGCGGAGGGAAGGTCGAGGACTGCATCGTTGCCGCGAGCGTGTTAACCATGAACCACTTGTGCTACCAACCCCCCCAACAATATCGACACAGGGGACATTTTATGCATCTCCCCATTTTCCTTTCGGTGACTTTGTGTCTTATCAGTATTCGTCACAACAACCTATGTCAGTAGTGGACGTAGTCCAAAATCTCTTCACACCTGGTACTAGTCAAACACCGGGACAAGGTCGTGTTATGTTCCTGATCCACTGACCTATTTGACTCCACCAATGTATCCACATCCTGTGTTCACACCAGGAACACCTTTTCATTTTGCCCACCCATGGCAAGACACACTGGTGATGTCCTCGGCATTCGGCGGAGCAATGTTTCTAGGTTCTAGTTCCTCACAGCAGCATGAACCCCCTGGGGTAGGATTTAACCTAAATGAAGCTTTTACGAGAGAAGCCAATGCGTCACATGTGGAGGACCATATTAGGAGGAACCCAGATCATGGCGCGAGACATAGGCAACGTGGGTGTATTTTAACACCAAATGATCCTGAAGATGAGCACTGGAGACCTAGGAAATGAGTTGTGTTTAATGTTGTCCATGACATGTTTATTACATGTTGTACATGCTACATGTACTATTTGTTTTCAATGTAAATATTAAGTAAGAAGGCCAATTTAATTTAACGTATTTAAAAAATTATTAATATCAAATATAAATTTAATGATAATAAGCAGGACGTGCTAATAAATTTAATAATGATATGACCAATAATACACACGTCACACGTAGTCAGAAGACAATTACATACAACTACTGGTTTTGATCATTTTGATTATCAACACCGAGACCATACTCTTGCACAATGCGGGGACATAAACTTCGATTATGGCCTTCCTGCTTACAATAACCACAACGTTGTCTATGTTGTGATTCTCTCCAATCCATTTTGTTCCTTAAATGCGTTGACTTCGAGCGCCTTTTGTTGTGAATCATGGACTCATTTGGAACAATCCTGGAACCACTTTTACCACCAATGTTGGATCCATTGCCGATGGGCCACCACTGCCCAAAGTACGCATTCATGACGTTTTCAATTGAGTACACAGGGTCCACATACTGATAATAATCAATACTGACTTTGGCACATGCAACTACAACATGCAAACACAGATATTTGTATGTTTGGAATGCATCACACTCACATTGTCGTGCATTTAAAACAACTACCCATGTCTAACCACCCTTTTGTGTAACTGGATTGCAAGGTTCTTCAACTTCAAACCTAGTGGATTGAATGTTGTACGAACGAACGTGCTGCGTGTAAGCATCCTCGATATTTCTCTATAAGGCATCTAGGTAACCTCTTGCAGTATCTTTGACCAGAACTAAACTCTGCTCTTGCTTGGGTTCCTCTCTGAACAAAATACTCCACCAGTCTCGTGTAAGTGCTCCTTACTAAAGCAGTAATTGGAAAATTGCGTGCACCTTTTAATATCTTGTTAATAGCCTTGGACAAGTTTGTTGTTATATGGCCATATCTACGCCTTTTTCATCATGTGCTATGCTCCATTTTGATAATGAGATGCGGTTAATCCACCTACGTATTTCGAGGCTAGTCTCACGGAATGCTTCTAAACGCCTTTCAAACTAATGTTTACATGTTGTGTATCCTGCACCAACGAGAACGAAACAAAAGTATTTAAGCAAACATTAGCAGCCACAATAAAACATAAAACTAAATAAAATTAAATTTAGCCATGCTTATCAACCTTGCTTCAATTTCACATTCTTAAATCGATGGTTAAAATTGCTTGCAATGTGACGGATGCAATACATGTGGTACACACTTGGTGGCTGCCAACCGAGGTTTGCATTTGAAATAGCTAATTTAATACTTTGGTGGCGATTAGAAATCAAATATAAGCCTTGCTTTTAGGTCACATGGCGTCTTATCTTTTGCAAGAACCATGACCAGTTGCTTAATGTTTTGCCTTCAACAATAGCAAACGTAAGTGGCAATACACATGCATTCCATATTGTGTTGTGGCAATGAGCAATGTTCTTCGATACTTGCTATATAAAAATGTGCCATCTATTTGTATAATCGATTTGCAAAAGTTGAATGCATCATATACTGGTTTGAATGTCCATAATATGTGACGGAACTTGCAAAATCAACTGTCAACTTCGTTGTTGAAGACAAAATCAGTTGTCTCCAATTTATATGTTGATCTTGGACAACACTCAACCATTCTGTCTAACCACCTCGGCAATAAATTGTACGATTCGTCCCAGTCACCAAAGACCCTTGCAATTGCCTTTTGCTTAGCCTTCCAAGCCTTTCTGTATATGATTTTATAATTATATTGACTATTTATTCGTTTTTGTATCAGTGAGATAGAAACCGACAAGTCTTCATTCACCATACCTAACCACAAAATGATAATGAAACAAACAAGTCACATATAGTTCGAAAAATGCAATATCAACTTAAAAAGTAGTACCATGTAAAAAATATAGTCAACAATTTTGCACCTATTATGCATGAACAGATGAACTCAGAGTCTAATTTCTGGTGATCTTGAGATAGCATCACGTTCATACACGAGTGTCCACCGCCCCATTTAGTAATGGTCCATTTATCAGTCTTCTTGGACAATATTGCTCTCATTTTCCATGGGCACCCGTCTGCACTATTCGGACATGTCATTGACAAAACTGTCAGTTTGGATTCCACAACACGATATGCTTGGTGGGTCTTCATTGAATAAAGCTTTACAGTCATCTACACATCACGTTTGGTGTCAAACCGTAAACCAGTGTAAAGCTCGTCGCCCACACTCTAGTTGATAGGCACATCCGACCTATGAAAAGGAAACTCTTAGTCAGGGTGATCCCAATTGATATATTTGTAGTGGGGTGACATATTCCAAAACGGAGCTTGTATTTGGCCTAAATATGATTAAACAAAATGCATCAAACAAATGTTATTAGATTAAAAAAAAATACAAAATAAACATTCGAAATTACCTACATATTGTGGCTGTTGTTCATCAATTGGTAATGATGAACTAATAGGGGATGAAGTAAAAAAATTAGGTGCCAAGCTATTAGGCTCAAGATTGGCATCAAAGTCACCATCTACATCTATATTTGAAGAACTTCGGTCTGGAATTTGACCCTCATTTTCATCATTGTCACTTTCATCTCCATCAGTCACTTAAATGCATGGTAACATGAAGATCAACGTCAACATTCAACTCTGCACGTTCAGCAACATAGTTGAATTCTTGCTAAGATGTACCACCTCTTAAATCAATAGACATGTGAGGTTGAGTATGATCTATCTCAGCTGGTAATGAGGAACAACCAGCAGTCTCAACGTCAACATATATCTCAAAGATTGTCATGACAAATTGTTGTTCAAATGCATTAATCATACACTCAATATCTTCATCGTCACATATTAGAACACCTGAATATGTGATCGGGTTTTGGCATGTCAAAAATCTACAAGTCAAGTTACAAATAGATTGATATCTTGAAAGCTTCAATTTATCAGAATTTTTTTTGTTAACACGTCATAAGTGACATCATGTTTAATTTGAATTGTTCTTTTATCACCTTCAAAAGTCATGCCCTGTAGACCATTGAATTTTCTACCATTCGAATAAATAAAAGTAATAATAGAAGTCATCTTTAAAAACCAAAAGAAGATGCAAAAAATGAGAGATGAAAGAAAAATACTAAGAGCACACAAGCAAAAAACAACTTCAACATGGAATGACAAGAGAGCAAACAGAAGCACGAAAGCAAGAGAGCAAAATTATCAAACACAAAGAAGCATACTTCTACTGCATATCAAGTTGGTATTTATAAACTTAGCAACTCAATTAAAAAATAATTAAATGTTATCTCAAAATCAGAATAAGAATAAGAATAAGAACATTACACTGCAACGGATATGGACAGGTGACAATTATCAAATACAGACATATTACATGCATGCGTGGTAGATACAGACATGCGGCTCGCTAGATCAAACAGATTTAAGTGGCGCCTGATGAAATTCGCACCTAATTATAGTACAGGTTGCGCTAGTCTGACCATCACCTTTGACTGTACAGAAGGCACTGGTCTGACCAACGCCTTTGACCACCATCGAAGGCACTGGTCTGACTTGCGCCTTCTACTAAAAGATAAAATGTGTTGTGTCAGTCAGAAGCTACATCACAAATACTGTTTCATCAAAAAACAAAAAATCATGTCATGTACAGAAGGAGCTGCTTTGACCAACGCTTTTACTACAAGACAAAAATGTTGCGTCGGTTTGACTTGTAAGTGGTGTTGATGAAACCAGCGCCTTGTTTTTTTTTGTGTGGTGCCGGTCTAACTAGCGCCTTCTATATATCTCAAAACAATCTATTTTGGTAAAATGTTTTTTTTCTACATTATTTTGATAATTTTTTTTTTAATACTAATTTGGTTTTTTTGCCCACGATGTGACTGCACTCCATTTATTTTTTAAATATTTTGCAGCATTCCCTTCTCTGTATGATTCTATTGAAATTCTAGTACAGCAAACTAGTAAGTTTTGTAAAGGGACGAGTGGACAGCCACGTTGTCGAGAAACTATGGAATTGGATGTTGCAATTTCGCAAAGTGAAGGAAACTGGTATCTGTGACACGTTAAAATGATGTGAATAGACAAAAAAAGGATTTCTATATTTGAATATTTGATTCACGTTCAACGTATTTCAAATTGATTCTCAATTATAATAATAATAATAGAGAATGCCATTGGATGCTTGCTCAGGCTTGCAGTATAGTGTAATGTCGCACGCTTTGTTAGTAGCCTTTTCGCTTCACCTTCTTTAAAGAATTCGAGTTCAATTCTAACGACATGTCATGTATGTTTATAAATTATTATTTAAAGATTAAATACTTTAATATGGGTAAAAATTATGATTACATTACATATTTATATATATTATCTTATAAAAAAGTTGTTCAGCAATGACTTGTAGGACAGGCACAATACTGAAAGCATAGGGTCATAATCCAAAAAAGGCCTTACATTTCCAACTAGATGAGGATCGCGTGCACACGCGCCTAACACTCGGGTGGTGACGAATGAATGTCCTTTTGGCGGCATCGTTTCACGTTCATTTAATTACCATCACTTCAAAAACTTGGCTAGCTGTTTCATTTCTAGTAGCTGTCTAATAAAACTCCTTCTCCTCCTCCACCTTTTCATTTCTAGCTCTTTCAGCTTCTTCTCGGTTTCTCTTCCTCTCTCCTCTGCTGCAAACCCTAACAGACTGTATATTTCGCTCCATTGCTCCTTTTTTTTTTCTCTCTCTCTCTCATTCTTCTGCCTCATTACTTGATCACACTGACCCTGCCATGGCCGGTCCTGTTTCCACAATCGACTCAGTCAATCTGGAAAGGAAATTCCTGAAGCACATCCGTGACAACGTTCACGGCAACATCTTCCTCGAGCCGGTAACTGCTTTTCCCGTGTCTCCATTCTTCATTGAAACGTTCCTTCTCGAATAATGTGCTTCTACTTTGATTCCTTCTTTCCATTGTATAGTCTCGTGTGTGGACTCTATAATGTGGAACCGTTGCATGAAATTTCGGATCGTTGATTGAGTAGATTGAAGTAGATTCTTAAGAGTTTGAGTCTGCAGTTGCTTTGGTTACCGTAATCAGTGAAAGAAATGAGGAATTCCTATAAATGATTTTGATGAACTAGTAGAATAGTAGAATATCGGTTTACTTAAAAATAATTTGAGATTATAATCTGTTTAGGCTAATGTATTTCATTAGCTAAAGAGATTAAGGGAAAAAAGTATAAGGATAAACTTGCCTATTCTTATATGTGCTCCATCAGCTAGGGACTGCTTATTCATATGGAACACGAAAGTATTACATTTAACTGCAATATAATGAAATTGTTAAATAACATAATATTTAATTGTTTATTGGCTCGTGGCTGTCCGTTAGTATGGTATCTTGTAATCATCGAATAAATAAGTATGCAATTTCGTTGGTGGAAATGTGCATTGGAGTTATGTTTTATTTTTTTTCACTATTCATTCGATTGATTTTGGTGGAACTTGGAAACATCTGATTTGTTGCAGATCTTCTTGAAGTTTATTGACTCGGAACAATTTCAGAGGCAAGTATACCTTGCCAAAAATAGCGTTAAACTAGTTATACTTAAATTAATGCACTCTGACTATTATTTATTTTACTTCTTACGACTTTGTTTATTATGCAGACTTCGTGATTTAAAGCAACTTGGTAAGCATTCACTGGTTACAAATTAAATCTATTAGTGGAATGTAGGTTAGAAAATAGCTGGATACGTTTTAAATGTATATGTACGGGAATAATTTTATCATGGAAAATTGCAGTAAACGTGCTTTGCACGTAATCAGCATGCTTTATCAAACACACAATTTATACTCAACTCAACTTTTTAGCTTCTCTTTAGTCCCTTCCTGTTACAAATCCGATAGCATCAATTTCATTTTTTTTTTTCGTTCCTGCTATTGGTTGATGCTGTTGGATTGGCTGTAGCTGTAATAAGCATCAAGTCATCATGAACCATAAAGATAGATAGATACAGAGATATTACTTTTCCCCAGTTGAATAGTTGTCAATCGTGTAGTTTTTATTTTTTTCAAATTAAATGATTATCAGCGTTTATTTAGAATGTGAATTTATGTGACATTCTATCAGTTTATATATATATATATATATATATACACCAAAAAATATATTGGTTGCAATTTTTAAATGATAAAAGCAAACTCATTTTAAAAGGACTTAACCTTCTTACCAACTCATGTGATCCAGGCCTAAGTTATATGGTTTACCCTGGGGCCGTTCATTCCCGTTTTGAGCATTCACTTGGCGTTTATTGGCTGGCTGGAAAATCTATTGATATCATTAAAAAATACCAAGTAAATATAGTTCTTAAATTGTCTTATCTAGATACTGCTTATAAGTTATGAGATTATACTACTTACCAATTATTACATTATTTTTTTAGGGCCCAGAGCTTGGTATTGAACACTCTGATGTATTGACAGTAAAACTTGCAGGTAATTGACATCTCTACCAAAATAGTTCTTTGTTTTACTGATCTAATTCCAGTACTTCATTATTAATCATCTCTATGTCTAGGATTACTACATGATGTTGGTCATGGTCCATTCAGCCATACTTTTGAGCATGGGTTCCTTCCCCTGGTTCTTAATGGCTCCACTTGGTAATTCTGGTGTTCTGGATAAAACAATTTAATATGGGTTTCCCCTTTTAATCTTTTAATAACTTGCCCGTTGCCTTTTTAACTTCCAATGAAAATAATTATATGTTTCTAATTATTTGTCCTAAAAATATATTTAATAACTGTAACTGTGTATAGCAAACTTTCACAGTTCTTAGACTGTAACATTGGTGCTCATGATATTTTTGAGTTCTGGCTCTTCCTCATTTATTAGTCATTAATAATTAGCTGAAGAAAGATATCTTTCACGGTGGGATAAAAAGAAGTACCTTGCACCTGTGGCCAAAATTTCTCTCTCCTGTAAGTTATGATAGTTTGATTTGCTCTCTTTTGAAGCTTGTCAATGAAGTTTGAAAACAATTAGAGTGGCACTGACTATATTACAACCCTTGTCTATTGTGTTGCTTACTAGGTCATATATTTGAAATTTGATGCTTTTCACGTGTGGTTGCACACTGTTCAAAACCTACCTGTCTTGCCATTGTCTAAAAACTTGTGTTCGCATTAGATGCTAGTATGTATTTAGATAGTGAACGCATGAGAACTGTTCTTAAGCTGGTATCTTTCTGTCAATAGTCAAAGACGGTTTTAAACTTTTTGTTCTTGCCTTTTCTATGGATGAACTTAATTAAATAATATTTTTTGTGAGTTCTGTACCAAACCAAGAAGGTTTGTAATAGCAGAAAACAAATAATTTATTATTACATTATGTTAAAAGACCAGGGATAATATGTTAAAACCATGCATGTGGAGTTTGTTGTAAACTTTCTTGCTTAACTTTCTGCTAGTGATTTCATTAGCAATGTTTCCCTAAAATTTAAGTTTGAGATCATATTAATTTATGAACAATTAAATCATGAGAACCGACTTGCATAATTTTTCATTTTACGTTGGGCAAGTTATTTATGATTTTTAATTATGCCACTATCTTTCCTTTTTATTTTAATTATCAAATGATGAATAGCAAAGTCTCTTTGAAGTTTGAAGAACTCTCATTCGTTGTTTACTACCCAAATCAGTAATTTGACATGAAGTCAACACGACCTTTTTCTAGGCTTGGAATTGAAGCAAAATTACTGTCACTGTGGCTTATAGCTCATATATTACCTTTTCACATTCCTTTAATATGGATATAAGCATCATGATGCTTCAATAAAAATATATCACTCTGTTATTATTTTGACTCTATGCAAAATATTATGTTTTCTGCAACAGTTTATTGACTTTTCTGGAATTAACTAGATCTTCACAGAACTACAATAATTTCTTCTGGAGAATCCTTGCTTTGAATTATTAATATTAAGACTTTCAGGTCACATGAAGAAATGTCTGTGACTATGATAGATCACATTGTTGATCAACACAATATTGATATGGATTCTGAACTCCTCAAAAAAGTGAAGGTTAGACTCTAATCAAATGAATCTTCCTTAATTTTTCCTTATATGTTTTACCAAAGCTGAAATTCCATGAGATATTAGACATGGCTGTTTCTCTTTATACCATGCATTCATGCAATATGGAAAGTAAATGCTTGGGGAACACTGATCAGTCTGCTCTTCTAGTGCTGGAATGTTGTAGTGAACACTTTTCAGTTTCACCTTTACTTTCATTTATGTTGCATATTGAAAGTATTCCACGTTAAAAATTATTGATGTTATATTTCCTTAAAAACGAACAACTATTGAGTCAATGGTTTCAGTTTGTAAACAAGGAACTTTGTGCATTTATTTCTTTTTTGCAGGAAATGATCACTTCTAGCTCTGACCATCCTTCACAAAGAGTAGGTCATCTTAGTGTTCGAGGGTTTGTTTTCCTTTTCTTTTATGATTTAATTTATGCCATACTACCTTCCTAACACTATTTCTTACCAATTTCCTTTTAAAAACTTCCCTTATTTAAAGGAAAAGCGGTTCTTGTTTGATATTGTGGCAAATGGTCGCAATGGAATTGATGTTGACAAGTGAGTTGATAATTTTCTTCCTTTCTTTCTCCTCTTGCATAACTGTTAATGACACCCATTTTGTTTAAAGTAGAACTATAAGTAATTCATGACTTTGCAGGTTTGACTACATTGTTCGTGATTCCCGTGCTTGTGGCCTAGGGTGCAACTTTCAGCCTGAGAGGTGTTTATTTTTATATTCTAGGTGGCATTATTTTGTTGGGCTGAATGTTCTGAGTTTGACAATTGTACACTGGTGCAGTGATGTTGGCTTCTTGAAATATGTAGCACATACTTCATTCCATGACCATTTTCTCAAAACGTAGTTGGCAATTGTAACTGAACATTAATTTTTATTGACTATGCAGATTGACGGAGACCATGCAAGTTATGGATGATGAAATTTGTTATCGTGCTAAAGATTGTTAGTATTTACTGAAAACTTTGATATCATTGTTAGTGTGGAAGACTGGTAGTTATAGTACATCATTCCTGTTTGACATGATCAGATCTAACAATTCACAAGTTATTTGCAACCCGGGCTGATCTGCATCGAACAGTCTATACACATCCAAAAGTAAAAGTGAGTGATTTCACCAAAATTTAGTGATGTGTACTCATTCTTATTGTGTTTTAGAAAGAAAACACATTACTTTTGGATTGTTTGCTTTTTCAGGCAATAGAATTGATGGTCATAGATGCACTGGTGAAAGCTAATCCGTTTCTTCATATTGCATCCTCAATTCGTCAACCATCTGACTTTTGGAAGGTCTTGGTACATTGCAAGTTTTTGGTGTTAGGATTTTTTATTTGGCCTTACGGAACTGTCTCTCTTATATTTCAGCTAGACGATTCAATTCTTAAAACAATTGAATCTTCTTCCCAGCAAGAGCTGAAGGAATCCAGAGATTTGATCCAACGCATTCGAAGAAGGGATCTATACCAGGTATTCTAACTGATAAATCTATGACGAAGGTCCTTACCTCTTTTCTTTTATGATTTTTTATTTTTTATTTTTATTGAAAGAGAGAATTGAATACTCTTGGGTAAATATTCCGATAATACATGCATAGTATATGCTGACAAGTTGACAAAATCATATCTTCCTCCATTTTTGTAGTTCTGCAATGAATTTTCTGTTCCCAAGGAAAGACTAGACCACTTCAAAAGCATCACACCCCAAGATATTGTTTGTTCCCAGGTTGAAAATGTTACATATTAATAAGATCAAATTTCACTTTTTCACTCAGTATATGCATTATATGTTATTATACCTTCTTTTTTTGAGTGCCTTGCAAAATGATATCCTCGTCATCTCATTATATCTCGATGCCTATTTTTCCCAAATAGACTAATATTGGCGTCACTTTGAAAGAAGAAGATGTTGCTGTGAACAATGTTAAAATTGATTTAACACGAGGAAGGGAAAATCCTCTTGGAAGGTACTTGCTGAAGAAACGATTATTAATGAACTTAAGTATTCCTTAACATTTGCTAATTGCCAACATAATATGACTAGTGCTCTTTCTTCTCTATGCACGCATCTCCTGATCCAGAATTAAATTTTTCAAGGTACTAATTCACCTGAACTCTCCTATGTTATCTTCACTTGCTTTTTCTTTTTTGGTAAATATAGATTGATAAATGCCTATTATATTTCTTAACTAAGAATAGAATTTATTTTAAATTGACTACTTTCAACAGGTAATATTATTGCATTGCAAGATAGTGTTTGAACATTGCAACTAACTGCAAATGTTGTGGTACTTGATTGACATATTTTACAGAAGGCAAACAAAAATAGTAAAAAATTGAAAATAAAATATGGAATCCAAATTTTATTGTGCCTTTTAAGTCTTCTCTATTTATGTGTAACTCCAGTTATGGATCATTTCTTTTTGAAAAAAATATAGAGCTTACTTGTAAGAAGCATCGTCAAGTTATGATATTCCAAAAAACATCTTGTATTCGTACTACTGTTTATAGTTTGCTCAAATTGTTTGTTTCCTGAATCTGTTAGTTTTCTTATGGTATTAAGTTCACATGGCGAAGAGCTCAACAGATTTATATAATTGTATCAGGACTACGAGAGTAAAGAAAAATTTTCCATCACGGACGATCGCATCAGTCATCTGTTACCGGCATTTTACGAAGACATAATAGTGAGAGTATACAGTAAGAAGCCTGAGCTGGTTAGTAGCAACAAGAAGGAAAATAGTACCTTGACAATTCGGAATTGTTTTCAATATGCACTTTATGCCCGTGAACTGATTTTTCGACATTGATCGTAGGTGGAAGCTGTTTCTAATGCTTTTGAAAATTATCAGCTGAAGACATTCGGAAGGAAAGCACAAGTGCACGAAACTCATGAAAAGAAGAAACGCCTAAAGTATCTGGCCCGCTGACCTTCAAATTTGAGTCTGTAAGTATATCTACTATTCAAACATTCTTCATACGCCACAAGTGGCTCTAGTGTCCGGACCCATTAGCACATTAGTTGATATCATGTGTTCCACGCTGGTTGTCTGGAGCTCCTTCAGTTTCCATGGAACTTTTCCACATACCAAAATTCAGTGTTTTTGTACTTGAAGTGCTGATCGACGGATGTATCTAACTGGTTCTGCTCGGACAAAATTTCAATCTATTAAGAAAATGCCCAGAGCGAGTATATTGTTTAGTTATTAATTTGATGGCGAGAATATGAAGTGAATGATGCCCGTGATATAGTAACCCAAAAATACAAAGGAAAAAAATAATCCTGATACTTAAGAGTTTAATAGGTCATGTACTGTCAGTGTAAAAAGTTTTATACTGTTAACTAATTAAAAATCAGCATTAATATAATTTTTAAAGTATTTATTATAAAAGTTAACAAAATTATAATAAATTATGGTTTGAGATTGGATGACTGTAAATTACTTTACACTGTTAGTACATGACTATTAAATTTAATACTTAAATGTTTTATAGACTACTAATTATAACATTTTTAGTTTTGCTTAAATTTAGTGAAATGATTATTTTAAAAAATCTTATATAGTTAGATGAAATTAGTCTTTTTTTTTTTTTTAAATTGAGATTAAACATACATTTAATATTTTCACACCTTAACTTTTATTTTCAGATTGTATCTCTAATTTTTCTTTCTAGTCAGTTTTTTTTAGATTTGATTTTTCTTGAATAAAGGTAATCACAAAATAAAATTATATACAGAAGACCATAACCAAACATGAAACATGGAAAGGAGGCATATTATAAAATGGAGCATTAAGTGGCCATTAGATATGAAGGAAAAGAAGTCAGAGGAATGATTGAAGGATTTTAAATCTGAAACAGGAACAATAATTTTAGAAAAAATAAGCTATGTATTGATAATATAAAATAGTTTTACACTTATCATTTAATTACAACTTATTATGTATAGTAAGTTTGTTGATTTTGATAATTATTTTAAAAATCACAATAAAGTTGATTTTCAATTGGTTGATTGTAAAAAAATTATGTATAGCAATTAACTCATAATTTTATGTGAAGGCAAAATAATATAGTAAAAGATTTTTCTTGAGTAAATTTTAATTTTTTTATTAGTGTAATTTTTTACACTATTTATTGTTACTCACGCCTCCACTCATCCAAATAACTAGAGATGAATGTATCCTTTTTTTTTTATTCATGACATTTTCTAAGCTATTTCTCTTCTACTTATATTTTTCATATTATTTTTTTTATTTTTTATCTCTATTTCACTTATAATACAATGAGAGCAAAAATGTGAATGTATTTTCTAATGAAAATTTGAACCTTGATTTGCGACTAAGTGGGCCATTAACTGCATTACATATTCTTTAAATAATCCTTCATTTCAAATTATGTCACATTGGGAGTTTTGATTTGTTTCAAAATACTTGTCACTTAAAAAAAAAGAGAAAATATTAATTATTTTTTAAAAGATGCTCTAATTCATTGGTATCTCATATAAATGTTTAACTAATTTCAACTATACTCCAACTCTTTTAATAAGATATTTTAGTTATAAAGACTATTTTGCCAAAATAATTATATAATTAATAACTTATTAAAAATGTGGGTATTACTATAAAGGACAAGTAAGTTGAAATAAAAAGAGAATTTTCCACAATAATAACGATGTTTTACTTATTAAACATGATTTATTACCTTATATGCTAGGGGTGTAAGTGGTTAGGGTTGGGTTGGGTTTGTGGTTTTTTTATTTTTTGAAGTGACCCAACTCAACCCAACCTTGATCAGGTTAAGTCGTGTAACAATCTTGCTGTCGCTACATGATTAATTGACAACTAATGCAACGCGGTAGATTTAATTCTAGACGAAAACTCTTGATTAATTAATTTATGAAAAAGAGAGTGAATTTTTTTTTAAAGACAAGAAGGTAAACCAAGATAACAAGAACTTAGAGGAAAATAAATAACTTCCCAATAGCATTTTAGCCGTAGCAAGCATTTCAAAATCTACTAACAGCAAGCATATATACATATATAATCACTTAGTTCATCACTTTTATATATACTACTATATTAGAATTAGAAGAACAAGAGCAGAGATATAAGCTCCCTTACCACTTGAAACTTGCTTTGAAGCTTTAATGGGAGAAGAGAAACTCAAGAGATTGGAAATAAGAGCTTTCTAACTTCACAGTGCAGCTGCTGAAGTGAGTAATTTGATTTTTATTTTCTTCGTTTGTTTAGCATTTTACAGACAGGCCACAAGGCATTTTGTCTCTTGTTAAAAAGGGGTCTATTATATTCATATTGTTTTGGTGTTTAAACATGTCCAGGGGGCTTAAAATTCAATGTGCAAAATTTGTGGCTTGAAAAGTAGTATATTAATAGGTAATATACTGGTTTAAACATCGGGTAGTGATGTGTAACGTGTGGCCAGATAAGAAATGTCCAAAATTGGGTATTTTGCTTTTCAATATCTATTACTAAAATTGGTTAAAGTAATTTACTAAAAATGGGAGAAAAGATTTAATCAACATTGGTAAATCAAAAATTAATTTACCTTGAAATAGGTGCTAATTATCTTGGAAAAATGTGTAAATGACACATTAGAATTGGTTCATGATAAATATTTGACTACTTGTTTATTTACACAGTGTAACTTTACACAAACAGTGCACAATTAAATTTCTAGTTTAATTAGAATCTTATCGAAATTGTCACATAAAATCATACAAAGCGTTTTAATTAAATTTTCTCAATTAAACTAAATTTAAATTTCTCTTGTAATTAATTACAATTACTTTTTAAATCACACGTTAGAAACACGGTGTTATAGGTCGGGTTGAGTAATCGGGGTTGAATAAATAAAAATTAATATGATTTTGGACATTTGAAAAAATTCAAAAAAATTAATAAAAGAAAAATAAAATACTTAATTAGTTCAACTCATTCAATGCATGTTCAATTGAAAATACAAATCTATCCACACAAATCTTAAGTGATAAATGAATATGTAAATATCATAATATTTTAATTTTTTTATTGATAAAATCATAGGTTGGGTTCATCGGGTTAGATATACATCAACCCGTGACCCAACCTAATCTTAATTGGGTCTGTTAAAATTAACCCAACTCAACCTGCTGAAAGGTAGTTGGGTTGAGTTGGGTTCGTGGGTTGATTCAAACCCACTTACAACCCTACTATATATAAATCTAAATACACTATTAATTGCCCAACAAAATACATATGCAAGATTATCATAAATTACTTCCACATGAAAAAAACATCATTTTTCTTCAGTCCTTCTCAAGTTCCTTTCTCTTTCTTGTAATGCATAAATATTAGGTGTTTAAAATTGAACAAAATAAATGAATTAAGAGGGTTACTAACAATATATTCTTCAACATGTTCCTTTTAAACACTTTATTATTAGTGAAAAATTATTGAAAACTACAAAATTATGAGTGAATTATTAAATAGAAAGTAAGATTGACAAAATTTTGTAATTTTTAATAAATTTCAATAAATAATAAAGAGTATATTCAAAAGAATATGTTAAAGAGTGTGTTATTAAGAATTCTCATGAATTAAACACTCGTCATTGTTTAAAACTCTTGTAATAAGAATATAAGTTTAATGACTATGTACTGTTAATGTAAAAACTTTTACATGATCAACTAATAAAAAATCATCGTTGATATAACTTTTAAGGTAATTATTGTAAAAGTCAACAAACTTACCATACATAGTAGATTATGATTGGATAATAGTGTAAAACTACTTTACATTATAACTGCATAGCCTATTTTCTCTAAAAATATATCCCAAATCAATTAAAAGAATGATTAAGGAGACAAGCCATTCTCAATGAGCAATAATACATCTTTTTAAACCAACAAGGTTTGGGTCTAATAGAATTAGTTAGTCTCCCACAATATGGTGAACCAAGGTTCAACTCCTCATTGAAAGAGATGCCCACATTTAGTGTTTAATGATACCTCGAATAGGATTGTCTACAAATAAGAATACATGTAGGAAAAAAAAATACATCTCTTTGAAATGCCTTGGAGTTCCTACCTGACTATATATTGGATATTTTTTAGTGAGAAAAATACCTTGTATATCCAATAGACAATTTTGTTTCTCAAATTAATCATGTATTTTAGTTAAAAGAAAAAAAATAAGAGTTTAAATTTGATATATAAAGATTTTTATATTGTTAACTAATTAGAACTTTTAAAATAATTATTACAAAAGTTAATAATTATAATTAGTAATATTTTTAAAACCAAATTGGTTATTGAACTTGTTAAGATACTAATTCAAGGTTTAATAGTTTTAACTATGATCAAATCGTGGTTGAGTAAATGTTAATAAAATGATAATAATAATAATACATAAAATAATATTAATGAAATATAATAACATAATTTTATAACACTAAAAACTAAAAAAGAAATTGTTAGTTCTTAACATTCAAAATACACACAAAAGTCCAAATCAAATATATCATAATGCTTTTTTTTTAGGAGAATATATATTGATGCTTAAATATATGTTTCAACAATATACAAATATTCATTAACAATAACAAGTTTCACATCTAGAGTAAAAAAGAAAATGACAAATACCTTAGGTTGATTTTTCATACCAATTTTTCTGTTTTTGATGGGTTTTTTTTGGGGGGGGGGGAGAGAGATTTTGGTTTTGACTAGTTTTTCTTAATGCCAGTTCTATTATTTATGTGAATGAACACTAGATCAATTCATTGGTTTCCTAGTTGAACCCAGGGTTTAATCTGGTTTTCAAAACTATGATAATTAGATAATAGTGTAAAATAAATTTAATCGTTAGTATATTTTAATTTAATTCAAAAAATTATTAGGAGGGTAAAAAAGTTTTTATATATAACTTTTTATATTTAATTAAAATACATTGATAATATGATTTTTTTTTACATTGTCACCAATCATAAAATATCATATATGGTAAGATTATTAACTTTTATAATAATTACTTTAAAAGTTATAATTAGTTAAAAATAAAAAAATATTTGTATCTTTTTGGATTTATAAGAAAATGGGAAAGCAAAAAGAACAAATGGAAAATCAGCTAAACATAATAGAGTGTCGATGACATCAGCTAAGAGGAGATGGCTCATGGAAGAAGAAGCATCTAAAACCACAATTAAATCATTATCAGAGGTTGCCCCACCTTGGCTAAATCATCAACGCATCAATTTGCTTCTCTATAAATGTAGAGCAAGGTGAACTACAACTTGGATCAACTAATTGATGTTTTATCATCATAAGGTCACTAATGTAGTGGTGGTAAGGAGGAATAGGCTTTAGTGCTAGCCTAATGACTTCCAAGCAATCCAAAAAACAAATCATGTTGGTATACCCCTCAAACCTGCATATCATAATCCCATGGTATAACGCTATGATTTTAGTGTGTAGGTTATTAGACATCCCTACACTGCCATAGAAGCCTTTGAGGAATCCCTAAGATTATTCCAAATTAGACCTCTGAAACCTGTTCTTCTAGGGTTGGAGAACACACTTCCATCTATGTTTAACACTACAACGCCCTCCTTTTGATGAATCTTGCTAACATGTTTAGGACTAGAATAATGGATCATAAAGTTGGTATCTTTTCACAAATGCTGACAAGGAATTTTGCACCATGTAATTCACCTGGATAATGAGTGGTGGCAACAAAATAGGGCTATTCTCAAAAACTAACTTGTTTCATGCTACCTAAAGGAACCACAATGCAATAATATCATCAGTAGGAGTTAGCGGTTGAAGCAGGATGCAAATTGTTTCCTATAGGCAACAAGCATGAGAGCTTTTAAAGAGGCAATAAGTCAACGTTTTGTCCTGTGCATAACATGAGGGCCCTTTATTAGTAAGTAAGGCTCTCGTAGGAACGAATGAATGGCAGCCGCAGAAAAAATTAGATATTGGAGGAAAGTTGAAGGTGCTAAATCCAAGCCCAATTGTTTAGGATGTTATGCCCATTATCCTAAGATGTTAAAAGCCAATTATATGTGCTTTTAACCGTATAGGTACCAATAATGTCAGGTTGCCAAATCTAGGTGTCCTTAAGACCTTCCACAATGTGAGGATGCAATGCGATAATGGCATGATGGACTTATGAAGACAAGTATAGAGTGTGCCAAGATTCCATTTACCATTCACCTAAAAGTCTCAAATTTTATGATTAATATATTGGACTTGAACAATGGTGTACAGTGGATATTTGAACACCTAAGGATCATACCAAATATTAGATTGCTTATTGCCAATCTTCACAGAAAATCCATCTTTCAATAACTCTAAGAGTTTTTAAAATATAATTCCACGTCTTTGAGCCTTTACAAGAGCGAGCAAAGAAGAAATTTCTCTCCGTCAAGTAGAGAGAAGAAAGCATATTTACCCACAACTTATTTGTGTTTTGGAGTAAATCCTAAACCAACATTCCTAATAGTGCCACATTATGAAAGTGTGTTATCCTTACACCAAGACCACCATGCTTACATTGTTTAGTAATATAGTGCCAACTTACCATACACACCTTTATCCTTAGATCATTTCCAAATAAACTTTCTCACCACTTTATCTAAATGGTCACAAACATGTTGAGCATACCAAATCAGGCTTATACCATGGGTGGGCATGGAGGTATGTACATAATTGACAAAAGTGAGACACCCTAGTTTGTTAAGGATTTTCCCCTTTTATGCAGTTAATCTTGAAGATGCCTTATCCATGATTCCTGAGTAGTCCTCTTTAGTAGGTCTTCCATGAATCATTTTAAATCCTAAGTATTTCCTTAGGTAGGTGTAAACCTAATTTAGGTAATATTAGTGATTTTCTCCTTCTTTGATAAAGAGACATTTCGGGAAGTATACACCTAAGATTTGTCTAGACTAACTTTGCCTTAGTGAATAAGAGAACATTATCAACAAACATGAGATGAGAGATGAGGGGACAGTTGGCAAAGGTTTTATAGGGAACCCATTGTCCTAATTTCACTTCTTGGGTGATCATATCACAAAGCTTCTCTATACAGAGAATAAATAGGTAAAGGAAAAAAAGGGTCCCCTTACCTAAGTCCTCTTAATAGAGAAAAGTCTGATACTATTCCAAAGAAGAGAGATGGAAGTAGAATAGATGTCATGCATCATGATAGATATGATAGCTTGTTGGAAATTAAAACTCTGAAAAGTGTCTTGAGGAAATCCCAACCCACCCTATCATAAGCCTTTTTTCAGATCCAACTTAAAAATTACATCACCCTTCTTACTTTTAGACCTATGCATCTTGTGAATAAATTCTTGAAGGATAATTGCATTATCAATGGTGCCCTTCCTAGGAATAAAACTACTCTAGAGCGGGTCTGTAACACATAACCGCTTTTAGGATCGACGATTGTCCCCACAAACCAACACAAGATGTTTCAGTATGTTTTGTCCTCACTCTACACTTCTTACGAAACTTTCTAGGAGGTCACCTTATCACAGAATTGCTCCAAGTGAAGTAGACTTAACTATAGTGATAGGCTACTGAAAAGTAGATGTATCTTATTGGTATAGGTAGTTTTAATTAATTCCTTTAAGCTATCCTTAACTATACAGTCCCACACCTGCACAACCTCTAGATCCATCTCATTTCGATGTATATTTGATTAATTCATGTGTCCCTTTCATCGGAAGCTTGTTAGGAGTCGCTTCTTGTTTGTGTCTCGCCATATCCACCAAGAAAGGTCTCAAATGGTTAACCATGACTTCTGTAATGATTTTATATACCACATTACAAAGATTGTTTGGTCTAAATTCCTATAAGAGGTGGGGTGATCTTTTTTAGGAATTAGAACCATTAAAGTTTCAGCCAGTTTTATACCAAAGGCCTTATTTTAAAAGCCTTCGTTACCAAGCACCAAGCACCAAACATCATCACCAACATTGGCCAAATACATCTTGAAAAAGATGGGTTGAAACCATTTAAACCTGGAGATTTATAATGTAACATCCTAAAATTACTTTATTATTTAGTTATTATAAGGAAAATAATAATAATAATAATAATAATAAATAGCACTTAATTACATAATTATTTAATCAATTAAAAATTAAGTGGTTAAGATAAGAATTGGTAAATTTATTTTGTAACGTACAAAAGAATGTAAGAGATAAAATAATAGATAATAAGATAAAATTAGATAACATATTTGAAGAATCCACGTTAAGAGAGAGAGAGAGAAACAAAACCTCAACAAATCATATTGGTGGGTAAACATAAAAGGAAGAGGCAGTTTCTTATCTTAGTTACAAAGTTAGTCTTTTCTTTGAAAAACAGGGAAGGCAATAGATTGCTTGAGGATTGGGAATAAGAACGAGACGGAGTCAACCTCATTAACACAGTCAATAGAGAGAGTACCGAACGACATCGTTCCAAGAGGTGAGTAAAACATCTTTCTTTTAAACCCTCCATGGTATGTTTCTTGAAAGATGTGATTTCTTAGGTTTCTTGATAAGAATAATTTGGGATTAATGGAGCCCTAGGTTTTATAATTGGATTATATTTGATTATCCATGTATTTTGGGTATAATTATCTTTTTTTTTAAATGGTTGAATTATTCGGTTCTATTTCCTTTTACTTGCGATGATTTTCATTTTCTTGGGTATAGCACAAGTTTTCCGAGACGACATTTTCTTTATACCATGTATACCAATTGGATACTGGGAGAAAATTTCAAAACTTTCCTTCACTTATTCAACTGCATATATGAGTGTTGCTTTTAAATATTTCAATAAAGATACAAAAGCTTTTGTGTGCCATGCGTAAAGCCTTAGCTAAAGGTTATTTATATATATGGAATTTGTGTGGCTAGTAATGACTTGAAATTGGCTGAAAGGCTTTTAGCCTTATAATACTTATGGGCGTGAGGTTAAGTTGCAATACGGTGCATGTTTAGTTGTTATATATATATATATATATATATATATATATATATATATATATATATATATATATATATGATGTTATAATATTGTTATAGTATGACTTTGAGAATTGTTAATTGATCTATGAAGTTTGAGAAAAATTTTATAGTCATTGGGAATTATGTATTTTTTATTTTATTATAAGAGTCGGTCATTACTTCTGGGAAAGAATGACGATGCACATCTTATTCCGAGAATAGGATGAGAGATATCACTATCCGGGAAGGGATATCTATTTATTGAACATATCTACATCTAGGATGAGATATGATATGAGATACCCCCATCTGGGATGGGGAAGGCTATGAGACGCCATTGCATAGTTTTGAGCTCATATACCTTAGTGAATCCGGGATTCACAGTGGGTCAGGGACTCACACTGGTTTTGGGAACCAATTATAAAAAGAAAATATTAAATATAAGTGAATCCGGGATTCACATTGATTTCAGGAATTAAGGAGTCAAGTAAGGTGATTCTGGAATCACTAAGTAGTGTATAGAGTCAAGTGTTTGGAATACAAATATTTGGGTATGAAAATTGTTGACTTCCTCTTTAATTATATGTTTGAACTGAATGTCTTATACTTACCTTTTAAAAAGTCTTTTATGAATTTATTTTGCGGGTACCATGGTTGTCTTTTTTTGGTTACCGCACCGGCTGAGAACAACATTGTTTGCGAACCATTTTAGAACATGTTTTATTTACTAGGATTATTATCTCATTAAAAGTGTTGTTTTCAGAGCACGAGAGCGAAGCTACAGGGACGGAGGAAGCCTGAAGTCGCATTTTTTTTTTCTTTTTTTGGTTACATTTTAGCTTGGTTAGTTTCCTTTCTAGATTAAAGGACCAGTGCGGCTAGTTTGGATGTTCCTTTTTATTACTTATCTTATTTTGTAGATGCCCGGATTTGAGAACAATGTTTTTTTTCTTTTCCTTATGTAAAGATTATAAATATTGTTTTTTTTTTCTCTCATTATTGAGGTATTACTTCAAGCAGTTTCATTCTTAAATTTCACTTTCGTAATTATTTGAGATTATGTTTAATGTGGGTTATTGTTGTAATGAAAGGCGTTACATATAAGATGTCATACTTTTTAAAGCCTTGAAAACCTCCTCTTTTGTCATTGTTTGGATAAGTGCCAATTTTCCTTTCTCTAATAACCTGTTGGGGTTAGTATTGGAAGATTGAATCATTTCCCTACCCTCTTGATCGGATAAGTCATAAAACAGGTTTTTGAAATATCCTAATACCTTTTTCCCTAAGTATTTCCTCACATGTACACCAAATTTTAGAGGCTACGAAGAGTCCATGTACTTTGTTATGCTTCGTCTTGATTATAGTTTAAGCATAGAAAAAGGAGGTATTTCTACTTCGTAGACAAATCCATTTTTCCCTTTATTTTTGGAACCAAAGTCTTTTCTTGGAAAATGATATCTTTGTATTCTCTCAAAAGATTTTGTTGAGTATAAAGAAGATTTGCAGAGTCAATATTCTCCAAAACTCTTTGGATACCTCGTAGACGAGCTCCAATAGTTCCTTACCTGACAAAAATGTTGCCAAAAACACTTTTATTAAAGATTATTGAATCCTCCATGACATTATGAAGAGGTTAAACAACATCACATAGACTTCTCTTCCAAGCATCATAAACCACTACAACATACTTATTTTGACTACACCAAGTCGCTTGGAAATGGAAGGGGTGCCCTTCTCTATGCGTAGGTTTATTACTAAAGCGCAAGAAGGGGCATTATGGTTAGAATGGTGGCACACTAAGTGTTCAATTGTTGTTTCAAGGAAATGCATAGCTAGGAATGATCACACATCCCTCTATTAAGCCATTTAGAGTTTAGAGTACCTTTACAATTTCTTTGCCAAGTAAAATGACTCCCTAAAGTAATTTAAGTCTAGCATGTTACAAGCATTTATAGTAGCTACAAACTTGTTAGCCCTCGTGGCTGAGAAAACACCTCCTCGTTACTTAGATAGAGAAATGATATCATTAAAGTCACTTATCAACAACCATAGTTCATATATTCCTTAACGCATGCTCGCTAGATACTCCCCTAATTGACAATGAGAGGAATAGATAAGACTTGTGTAAAATCCAGTATACGTCTAGGATTCATTATCTTTTGCAATAGAGATAGATAAACCGTAAGGCATGGATTCTAAGAAACCAAACGGGAAATTATTGGCAATATTTTGCAACACCTAAATACCACTAGTATGCTTATGAACCTCCTCTAAACCAACAACCTTATATTCGATTCTATCCTATAAATTTTGGGTTTTGGCAAATTAAGTATGAGCTTCATGTAAAAAAAACAAAGTTTGACTTATGTTTCATGATAATCTCGTCCATGTGCCTACGACTTTGCTTGTTAGCAAAGCCACAAACATTCCAAGAAATAAGTCTCAAATCGTTAAAGACTATCATGAGAAATCATAGAAAAGAGAGGGTGTGATGCTAAAATGCTAGGGAGCTTGAGTCTCCGTCACCATGTTCTCCTTATCCTTTGAGTCATCCATGTTAATGACTGGATCACTTAATCCTAAAACTCCTTCCATTCCCATAAGGTCAAGTGGTTGTCCTTTTCTAACAACAAAAGCCAATTCACCAATAACTCCTTGACATTCATAATTGTCTGAATGCTAAGCAGATGCATCTTAGTGTCATTATTTTTGGCCATAATAGCTGCCAATGTAGTAGAGCTAATGGGGCCCTTTTATTCATCGTAATACTCCATGTAGTTTATTTTATTCGAATTTACAAAGGAAGTATTTTTGTTGTTTTATTCAAATTTCAAATAGTATATTTATTTTATTATTTATTTATCTTATCATCCGAACGAAATAGAGTAGGGTAAAACCATAAAACGCATCCAATTTTGGATAGTTTCTTCAGTGGAACGAAGGAAGGGGGTCACATCACACTCTCAAACTTTACCATATAGAAACAAAGATGTTGTATTCTGTTTTATTGCATTATATCCAAGGCACGCACGCCTCTACGCTCACAGAGACCAATTTTCACTCTCTCACACACCCAATTCCTAGACTCCTTCTTCTTCAATGGCGAATTTCGCCTCTTCCTTTGCAACCTTACCCCCAACCCTGCGAGTCTATACCCCCAACCAACCTGATCCACTTCCCCAATCCTCGACACCCCTACCATCCACGCCCTTCGCCACAAACCTAATCCCTATCCAACGTTGCTCCTTCCACCGCCCATTCTATTCTTTCTGGCGGGGACTCTACCATTAGTCCCTAGTGTTTTCCTCGACGTTCCAGTCGTTTGCTTCTCAAGTGCCGCAATTCTCCCCTGTTGCTGCACCAAACCTGGCTTATCAAAACCCTACCATTCTGGTGTGGTTGGCATCGTGCCACAAATGCAACCAATGATGTCATACTAGGTTCAGCTTGGTAACCTAGCCTTGCAACTTTTTGCCTTGATCCCAAACGTTTGAGTCGCAGCTCCGCAAGGGACCATAACACCCGCAGGTGGGTTATTCAATCATTCTTTATTCCATTATTTCTATCTAAATATGCATTTAATTTGATTTAATTTTTAACAGTACCTCGAATAAGATTGTCTCTGAATAAAGACATCTCTTTGGAATGCCTTAGAGTTTCTGCCTAACTATATATTGGATAGTTTTTGGTGGGAAAAAAAACCTTGGATGTCTAGTAAACAATTTTGGTTCTCAAATTAATTGTGTAATTTAGATAAAAGAAAAGTTAGAGTTTAATTTTGATATATAAAGATTTTTATATTGTTAACTAATTAAAACTCACTTTAAATAATGCTTTTAAAAAATTATTACAAAAAGTCAATAATTATGATTAGCAATTTTTTAAAACCAAATTAGTTATTGAACTTGTTAAGATACTGATACAAAGTTTAATAGTTTTAACTATAATCAAATCATGGTTGAATAGGTGTTAAATAAATAATAATAATAATAATAGTAATACATAAAATAATAATAGGGTGCACTTGATATAAGAGAAATTTTTTCATGCCCAAGAATCATAATTCTTGGAAATCATGAATCTCGAGTTTTATGATTCTTAGGAATGACTAAAATTTGTTTGGTTGATCATAAATATTCTTGAGAATTTTTATATTTGTTACTCAGTAATTAAAGATTTTTACATTTTATATATGTTCAGTTTTAATAGAACTTTCCTAAAAACTTTAGTTATTTATCACATTAAATGAGTTAATAAAGGTAACATGACATTTTTACCACAATAAAACTTTTCTCCTAACTCGAAAAAGTTAAATTCCCACCTCTCCTATAGGAACAATTTTGTGAAAAACAAGTAAAAAAGATTCCAAGAAACAACGTTTACTGGGAATGTTATTTTTTCAATAATAAACTAAACATGGGAAATAAACATTTCCAACTTCAAATTCTTGGAAAACTAAAAACTGCCATTGTACTAAAAGCCTCCTTAATGAAATATAATATCATAATTTTATAATAAAAACTATAAAAAAAAAATTGTAAGTTCTTAACATTTAAAATACACACAAAAATCCAAATCAAATACATCATAATTTTATTTTTTTTGCAAAATATATATCATGATGCTTAAATATATGTTTCAACAATATACAACAATATCCATTAATAATAAGGTTCACATCTAGAATAAAAAAGACGATGACAAATACCTTAAGTTGATTTTTTATTTTTTAAAGAAAAATAACAAAACAATGTTGTATTATACATTTTTCATTGACCTATTATGAATTGACTTTTTGCTATTTTTTTACCAGTTTTATTAGTTCTTGATTTTTTTTACTAGCGTTGTTAATGTCAATTCTATGATCTATTTGAATGAAAACTAGATCAATTCACCAGTTTTCTAGTTGACTTGAGGGTCGATCTAGTTTTTAAAACTATGATAATTAAATGATAGTGTAAAAAAAAATAATTATTAGTGTATTTTAATTAAATTTAAAATATTCTCAAAGGGTAAAAAAAAATTTATATACAACTTTTTAAATTTAATTAAAATGTTTATAATATAATTTTTTTTACATTGTTATTCAATTATAAAATATCATATATGGTAAGATTATTAACTTTTATAATAATTACTTTAAAAGTTATAATTAGTTAAAAATATTTGTATTTTTTTTTTTGTTACATAAGAAAATAGGAAAGCAAAAGGAAAATCAACTAAAAATGCAAAACATAGTGCCAATGACATTAGCTAAAAGGAGATGGCTCATGGAAGAAGGAGCATCTAGCACCAAAACTAAATAATTATCAAAGGTTGCCTACATCTTAGCTAAATGATCGACACATTGGTTTACTTCTCTATAAGTGTGGAGCAAGGTAAAGCTCAAACTTGGATCATCCAATTGACGTTTTATCATCACAAGCTTGTTGCTATAGTGTTGATAAGGGGAAACAAGCTTTTGCACTAGCCTAATGACTCCTAAGCAATCAAAAAAAAAAAAAAAAAACCATGTTGGTATACCCTTCAAACCTATATATCATAATGCCATGGTATAATTATAACTATAACTATAATGCCATAATTTCAGCATACAGGTCATTAGACATCCCTACACTGCCATAAAAGCCTTTGAGGAATCCCCCAAGATTATTCCTCATTAGACCTCAAACATACTCTTCTAGGGTTGGAGAACACACTTCCATCTACGTTCAACACCATGGTGCCCTCCTTTTGATGAATTTATCTAACATGCTTAGGAAGGGAGTCATGTATCATAAAGTTAAAGTCTTTTCGCAAATGCTAACAAGAAAATTTGTACCATGTTATTCACCTAGGCCTCGTTTGGAATAGTTTTTAGTTTTTAAATACCAAAACCGGTTTTTTGTTTTTAACTTTTAGTTTTAGTTTTTTTGGTTTTCAATTTTAAGCAATTATGGCTAATCTTATACAATTGTTGATAACAAGAACAATTCTTCCACTAATTTATTTGTAGGGCAAAATCACATATACATTTTTACTCTTTATAATCTATTGCTATCCTATTTTTGGTTAAAATAAAGGAATTGATTTAAATAAATGCAAACCTTTACTCTATTTCCTTTCCTATTAACACTTTCAAAGAAAATCTCCAATAAGATGAACATCTGTTGGATGAGAGAACTCAAGTCAAATATAGAGTTTGTTACTCTGAAGCTAGTAGCAAGCATAATTAGGAATGATGATGAAATCGATATCTAGCTCAAGAAGGCTAACCAGTATAGCCATGTGGAAGACCTTCTTTCTCACCAACTTATTCCTTTTGTACACTAAATCGGCTTTGTTCCTTTATCTGTCGTTGCTTTATTTTAGATTCTCCTTTCTCTACCTTGTCAACAACAAGGATAAAGTTAGACCTAGCCTAACTAATGGTGACATCAAACATATCCAAGATAAGCAGGGACTAGCAATGCAACAACCATCATTTCTTCAAAATCCCAACTAGCGTAACACTCTCTCTCTACAATTATTATTTTGATCAATGATGAAATAGAGGGAGAGATGAGGGCTTTTATTAACCTCAGTTTGGAGGATGCCCCGCCCAGCCCTGAGAATAGCGGGTATGCCGAAGAAAGAAACAGCACTAGTGCCAATAGTGATTCCTAATTTGAGATCAAGCATGAAGAAATAGAGGAGGACACAGGATTGAAATTAACATAATCTCATTCTTTGATTCCCAAACGTCTTGGATTCTTAGGAAACAACATCTTAATGAGGTATGTATGTTGATTCTAGGGAAATGACATCTCTTCGATCTTAGATTCTTTGGAGCAAGTGTAACATCTTTAACTATCAATTTTTCTGTAACTCAAATTCGAGCTCTAATAGCTCAGTAGTAGAAATTAAGGTAGATTTTTTTTTAAAGTCTTTAAAACCGAACCGAAATTGTAGCATAATATAAAATATGAAATCTTTTTTTCATGTAAAATGAAATAAGAGTTTTAATATCAAATCATTAATAAAATACTATGATAACAAATACCAATGAAAATGAAATACAATTTAAAACTCTACACATATGTAGCTACATATTCTTGACCTGAAAAGGGTTTACATTACATTTTAATGACATTATAACATGGTCTACTACACAACTGGATACTTCTCTAGATTAGAGTATTACCATTCTAATCTCAGAGGAATACTAGCCCTGACACCACACTAGACTTTTTCAACATCTCGTGTAATAGGACTAAACTTTAAAATCCTCTTTCCCAAGGAACAAGTCTTCTACATCTTCATACACATTTTTGCCACGTCACTCTAATACCATCCTAGTTAGGGGTTGTAAGACTTCTAATCCTAATAAAGCTCTTGACCAAGGTGTTTCCTTTGCCAATACCACGCATTTCTAAGCCATGTACCTATTCACGTACAAACCAAAAGGCAATCCGCCCCCTATTTCTGTTTCAAACATCCGCAGATGAAGGAAGGGACAAATTAATCAGGGGCAAGAACTAGACAATTTGAAACCAAGGAATCAAATAAACCCAGAGACTCACTTAAACCATAGTTCATATCACACAACTAATATGACAAACATTAACATAGTCATATGATTCAATAAACTATAAAATCATGTATCAAACATCGTAACATTCAATAGATAGCACATTCACAGCTCATAACACATTATCACAACATATGTAATTATTGCAATCATTTCATACACATAATGCATCTCATTCTTATGCTGCACACAAACAAAGATTTGATGCATGATTTTATCATTTTTCTTTTCAATGTATCAACCTTTTCTATTGAGTTACTCAATAAATCCAAATAATAGTACTACAAGTCTGTCTGTGCTACTACCATTCGAAATTGATGCGTCCCATACCACACCAATTTTGGGGTTTTATTGAGACACTCGTTAGTGCAATGCATGTGGGCCCATAATCCATTTAGTGTTCATCAATACCCATAAGAAGTGATTGAGAGTACATATACTTCTCTCACACCAAGGTACAATCCTCCTCATCATCGAGGGAATGGGCAATCTTTTAGCTTAGGACATTTATAGTTCAAACAGAGGTATACTCTCACACCAATCCTAGAATGTTGAGTAGTTGTTGGGGTTATCAAGCTTGGTTAGGTGCATATCCTAGCTTAAGGGCGTTACCCTAGCCATTGGGACCTTCACTGCTCGATACCTTAATCCCAAGACCTCCGCAAGTGGGTCCCTACCTTTCATTCCTCAGTGTACCAAACTGTGACTTCTCATCCAAAACACATGTCATTAGAGCATGGTTTACAACATCAATATATATGCATATGATGTATGAACATCCACAAGAACAATATATTCAATTATAAACATTTATAGATAGCATTCCTATCGTACATTTCGTTGATTCAATTGTACTTTCACTTTCGATGCTACTTTTGACAATTCAATCATCCAATTAACTCAGTTCACCAGAATACATCACATTATTCATCTTTCCTCCGCTTCTCATAACCAAAGTCATTATCATTTGCTATTCAATCCAAATAAGCTCTCACATATGCTATCATTATAAAACATTAATTATAATTTTAGCTAACTCAATAGCAAACCACAATTTCATGTCTAACACTTTAAGGTTCAAGCAACTACATTATGTCCACCGACTTAAGAGTCCTAATCATGCATTCCATTTAATTGGTTACAAATCATGTAATTCATCTTAAGCTCACCGCCAATTAACAAACCAATTACATCATAAGCAATTTGCTGTCTTCTACCATATTGTGATACCCTGTTTTTGTTAATCGTTTTGGCATAGTAAATGAATTTTTCTTTCAACCATCTTTTGCAGTTTTAACCTTCAAGATGCCTGGTTTCTAAATATAATTTTTATAAAATTATTTAAGAGTCCAATTGATCACTTTTTTCGTGGCAGGTTGCTGCCAGAATTTGACAGAACAACAGTCAATCAAAAATTCGCCAAATATTCATCACATGGAATTAGATTACAAAATTTTACAGGGATATTCTAGACATACAGAGGCATCTCTCTACCAAAAATCATGCAGAAATTCAAACCAACCAGGTATTTATACACGAAAAATAGAGACTATTCTACTGCAGTAAAAATTCAGCAACTTATAATTTAATCTTTAAGCATTGTACTCAATCAATTGACATATATTTCAAGCAAATCCATCATCAAGAACATCATAGAAGGCCCAACTAAGCTCTATGTGGCCAATCATGCAAGCACATCACAGTTAGAATCCTCAAGAGTCATACAAATGAAATTGGCAACACACAATTTAACGAAACCACCATTTATGCCATTATCATTCTTGAAATCAAATTAGTCTAGTTTCTAGCCCCTTACCCATAGTGACCCGCGACTGTTCACAAGAGGGGAAGAGAGGACTTTGCTCATTCATGCTGCTAATCAAGCTCTTAATTGCACAATCAAGACAAAATAAGCTTCAATTATTGTTCTATAACAAAAGCCCCTTTAGAATTTGAAGAAATTTCAAGAGGAGACAAAGAGGGATTGATGGAGAATGGTAGATGGTGAGGGGTGGCGAATTTATGGAGGAGAAAAAGGAAGAAGAAGATATTCCACTCACCTTAGCTTGGTCACCAACGGAATTGGAAGACTTGGGCCTTGAGAAAACCTTGAAGTTTTGAGAGCTTTGGAAGGAGAATGAAAGAAGTGAAGATGAAGGTTTGGGAGAAGGAGGTGCTCGTTGGTTTATAGAAGGTAGGAGAGAAAATACCAAGTTTTTAATGTCTAAGTGTTGATATGTATCACTAAAATATTCAATGTTTGTTTTAATTTTGATTCAACGGGATTAGAGGGAGTTGGAGTTAATGGCATTAGACTTGATCTAGTCCTTCTTTTGTCACACATATTAAGTTTTTCTACAAATAAAGCTAAAACAACCTGTTTGTTTTATAAATGATTTTATGAGCTATTTATAAACTTATTTTTAGAAAACTATTATAGAGATCTCAGTTTGAGTTCTCCTTATTCAGGTAGGGTCTAGACACACGAAGGAACCTCTTGTAATTTTTAAAGCTCATTTAGTATTTCTAAGTGTACTCTATAAGTGCCTGTGAACATTTTTTATTCATATATGCTAAATTATAAAAATTTTGAAAAATTTCTAAAAATTCATGATAAATTTTTGATCATTTTTTAAGCTTAAAAATTATTTTTCTAAAATTTCTTGACCATTATATGATTTACCTCTTAATTATCTTTCTTTATTCTAATTTATTAATTGCAATAAATCTAATTTTATTTATAAAATTACCAAAAAATTATTTTTATTTCTTAGATACTTTTCTAATATTATTCTAAGGCTAGAATATATTTTTCTCAACTTTAGAAATGTCTCTGCTAATTATTTAGACATTTCTATATAATTCCAATTATTACCTTTATTATTATTATTATTATTATTATTATTATTATTATTATTATTAAGTCTAGATATTATTTATTCATTGAAGCTAAATCAAAGCTTTCAAAATTTATAAATCTCTATCTAGACTTCTGATTAATATCACGAGACAATTAAACAAATAAAAATTATTAGATAATTATTTAAGTAATATTTTGAGGATGTTATAGCAAGCGAAGTCGCAAAGGCGATGGTGAACGCTCTTCAACTTGCTTGATGTGAAAGCCTTGCGGATGAAGGGACATAAGTCCACGTTGTTGTAGATGGCAAAAGAGAAGAGGAGTTGGTCCAGTGTTGGAAAAACTTTCTGGTGAGACTTGGAAGAGTGGATTGCTACACTAAATGGTGGGGCCATAGGGGTTGACAGCATTACAACAATGGAGAAAGGAGTGACAATAAGAATAGAACAAGTTTGACAAGGAGCGAAGTTGCTAAAACTTAAAACATTATGTACAAAACCTTTTTTTTGGTTTTGAAAATTGAGTTAAAAATGTTTCAAAATTGGGTTAAAAACCATTTTAACCCCAATTTGCCAAACATGTTTTGTTTTGAAAATTACATTTAAAAACCAACAACCAAAAACTCACAACCACCCCAAACAACCCCCTAAATAATGAGTGTTGGCAATAAAATAGGGGGTATTCTCAAAAACTAACTTGTTTCACGCTACCTAGAGGACCCATAATGCAATAGGTATAATAATACCATGTGACTTAACTATATTACAAATCCAATGCATAATATTGTCAGTGGGAGTTGGTAGCTGAAGCTAGGTGCAAATTATTTTCGAAAGGCATCAAGCATGGGATCATTCAAAAAGATAATGAGTCAATGTTTCGTCCTATGCATGACATGAGGGGTGATCCTTAAAGAGATGAATTCCTTTATCAACAAGTGAGGCTTTTGTTGGAATGGAAGAATGATAGATTGCCACAAAAAAAATTAGATGTTAGAGGAGAATTGAAGGTGCCAAATCCAAGCCTAACTATTTGGGATGTTAGGCCCATTATCCTAAGATGTTAAAAAACAATTATAAGCGCTTTTAACAGTATAAGTACAGTAATGTCAGGTTACTAGATCCAGGTGTCCTGAAGACCTTCCACAAAGTGACTATACAATGCAAGAATGGCTGATGGACTTGTGAAGGAAGACAAGAATAAAGCATGTCAAGATTCCACTTACCATTCACCCTAAGGTCTTGAATTTTATAATTAATATCTTGGACCTAAATAGTGGTGCACAATGGTTATTTAAGCACCCAAGAAAATATTAGATTTCTCGTTGCCAGTCTTCATGGAAAATCCATCTTCCAATAACTCAAGAGCTTTTAAAATCGAATTCATGTCATAAGCCTCTACAAAAGTAAGCAAGGAAGAAATTCTCTCGTTCAGGTAGAGAGAAGAAAGCACAGTTACCCACAACTTATTTGCATTTTGGAGTAAATCCCAAACCAACTTTCCTAATAGTGCCACATTATGAAAGCATGCTATCCTTGCACCCAAACCAACATGTCCAGTAATACGGTGTCAGCCAATCATATGCATACCTTTATCATTAGATCATTTTCAAATAAACTTTCTCGCCCCTTATTTTATTTAAATGATCACAAACAAGCCAAGGGTACCAAAGCAGTTGCATACCATGGATGGGCATGGAGGTAAGCACATAATTGACAAGAGTGAGGCACCCTAGTTTATTAAGGATTCTCCCTTTCCACCTTAGTTCTTCTTCCTTGACAAAGAGACACCTAAGAAGCATACACCCAATATTTGTTTAGGCTAACTTGTAAATTTGAAACCTTGCAAAACTTTTTTAAAACATTAGTTATAAGGTTGGCCTATGAAGGCTTTGCCTTAGTGAATAAAAGAACATCAACAAACATGAAATGAGATATATGGGGACAATTGGCAGAGATCATGTAGGGAATCCATTGTCCTAATTGCACTTCTTGTGTAATCAGATCACAAAGCTTTTCCATACAGAGAATAAAAGGGTAAGGGGAAAGGTGGTCCCTTGCCTAAGTCCGCTCAAAGGAGAGAAGTTTAAAGCCTACTACCCTTCTGAAGAAGAGAGATAGGAGTGAAAGAGATGTCGTGCATGATGAGAGATGTTATGACCTGTGGGAAATTAAAACTTTGAAGAGTGTGCTTGAGGAAATCCTAATCCACCCTATCATAAGCTTTTTTCATATCTAACTTAAAAATTACATCATTCTTCATACTTTTAGACCTATGCATCTTGTAAATAATTTCTTAAAGGATAATTGCATTAGTAGTAGCGCTCCTCCCAAGAATAAAAATGCTATGGAGTGGGCTCACCATATCCTCCAAGAGAGGCCTCAAACAATTAACTAGGAGTTTTGCAATGATTTTATACACCATATTGCAAAGATAGATTGGTTTAAATTCCTTTAAAGAGGTGGGTGATCTTTTTTAGAAATTAGAACCATTAAAGTTTTAGCCAACCTTATATCAAAGGTCCTTATTTCAAAATCCTTCTTTACCAAATGCCAACATTATCATCAACAATGGCCCAATACATCTTGAAGATGATAGGTTGAAAACTACTTGGAGCCGAATATTTATGAGATTTCCTACCTTTTGAGATCCTTGAAAACCTCCTCTTTTGTCACTGTTTGGATAAGTGCCAATTTGCCTTCCTCTAATAACTTATTGGGGTTCGCATTGAAGATTGAATCATTCCCCCACCCTCGTGATTAGATAAGTTATAGAACAGGTTTTTGAAATACCTTACTGCCTCCTCCCCTAAGTATGTCCTCATATGTACACCAAAATTCAGAGGGCAAAAATAGTCCATGCACTTTGTTACACTTTGTCTTGATCACAGTTTGAGCATGGAAAAAGAAGGTATTTTTCTTTGTAGACAAATCCATTTCTCCTTCTATTTTTGGAACTACAGTGTCTTTTCTTCCAAAAGATGTATTCATATTCTCTCAAAAGATTTTGTTGAGTATATGGAAGACTTGTAGAGTCAATATTCTCTAAAGTTTTATGGATACCTTGTAGACGAGCTTCAATAGTCTTTTTCTTGACAAAAGTGTTGCCAAAAATAGTTTTATTAAAGATTTTTGAATCCTCCATGGCATTATGAAGGGATTGAACAACATCACTTGAACATCTCTTCTAAGCATCATGGACCATTGCAACATACTTATTATGAGTATACCAAGCCACCTGAAAACAAAAAGCGCACCATTCTCTATGCGCGTATTGATTACTACGGTGTAAGAGGAGGGGATTATGGTCATAGTGGTGGTGCATTAAATGTTCAACAATTATTTCGGGGAAGTGCATATGCTAGGAATGAACACACATCCCTCTAGCATGTTGCTTAGAGATCAGAGTACCTTCGCAATTTCTTTGCCAAGTATATTGACTCCCAAAGTAATTCAAGTCCATCATGTTACAAGCATTTATAGTAGCTGCAAACTTGTTAGCCCTCATGGCCGAGAAAACACCTCTATGTTGCTCAGATGGAGAAACGATATCATTAAAGCCACCTATCAACAACCATAGTTCAGATATTCTTTGATGCAAGCTCCCTAGATACTCCCAAAATTGATAGCAAAAGGAATAGATAAGACTTCCATAAACTCCAATACACGTCCAACATTGGTTACCTTTTGCAATGGAGAGAGATAATCCTTGAGGCATAGATTCCAAGAAACCAAAAGTGAAATTATTAGCAATATTTTGCAGCCCTCAAATACCGCTAGCATGCCCACGAGCCTCCTCTAAACCAACAACCTTATATTTGGCTTTATCCCATAACATTTTGGTTTTGGCAAATTGAGTATGAATTTCATATAAGAAAACAAAGTACGACTTATGTTTTATGATAATCTCTTTCATGTGCCTATGACTCCACTTGTTAGCAAAGCCACGAGCATTCCAAGAGATAAGTTTCAATCGTTAAAAACTACCATAAGAAACCAAAGAAAAGAGAGGTTGAGCGTTGAAATGCTAGGGAGCTTGAGTCTCCATCACCATGTCCTCCTCATCCTTTGACTCATCCATGTCAATGACCGCATTACTTGATCTTGGAACTCCTTCCATTCCTATAAGGTCATGTGGTTTGTCCTCTTCTAGCAACAAAAGCCTATTAGCCGATATACCTTGACATTCATTGTTGTTTGAATGCCAAGCGAATGTGTCTTAGTATCATTGTTTTTGGCCATAGTAACTGGCGGTATGATAAAGCTAGTGGGGCCCTTTGAAACCATGGCTATAGGAGCAGTACTGCTTCCACTATTATGATTGTTCCCATTAGGCCACACTTTTTACAAACGAGATGTAGCCCCTCATATTCCATATTAAACCAATGATTTCTAAACCATACCTTACCGACCACAGGTTAATCTAGATTTATTTCCACACAGACTTTGACAAATTTACCACTTGACGCATCAATGGTTCGCACATCAACACGAACTGATCTTCCCTCTGCTATTGGCAGAGCCAAGAGGACACTTTCATTGTAATACTTCATGCAATTTATTTTATTCAAATTTACAAAAGTAGAATTTTTATTTTGTTTTTGGTAAAACAAAAGAAGTATTTTTGTTGTTATATTCAAACACCATATTTACTTTTTCATCTGAACGAAGCAGAGTGGGGGTAAAACCGTAAAACGAATCCCATTTTGGACAAGGTTCTTAAGTGGAGCGAAGCAAGGGGTGTCACATCACGCTCTCAAACTTTACACGAACTACACCATACCGAAACACAGACACTGTTTTCCATTCTATTGCATCATCATAGCTAGGGCACGCAGCGCAAACACACAGACATCAATTTTCACTCTCTCACACCCAATTCCCAAACTCCTTCTTCTTCAATGGCGGATTCCGCCTCTTCCCCCGCAACCCTACCCCCCAACCCCCAACCCTCCGAATCCGCACCCCCCAACCAACCCGATCCACTTCCCCAATCCTCAACGCCACCCCCATCCACGCCGCTCGCCACAAACCCTAATTCCAACCCTGCGTTGCTCCCTCCGCCGCCCGCTCTCCTCTTTCCGGCGGGGACTCCGCCGCAGGTCCCCGGCGTTCTCCCCCCGTCGTTCCGGCCGCTCGCGCCTCAGGTGCCGCAATTCTCCCTCGTCGCCGCGCCGAACCCAGCCTATCAAAACCCTACCGTTCAGCCGCCCGGCGTGGCCGGCGCCGCGCCGCATATGCAACCGATGATGTCGTACCAGGTCCAACCCGGTAACCCGGCCCTGCGACCCTTCGCTCCAATCCCGAACGGTTACGCCGCAGCTCCGCAAGGGATCGTAACTCCCTCGGGTGGGTCATTCAATCATTCGTTATTCCATTATTTCTGTCTGAATGTGCATTTAATTTGATTTAATTTAATTTAACGCTTCTTCGTTGGTTGCTTCAATGTTTTTGACCTTGGAATTATAGTTATTACCAATGTGTTTCTTTATTGCGCGATGGTTAGATGTGAAATGTGTGAAGACTGTTGTTATTGAGTGACTGCGTGTGGTGAGTGGTGGCTGTGGAAGACAGTTGTAGCGTTGATTGATATTTGATAGGTTAGCAGTTATGGTTTTACGAGGGGGAAGGGTTTGTTTTGGAAGAGTGGGTTCGGAGAGATTTAGAGAGTTCTTAATGGTTAGATAAGGGGTATCGATGACGGGATGTTTTCTCCTACAGTGTCTTGATTGAATTCATTGAGAAAGGTTGGAGGGCTTCTCATATTGCTTAAAGACACCACTCTACAACTCGTTTTTTGGTATGCACATATTTGCTTGGTTTCTAGTTTGTCTTGTCTTTTACTGGAATTGGAAATGTAGCTTATGCGGAGCGATGCTGACAAAATAAATAAATAAATAAAATGAAAGAGTAATTGTTCTTTTGTCAATCTAAATAATGTATGGTTGTGTCGTGCTCGTTTTAGTAGGCCACTTTCTGCTAGTTATAAGAGTACTTTACCTTCAATGGCTTTATGAATTCCAGAAGCCGACAATGTTTGCAACTGAATGCACGTTGGCCTTGTGTCATGAGGTATTGCAATCTTTTCAATCTCTTTTAAATCTCTCTCGCAGTTTCATTTAATTTTTTATGCTGCAACGTATGCTGCTGTATAAAAAGGGAACTTATAATTCAACTAGAATTTCTTCTTATTAAACCATACGTACATAAGATTATGCAAGTTACTATTTGCAATTGGTGGATGGGATAGTTTGAGAAGCCTGCTATGTTGCAAGTGGTCAGACAAAGGTAAGCACTTTTTACACATCCGTGAATTTCAAACTCGATAGCATTTGTTATTGTTTTCTTCAGGTTGTCATTTCAGCTGGTGATTGTTGGCTGTGCTGCCATCTCTGTTATGCTTTTGATGTGTGGTAACAGCATTCCATTGTTCTTGTCGCATTTTTTTTCCGGCATATAGCTCTAGTGTTGTATTGATTTGTTTATGGTGCATACATATTCTCTCGTGATCTGCTCTAATATATTTGCATAGATGTTTTTCCACTCTGTACAGGAATTCCTCGTTATCCCCCTCCTTATGGAACTATGGTTCGTCCTGTATTTCCTCCGCGCCCTCCTGGAGCAGTTAACATACCTCCAGTATCACGCCCACCTGTTGCAGGGATCCCTGCAGTTCGCCCAATTATTCCTCCTGTTGTCAGACCTGTGGTAGCCCCTAGTGTTACTCCAGCTGAGAAGCATCAAAACACAGTTTACATTGGCAAGATTGCATCAACTGTGGAAAATGAGTTCATGCTCTCTCTCCTTCAAGTAAATTTTTAAGTTTGTTCTTTCCTCTGGGGGGGAGCAGGGTTTAGGTATTTAGGGCAAGTGATTCTGCGATACAACTTTTTTTTTTTTTTAGGTTTTTGCCTTTTTTTTTTTTAAACATGTGTAGTTATAAATTTTTTAAACATATTTTAACTGTGAAAAATACTTTCTCCATTATTCTCTTTCCAGCCTTTTTTATATGTACTAGACAATAGGTGTCTTAGAATCTTTGGCTATAGTTATAAATATACTGATTCTATTATTTCCTTTAAGTTGTGTGGAACTATCAAGACCTGGAAACGTCCTCAGGATTTATCAACTGGAACTCCTACAAGTTTTGGGTTTTATGAGTTTGAGTCTGCAGAAGGGGTTCTCCGTGCTTTGCGTCTCCTTACTAAATTGAATATTGATGGGCAAGAACTAAAGGTATGTCCTCATCTTTGATTACTTTTTCTTTGTATTTTATGTTATGCTGCATTTATGTCTTTGCCTTTTTTATATTACTATGAGATTGAAGGTATCAACATGATATTTTACTTTTGGGCGTGGCTAATAGTCATTTGATCTGAGCCATTTTAATGAATTTGAAAATTCATGTGATTGAATTACTTGATAATTAAGTTTGCCACTGATGAGGAAACAAAAAGATTGGTTCTTCCTTTGTCTTTATGTAATGGTCTCCTGAAATCCTTTTGACACGATGGAATGTGTTCTACACATAGTCTTGTGAAGTTCTCTTTTTTCTTTTATTTTGAAGGGGGTTATGTATGTGGAGGATATATGTAAAATCTATTATCATCATCGCTTTGAGTCATTCTAGTATGAAATTTGAGGGTAAATTAGTCATCATCATTTTTTTTTAAATTCATTATTTTCCTACTTGTGTTTCAGCTCATTTGTTTATTACTCCTTAGTCCTTACTTACTGATTCTGAACCTGGCTGGAATTTGAAATGAAATTTCACTTTAGTATGTAGTATTTTTTCTTTGCCTTAATTTTTGGTTTATTTGTTTAATGTAACATAGACATGACACAAGTTCTTCTGTTATATAGGGATCTTAAACTGTTGGCCAATACTAATACTATACAATGTTTACTTTCTCCCAAATGTTTGGGATGTAGCTTAGGGTGAGGAATAAATGTTTCTTAGCCATAATTATTAATTGGAGTTTTCAAAAACAATTTGGTTGCTTAACATTAATTTTTAACGCTGCCTCATGCTTTTCTCCGGTAATTCTATGTGGAGTTGGATACTGGTTATGTTTTTGACGTAACTGTTTGGTTCATATCATGAATGTTGAACTCTATAATTGAATGTACTATTGCATTTGCATTTTCCAAGTAAAGTGTATAGAATTTCTTTGAACAAGACACATAATTATTATATTAAAAGTCGTGATGGCACGATACTTTTTTCCTTCTTGTACATCTAAGGATTTTAGCCATTTATATTATATATTTTTTAACAGGTCAACGTGAATCAAACTATGAAAGAACATCTGGAGCAGTATGTTCAGAAAAAAACAGAGAACTTGAAGAACAAAGAAACTCAGGCAGGAGTAGTTGAAAAAGATAATGAAGGTGCACAACCTTCTAATGCAAACGAGGATGCAAAGGCTGACTCAGAACCCTCTAATAAAGAGGATAATGAATCAGCAAACAAGGAATCCCATGATGTGACAAACTTTGGGATTGTCACTGATGAAGATAGAGAAGCTGATTGTGAGGCTTTAGAAAAGATCACAAAGATGATAGAGGAAAGGTTGAAGACAAGACCTTTACCACCGCCACCACCTGCACAGCCAACCGGCGATGGTTCTGTGAATTTAACTTTAGAACAACCTGTTAAAACAAGAGATGGAGACTCTGTTGTGGATACAGAGAAGCATGGTAAGGGAAAAAAAATTTCAATTCCTGTATATATTCTCTGTTGAGTGTAGACACAACAATGCTATATTTTATCATCAGGATACCTTTATCTCTTTTTTATTTGTAAATTTATTATTCAGAAACTTTTCTTTTCAAATTGTGTAGAATCAGCTGGAAATAAAAATGAGAAAGAGGCAAACAATGATAACAAACCAACCAGTGAACATGATAGGCCTGAAAGCCCTGATAGAAGGCATGATAGGAAAAGCAGAGAGAGGGACCGAGATAGGGAACTAAAACGAGAGAAGGAAAGAGAACTTGAAAGATATGAAAGAGAAGCAGAGCGGGAACGTGTTCGGAAAGAGAGGGAACAAAGACGAAGGATTGAGGAGGCTGAGCGTCAGTATGAAACATATTTGAAGGATTGGGAGTATAGAGAAAGAGAGAGAGAGAAAGAACGCCAGTATGAAAAAGAGAAGGAGAAGGAAAGGGAACGTAAAAGGAGAAAGGAGATACTTTATGATGAAGAGGATGAGGATGAGGATTCTAGGAAGAGGTGGCGCAGAAGTGTGCTGGAGGAGAAGAGAAAGAAGAGGTTGCGTGAGAAGGAAGATGACCTGGCTGACAGACAAAAAGAAGAGGAAGAAATTGCTGAGGCCAAGAAGAAGGCTGAGGAGGAACAGAAGCGGCAAAGAGATGCATTAAAGCTATTATCTGAGCATGTGGCAAATGGTGGTAACGAAAATATGACTACTGAAGAGATTACTAATGAAGTCAAAAGCATTGTTGCTGAACAAGATACTGTAGCTGATTATAGTCGTGAAGATCATATTGGTAATTTTCATCTTCATAACTTTTCACAATTTGTGGTTTTCTCTCTCCCTTATATTATTAAAGGTAGCAGTTCTTTTGCAATGACAGGTGACGGTAATTCATTGAATGTCATCAATGATGAATCCACCATAGCATCTGTTGTTCCAACTGATACACAAAGTGGGAATGCTCCTACCAAGAAATTGGGGTTTGGTCTAGTTGGTTCAGGGAAAAGAACAACTGTCCCTTCTGTTTTCCATGAAGAGGAGGATGATGATGCACACAAGGACAAAAAAATGAGGCCATTGGTTCCAATTGATTACTCAACTGAAGAATTGCAGGCTGTTCAACCTACAGTTTCTGGGCCAACACCACCAAATTTGGCTGCTGCTGCAGAATTTGCAAAGCGTATATCCAGTACAAATTTCAAGGAAGAGAAGCTGGATGGAGAACGGGATAGAAGTAGGCGTTCAAATGAGAAGTCTAACCACCGGGACAGGGACAGGGACAGGGACAGGGACAGGGACAGGAGTGATGAAGATGGCACTCACAACAGAGATGAAAACAAGGAGAGAATTCCTGACCGTGACAGGGATCGAGATCATGGTTCAGAGAAACTCAAGACTTCCGATAACAAGAGGCTTTTGGATGCAAAACAATTGATTGATATGATACCAAAGACCAAGGAGGAGTTGTTCTCATATGAGATAGACTGGGCAGTGTATGATAAGGTACATGATCCTAATCTGCAGATTTTATGTTGTTATTTGATTTTGAACTAATCCAAAAAGAGTTGGCTAATCTATATTTCATTTGGCTTGAGCCAGACTAGTATAACTTAATCACTTTTTGGGGTCATTAGTGTAATTGTGTAAGGTTGTTGACAGAAAGGTTGAAGCATTGTAGTAGCTGTGTGTGGAGGGAACTGTTCTGGGAGCCTAGAAAAACAACTGAAGTTTGACGAATCTAGAATTTTATGAGCGAACTTCCCACAAACAATTGGAGAGGAAAAGCACCTTTAGATCCCTGTTTTATATATTTTTGGGATTTATAGAAGCATTAAATTATGAAAATGAATGGAGTCCAGATGGGGATCTTCTCATTTTTTTAGGAACATAATCAATTTTATATTTAAATATTTTTTGAAATTTTATTCATCACGAACAGCCGTTATTTTTGAAGAAGATTGCATCACTCATACTCAGTCGAGTGGAACAGCTCTTGCACATTAGCTTTTGTGTGTTTAAACTGCTTTTATTTGTACATGTTTTTATTATTTGGGTTTGTGCAGTCTGAAAAGTAGAAAATGTTGTTTTATGTTCTAAATATTTGGTTTTATGTTCTTTTTCAGCATCAATTACATGAAAGAATGAGACCGTGGATTTCAAAGAAAATCAAAGAGTTTTTGGGGGAAGAAGAAAGTACATTGATAGATTATATTGTTTCCAGTACACAAGAACATGTGAAAGCGTCGCAAATGCTTGAGCGTCTTCAGATCATTTTGGATGAAGAGGCTGAAATGTTCGTTCTGAAGATGTGGAGGATGCTTATCTTTGAAATAAAGAAGGTAGAGACAGGGCTAGCTTTGAGGTCAAAATCATGATTTTTTTATTATTGTATGTTCTTCCTTCCCTTTTCTGCTGGATTGGGGTTTTAACCATGACCCTGGACATGTCTTTGGCCTAAATTGTAAAATGGCTGCATAATCATAAACGGTTGAATGTAATTTTTCAGTCTGTATTGCGTCAACATTCAGGTAGTTATCCGGATGAAACCCCGTTTTCTTTATACATGAGAATCCGGTGGAAATTTTTGTCATGTGAATAGCTTTGAACTTAATTTTTATTTTTAATGTCTGTCCTGTACTCCTGCTTCTTTCATTTCTCGGGAAATAAGAAATACTGTCTCCCAAAAAAACTTAAACCTTTTAATTTTTAGGTTAAAATATACTCTTAATCTTTTATTTTTTTATTAAAATTTGCTTTGGTCTTTTATCTTTTAAAAGATACATTTGGTCTTTTATTTTTTAAATCTGGGTCAATTTTCTGTCACTTGAAACTACCGCTGTTAGTATTTTGTATAATAATTAATTTTAACGTAGTGATAGTTTTTAATATTAGGCCTGGCCTGCATGGGCATTTAAATAAACGGGCCCGGCTCGGCCCAGTCCTTCTCAGGCCTTGTTTTTTTGGGCCCAGCCTGATTCCAGGCAGGTCATTGGGCCATCAGGTCAATTTAGTCTAATTTTTTTTAATTAATTTATTTTATTTTTCTATTGTATTTATTTTTTTTGTAAAAAATTATTTAAAATATTTAAAATTAAATTGTTTTTTTTTATGTTACCAAGTAATTATCATCTAACAATAAAGGTAGAAGTAAAAGATTAAAAGCAAAGCAGTGAGCATATTTATTTTTTTCCACTTAAACTAGTATGTGTTTCTTCCTTATAAGTTTTAATAATTGGTTTATGTTGTTTGTTATTTATTTTTCAAGTATGCAAAGTTGTTATAATAATAAGAATGTAAATGTTTATTTCTTCCTTTTATCAATTTTTTTTTTTAAATTTCAAAACATGGTGTTCTTTTTTCAGTTTACCCTTTTAAATTTTTTTTTTTTACCTATATTATTATGTAGTAATAATTATCATATATTAAGTTTTTTTTTTAAATATATGTATCAGGTCAGCCAACCCAGGCCCAATTGGCCCGTCGAGCCAAACGGGCAAGGCCAAAATGGTTTGGTTCCTTTTGGGCCATCTTTTTTTGAGCCTATTCCAACTCATTTTACAGGTCGATTGGGCCAGCCCATTAGGTTGGGCTCATTTTTGCTGACTCTAAATATGGTCTCAATCTTCATTTATTTGGAATGTATTGAGAGTTGATAATACTTGTACTATTTTTCCTAGAGGTTTTTAGTTGTCAATAAAGTAGTCATTCACAAAAAAAAAAATATATAGTGGTGATTTTTAACCGACATTATAATGTTTAAAAACTTTAGAAATTATAAAAATTAAAAGGAAAGAGGAGCAAAGTGTGTGCGTGGCATTGTCTTTGTCCTCTTTGTATGAGAGTGAGTGTGAAGAAAAATGTACGATTGTTGTTGCAAACAAAAAAAAAAGAGACAAAAAATGTGTATGTTCTCAAGCAGTCTCCTTCCTTTGTGCATTGATCCTAAATAAGAAGAGGTTGAGAAACCTATTTTTTCTATCATTTTTGATTGAACAAGGGAATTATTTCTTACTTTATTGATTTATCAATTGTTACCCTATGTGTTTCAATCAATATAGCAAAAAATTAGATGATTTTGTTTAAGCATGTGTGAGAATCGAACATTTTCATGTTGTGCGTTTTACAAAATCCAGTTTATTTCGATTTTTTTTTTCATGCTTTGAGTCCATGTTTTTTACAATTGATCGAGGGGTTTAGGTTGTCTCACATGTGAGCAACATATTCAAAAATTGTTTCATTTCAATCAAGAATGGAAGAGAACAAATTGGGTCAAGTTTTCAAGTTGGAGAAACCCGTTTCTATAGTTGGGTGAGGAAGATGATCTGTTTTGGGAATTTTAATATAATAAAATTATTATAGTGACAGTTAAAAATCACCACTATTAAAAGCCTCACCTCAAAGCCTCCATGTCCACACGAAAATTTAGATAAAAAATCAATCACCAATCTTAAACAACAATTGCAAATGGAAATTCCACAAATTAAAAACAACAATAATAAATTAATAATAATAATTACACGATGATCTAACCAAAGCACTATAAAATCTAGCATGTGATAGAATCTATTAAAATTGAATCGCAAGAGACTGTTAGAGTGAGAGTTGAAGGGGTTGGGTAGAATGGAGATGAGAAAGGTGAAAGATTGGTGGTGGAATGGTGATGTGGGTGGAAGCTTTGAGATATGACTATGGAGGTTTGGGTTGGGGGTGGGGAAAAGAAGAAAAGGAAGAGTGGATGGGGGAGGGGGGTTGTGCAATGGTGAGGAAGAAGAGACTCTCACGCACACACTTTGCTCCTCTTTCCTTTTAATTTTTATAATTTTTAAAGTTTTTAAATATTACAATGGTGGTTAAAAATTGTCTCTATATTAAAATTAATTATTATATAAAACACTATCGACATTAGTTTCAGGCTGATAGAAGAGCAATATTAACCTAAATTTAAAAGATAAAATGACTAAAATGAATATTTTAAGCGATAAAAAACTAAAACGAATTTTAGTAAAAAGATGAAGAATCCCTAATTTTTATTCTTGTCTAGTGACTTTTTTTTTTTTGGTATAGCCTCACATAAAGTCAATTTAAATTTTAGGTTAAACAAATAATTCAGTCTCTACGCATGTCGCGGATTCTCAATTTAATCCCTATATGAAAAAATTTCTTAAATCGGTACTTATACATGTCGCAGATTCTCAATTGGGTCCCTGCTGTTTACAAATTCTTAATTTGGTCCCTATATGTGTAGCACATTCTTAATTTGATCCCTATACGTGTAACACATTCTTAATTTGGTTCTTGTACACATATAGGGATCAAATTAAGAATGCGCTGCATATAAAGGGACCAAATTAAAAATGCGCTGCATATATAAAGACCAAATTAATCATTTGTAAACAATAGGGACCAAATTGAGAATTGATAGTATAGAGACCAAATTAAGAATGCGTTGCATGTATATGGACCAAATTAAGAATGTGTTGCATCTATAGGAATTAAATTAAGAATGTACTACATATATACGAACCAAATTAAGAATGTGTAAACGGCATCATGACAACATTGACCAAATTGAGAATTCGCAACATGTCTAGGGATCAATTTAATAAGTTTTTACATATAAGGGCCAAATTGAGAATTCATAACACGTATAGGGATTAAATTATATACTTAACCTAAATTTTATCTTTCAGCTTGTAACCTTGATCCAGAGTGAATATCTATGTTCCGCTTTTGTCGTCATTCCTGAAACTCCAGTGTTTACATTGTAACTACCACCAATGAGTGAAAATTCAATGGGGAAATAATTTGTGATGTACCTGCTCATTATTTGGGCTGGCGTTGCTAAAATTTCTTTTTCATTAATTTTGGGAAAGGCCTAAAGGACTACAGCAGTGAAATAAGAAATTTTATGAGCTAAAATCTGCAGTTCATGTGGTGAGCTGGCGCTATTCTCTCCAAAGGTGCTGTGGTTCAAATCTCTTCTCGAAGTCCCAGTTGAAACTACGGCTTTGGTATCTACCGATACAAGAGTATATATATATATATATATTTATATATATATATTTATATATATATATTTTAACAAACTATATTGATAACTACAAACTAAAAATTCGCCTATTTCTTCCATTGGTCTTCGCATTTTGGAACAAAAATTTGCTTGAGGTAATATGTCTGAACTTTCTAACTTTAATACTCAAGAATGCCGTAGGAAAATTTTCTATTCTTCTTTTTTGCTCTAGCATTCTGGTATTTTCATTTTTTCACGCATTACTGTGAGATTGGCCTATTGTCTTTTATCGCAACCAATTGTCCCTATGTTTTTTTTCCTTCCAAAGTTGTAACTTGACTACCACAGAGTCATGAATAAAACGTTAATTTGGTCAGAGATTGTTGACAGATTGTTATTACTAGTCAAATTTGGTTCTTAATGTAACAAAAGAAAGAGAAAAAGGTAAATTTCTTAAGTTTAATAACCCTTAATTAATTTGGTTTTTAAAATTATCATTATTGGTTAGCTTGGTTCTTAACTTATCAAGTCAATTAATTTAGGGCCCGTCTATTTTTTCGTTGAACCACCATGACAAGCTTTCCGAACCATTGGCTCCCAATTTCCTATGCACTTTGGACGGAAGCCCAAATTTTTAACATTCAGAGAACGTCTGTTCACATTGGTCCTATGGAAATATAAGTAGATCCTCAGTTTAAAAATTTAATACTAATCATTAGTGAATTTAATTCTTAATGTTTTTTTTTTTCTTGACATAAATTCTTAATGTTAAAGATCAAATTAACTAGCACGCGGTAAGATCAAATAAATGAAATATCAGTGACTAAATTTCTTTCTTATATAATATCAAAAATCAAATTACCAAGTAGTATAGATTTCAAGGACTAAATCATTTACTTACAGTCACACACTAAAGCCGGCTTTGTCTGGATACAGCCCAGGCAGTGAAGGCACTTGTATCTCGTTACAAGCGAAGTAATTTACCTCTCGTCGTGCAAAAGAAACGTTATGTGAGCTTAAAACCTTAAAGAGGAGGCAAATCCAAATATTATTTCTGATTAGCAGACATGATACAATTTTATTTGATTATACAGAGCAATGAATTAGAATAATATGTACAAGCTTCATCGTTAAAAACAGAAGCCGATAAAAGTATTAGCTCTTTAAAACGTGAGCTAATATCATGAGTACAAAACCCAAAAGTTGATCACATTTACACAATGGTATCTACAATTCACATTATTTAAACAAATGAAAGAATACCCAGGTGAACAAAAAATACTGGGTTACCGAACATGAATGAACTGCTCTTGTGGAATAACTGAAGTCTTGAAGCCAGGGGACCTCCCTTCATAAAAATCCTGGAGGACCCTGATGAGAGCACTGGCTTTCTTGCTAGCTCGAGACGTGCCTTCACTGAGTTGGGAATACAAAGATCCCATAAGAGAAGGGCTCTTCACTAAATGAGCAACCACATCCTCTCCACCATTTAGTGACAAAGAAAGCAACAAAGCCACGCAGTGCTCCTTCCCCACCCTTGAAGTGGAACAACTCAAAATTTCAACAGCTACATGCAAAACCCCGCAATGAAGGATTGCTAGCATTCCCTCACTCCTCTCTGCCAGGGTTGCTAGAATTGCCAGCGAGTCTGTGATAAGGTCTTCCTTTTCACACCCTTTTAAGATGTCAACTAACAAAGGCACTACCACTCCACCTTCAAGCACCCTCCTATGATTCTCAGGGTGCTTTAGGAGGACAAACAATGCAACCAAACTATTTTTCTTGCTTCGATAAGAGCCATCTTTGACTAGCCTTATCAATGATGAAATTGCTTCTGGCTCCTCCCCTATCAAGCTCCCATACTCAGCACCAAGGTAAAACAACACAGCAGCAGCATGCTGGCGTGCTTCAATCTTCACCCCATTCCTTAACACCCCAACAATCACTTCCAACCCCCATTTCTCAACCATCACACTTCTGCTCTTTGCACATTTTGAGAGGTTTAGAAGAGCTGCTGCAGCATTCTCTTGAGTCAACGAATCCCTCAATGACAACAACAAAAGAGGAACCAAACCCGCTTCCACCAAACAAGACCTACTAAAAACGCTTGCCTTGGAAAGAAGCCTTATCTCAAACGCACCTCGGTTCTTCTCTTCCCCACTTCCATTCTCAATCCTTCCTTTCAGAAAACTAGCCAACACTCTCGTTGCTCCCTCTGCTGCCACACTCCCGGGCTCCACCCTCCTAGTAATGTCACGATTCCCACGACCCGAATCAACAAAGGGAATGCTTATGCCATTTGCATAACAATATTGCTGAATCAACCTCCGAAGCACCAAGTTGGGAACCAACTCAGTGGTGCTAAGCCTTTTACCCGTCTTGGGACACATCGCATTTCCACTTTTGAACCATTTGAGAATCGAAGAACGGTCATAGGTGTGACCTGTCTCTATTGTCACAGGATCACTCATCAACTCCAAAGAGATTGGACATCGAAAATCATCCGAGTTAAGAAAACTCGGACTCATCTCACTTTCAACACTACTTTCTCTTTTGTTACTTTCTTCACAATCAACATCCTCCATCACCACGCATCTACAATAACTCATGAACCCCATCAAACTACTCAAAAAACCCACTTTCCTCTTCCCCTCATTCAACCACTCAAACCCAATTTCACCCTCCAAAAACTTCACCTCTTTGTTGCACTCACTCCACTTTTTAACCCCAATATACTCAAGAACCCACTTCAGATCACCCTCATCCGGAGCAACCCGGTTCTCAAACCGGGTCAAACCCGACAGAACACTCATCACGGCCCGTTTATCTTCGGGCTCGAATCCAAACCCGGCCTTCCTCGCTTGCTCGTTCAGCAGCAAAACATGCTCTTTGGTTTCCTCAGAGACATCCACCGAACCGAAGGGGAAAACGTCCAAAGCAGTGGCCACGGATCTGGACACGACCCGAAATTGAGTGGCGACCCGATCCGATTCCATTAACATATAAAGCTTGGCACCTCCGCGGGCAAGGTCTTCAAGAAGGAAAAGAAGCTTCTGGAAGGTTAGATGGAGCTCCGACAAGCTTAGCATTGCCGGGTCAGGAAGACCCGAATGGTGGTCTCGGATTTCATGGAGGAAGGGCTGGAGAAGACGGGTCAAGCGAATCGCGTTTCTCGCATTTCGCTTGTTGCAAGGGAGGAATCTGTGTGGAAATTTGAAACGGCGTTGGAGAGAGTGATGAGCGAAGGGAGAAGGGTAGAGGGAGCAACGTTCAAACATGGATGAACCGCCGGGGACGTTAGTATCCGGCGATCCGACCCGTTTGTGTTTCGGATCATAGACGTGAAAAACTGAAAATGGAAGGGTTTGTGTTGGTGTTTTGTGTTTGGATCTTACGAGGTGTGTGTTGTGATTTTGTCTTCACCGGGACGTAGGTTTCGGGTATTTATAAGGAAGTGAAGGGAGGGGACACGCGTCGGAAGGTGATTTGGCGCTAGTGGAGTATTGGGATGGGACACGTGGCGTTCTGTGGAGGCTTCGGAGGAAGTGACGCGTGGCGCGAGAAAAGGATAGGGAACGTGCTTTGGAAGGTGCTTGGAAAGAGGGAACCGACAGCTCTACTGTTTACAACGTGGAATTGTAGTGCAGCGTCAACGTTGGAATATATTTTTTAAAATAAATGAAATTGCGGCTTTGAGTTGGCTATTATTTTGATTTTAGGTTAGTTAATTGAATCTATTTTCTAGTCAAACTCTCTGGGTTTTGGTCTAATCTCAAAACTTAATTTGGTTTCTAGATCTACATTTTGTCCGGCTAGTGCCCAATAGCCCTGTTCCTTTAGTTGGCTGTTGGCCCATGTATAACCAAAGACCAAAAAAGCAGAGAGGACCAACACTGCATTTGATACCGTGGAAATGAAGGGTGTAAAAAAGGAAGAGTGAAGAAATAGAAAAGAGGTCTGTATTTTGTCTCGTTTGGTAGCGATAAAATGCACATGTGAAGAAATAAAAAAGTGTGGGTCTTACATTTTTTTATTTCTTTACAAAATACCCCGGAAATAAACAGTACAGAGAGGGTTGAGAGTGACATAATTGATTATTCCTTTAACATAATCAATTATATTACTTTTTTTATATTTTTATATTTTTATATTTTCTATTTCTTTTTTATTTGTCTTAAACCAAATATATTTATTTTCACTCTATCTCTCACTTATTTTTATTTGCCTATTTTTCTCTTATCTAATTCCATTTATTCTATTTTTCATCTATTTCCTTTTTCTTACCGAATACACCGTAAGTCATTGTTTGCAAAAAGTGAATGTTGATTGTTTTGTTTCAGGTTTTAGCATAATTTGTTTTAAAAGGATTGAATAATTTGTATTTAAAATGATATTTTAAAAATTCGTTGGAAATATTGATTTCATTTTACTAACAAAATAAAATTACCGTTACTGTATAAATATAAACATATTTTGCGACACATGTTCAAAATCAATTCTTGTCATAGTAGTTATCTTATCCCAACCCAAATTTCATGTGGTCTTCCTGTCTCGAGTGATGACTCATGATGGAGGACACAGATACATGGGAGGGAGATGGTAGATTTTCAACTAATATGACTTTCGGAGCATCCAGAAAGGAAGACTATAAGTAAAAAGGATAATATTAGTAGGTCTTTGAATTTTTATATAATTTTTAATTAGATTCTTATATTATAAAAATTTATAATTAATTTCTTAAATTTTTTATTTTTTTTAATTGGGTCCTTGGGGTTAACTTTCATTTGATTGTCGTTTGTTCCAGGGGCCAAATTAAAAAAATTTCAAAAAATTAAGGACTCAATTAAAAAAAATAATACAAGAATCTAATTAAAAATTCCCTAAAAGTTTAGGAACCTACTCAATAATTTAACCTTTAATTTACTAACATTATATTAGTTTAGTAAGGTTTTGGGTTTGAGTCTTATAGATGAAAAAAAGGTAGTTGGGAGAACATATCTTATTAAAAATGGTTACCCAAAATCTCTGACAGAGATTAGTTATCGACAAAATCAGTAAATACTTCATACCTATTTTTAATTTTGCAATTTTAATCTCCCTAAATTTTAAAAAGCTGTAATTTTGATCCAATCGTTAAATGTTCATCTGTTGACTGTTAATGCCTCAACGCTAACTATGATGTGGCATTAGATTGAATACGTGGTAGATAATATTTAACAGACTAATGTCACGTCATAGTCAACATTGAGACATTAACAGTTAACATATGAACACTTAACTATTGGACCAAAATTGAAGATTTTTAAAATTTAAGGGATTAAAATTGCATAATTAAAAATAGGGAGATCTAAAATTCAGTAATTTTAAAAATTGGAGGACTAAAATTGTGGAATTGAAAAAAGGAGACCAAAATCGCAGATTGAGAATTATAGAAGGACCAAAAATGTAATTTAGTCACATAATAATAATGCGACAGCATTGGAATATTGAAAGATACTCTCTGTCCCTTTTTATAATTTTTTCTTTTTTCTAAAATAAAACAAAGGCAAAATTAAGATAAAAAATATTAATAAGGTTAAATTATTGAGTAAGTTCCTAAACTTTTAGATAATTTTTAATTAGGTCCCTATACTACTTTTTTAATTGAGTCCTTACTAGGAAATATTCCATCCAAGTTAACAGAATATTCACAACAATTTAATCCTAGGGACCCAATTAAAAAAATTAAAATATTAAGGACTCAATTACAAATTTTTATAGTATAGGGACCTAATTAAAAATTGCCCAAAAGTTTAAGGACCTATTGATGTATTATCCCTACGTAAAATGTATAACACAGTGTACACTACACATGTTATTCTCCAGTTATCAATTTTAAGCATAGGTTCTAATACAAGATAAATAAACAAGACATAAAATTTCTTACTGAGACAATTAATCAATTAACAATTGTGTTACATGAAAAGAAAAATTGTGCATATATTTATTAGCAAAATAATTGTAAAGTGAATAAAAACATATTTACCTACAATTTAGATTCATGAAATAAAGAAAATTATGCCTAAAAATTCCTTTTTGAAATTGTCACAGAATTAGTACTTCCACAAAAAAAAAAAAAATCTAGAGAAGAAACATAGGAAAGACTACAAGACACTCAAATCAAAACGAGGTTGCTTTCAACATATGAACAATACATCAACTTTTAACCATTCACTACTTTTTGGATGTGAGGGAGTGTAGTTACACCATAAGTAAGTTGAATTAAATTGATTTTTTTAATTACCAAATAGATGAATTTTGAAACAAATCTGCTAATAAACTAACATATACGTGAATATTTATTTTGAAAACTAATCACTTTCAATTAGACTTGTTTCATATATGGTTGTAGATGATATTAATGTTGTTATAACAACATACTTTTTATGATTGATGAGGAAAATCATCATGGGTATGTTGTTTAATTTAGTTCATATTTTTAAAATCAACATCTATACATGACTTGTTTGGTCTTTACAGGGATGAAATTCTAATCAAAACTACTTCAGGGATTGGAGGTAGGAAAATAATGAAGACCCTCATGCTAAAATGTTGGGTGGACCAAGAGGTTAGTCAAAATTTACAAATTTAATAATTATGTTTAAATCATTTTTATATATAGAGACATTAAGTTAACTTAATTTTTTTATTTTCATTTACAGGTTCTTAATTTGTTGCCTTGTAGAGTAACACATATATAAATCATGCTTGTGGTACATATACTTCTATAATATCTAATGTTTTTAATTTTTTTGTTAATAAAAAATATTGCAACTTTTCTTCTATGATCTCATGGCAGTAATATGCATTGATTGGGGTCAAAGATTAGAAATTGTTTTAGGTTTCTTTCAATGTAACTTCATGAGCAAATTAGATTTTGTACCAAAAGTGGTTGTATAAAATACTAGAACTAATTCATTCATTTTCAATTTTATACCATAATACTCTTCATAGTTTTTCAAAAATAATATTTTTGTAGATTTTGTTCCTATTAATGGCTAGAATGTTCATTAAAACCTATTGATCGTTGACTTTCATAAAAGAAAATTGTTGCTGTTGGACTCTTCACCTTGTCCTAAAATAAACCACAAAAGAACTAAGAAAAAGAAAGTAGACAATGTCTCATAAGCATCAACTCCTGACATGGAAGTTAATCATGTGAACAATTAAGGATGAGGAACAAAAGTGACCACATGTAAACAAAATTAAACATGTCAAATTTGCATTCAATAATATAGCATGTATATTTGTTAGCAACAACCTCAACCTTAGCTTCACATTGTCTCATTCAAGTCTACCAGTTATCGTCAATAATTACCAACTTTGTTAGACTCCTCAATAACAAGAAGGGCTGAAATAGAGAAAATTATGACCAAGTTAAATTTCACTTTTGAAATGGTCACATAATCAATATTTCCATAGAAAGCTCTTTTTAGAGAAGAAACAAGGGAAAGACTATAAGACACTCAAATCAAAAAGAGGTTGTTTTCAACACATGGACAAGACAATTAACGATAACAATTTTTACATTAACTTTCAATAATTGACTACTTTTGGATATGAGGGAAAAAACTATTAGTGTAGTTATACAATAAGTAAGCCGACTTAAATTGATTTTTTTAATTGTCAAATATATGAATTTTAAAATGTAACATTAAAGATTAACATATATGTGAATATTTATTTTGGAAATCGATCACTATTTCAGTCATACTTCATTCATATATCATTCTAGACAATATTGATGTTGTTATAACAACATATATTTTACGATTGATGAGGAAAATCATCATAGGTATGTGGTTTAGTTTAATTCATATATATTTTTTAATATCAACATCTACACATGACTTGTTTGGTCTCTACAGGGGTAAAATTCTAATCAAAACTACTTCAAGCATGGGAGATAGAAAAGCAATGAAGACCATCATACCTAAAGGTTGGTTGAACCAAGAGCTCAGTCAAAATTTATAAATTTAATAGCTATATTTAAATCATTTTTTTTATATGTAGTGTTATTAAGTTAATTGATTTTTTGTAACACCCTTATTTTTCTTTCTTGAGTGTTTTTCTATTTTATGTTGTATTTATTTTAAACAATTGGATGAAAATCTCAAAATTGTGACACCTATGGTGATTTAAGTTTAAAGAAAATTCTTTTGATATTTTATTCCATAACAAAGAGTTTCTAGTTTCTCTATTACTTTATCTATAATCATTTTCCAAGTTTCCAAGAGGAGGTAATGATTTACGTATGTTTTTTATTTGAGAATAATTTAGGATTTCAACAAGTGTAACATTTTATTTTGCGTATAAAATAGAAAATAACATTGCTTAAGTAAAATTTACAGCAAATAAAATTTGAATATATTCTACTGTTAGAATTTTATGTTACTGATTTACTTATCATTTTTAATTAATGTCTTAACAAATTTCTTATTTCATATTTTTTTAATATAGAATTTTAATTTTCTTAGTGATTGTCTTTAGTCACTTTTTAAGAACCATGCTTGCTCATTGTGTGGTGTTGAATAAATGCCAAAAGTTTACACAATTCTAAAGTTTATGATTTTTCTTCCATGCATATTTACAAGTCATTGAATTGAATAATGTTCCAAAAGGTGGTGATGAAATCGAAGTTGTTGAATTTCTTAATACTGCACATGAAAGCATAGGGTCCCACATTGAGTCATTTTAAATTTAGAGGGTTTTATTTATAAATAATAAGTAATTGTATTATAATTTGTTATTAAGATTATTAATAATGCTCAACAAATGTCATTGAAAATTGAAATAAAAAATATTGTCTTAGTATACGATTTCATGTGAGAAAACAAGAGTCTAAAGCATTTAATAATGCTCAATGTAACACCCCAAATTTCAAGTACTAGAAATAAACCACGAGATAGCTCTTAGTAAGACCCTTCCCTTGTGTTATTAGACAAAAGATGCTTTAAAAGTTATTCTTATTATATTTATTATTACTATACTATTCCTATTCTTATTAATATTATATTTTTATTGTTGTTGTATAAGTTGTTGTTGTTGTTGTTATTATTATTATTATTATTGTAGTATTGTGTTGATGTTATTATATTTATTATTATTATTGTTGTTGTTGTTTTAATACCTTAGTATTATAAATTAATAAGAATATTATCATAGAACTCAAAAGAGCATCTAGAGCCCAATAGGGGACTAAAGTCCACTAAGCCACATACTCACCCACATGTTATAAGAAGAGAATAGAGAATGAGGGTTAGGTTTAGCCGTCACAAAATAGAAGAAGAAAGAAGGTAGAGAGAGTATGAGGAGAAACGAAGAAGAAGAGAAGAGAAAGAGGAGGATAGAAACCGGAGGACCAAACCCTAGGACTCAGCTTTGCATGTCCATAAAGGTGAGTGCTCTCCTCGTGTCTTTCCTTGTTCTTGTTTATCTATTTATCTTTTCCCTCCTTATACCTAAGTTTAGGAATTTTATGGGTTTTGAGATGATTGTGAGGGAGTAAGGAATTTATATATTAGATTGAATAATTATCAATGTAAAAAGGGATTAAGAATCTAATTATTTATTTGGGAGCATTTAGAACCTAAATACAATAGGAAAAATAAATTAAAATTAGCATCTCGGATCTGCCCGCGAGATTGGATAGTCACTGGACGACTTTTTTTCAAAAATTGGATTTTGGTGCTAAGCACGCAGACCCGCCGGGCGAATAGGGTTCCAACGCGGACCCGCTAGGCGGGTTCGCTGGACCACTGGGCGGGACTTCTGTCCTGCTAGGCGGATACAACTTTTGTTATTCCGTTTTTTGTATTTATAAAATCCTTTTTGCAGTTTTAGCTCATTGTTGTTTGTTTTCTTATGCCTTGTTGAGTTTATATCGTATGATTATTATTTATCTTGAAAAAACTGAATGTGATATAAAATTGTGTCATGATAAAAGTCTATAAAAAGTTGTAAGCATTATTTGTGACCATGCATCATAACATTTGAGTTATGTGATGAGGAATGTATGTAGGAATCTGGCTGGTGGAGGCCGTGATGGGTTGTCTAACCTTAGCCTTGGGGGTTATCCGGTTGGGAAAACTCCAATGGTCCATGCTAATCCCATGGAGCCGAGGCGTACTGACAAAACTGGGTGACCTTGACTAGTCTCCGGGAGATATCATGCTAGTTGAGGGTGCGAAAGCCGAAGGCATCGGTACTGATGACGCTTCTTATGGCCTGCATTTACTCCTAGTCTACTTTTCGAAAAGTTTAGGTTGGTGCCACATGTGTATGAGTAATGGTTTAGGAACATAGCATGCATATGTATCTTGTTATCATGTGATATGTTAAAGTGTGCTACAATTATAATTATGTGAAGTCTGTGTGACCTTCATGAGTGATTAATGTAATGCGAACACGTGTGAAAACGTAATTGTGTCTTGTGATGAAGTGTCGAGATTATACATATGTACTTATGTTATGAATGTATGTTATGCTTGTTTAATGAAACAAAACGATGCGTATGTCTAGTTACTAGACAAAAGATGTGAAATAAATGTATGTTTGTAATTAAAATTATGTTTGCTACCTTAAGGATAAGTGAGAGCTAGGCCATAGGATAGTGTTATAAGGATTCTAGTTAGATAATAATAGTTGTGAATAAGATAGAGAAAGAGTGAATCCTCACACAATGTAATAGAAAGGTATAAGACAAGTAAGAGAGAACAAAATGAGGGTATTAAGGTGAGTGTTAAGGGAGTGTCAAAAGTATTTAAGAACGTTTGTGATCTTAGACTTAACCCCTAAAGAATATCCTTAAATATCAAAAGGAAGGAGAGTAAAATCTAAACATGAAGAGTTTAAATACTAGAGAAGGTTTTGGGTAAGAAAGAGTTCTTAGGTTAAGAATGAGATAGTAAGATTGTATAACAATTGTGAGAATGAGAGAGGAGTTAACAAGAAACACTGATTATTGAAAGGTGTAGACCCAACTATAGGTATGGATTATTATGAGAGGCCTAGTGAGGCTAAAGCTATGAGAGATAAGTAATGAAGATTGTCTAAGTAGAAAAGTCTGACCTAGCCGTAGAACCCTTAAAGCACTCACTTGAGACATTATGTCTCACTCCTTTAAGTTTCCCTTTTTTTAGGATACAAGTGAAGACATATACAGGTGAAGCTTGGAATCACGTGCAGAAGATGTAGTCTAGTTTATATTGTTTTCTTGTATTCCTCTTTTTGTTTTATTCGACACCTTCGGATGATAGATGACTTGTATTAGGCGTGTATTTTTCTCATTGTTTTGTTTGTATATAATATTTAATTATATTTATAAGTCGCTTTAACATGTTTTTATGTTTTTAAGTCTTTCTTTTTTGTTCTTAGAAAGCTAGGCTTAGTTATAGTAATACCCCTAAGGTGTTACTCTCAACGAATGTCATGTATGTGAAACTAAAAAGGTTGAATGATCTCTTATAATGTGAGAAGATACATCAATAACTTAATTAGACGATACTTATACTCTTCTTTTAGAAGAATGATGCAAATTTAAAATACATTTAAATGATAGTGTTTTTTATACTTATTCTAAAGTAGTTAGGTGATGATTGTACAATGTTTCTTTGAAATCAAATATAGGTAAAAGAAATGCAAACATACAAGGTTAAATCAAATTTTATATTAATATTTGAATTTAATAATTATGTACTGTCAGTGTAAAAAGTTTTACACCGTCAACCAATCAAAAATTACTATTGGTATGACTTTTAAGATAGTTATTATAAAAGTCAGCAAATTTATTATAGATGGTGGTTTTAGATTAAATGACAGTATAAAACTGCTTTACACTATCACTGCATAATATTAATAGTAAATTACACTAACACTTCCTGAAATTTTTTAAAATTGCACAAAACTCCATATATTTTTTTAACCATTACAGTAACCTCCCTTATAGGGGTACACAGTATAATATTTTTTAAACAATTAAGGGGTGTTAGTGTAATATATAAGAGGTGTCAGTGTAATGTTTTTCAAACAATTAAGGTGGTTAGTGTAAGGTAAAAAAATGAGGAATATCGAGTGTAATTTGATAAAACCTCAGGGGGTGTTAGTGTAATTTACTATATTAATAATAATAATAATAGTAATAGTAATAATAATAATAATAATAATAATAATAATTAGGAAATCAACATTTCTTATTTTTAATTTAGGTATCATATATATTTAATGTAATTGTATTAATTTTTAATATATACTTAATTTTAAGCAGCCTAATTTGGTCTAATTTATAGACTCTCAAAATTGGCGTGAGTTGAGTGAGTAGCAGTTCTCTTTCAACTTTCGCTACATATCGAGTCAAAATGTGATGTGATTCATTTTGGGTTTATTACCCAAAAAAAAAAAACCAACCCAATCTAACCTATTATATTTCATTAGGTTGGGTACCAAACTTGGCCAAATACAACTCATTTACACCTCTAATTTTAACAATTCTTTTCATTACATACTTGTCAACTTTGCCCGTCTTGTCTTAGGTTTCTTTTGCCGCCCTTTCATTTCCTTACTTTTTCCATTTTTCTCACTCACTTTTCATTGTTTCTCTTCATCATTCATTCCTCTTCAACATCATTATACTACACTTGCATAATAGGAAGTTAAATAAGGTGTTGTAGAATCAAAATACAGAGAAATGGAAAACGAAGCGCAGTGACTACCAATAGAAAGAAACAACTACTTAAGGAATGTAGAGTTTGAAGCTGCCATCAGTTCATACACCTAGGTGTTACTTATTTTTCTCCTGTAGTTTTGGTTCCAATAACACTGATGGTTTCTTTCCTTCTTTTTGAGGGCATTTGGGTCTTCAAAATGTTGGTGGTTGATTATTTGTTTTGTTGATTATGTTGGAAACGTTGGCAAATTTCAAGGCAATTTTGCTAAACCCTGACGATGCAACATCTTGGAGTAATCGTGTTGTCTACCACTTCATGCACAGGTATGATTTTGTTTGAGTAAATAATATTTTTCACTTTCTTTTTGTTTTGGTTATTGTTATTCTTTTATTATTATTATTATTATTATTTATTTTGTTTAGTAAATTAAAGTGGTATTCTGGTCATTAGTAATGTACCTACTTGTAATTCTTTGTCCTTACCACAAAAGGCACAAGAAGTGAAATGGGTCTAAATAATTCAAGGGTTGAATCTTAATTATAATTTAAATTAAGAATTAAATTGAGATTGAAGTATATATGCAGGACTAAACTATTTCTTTACTTGACTTTTGTTTTTTTAGGTTCTTGTTTCGTTTTCTACTTTTGTTAAGTATTCTATTTATTTCTGGTGCTTGTAGGGACTATACCAAATTAGAAGAAGACTCTTGTCAAGCTATTATGCTTGACCGTAGATTGGTTAAGGTGTCTGTCATCTATTTGCAACATTTTTTATTTGATAGTTGTTGCATTGCACCTTATCATATCTTATTATTATTATTATCAATAATATTCTTTTTTGGAATTTACTAATACCTAGTCCTTTTGTTAATCCAAGCCCACTATATGTTAGGTCTTGCATTGGTCCAGAAACAATAATTTGCTAAAGGAATCTTAGAATTGGAGAAGGTTTGTAGTCATTGATGCCACCTTTTCCTATGCTTCTTAAGGAATTTTCACATGCTGTAAATCACTTTATAGGATGTAGTGTTCAAACTTAAATCACCACTAAAAGAAAAAAGGTTGTAAGAGTGATCTTGATGTTTATTGACCATATCTTTAAGTAAGTATGTGTGAGAAGTACCGACTTTACAGAGAAAATTCTGCCAAAATTTTAAGAGAGAATTATGAAATGATGAAACTCTAGGTTAGGATCCTTAAGTGTTGTGTTGTAAATCATGCACTGATGGCATGAGTTGTGATGAGAATTGAGGAGTTATAGTTTGTTACACTGTGGGTTGTAAGGGACCGTTGATGGTCTTGGTGGTAAGGTACTGATTTATGAAATCTCAATGGTCAAGCCTTGTAGCATAAAGCTGAAAAAATCACATAACCAATTCGATAACCCCGACAATTATTGAGTTTCACCAGGTTTGGTGTAGTGTATTCCTTCATTGTAAAGATGTTGGTATGACTTAGTTCTCAAGAACAAATTATGATGATGGTACTATAATGGCAAGGAATACGAGCTCCCAATTACTTTTAAAGGATATTGATGCCTTGATAACGATCATCATGTGGAGTATGGATCTATACGTGTCACATGAGTCACATGATAACTTCAGTCAAACCTTAGGAACCCCTGCATTTAGTGTATAGGTTGATTGTTTTTGTGAATGGTGTATATAGGTTTATCTTGCGAATTCATTTATGACTATGATTTTACAATTAAATTGCATCACTCCTTCTACTCTCTTTTTTTCATTATTTGTATATATGTGTGGTATGAAGTTACTTTTGGTAGTGGATAGAGATGGAGGATGTTAACAACAAGGATGTTGAGATTGGGAAGAACACATAGAAGGATATTTTAGAGGAACAATGATGGATTTATAGATAATAGGTAGTACTACTACGCTGACCTTAGGACCCTTTTTATTTTGGTTTTATATAATGGGGATGGATTAGGATCTTTTTGTTTATATATGTTTGTGTGTGTATGAAGTCAGGTAGCAAGGAAGTTCTTCTTTTTATAAAAAAATTGTTCCTATTTATGGATTGTCTTCTATAACTTTTATTGATGATGTATGATTGCTTAGTCTTATCTATATGTATATGTGACATTTCTTTGATATCTGTGTTATTTTAATTTCATAGGATACGGACGTAATTTAATAGTGAATTATTTCTTTAATAATGAAATGCTCAAATTATAATTAAGTAAAAAAAGTTTCATTAATTTCATTAATAATTTAAATAAGAATTCCTTATTGATTAAATAAAACTAATTAATTTAAATGTGTAATGGCAGTAGTTTAGTCAATGTGATTTTGGTGTCATATTTTTTAGGCTTAATTATTAATTTGATCCTTTAATTTATTTACTTTATTCAATTGGGTACCTCTATTATTAAAAAGTCCAATTAGGTCTCATAATTTTCAAAAAAGTTCAATTAAGTTCCATAATTTTCAAAAAATCTCAAATGTTACCATTTTTCAACCAAAACGATGTTTTTTCACTACGTTTTTCATGCCATTTAGTGTAAAACTGGATGGAAAACGACATCATTTTCAGAAATTAAGGGACTTAATTGAAATTTTTTGAAAATTATGGGACCTAATTAGACCTTTTAATAATAGAGGGACCCAATTGAATAAAATAAATAAATTAAGGGATCAGATTAATGATGAAGCCTACTTTTTATTATCATTTACAAGTTCTTAATTGATGGCTTATATAATAACATATATACCAATCATGTTTGTGGTGCATATACTTCTACAATATTTAATGTTTTAAATTTTTTTGTTGTTAATAAAAAATATTACAATATTTCTTCTTTGATCTCATGGTAGCAATATGCGCTAGATTGGAATCAAAGACCAAATATTATGATATTTCAACAAAACCTCATGGGCAAAGTATACTATATATGAAAAGTGGTTATATAAAATATTAGAGCTAATTCATTCATTTTAAATTTATACTCTAATATTTTTCATAATTTTTTAAAAACTTTATTTTTGTAGATTTTTGTTCCTATTATTGGCTAGAATGATTATTAGTACATATTGATCGTTCAATTTCATAAAAGAAAGTTGTTATTGTTGGACTCTTCACTTTGTCCTGAAAGAAACAAAAAAAAAAACTTATTAAAGAGAAAAGAGACAATGCCTCACAAGTATCAACTCCAAATGTAAAAGTTAATCATCATTTGAATAATAACAAGAATAAGAACAAGACTACATACATGCAAATGCGATTGAAGATAGCAAAGTTGTATTCCATAATATAGTCAATATATTGTTGGCAACAACCCCAACCCTAGGTTCATATAATCCCATTCAAGTCTTCTAGTTATCATTAGTAATCAACCAACTCCGTTGGACTCCTCAATAACATAGAAGGCTAAAATAGATAAAATTATGGCCAAATTTAACTCACTTATTGAAATTGTTACATAATTGATACCTCTACAAAAAGTTTTTGCTAGAGAAGAAACATGAAAAGATTACAAAACACTAGATAAAAAAGAAATTGTTTTAAAAACATGAAGAAGACAACAATAATGATTTCTATGTCAACTTTTAAGCCACTAGTTAGTTTTGGATGAGGAAAAAATGACTAGTTTTGTTTATACCATATGTCAAATTACATTTATTTATTTTTATCAAATAGATGAATTATAAAACATAACTATTTTTTAGACAAACATGTGTTTGAATGTTTATGTTGGTTGTGGATCCCTATTTCAAGTCAAACTCCTTTCATATATGGTTATAAATGAAATTGATGTTGCTATGATAGAATATGTTTTTATGACTATTGAGGAAAATTATCATGGGTATGTGATTTATTTTAATTCATATTTTTAATATCATCATCTACACATGACTTGTTTGGTATCTACAAGGGTGGTATTTTGATCAAATCTACTTCAAGCATTGGAGATTGTGTGGAACAAGAGGTCAATCAAAACTTACAAATGTAATAACTATATTTAACTTATTTTGATTTGTAATTATATTAAGTTAACTGATTTTTTATTATCTTTTTTAGGTTCTTAACTTGCTGGCTTGTAAGCCAACACATATTGAAAAATTGATGACAACTAATATATTACCCTAGTTCCTACTAATCATTTTTTGGCATATACTTCTAATATTAAATGTTTTATTTTTTATTGTTAATTAATAATATTACAATTTTTCTTCTTTTGACTCCTAGCAGTAACATGCATTCGACAGGGGTCAAAGACATGAAATTACAATAGGTTTCTTTCAACATAACTTCATGGGCAAAGTAGAATATGTACAAAATATGATTTTATACACAATACTAAAGATAATTTGTTCATTTTCGACCTTATAAAATCACATTCTTCATAGTTTTTCAATAACTTTACTTTTGCTAACTTTTGTTCCAATTAATGGCTAAAATGTTCAATAGTACCTGATGATTGTTGACTTTCATAAAAGAAAGTTGTTATTGTTAGACACTTCACTTTCTCTAAGAAACCACTAAAAAAAAAGAAGTAAAAAAGAGACAATGCCTCACAAGCATCAACTTCATATATGAAAGTTAATCACATGAGCAATAACAAGGATGTGGAAAAGGACTACACAAACATAAATGAGATTGAAGACGTCAAAGTTACGATTAACAATAAACAACCCCAACATTAGGTTCACATTGTCTTGTTAAGTCTTCCACTTATCATCAATAATCAACCAATTCCGTTGGAATCCTCAATAATAAATAGGGGTGAAATAAAAAAAAATTATGGCATGTTTAACTCCCTTACTAAAATTGTCACACAATTGGTACCTCCACCAAATGTTCTTAACAAAGAGCAAACATGAGAATATTACAAGACACTCATATCAAAAGGAGGTTATTTCCTAAACATGAATAATGCAACAATAATGATTTCTACATCATTTTTCAACCATTGATACTTTTGGATATGAAAGAAGAACTATTTGAAATGACAAGGATAGCACAAGAAGGAAGGGTTGAATTGTGCTTTTCAAAAACTTTGTAATCCTTTTTAAAAACGAGTTTGAATAATAGAGAAAGAAGGATAAGAAAAGACAAAGACACAGAATTTTTATACTGGCTCACTCAACCTTGAGCTACGTTTAGTCCCTATCTAGAAGGTGTTGACTAACCAACCTTAGGTTATACAACAAGTATTCTTCACTGCCTCTTCAAGCTTTATAATGCAATCAACCTAGATTTCTTAAGCACCCAAGTATTCTTTTTTCACTAAGCTTCTCCTAGGCTTTCACAACATAAACAGTTGTTATAAAACAAGTCAACTCATGAAGTGAGAATATGAAAGTTTAAGTACAAAGAAAATTTCTTTTCAACAAGATTTTGAAGTCGTCCAGTAACCAGTAAGAGTTTTATATCGTATTTTCTTAGCACTGCTCACACACTTGCTTTTCTCGAGCTGGTATATATATATAGTCCTCATAGAAAATAGCTGTTGAAAGAATATAGCTTCAGTCTTCAAGAAATATGCGTGTGTATTGAGCTTTTAAAGGAGTCAAAAAAGGTAACTTTAGTTCTTGCACCAAAACGGAAAGTGCGAGACTGCGTTAGAGGTTTGCTTTTCTAATCAATCTTTATTTGTCTTAGCAGCTTGACAAGTTGACTTTCTTTTTCTGCAATATTGCGTTATGTATCTGTCTTTCATTTAATGCTTAGATATTTGAACATTAGATCTCTTAAAATAGATAAAGCATTAAATACGAACAACACATGTGAAGGACGTATATTCCAGATAGGTTTTAAATGCTCAGACGGTTGAAGATTTATGCTTGGACGAACTTTGTATATAAGTCTCAGTTTTAAGTATTAGCCATTAAGAGATATTTACTTCTGAACGGTCGTTATAATGAGTTAATTAGACACTTGTTAAAACTAGTGTGTTGGATGCCACAATATTGGACGCTTGTAAAAACATTTTTTCAATAGAAACTTAAAACTTAATAAGTTTTGCTATCTTCAAAATTTGAGGGACTAGACACTTTATACGTCTTTGGTTCCAACACTATAAATGTTGTTATATCATAAGTAAGTCTATTTACATTTTTTAACTATCAAATACATTAATTTTAAAATATAAATATTTTTAGACTAGCATATATTTGAATATTTATTTTGGCAGTGAATCCCTACTTCAATCAAACCTTTTCATACATAGTTCTAGATGATAATGATGCTGTTATGACAAAATATATTTTTATAACTATTGAGAAAAAATATCATGGCTATGTGGTTTAATTTAATTCTTATTTTTAATATTAGCATCTACACATGACTTGTTTGGTCTCTACATGGATTATATTTTGATTAAAACTACATCAGACATTGGAGATAGGAGATAATGCCTCACAAGAATCAACTCCTGATGTCAAAGTTAATTGTGTGAACAATAATAAGGATGAGAAACAAGACTACACACACGCAAATGGGATTGAAGACAACAAAGTTGCGTTCAACAATATAGTTAGTGTAATTGTTAGCAAAATCCCAACATTAGGTCAACATTATCTCGTTAAAGTCTTTCACTTATCACAATAATAAGCCAACTCCATTGGACTTCTCAATAATAAAGATGGCTTAAATGGAGGAAATTATGACCATGTTTAACTCTTTAACTAAAATTGTCAAACAAATGGTACTTCTACAAAACATTCTTGCTAGAAAATAAACATGAAAAATAATATAGGACACTCAGATCAAAATGAGATTGTTTCCAAAACATGCACAATGTAACAATAAATCTATTTTTACATCAACTTTCAACCACTGACTACTTTTGATATGATAGAAGAACTACTAATGTTGTACCATAAGTAAGTTAAATTAATTTTATTTTCTTAGTTACCAAATATATGAATTTTAAAACAAAACTAGTTTTATACTAATATATATATGTGAGTATTTGTTTTGGCAATGGATTCATGTTTCAATCAGACTTCATTCATATACGGTTCTAGATTATATTGATGTTGCTATACCAACATATATTATTATTGATGAGGGAAGTAGATTATGTACGAAAGGTTTTGTTATACAATACTAGAGCTAACTTGTTCATTTTAAATTTTATATAGTGATGCTCTTAAACAATTTTTTTAAAAAAATTATTTTTGTAGATTTTTTTCACTAATAGTGACTAAAATGTTCAATAGTACCTGTTGATCATTGACTTTCATAAAAGAACATTGTTACTGTTGGACTCTTCACTTTGTCTCAAAAGAAATCACAAAAAAACTAAGAAGGAGAAAGGAGATAATGCCTTACAAGCATCAACTTTAGTTTGAAAGTTAACCATGTGAAAATAACAAGAATAAAGAACAAGACTACATACATAGAAATAAGATTTAAGATGTCCAAGTGCATTCAACAATGTAGTTAGTATAATAGTTAGCAACAATCCCAGCTTTAGGTTCATGTTATCTCTTTCAAGTCTTCCACTTACCATTAGTAATCAATTAACTCCATTAGACTCTTCAATAACAAAGAGGGCTTAAATGGAGAAAATTATGGCCATGTTTAACTCCCTTACTAAAACTATCATACAATCGGTACCTCTACAAAACATTCTCTATAGAGAAGAAACATGAAAAATATTATAAGGACACTCAAATCAAAAAGAGATTGTTTCCAAAACATAAACAAGGCAACAATAATGATTTTTACATCAACTTTCAACCATTGACTATTTTTGGATATGAGAGAAGAACTACTAGTATTGCACCATAAATTAGTCGAATTACATTTACTTTATTTAATTATTAAATATATGAATTTTAAAATAGAATTGATTTTCGACTAACATATATGTCAATGTTTATTTTGGCTGTGGATCTATATTTCAATCAAACCCCATTGATATATGGTTCTAGATTATATTCATGTTGTTATACCAGCATATGTTTTTATGACTGATGAGGCAAAGTAGACTATGTACAAAAGGTTTTGTTTTACAATAGTAAAGCTAATTTATTCACTTTTAATTTTATACAATGATGTTCTTTACAATTTTTCAAAAGTTTACTTTTGTAGATTTTTTTTCTCTTATTAATGACTTAAATGTTCAATAGTACATGTTGATCATTGACTTTCATAAAAGAAAGTTGTTATTGTTGGACTTTTCGCTTTGTCCCAAAAGAAACTACTAAAAAACTAAGAAGGAGAAAGGAGACAATGCCTCACAAGAATTAACTATATATTTGAAAGTTAACCATGTAAACAATAACAAGGATAAGGAACAATACTGCATAAACGCAAATGGAATTGAAAACGTCAAAGTTGAGTTCAACAACATAGTCAGTATAAGAGTTGGCAACAACCCCAACTTTAGGTTCACATTGTCTCGTTCAAGTCTTCCACTTACCATCAATAATTAGTTAACTCCATTAGAGTCCTCAATAACAAAAGGAGCTTAAATAGAGGAAATTATGACCATGTTTAACTTTCTTACTAAAATTGTCACATAATTAGTATCTCTACAGAACATTCTTGCTAGAGAAGAAACATAGAAAATATTAGAAGACACTCATATCAAATAAGGTTGTTTTCAAACATGAATAAGACATTAATAATGATTTATTCATCAACTTTCAACCACTAAATACTATTTAGATATAAGGGAAGAACTATTAGTGTTATACAATAAATAAGTCGAATTACATTTATTTTTTTAATTATCAAATATATAAATTTTAAAACAGAACTAGTTTTAGACTAACATTTATGTGAATTTTTGTTTTGGTAGTGGATCCTTATTTCAGTCAAACTTCATTCATATATGGTTCTAGATTATATTAATGTTGTTATACCAACATATATTTTTATGATTGATGAGGAAAGTAGACTATGTACGAAAGGATTTGTTATACAATACTAGAGCTAATTTGTTCATTTTCAATTTTATACGGTGATGTTCTTAATGTTTTCAAAAACTTTACTTTTGCATATTTTTGTTCTTATTAATGGCTAGAATGTTTACTAGTACCTGTTAATAATTGAATTTTATAAAAGAAAGTTGTTATGTTAGACTCTTCACTTTGTCCCAAAAGAAACCACAAAAAAAACTAAGAAAGAGAAAGGAGACAATACCTCACAAGCATCAACTTTAGATTTAATAGTTAACCGTATGAACAATAACAAGGATGAGGGATAAGACTACATACGTGCAAATGGGATTAAAGACATCAAAGTTGCGTTCAACAATATAGCTAGTATAATAGTTAGCAACAACCACAACTTTAGGTTCACATTGTCTCGTTCAAGTCTTCTACTTATCATCAGTAATCAGTCAACTCCATTAGACTCCTTAATAACAAAGAAAGTGTAAATAGAGAAAATTATGGCTATGTTTCACTCTTCTACCAAAATTGTCACACAATCAATACCTTTACAAAACATTGCCAGAGAAGAAACACGAAAAATATTAAAGACACTCAAATCAAAATGAAGTTGTTTTCAAATCATGAACAAGCAACAAATAACATTTCTAGATCAATTTTTAACCACTGACTACTTTTGGATATGAGGGAAAAACTATTAGTGTTGTACCACAAGTAAGTTGAATTACATTTATTTTTTTAATTATTAAATATATGAACTTTAAAATAGAACTGATTTTAGACTAACATATATGTGGGTATTTATTTTGGCAGTGGATCCCTATTTCAGTTAATCCTTATTCATATATGGTTCTAGATAATATTAATGCTACTATGCTAGCATATATTTATATAGTAGAGCTAATTTGTTTATTTTCAATTGTCATCAATATAACTATATTACTTGTGTGCTCTTAAAAAAAAAACTATATTACTTGTGTGCCCTCTTAATAGTTTTAGCTTACTTCAAGGATGCATATTGTGCTTAATTTGATTCTTTATCCTTACAATGAATTAAATGTTGGAGTGATCTCCAAAAAAGAGGGAAGCACTTGTCAAAATTTAATTATTGTTCAAGTCGTTATTTTGGACAATTATTTTAAAGAGTTAAGACTTTACTTTCATGGCAGTTCCTACTAATCAATGGCTTTAACGATCAATGGAGTATATTTCACTTATGACTTTACCTATGAAAAATTATATATATATATATATATATACTTATGACTTTTTATTTATTTTTGACCATTCCTTGAATCAAAACTCTTTGTATTTGCATCATTATATTTCACTTATTAAATTAAACCATGTTTCTACACTTTTATCTTTCTATACTTCTTTCTTTCGGGACAAGATGAAGAGTCCAACAGTAATAATGTTCTTTCATAAAAGTCAACGATCAACATATTAATATTTTATCCTTCTATATTAATTTAAAATTTTATTTAGTTTATCTTTTTTATTAATTTATTACTTCATGTATTATATGAGTGAGTAGGGATGACAAAAAAAATATCGTACTCATAGATACTCGTGGATAAAACCTGCCATAGATATTAAATGGATAGTTAAACAGATACTCGTTTAGTAACAGGATATTAAGGTACTTGTACTTGCATGTACTTGCACTTTAGAATTCTTTAAATATCCTTAATTATATATAAAGTAAATTACTTTAATTTATTTTTAGTATAAATATATATTTTTAAATTATTTATTTTTAGTATAAATATATGTTACAAAATTATTTTTTTAGTATAAATATATGTTATAAAATTATTTATTTTTAGTTTTATTTTAGTTTTTGCTTTTTGTTTAAAATTTTATATTTTAACAAATATCCATAGGTACTTGTGAATACCTGTGAATATATATAAAATTCATGAATACCCGTTTAATGGGTATCTGTATAAATAGAGGTGGGTATGAGAAGACTACCATCGTACCTGCCCCATTGACATCTTTATGAATAAGGATCAAGTTAATCTAAGAATAATTTTTGATAAAATTACTTCACTCAATAACTCATTGTACATATTAAATTTGAATATTTTGATATTATCTCAATGATTATGCACACTAAATTTTACATAAATCAAACATTTGTAATTAACTAATCTTATAGTCAACATTTACTTATATTTTAGAAAAAGCATATTATATGTTAACTTGAGTTTATCTAATGAAGTATCAAATAATTTTTAAACTTTATAAAAATTTAGAATCTTAATCTATTCAATAAGATTATTAATTTAACAGTTGAATAGTCAAAATTTAATATATACAATGAGTTATTAGTGGAATAACTCTACTAAGAATTACTCTTTGAGTAACTTGTCATCCTATCATGTAATATTAAAAATATATATTAAATCATCATTAGTTGAATCACATCTTTATACAAATTTGATTCCAATCCCAGCCAGAAATCCACCTCTACGTTGAATTTTACACCATAGTATATTTCGCGCTACCCATAAAATGCAGGGGCAAAAACGGAAAAAGAAACTAGATTATATTCAACATTACCAGATATTATGAATGGAATAAACACAACTCAGTGATCTTTATTATTGGAGCCTAGTTATTAATCTTTTCATCAAATTAAGCTAAAGCTAATGATGTTCAAAGCCAAGCTGGGTTCTTCAAGGATGTAACAACAGCCTTCACTTGCAAGTAGTTCTTGAGACTGTATTCTCCTTTTTCTCTTCCGTGCCCGCTCATCTTGTACCCTCCAAAGGGAATTGCCTGCATCAAATGTATCAAAGCAGTTCACCCACACTGTTCCAACTCGCAATGCTCGAGTCAAAGTGTTAGCTGTGTTAATGTTTTTTGTGAACACCCCTGCTGCAAGGCCATAGTGTGTTTTATTTGCTCTTTGAATCACCTCACCAAGGTCCCTGTGATCAAACACAAAAATTAGTGCATGAAGCAGAAACACAAAGATAATAACATTATTTGCAACTAGGAATCACTGTTCTCACTTGAATTTTAATATGGACTGCACTGGGCCAAAGATCTCTTCCTTTGCAATCAGCATGTCATCCTGGTTGTTTTTACAATTAGTAACACAAAAACTTACATTTTAAGCATCCTTGATTCAATGAGAGTGCAATTAAAAGATATTATTATTATTATTATTATTATTATGAGTTTAATAGTCATGCACTGTCAGTGAAAAGAATTTTACACTGTCATCCAATCAGAAATTATTATTAATATGACTTTTAAAGTATTTATTATAAAAGTCAACAAATTTATAATAAATGGTGGTTTATGATTGGATGACAATATAAAATTACTTTACACTATCAGTGTATGACTATTAAACTCTTATTGTTATTATTATTATTATTATTATTATTATTATTATACCTTAACATTTGAGAAGACAGTAGGTTGAATATAGAAGCCCTTGTCGCCAAATCTATGTCCTCCAGTTTGAAGTGTAGCTCCACTTTCAACACCGGATCTAATATACCTCAGTATTTTCTCAAATTGTTTTGAATCAATCTGATTTTTTGGATCACACACAAAATCGTCAACAGAGCCATGCATTTTAAAAGATGAAGGGAAATATCAAATTAGTGTAATTCTTTCTATGGTTTTTGATACTAAACAACATAAGTATGGACTATGGACGAGGGTACTTTACCTGAGGACCTTGCTCTATTCCACCCTTGAACGGATCACCAACCGAACGCTTCAAAGCACGGGCCTTTGCTTTCTCAATAAATTCATCGTATACACGTTCGTGTACAAATGTTCTAGACCCAGCACAGCAGCATTGGCCCTTAATGTAACAAAAAGAACCAATTAATTTGTTTCTGAACTCTATGAAAGACAATTGTTTTACCAGACAAACTTTATATCGGGATATACCTGATTAAAGAATAATGCAAAGTGTGCTAGTTCAACGGCCTCATCTACATCAGCATCTTCACATACAATAAAAGGGGATTTTCCACCTAGCTCCAAAGTTACAGGCTTAAGATTACTTCTAGCTGCCAGTTCAAGGACAACCTTTCCAGTATCTGTTGAACCAGTGAAAGCAAGCTGCAAGAAAATGCAATAAAGCAAAGACTTAAGACTGTACAGACACTTTTCCAAGCTTGACTACAAGCACTTTATTTGGCACTTTGCCAATGTTGAGAAAAAATGTGAATAGCCGAGGGTCAAAAGGGTGGAGGGGGTGAAAATGAATACTGATGAAAAACTAAATATTTTAATACCTTATCTATGTCCATGTGACTAGCAATAGCTGCACCAGCAGTTGGGCCAAAGCCAGATATCACATTCAGAACACCAGGAGGAAGTCCAGCCTGCCAGGCATGATAAATTTTTGGTATGAACTTTCAACATATATGTACAAATACTTTCATTTCTTCCAACAAAATAAACTAAAACCAATCTTGTTTTAAAAGAAGTATTGAATGTGACCCACCTCATGAAGCAACTTTGATGCATACAAAGCAGATAATGGAGTCTGCTCAGCTGTTTTGAGAACAATGGTGTTACCACAGGCCAATGCTGGCCCAACCTTCCAGGCAAACATGAGAAGAGGGAAGTTCCATGGGATGATCTGACCGGCAACACCAATGGGTTCATGCAATGTTTGCACATGATATGGCCCATCAGCTGGAACTGTGAGACCATGAATCTTATCTGCCCAACCTGAGCAATTTGGAAACAAAAGTGTTAGTACAAGTTTCATAGATCAAGAAGGAGAAAATCAGTTATTTATTTCCACATACCAGCATAGTATCGAAATAGGCGAACCAGCATTGGAATTTCAATTTGAGCAGATTGTTCATATGGCTTCCCATTGTCCCATGTCTCAAGTGCAGCAAGCTCATCATTGTGCTTTTCAAACAGATCAGCAGCACGCAGCAATATCCTTTGTCTTTCCTACATGGTTACACAGCAAGCAAATAAAACAAGGATTTAGTTGAATAATCATGGGACCAAAGATCGTGGACTTTGTACATTGTTCAAGAACAATTAGAAGGATGAAACTACATAGGCTGTCATCTTTGGCCAAGGACCATGGTCGAAGGCTTTGCGTGCAGCTGCAACTGCTCGATCAACATCTTCATGGTCACCCTCGGCAACATGAGAAATCACATCTCCTGTCCTGGGGTCCAACGTTGGAAAAGTTTTGCCTGACATGGGAATCACAACAGTAAGTTATAACCACATTAAGATGTTTACTATTTGTCCAAATGGTGAATAGTGTGTTTGGATTCATCTTAAAATATCCAAAATTATGTTGAAACATCAACTAACGTGATTTTAATTAAATGTTTGTATGTTTTTTTTTACATTAAAAAATTGATTTTAAGTTCATTCTAGATTCAAAATTGATTGAGTTGAAGTAAATTTAGGTAATTTTTGGGTTAAATAAAATTTTTTATTAACTTGGCTTTAAAATAAAAATATTCAAACATAAATCATATTATTTCAAAATTAATTTTGTAAAATAAAATTCATTCAAAATCAGTTTTGCAAAACATTCACACAAACACACACGAAGTAGATGGGGATAAAACTAGAGAGGATGAAAAAAAAAAAAAAGGACTAACCAGAAGCAGCATCAACGAATTTTCCATCAATTAAGAGCTGTGTGTGTTTTACATAAACTGGTGGTTTAATTGGTTCTTCAATGGCAGCAGCAGTGCTGTATTTACTAAGCCGTGTACCAAGGGCACCACTCGCACCTGAATATCAGAAAAAAAAGGGTCAATAGCCAATAAAAACCAAGGCCTAAAAACACCAATCAAAAAGCATGATCATTCATCATGGCATGTGACATAAATTGAAATGGTCACAGGAAGTAGCTTCCAATTGGTTACACCTAAACCCGGAAAGTAACAACATGTACTTGAAGGAGCAGAGAAACTGTGAAAGAAACAGGTTGTAGCTGAAAAAGAACAAGGGGCCAGACAATAAATGACAGTTTATAGAGGAGCACACACCTCCCTCTTGCCTCACCACAAATAGCACTTTCAGTTACGGATCCTTTTAAACTTCTATCTCACCCACCCCCACTTGGTCAATGGACATATAATTTCTTAAAGTACCTTTCTTTTTCTCTCTTTACAAAAAATAACAGCTGATCAATCCAACCATCTCCAAACAAATTAGTAACTATCGTACGGATTAAAAAATGATCAAATGCCCCATAAACAAATCAAGTTAAGCAAACCCAGTAAGTAAATCAAATAAAAAACTGCAAAATTGAAGATCACTTCATTTTCATATTCTACATGTTCTCAATAACCAATCAGAAAAATAATCAGATCACCCAGGATCTTGGAAGTGATACACAACAAGTACCTCTAGAAAACAAAGAAGTAGTGGAAGCAGGAAGAACAGAACAATAGAGCAGCCTTGAGATCCTCATTGAAGAAGCCATGATCAATCTTCTTTGTTTTACTTTTTTTCCCTCTCCACTACTGTTTTTAGTTCATTTTATGAACTTTGTGAGATAGTTCCAAGTTTATATAGTTGCGCTATTTGCAGGTGAAAATGCAACACCAACTCCCTAACCCCATTGTGAACGTAACTTTTGTAATCAATCACCCCAGAAATAATGAGACATAAACACAAGCAACCAAAATACGTTGACTTCTCGCACACTTTCCATAATGGCTTTGGCTACCAATTTGAGAGTTGAAAAAATGGAAAGACTATTATGGCGGCAATCTCAGCCTTTTGGCTCATCATTGACTCTTCTTTTGGTGAACTAATCACAGCTTTTTTTCAATTATTCTAATCCTTATCATGGCACGCATTTTTATTCCTGATAAATTGGTAACCTTTTTATCTGTTGACTAATCTAGTTATCCGTTAAGTGTGCCATAATAGACAGATAACTTTATCTCTTACGCGACCAAGATTCGATGTGAGTATAGAAAAATATGAAAATATCAACTTCTTAAATAGATTTTAATATTTAGATTTTCTGTATGAAAATACTCTAAGTTAAAAAAACAAAATTACTCATCCGTTTGGTTTTTTTTTTTTTTTTCAAACTTTCTTGATTAACAATTTATGTCAGGAATAGGATCCAATTTTCAAAGGAGGCATTTTTTTCATGTCATTTTCTTTTATTTTTGAGAATATGAAGGTGAGAATTTTAAAGGGGTGAAAAAATGATATTTCTATAGAAATATGGAAAGTTATTTTCTATCACATTTGTAACTTTCATTTTCACTTATTTTTTATTTAAATTATTTTGAATTGTGAAAAATATTTCTAGCAATATCAAACTATAACCAAACACCGTTTTAGATATATTCAGGAATAACATTCCTAGTTATAATATTCTTGAAAAAGTGATTTTTGAGAATGTAACACGATACCTTAAAACAAATGTTCCCTAAAAGTTTTGAATCTTCCAAATTAATTAATTTGAAATTTCTAAGATATTAAATTCTATTTAATTTTTTAAGATCTGAAATATTTTTTTACCTTTTTATTTGATATTTTTTACTTTAAATATTTGTTAATATTTTAAGAAGATAGAGTATTTCATTTGTACAATATAAGTGTGATTCAAATTACGCCGGAAATGGATTGTTGTGATTGGCCAGCGTAATGGAGACTGATTTGGCATACCATATGATGACTAGTTCCATTTTGCCTTTTTCTTTTTTTTTTTTCCTTATGTAAGAGGTGTAGATGCACAGTTGGATTTATGGGAATACCGTGTTTGATTTTCATTTATGTATATCTAAGTTTAAAATGTATCCAGATACACTGTACGGTTGACGTTATGATCACGTGCGTGGAATCAAAAGAACGAATTTTCTTATGATTTTTTTTTTTAGTATGACGAGCTTATATCATGATAACGAAAGATAGAGAATCATAATTTCACGGTGCTTCGTGGAATTTTACAAAATTTACTTTAATATTCTTTTCGCGTTCTTCAATTTATGTGTGGGTTTAATTTTTTAATTCTTTACATTTAATTTTATATTTTATTTATTTATTAAAATTAGGTTTTATCTTAAAATTTGTTCAATAATTAATAAGAATATAAAAAAATTGACATGACATTAATTTGTATATATTAATAATAAAAAAATATATAAATTATCTGAGTGAAAATTACAAAAAAAGATTCTATTATACCGTATATAATTATTTTTATTGTATAAATATTATATATTTTCTTTTATTAATCTGTATAAATCAATGTCAAGTCACAATTTTATTATATTTTTGTTAATTTGTTGAATTAAATTTGTGATAAAAAAACTTAATTTTAATAATTAAAAATTATAAGAATTAAATGCAAGTAATTAAAAACAAGAAGATTAAAACCACACCTAGGTTTAAGGATAGAACCTAAAAATATAATTAATCCTATAAAATTTTGTTTATATATTTTGTAGTTATATTTTTTTCATGTTATCTTTATCATATATAAAAGAGAGAGAGAGAGAGAGAGAGAGAGAGAATATTCTATACATTGACAATATAAAAAAAAAATTACACTATTATCCAATTACAATTTGCTATGTATGGTGAGTTTGTTGATTTTTATAATAAATACCTTGAAAGTCATACTTATTATAATTTATGATTAGTTGACAATATAAAAAAATTTATACTAACAAGGTATAAAAATTAAACTCATAAAAAATATATATAAAAGAAACTATTTCCGTGAAACTTACGTACTGCCAAATTGAAGTGAGTCTAGTGTTTGTTTGAATCACGATAGTATAATTATACGACCGACTAATTTTACAATTCATGTGCATAATTTGGTGCATGCGTGTTACATGATCTAATTAATCGAGACTCATAACGAATTTCATGAGTCCATGTATATTTGAGTCGAGATTATAATTGTGTAGTTAGCAACGTAGCATTATATGGTTTAATGTCGTTACAGTTCATGTATATAATCGTGTATTACATGTGATACATATTGATAAAAATAATATTAGGATAAGTAAGGGTGTTTGCTGTGCAATTTAATTCAATTTTAAGACAAAAAATCATTTAAACTAAACATAAAAATAATATGCAATTTGATTTGATTCAGTTTAAATTTAATATCAAATTTGAACTAAATCAAATGATTTTTTTGCAATTCAGTTTGGATTGATCTAGTGGTTTATTAAATTCTTTAAATTTATTTTTACGTAACTTTCAAAATTATTTTGATTTGACAATTAATAAAATAAATTGACATAATGTAAAATGTAATAACTAATTTCAAAATGACATTTACATAATTACAAGGAATAGAGCACAAAAAAATCACACATGATAAAACTAAATTACAAATAGAGATTATAAAAAAAAATACATTACAACTATTCATAAATTAATTAGTTATGCACTATCAATGCTATAAACTTATAATTTAATATAATTAAAAATGTCAATACATATGAAATGATATATTATTGGGTTAAATATGTTTTAAGTCTTTGTAAATATAACTCTGCTTGATTTTAGTCCTTACAAAATTTTTTGTTACTTTTAGATCCCTAATATTTTTTTAGTGTTCTTTTTTAGTTATTATCATTAACTAATATGGTTAATTTAGGGCTGGCATGACTAACAAAATAAAAAATATTAATTAAGATAATTAAGGTAATGAAGAATATTTTAAAATAAGATAATTAGATTATTTTTAAGTGTGTAATCCAATTAAGTAACATATATATTATTTTATATAAATAAGGTAATTACATATAATTTAATTTTATAATTGATTTTTAATTTTTAATATATTATGAAAAATGATTTTTATTGCTTTTATTTTAACATTGTAATTTTAAATAAATATTAAAATTTGCTTAGACACTTATAATTTAATTTAATATAATTTATTTTTTTAATATATCACAAGCAGTGATTTTTTCTCTAAAGACAGAAGTCATATATTAAAAGTAAATTATAAGAGTTTAAGTAAATTATAATTTTTTTTAAAAGTACAATGTTAAAAATAAATTAGTGAATTGAAAAATAAGAACAATATTAAAAATAATAAAAATTATTGTTTATAATATATTAAAAATTAAAAATAAATTATATGTAATTACCCTATTTATATAAAATAATTTATACATTACTTAATTGAATTATACACCTAAAAATAATCTAATTAACTTAATCTAAATATTCTTCATTACCTTAATTATCTTAATTAATACTCTTTATTTTGTTAGTCATGTTAACTAGAGTTAATGGTAAGGACTAAAAAAAATATTAAAAAAATATCAAGAATTTAAAACTAACAAAAATTTTTGCAAAGACTAAAATTAGATAGGGTCATATTTGCAGGGATTTAAAACATATTTAAGCCTATATCATCATTATCAAAATTGAGAAGGTGGAGGTGATGGGATGCCTAGAGAGTTGAAGAATTGGGAGGGTGAGGAGTAAGGCTATGCAAAAATTGGATTTTTCAAAAATCCAAACTAAACTGAACTGAACCACTAAAATGGTTTGTTTTGAACCAAATTGTTTCTATAAAGTGGTTCAGTTTGATTTTTTTTCTCAAAATAGTTTGGTTTTTACGATTTAGATAGGTTCGACTCGTTTATCTATTTTTACCCATGTATGATTCAATTTTTTCAAAGAACCGAATTGAACTGCCTTTAAAAAAATGGTTCAATTAACTAAATTGTTTTTCATAACGTGGTTCAGTTTGGTTTTTTCTTAAAACAGTTTTTTTTGTTTATATTGGATTGGTTTTCAAAATGGATCAGTTTAGATCAATTTTTTTACACACCCCTAATAAGGAAGGTGTAAAGGAAAGAGTAGAATAGAAGTTTTAAAAATGCAACAAAATTAGGAGGATAAAAAGTTCAAAAAAGAGGTGTAAAATCATAGGCCTAATATCCTCCTCTAATTGAACACTTGTGTACCACTCAAGTCTTGGGTCATTATAGTTCTATAGGCTTTTGCTATTTACACTTCCCTATTTACTAAGCACACCTCCTTTCCTTTTTTATATTTTATTATCAAATATACCCTTTTAAATCATATTTTTGCAACCCCATGTTTATTATTATTTAAACCTTATATTTTGCATCCTGTATTTATTATTCTTCAAACCCTAATTTTGAACTCACATCTTCACCCATATTCATTATTCTTTGAACCCTGATTACATAATACCACGTTTTCCATCAAAGTGACACATGCGTTTTCCATAAACTTTGTATATAATATTGTACGTTTTCATCTTCATGACACTGTGTTTCAAGGTACATCTAACGTTGACTTCATCTATTATATGTTTCAAAGTCTCTGACACTTCATTTTATCACAACTTGTAATTTACAAATACATGCATTTATTAATATATCAATCTTTGTCTCTCAACGTCCCGTAAGTGAGCGTATACATACGGTATCAGCCTCTCAACTTCCATTTTTTTTTACGAAAGACAGTTAATCGCGTGCATTTAGTAACAAGTATGCTTGTTTGAATTTGGTTTTGTCGTTACTATTGAAAATCACTTTCCAAAATAGCATTTTCCAATTCTAGAAGGTAATTTTAGAAACTATGTTTCTTCATGATTCCAAAAATTACTTGTCGAAATTGGACAATAATGTTTCGGAAAGGTTCTATGAAAGTCACAAACGGAGGATTATTGAAAAAAGAATAAGAGAGAAGTGTATTTAAGTAAATTCAGATACCAAAAAAAAAAAAGGTAGGTGTGCTTAGTATATAGGGAAGTGTAAATAGCAAAAGCCTCTTCTATAATACCCAATGTTTATAGACAGATTTAGGAGCGCTTAGGCCCAAACCTCTTGCACTCCTGAGTTGGGCTTGAGGGCTTTGTATCAAAGACCTATAAGATCAGGCAATCCACCATCTTTTTTGCCTCCATATATATAGTCTTTTGTCTCATCTCAAGATTAAGGGCATGTTCGAACAAAATTATATATATTTTTGAATGAAATCAACGAGAATCAACGTGTAAATATCCTTATCTTTTGACATCATCACTCCTGCTAAGTTTTCACTTTTTCTTTTTTTATAAAATCCATCATTTTTAAAATAAATTATATATATAATCCACTAGAGTCAACCTAATAATAAGACATTTGAGTAATTTGCATAAGATTTTAAGTTCAAACCTCAATGTTATTGTTGTAGTCAAATACATACATACATACATATATAAGTATATTATTTTATACTTTATTCATATAATTAAATTCAACGTAATATATATTTTTAAAATACATAAAATGAGTAATCTCAAATTTGCTTATATTCTATTTAGTGATCATTTAAAGTAATTGGCACAAATTAAATTGTCAACATATATAATAGAAAAATATAATCCTACATTTTGATAAATAAAAATTATATTCCGTAAATTTATTGGATAGTATAAAAATATATAAAACCTACAACAGTACAAATTTAAAATACATATAAGCTCTAATAGTAAGCAAGAAACCTCTGTAACATTAGTGCTTTAAAGTGAAAATTAATTTTATAGTTTAAAAAATTATTTTACTACTGAAAAAAAATATTTTACTAATAAGAAGGATTATAACAATGTTATTTCAGATACCGAAGTCTGACATCAAAGAGATTAACCTAAATATAATTATAATTATAATGCATTAGGTGTCGATGGAATGGTGACCTAAATCTTGAGATCGACAATTGATTAATTTATCATTTTCAAATTTGTCTTTGTTCTTCCTTTGATTGAGGATGTCAGCCTCTTTTCAAACATTATTTTGATTTATTCAAAGATTCTTCATTCTAGGGCCAAATATGCAGATATTTTATAAATCCATATCGGACCGACTATCAGTCATTTGGTTTTGTTTAATTAAAAACCTGTAAGGCTGTAAGAGTAACTTTAACATTATTACTTTCTCTCCTCTCATGCGTTAGAAAGAAACAATTGTTTCTACGTTAGTTGCATCTTAAAGTTATTTTTCTTTCTTATCATACCATTGAAAAGAGAAATAAACAACTAATAAGCAATTTCTACTAAAGCAACTCTAACTACTTTAACTTCATTATACACACTTATTCTTTAAAAGTAGAAACCATACCACATTTCCATGGTTGCAAAGGTCTCCATGGCTGATCTTAAAGAACTCATATGGCTCTCCTAACATTTACATTTTTAAAGAAATGTCTAAGATGGGGAAAAAAAAATATTAGCTCGTTCAAATTTAAGTGGCAAACTTAATTGTTTAAACTCATAAGAATAAAAAAAAAAATACTTACTGTACCAATAAAAAATACTTACAGTATTTTCAATAGTGCTTATTTAAGCAACTCACTTTAGATTCTTAAATGGGCCCAAAGTAGGTTCCACTATGCCACATCACATTTAAGCAACTTACTACTTCAATGGTGTAACTCTTAAACAACCCACATTTTTATACTTTTTTAGTTGCTCTTAATTTTGTTTTCACTATTAAAACATTAATTTTTTTAGTACCAATTTAATTTTTTTCATAAGAAATCATTCTTAAACAATGATTAGTAACTCATTTTGTCAGTTAGATCAGCTCCAATATTATAGAAAAAATATAAAAAATAATTCTTTAATTTAAACAACTCGCTTTACCAATTCCGTTATTAAGTATTTATTTATAAGCTTTATACTTCTCAATATTATATACTAAAACGATATTTAAGGAAAGTATAAGTTTGTGATTATTAATTTAGATGACAATTGATAATACATTTTTAAAGAGAATGACCAACAAACATTTTCACAAAAGATAAAGACCATTTAAAATGCTCAATTAACCATCCAAAGCATTTGTCATTCTTAAAAGCTATTTAATTATTGCTAACGCTCTTTAAAGGTAAAAGCAATGTAGTGTGAAGTGACAACATTATAATAAAGGAAAGAGGCTTAGCAATAACATTAAGCAACTCACGCATGAACTTCTTTTGAATGTCAACAATGATAACACCAATCATAACACATTATTTGTAAAATCGGTCTGAATCAATTGTTGAATCAAAAATGTTATAGGCCTAATGTGATTGGATTAGTTTCTTGAGTGAACTAATGATCTACTAATCCGATCAGTTGAATTGATCTAAATAAATTAGTGAGGTAATGATCCAACAAAATTTTCAATATACTAATGTGTTGTGAATTTTGAAGGGATTTTTTAATATATAGTATATATCTTTTTATAATTTTTTAAAATATAAATTTTTAAGTTATGATTTTTTTAAATTTTAATATATATCATTTTATACGATTCAACCAATAATAGCTAAATAACCGAGTGCCATAACTGACTCAATAATTGGTCGTGAGTCATGCCGAACTGTCTGAAACACTTTTATTTGTTTCATCTAGTTCCCACAAATAGGAAAAGTACAATTTTCATACACCTTTAACTAACACTTTGTTTGAATAGGGAAAGAAATAAAAAGGAAAGAAATAGAGAAAAAAGAAATAGAAGGAATGGAAATGAAAATGACTTTTAAATGAAATAAAAAAAGAAATTTGTCCTCTGATAAAACATCTTAATATACTTAGCGATAATAAAATAAACTTACTCTTTGTTATTATTCCCCTCCCCCACCCCTAAACTTTCTTTTAATTCTTCAACTTTTCATTCCCTCAATCATTTGCATTTTCCTACAATTTAAATCATTACCCGTTTTCCTTCAACTTCTATTGTGCAAAGTGCACTGTCTTCTCTTCTCTTTTTAATTAGTTTCCTAGCTAGTTCTGCTTGTCGACGAAAATCTCAAACATCATTCGTATAAAAACATAAGAACTTGCAAAACATTTCATTAGCAAGATCTCATGCTATTTATTAATTTAACATGTCATATTTTATTATTATTTGATTTTAGGGTTTATATATTTTTTTTTGTTAAATATGTTTTTAGTCTCTCAAAATATATTCAAGTTTGATTTTAGTTCCTCAAATTTAAAATGTCTTATTTTGCTATTTCATTTTTTTTTAAATGTGTCATATGTGATCATTTTAACTAACATTGTAAACTCAAGTAGACAAAATGACATGTCATGGGTGACAATGGCATTACATGGACTCTAACGTGACTTAATGGTTTCACGTCATATGTTTGAGAGAGGCTAAAATTAAACTTTTACATATTTAGAGAGATCAAAAACATATTTTATCACATTAATTTAGTTGACATTATCAAAATAAAATTGAGTTATAGAATTGTTTGACATTATCCTAGAGAAAAATTAATATTGAAGGTAAATTTAATCTACAATAAATTTATTAATAATATAGTAAATTAATATTGAACTAATAGTCATAAGTTTCATCATATATTAGTGCCTAACAAAATCTAACTTGCTCTCATTATATGTTCTGCAACTGTGTAGGGGTCATTTTCTGTGCAAATTCGAGAATTTGTAAAAGTTTTGATTACCTGAATTTGTTGCCTTAGTTTTTTTTTTTTTTGTCAACAACTGAATATTAATTGAGGAGCATTTAATAAATTATTTATATATAAAAATTAGAATAACTATTTAGAATGTGGTGTTTTTAGGAGTTATTCTTCAACAACAATGTTTTTAGGATTCTTTCTTCAACAAAAATGTTTTTAGAAGATTTTTTAACCTCTTATTTCTTTCAATTTATCTTTTTTATTTTTCATTTCTAAATTGAATTTCAATTTTTAAAAAAATAATTTATCAATAATTAAAAATAACCTTGTATCACAATATAAATTGTTTATCATAAATCTAAGATATAATTTATATGTTTAAAAATATTTATTATTAAGAATTTTAATTATAATATAATTTAGATATTCAAAATTATTTATTTAGTATAAACTTTAGTTATATAAAATAAATATTTATCCTATGTATTACACAAGCTAAAATACTAGTTATATTAAATATTTTTACTTATTTAATGTTGACTAAAATTTATTAAAAATCACAAATTTTGATGAATTTTACTTCTAAATCAAGAAAGAAACTCATTAAATGAAAAATGAAACTTATTAAAATTTGTGATTTTCAATAAATTTTAGCCAATGGTAAAAAGAGTGTTAGAAAAAAAGTATTAGACAAAGTATTGCTAACACTCCTCTAAAAATAAATATTACCTACTTTTTATTTTAATATGAAAATATTATTTTATAAATATTTTTTATTTCTTTAGCTAATGCCGAAGGATATTCATTAATATTTACTTATACCATAATATATAATATACTAACAATATAAAAGTCACTAACATTAGACTAGTGGTTGGAAACATAAATAATATGTGTGAAATCATATCCAAAGTTCATTGTCACTATATAAAAAGCCAAAAGGGCGTGGCTCTAGCATCGCCACGATGTAAGTCATCCGACATGGAAGTTGTGTGAAATTCTACCTCTCCACTATGTCACGGACGATTGCAAAACAAAAAGCATGTAGTCAAATATCCTATTGTGAAAGAAACCCTAATTGAAAGCCCTATCATTCTCACTTGTACTTTTCAAATTAACACGTAACATGTGCGGATCTTGGCATTGTTTGGGTAGGCATGTACGGTATTGTATGGGTAGGCATGTACTGCAGCCGAAAGCACATTGCGAAATGAGAATACAATCGCATCCACTAAAAGCAGAATCCTTTTTACTTTCTATTGGACCCCATTGGACTATCTTTCTAAAGAGGATTTATATTTTATGGTCGGTCTAATGCTCATTAGATATTTTTTTACTGTTCTCCCTATAAAAAAAATTGACTTTTTTTTTTATGTCAAAATTGACTGTTTTTTATTTACATTTAAATTTTGAATATTTATCATGAAATTGTTACCTAGTATTAAATACTTAGTACTGATAAAGGTTGAGACTAACGAAAAAAACTAATTTCTTATAATGTAATGAATCAATATTCAAATTCTTATGGAGAAAGATATTTATATTTAATATGAGAAAATAGGTTATGTATTGATAATATAAAGTAGTTTTATATTATTATCTAATCACAAATTACCATATATGGTAAGTTGAGAAATGCTAACAACACTCCCTCAAACACTTCTTTACAACACTCTCAACTATTAGTTGAAATTTATTAAAAATTACAAATTTTGATGGGTCTCATTTCTCATTTAATGAGTCTCCCTCCTAATTTAGAAGTAGAACTCATCAGAATTTGTGATTTCTAATAAATTCTAATCAATGGTTGAGAGAATGTTAAAAAGAGAGTGTTGTTAGCATTTCTCATTGTAAGTTTGTTGACTTTTATAATAATAATATAAAATGTCATATCAACATAGATTTTTGATTAGTTGACAATGTAAAATTTTTTATACTAATAGTGCATAGTCATTAAACTCATCTAATATTTAAGAGTGTCTCAAATAGAATTATTGCCAAAAGGAATACATGTAGATAAAAAAAAAACTTAGGAGCTCATTTAAATTCTATAACTACGAAAATGTCGAGAGAAATTCATGTTATCAATTTTTTTACAACGGTTAACTTTAAAATTAAAACTTAATAGTTATATGACGTAAATAAAATTCCAAATTATTTTATATTTTATTTTACTCTAACATTTAGTAATACGTTTTAAATACAATTTATTTTTTGGTTTTGAAATACGCACATAAAATCTCATTCATAAAAATTAACTATTTTATTAAACAAATATATAATTATAACATTTAAACAAATAAAACTTTTGGGATCTGTTTAATTATACAAAATATCCTTATTAATAATTATAAAAATATTTTATTTTTTAAAATTATTAAAAATAAATTAAAGTAAAATGATACCTTTACAAATATTAATAGTTGAACTAATATATTTTCAAATTTTAAATTTGTACCAAGTGTAGTTATATTTTTTATTTATACCTGATTCTAATTCTTTAAAATATGAATTAATATTATATATTAAGTTATTGTTAATAACACGTTTCTTAATATACCATTTTAACATATTATTATTATTAAATAAAATATATTTAAAATTTATTAATTGGTAAAAATTTAATATTTTATATTGGATAAATTATATTAACCTCCTAGCAAAGTTTAATCCGATTACATTCAGCATTCGTTTGTTTTAAAAACTATATATACTCACTTCTCTTGAAATTTAATAATAATAAAAATTATTATTATTATTATTATGTTTTTTCTACAAGAAAAAGTAATTAAAATTACACTAGCCTATTTTAAAGGAGAGTGAGTGCAACTTTTAAAATAAAAAGAATGCCTAATATAATCGAGTTAAGTTTTAGGAAATATTAGTATAATTTTCCCTTTTATTTAATAACTTTTGCATAAATTTTATTTAATAATAAAATTTGTATTAATAAGTATTCAACTGATATTCATCGTACTGTACACCATTTTCAATTCAAGATAACTAGAAAAAAATACAAGTGACTTGTAAATTTATTAGGATATGTTTATGGATAATGGATAGGATTTGAGTTAGTATTGTGATATTCATTTTTATATCTATATTTTAGAAACAAATGTCTGCTTTCATACACAATTACCTATATACGTATGATTAATAATTTTGGATTTTACTTTATAAAATAAGTGATTTTAGTCATTAATGAAAAAATTAACAATTAATATTATAACATATTTATGATTTTGTTATACATGCGTAGTATATAATATCAACCATTAATTTTTTTATTAATGATTAAAATTACTTTAATATCTAAAGTATAAGTTGTTTATTTTAAAGAGTTCTTTGTGGTTAAAGGGTGGAGCTTTGTTTCTAAAAGATACTTAGTTAGTTTTTAAAATAAGCTTCTTGATTTTTTAAGAGCTTTTCTCTAAATCTATTTGACTTATCTTCATCATTCAAGGAGAAAAGAAGTAAAAATAAAAAATAAAAAAATTGGGTCAAACACTACCTAAATATGATTAATAAAAAAATTGTTCATCATTTCCAAGACGTTGTGGACCTGTTTGGTGGACGTGGTGTAATAAATAATGATGGCATAAGAAGTTAGATAAAATAGGATAGGAAATGAACTTGAAAACTTTTTATTATATTATGTGTTTGAGATGAACCAATTAATGACATAATATGATATAAATTATATTTAAATGAAAAAATTACCCTCATGATATAATTACATACAAATTTTTAAAATTAACTTTAATGCATTTTTTAAATTTTTACATATCATTTTAAATTATAAAAAATTATATAATATCAATATATATATATATATATATATATATATATATATATTAAACTCTATAGAGTTTATAGTAATGATGCACTAAATTTTAAAACTACATTCTTGTAAGACCATGTATTGAAATAAATTATAATTTTAAATTATAAAAAAATAAGTATAAAAAAACACATAATATAAGCTGTTCATATACTTAAAAATTTCATTCACATTTTAAAATAACAAAGGGAATGATGTCATTGACAAAAATAAAATAAAAAATTACCAATAAAATTCTTCTTTCTTTCAACGCTTGTAATCAAAGTTATAATAAATAAGGAAGAAGGAAAGGAATTTACTTTGTAGAACGCGATGATAATCACAATTGTGAGTTACTACTGGGAATGAGAATGCAATGATAACTTGAATTGTGAGCTGTAGCCAAATAATGGTGATCGCACTGGCTATCGAGTATTAGTGTCAAAATGGATTGAGTTTGACAAGTTAACCCAATTAGCATGGCATAAAGCATGAGCTAGGATAATTTAAGTAAGAAATAATTTTGGTCCAACTTAACTCAGTCCGAAAATATATTAGCTAGGTGAGGGCTATCCCATGGTGGGTTGGACGAACTTGCTTGCCTGAAATTTGAAAAATAAAAATAATAAAAATAAAATAATTTATATATACCATACACAAACTTTACCTTTTTTCTAGCATGTTTCTCTTTTAATTTAACCATAAGTATTACATAAGTTTTTCAGTTTTCCTTGTTTTAACATTAATAAAGGTAATTGATTATTTGAAAAAGAAAAAATTGAAATATATATATATATATATATATTTGTTACAGAGAAGAAGAAAGAAAAATATTTTGTAAGGAGCTTCTAATATTTTTTATTATATTGAGTTCTTTTTTTTGAGTGTGTGTTAGACTTCATTAAATTGTTACTTGTGAATATATTAGTATTAAATAGTTATATTTAATATATTAATTTAAAAGTATGACAATATTATCATTAATCATCGAAATAGTATAATGTGTCAAATAAGTAATTATTTTATATAAATATTATATATAATTACAAAAATAATATTATACAGTTGAGTTGTTAAAAATAAGATCTTCTTTTGTAAAAATAAAGAATATAGGCCCATAATTTGTTTGACCCACAACTTGTAGAAAATTAAGGCTATGGTGAGAAAGGTAGTTGAAAAACTAGCTGAAAGCTAAAAAGTTAGTCAGTAGCTGACAACTGAAAACTATAAAGTTAGTTTATTAGATTATAAGTGTTTAGTAAAATTATCGATAATTGATAAATGTAAAATGATAGAAATGGACATGTTTATATGATATTTTTATATAAATTTTAATTTTATTTTATTGATAAAATATATTTTAGGATAATTATAATTTTAGTTGTTTAATTAATTTTAAACTCTTGTAATTTTTTATTTAAAGATTAATTATTTTAATTATAATTTTTAGTTCCAATTATGATTTTTTTTTTGTATTATGCATTCTACTATTAATTTTATATTATATCTCAAAATATTTCCAACCAAGTTTAAAATAAATAAATTAACATACACTTAAGTAGATATCATACTTCTCTTCAAAAAAAAAAAAATAGATATCAAACTTTCATTTTGTTGATTAGTATAATAGTTAAAATATGTTAAAGTATAATATTAAAACAATATAATAAATAATACAAATAGTATAATGGTTAAAAAAGGTGTAAAAAGAGAAAGAAGAAAAATAATAAAACCTTATCTTATGTAAAAAAGGGTAATAAGGAAGTTTAATAAATATTTTAAGGATAAAAGAGGAAAAAAAAGAAGAAGCTAAAAGCTGGTACTTTAAAAAAAGTAGCGTCTTAAAAAACACTAAAAGCCACTAAAAAAAACTTATTTACCAAACTACTAAAAAAAGGTAGAAACTAGCTAAAATGACTTGGCAAACATATGAGAAATTTTAAAAGATTAGGTTTCTTCACCTATATAAAATAAGAGTTTAATGGTCATGTACCATTAGTGTAAAAAATTTTACATTGTCATCCAATCAAAATTCACCATTAATATGACTTTTAAAAGTATTTATTATAAGTCAACAAACTTACAATAAACGGTAGTTTGTGATTGGATGACAGTGTAAAACTACTTTACACTATCAGTGCATGACCATTAAACTCATAAAATAAAATACATAAATTTTGAAATTTAACTCACATTAAATTACTAATCTACTCTTGTATTATAAATTATAATACACAATTTGATACAGATATTCTCTTAATTAGACATTCTCAATATTATCTGTCTTATTTTATTTGGATGTACATTTCATACATTACTCTTGTATCTAGTCAAAAAAATTATCTCTCTGCAATTTTTTTTCTTAATCATCTATCACTTTTAATCTATTCTCCTTTATGTCTATCTCTAAATTGAATTTTAATAATTTTTAAAAAATATTAATAGTTAAAAATAATCTTATATCACAATTTAAATTATTCATTCTAAATCTAAATTATAATTTATATATTAAATATATATTATTTATTATGAATTTTAATTATAATGTAATTTATATATTAAAAATATTTACTATAAATGTTAATTATATAAAAATCAACATTAATATTGTGTCATACACTACTAAAGTACTAGTTACTATTTGGTATCCTTTATATAAAAAATAAATAGATGCGTTTTTTGTCCTAATTATAAGAAATATAGATCTATTTTTAACTATATTAATTATTATTTTTTTATACCCTTAATTTATTTTGAAGTCTATTAATGAGACATCTATTCATTTCTTATGTAAGTAAATACATTCATTCACCTATTAATAATATAAGTTATATTCGTGAATAGAAAAATTATTTCATAAATAACGAATAATATCATTGAATATAACCTTCATTTAAAAAATTTAATTCTATTAATATTTTTATAATTAAATTTATATTCATAATATTATTAATTAAAATTAACTAACTTAACTATTTTTATTAATCATAAATTAATTATGTATTTTTCATATAACAAGTATTTTAATTTGTGCATTGTATAGAATAAATATTTATTTTACATAACTTAAAATACTCCTATTAAATGATAACTAAAAATACTTTTATTAAAAAATAACTACTTAAAACACTTCTTTTTGGATATAATTATTTTAATTTATGTAAAGAGAGGATTAATGCGAGGTGATATTATTAACCACAGCAGAGGAGAGAGAAGGAGAAAGAGTGTGTCGGTTAAAGATTAGGTTTCCGCACCCAACATGAAAAACACACAAATTTTCAAACTTCATTTGTATCAAAATTATTTACACACATAAATAACACCTATAAAAGGTGTAGAAAAGGGCAACGAGTGCGTGGGTTCCCTACTCAGTTGGTCAGAGATGGCTGCGGAGAGCGTAGTTGAGTTCACAGACTTACCCGTCAAGAGGCAAAGAGAAGACGGCGAAGAAAATGGCGTCTCCGACGCCGTTTCTACGCTCCCCAATGACCCTCAGCACCCCGGTATATCGGCGGTTATTCCCGGTTGGTTCTCCGAAATCAGCCCAATGTGGCCCGGTTGGTACCCTTCTCTTCGTGCCCCTCAAAACCCTCTTTTTTCCTTTCCCTTCCTCGCTCTCAACGTTCAATTTTTAAACTTGCTCAATAAACCCTTTCTGCCTCTGCGAGGAACCGTATATTTAATTACTTGTTGATATAAAATAATTGTTTTTGTTGTCGTTTGGGCCGTTTACTTCGTTTTTACTTATTGTTTATCGTGTGAATGGAATGTTCCTATGTGCCGTCACTGAGGTAATCAAATCTCTGCGTCCTTTAATGTTTATTTTTATTTTCGGTTCTGTTCTATTAGATTCTAGAGTTATTAGCCCCTTTCTCTTGGATTTTAAGGATGCTCTTCCGTTTAATTTACTAATGTTTCCATGTAGCTAAGTGCAAAATTAGCTACTAATTGATTGGTTGTTGGTTTGAATGCGTTGTGGATTTTACAACTATCGTATTAACATGTCCGGTTCTTTAGTTATGTCACTGTTGCTTTTGTTTTCCTGATTTTATGAGGAGCGATAATTTACTTATAAATCGATGAGAAGAAGTGCATCATCTCGTGTAACTAGTATTGGTTAAAAGATGCATCTGTTAGTGTTATGAATAACAGGAGTACATCTTCGAGTTTTTTGTTGTTGTATAGCACTCTTAGCTCAGAATGTTTGTACTTGTCTTTTGTAATAACACGCACGAGTTGGAATCTGATTGTGATTTGCAGGGGAGGCGCATTCCTTGAAGGTGGAAAAGATTCTGTTTCAAGGAAAGTCTGATTATCAGAATGTCATGGTCTTTCAGGTATATGTACCTTCAGTTAAATTTGAAATTTTGTTACGTTTTTGCCCTTTTCATGCCCTTGGGTTTTATTTACGATGTATGCTGTGATTTCTTTTTGCAGTCATCAACATATGGCAAGGTTCTTGTTCTGGATGGAGTCATTCAGCTCACGGAAAGGGATGAGTGTGCCTACCAAGAGATGATCACTCACCTTCCTCTTTGCTCTATTCCAAACCCCAAAAAGGTATTTTGATACTCTGAGACCCTCTAGCCTTAGGAATTTAGCATATGTCTAGTTTGCCCATTTTGTATGTATAGGTTTGGGAGGGGGAGTGTAGAAGAATTTGTGAAAAAATGTCTAATATTGATTTGTTTACTCAGATTGTTGATGTGTCCATTATCATGCTGACTTGGGGTGCATCCCTGATTAATGTTAAGCGTAGCAGCATTAGGTTGTCTGCAGTCTATTTGTGTGTTAGGTTGGTCTTACCTTTTCTTAGAAGAGTGCAGAATAGCATGTCTTAATAAGAGTAGGAAGTATCACAGTCTAGGAGTAAGGCATCTGAGATATGACTTGACCCACTCTAGTGTATGAAATGTTACAAGCAAGAAAATTTTGGGAATATTAGCCTGTTTTCCCTGCATTAACATTCTACGTATATGGAATTAATTGTTCTCTTTCCTTACTGCAATTTTCTGTTAGGTTTTGGTTATTGGTGGAGGAGATGGTGGAGTCCTGCGGGAAGTATCACGCCATTCCTCAGTAGAGAAGATAGACATTTGCGAAATAGACAAGATGGTTGTTGATGTGAGTAATGGCACTCAGACTATTCTTTCCTGTCTCTAATCAAAGCTAAATAATTTTACTGACAGATTACTATCCTGCTTGTAATTACTTAATTAGGTTCTCTCACTGTCTCCATGTTTTTCTAAGTTGAGTAGGTTTCTCTGCTTAATGATATTTGCTATTGCCATGCCTTTTTTTTCACTTGGCCTGAAAAATCTGACCATTTTATGCTCAATGAATAATAACCTCTAGTATAGCAGTTTGTGCCCAATATCAAAATTGAAGTCATCACTCTTTGCAGGTCTCCAAACAATATTTCCCCGATATAGCAGTAGGTTTTGAAGACCCACGTGTGACACTTAATATTGGTGATGGTACGATCAGCTACTCTCCATATTTTATGATCTTCCTTAACTACTTTGCTGTTTAGGACAACTTTTCTCACGATGGCTTCTCTCTCAATGACCTAGGAGTTGCATTTTTGAAGGCTGCTCCAGAAGGAACTTATGATGCAATTATAGTGGATTCATCCGATCCTATAGGTAGGGTATATCTGTAATGCCTTTGATATGTTCTGGTCTTCTAGAGTTTTTAATTGAGGTTATATTTGATATCTTCAAGGTCCTGCTCAAGAACTGTTTGAAAAGCCTTTTTTCGAGTCAGTTGCAAAGGCTCTTCGTCCAGGAGGAGTTCTGTGTACTCAAGCCGAAAGTATATGGCTTCATATGCATATCATTGAGGATATTGTGGCTAATTGTCGCCAGATATTCAAAGGTTCTGTCAACTATGCTTGGACCACGGTTCCTACGTACCCAAGGTATGTTCTTTCAAAATTTGTTCTCTATTTTTCCGTTTGCAGTCTTGAAAACATACTCCTATGATTAGAATTTATATGATTATCCATATATTTATGCTGCTTTGATTGTTTCCATTTCAGTGGGATGATTGGTTTTATGCTTTGCTCAACTGAGGGGCCTCCTGTTGACTTCAAGCATCCAGTGAATCCTATAGATGAGAATGATAGTCAGCAGTCAACAAGACCATTGAAATTTTATAACTCTGAGGTCTGCTGCTCCAACCATGTTCTTTTTTTCCTCCCCACTTCAACTCCCAGTTAATTTCTCTCTCTCCTTTTTCTTACTGGACTGTCATATTTTGTCTATGCTTTTATTTCAGATTCATACAGCGGCTTTCTGTTTGCCGTCTTTTGCTAAGAGGGCTATAGGTTCTAAAGCAAATTGAGAATATTTTTCATGGGATTGAAGGAGCACGTGTGGCTGTAGGCATATTCATCCGTTTACTGGATTGGTCCATCCATCAATGAACCGTGGAATAAGTTAAGAGCTTCAAGATGACATTGAAGAGCAACTTTTATTTCATGAAATGAGTTGTAGATGATGGATTCAGTTACTAGTAATTTACATTATTATGGAACTTCGGTTAGCAGTTAAGAAAGCTTTTTGTTTAATGCATATGCTTGCTTTCTATCTCTTTGAATTTAGTCTTTTTAGTAATTAGTATTTTAGCTTGTGTAATTGTATTACACATTTTAAATGTTTATTTTTATATAATTAAAAATTATAATAAATAAATATTTTTTAATATATATATGTATATATTTTAGATCTATAATAAATAATTTTAAATTGTGATATTAAGGTTATTTTTAATTATTGATAAATTTTTAATATATTATTAAAATTTAATTTAGAGAGGTAAAAGGACATATTGAAAGAGATAAATGTCTAAAAGGATCTAGTATATAGATTAAAGTGAGTAATTTGAGATGATTGAGAGAAAAATATTTGCTAGTTGCAGGATAATGTAAAAAATGTATATTTAAAAGAGAGAGGAGAAATAATATTAAGAATGTTTAATTGAGTGAGTGGAGAGAGAATCTCACTCTAAATTATGTATTTCAATTTATAATATAGAATTATATTATACAAGATTTCATAGATTTTGTACTTTTTTATTTTTTTGATGGAAGTAAAAAATAAATTCATAAATGGAGAAAAAAAAAATAAAAGAAGAAAATACTCTGCGTATAGAGCAAAAAAATAATTGCATACATGGAAAAGTTGTATGCATCAATAGGTAGAAAATGCTTGTATGGTTATTGAATTTTATTTTATTTTCATTTATTTGCTAGACTATTTTTATCATATGTGAAACAAATATTTATTCTTACAATTAAACATTAATAAACTTTTAGGTAAAGTCTTCTTTTTCATATAATGCAAATACTTGCATAAATCAAAAGTGAAACTCAATCGATCACGTAATTAGCTTCTAAAATTATAAAGTATTAAAAATTTGCATTTAAATTCTGAAAAGTAATTAAGAAGCTTAAAATTCACTTTACAATTCCCCTAAAAATACCCTTAAATCTACATATCTTCTAGATTTATTAATATGAGTCCTTTTACAATTTTCTGAAGCAATTGAGCTTGAGATCAAAGTCTATGTAATATCTCTCCATGAATGAGTTTGTTGTGCTATGGTTCACCTAAATAGAACCAATATGTTCTCCTAAACATAGCCCTGTTCACATCTTCTGTTTATTTTGTTTTAGAAAGATGTGTCAATTTGTTGCTGCCTGTTAGCCTGACACTCTGAATATGTGAACTATCAATTACTTGGGTTTAGGTTAATGTTGACTTTCACTTATCTTATGGAAATGAACAAATTGAAAATTTGCACGATAGAGCTTAATGTCCTTTCATCTCTTCATGTTTCTTACTTGCAAACGCAGTGGTTACTGTTTCAACTCTAGTCCTGGTGGCTTTGTTCAACATACATTAGTTTGGTACCAATAAAATGGGTTTCATGCTTGTCCCTATAGGTTTTATTGGAATTTATAATGTGGTTAAGCGTGTTATCACTGTTTTGAGAGAAATGAATCCTGCTTATATTTATTATTTCTTGGCAAAAGTGCATGGTCAGCTCTTGGTGGTTGCGTTGTGTATTTCAAATAAAACTTTTAATCACGTTCATGGCTTCAAATCATGAGCACTGCAGTTGATTAACATAATTATTACATATTTACTTGGCAACAAGGATTTGAAGTTTCCTTCATACCTCGCGATCATGTCCTTTGCTTATTTACTCATGATTAGTCTATTTGCAATATTGTCCATTTTTTCATTTTTTAGAAGTTAGGATTGCTCTTGAATTGATCCCTTAGATGAAATCATAGGTTTAGATGGTTCATTTAGTCCACACTATTATGTTAATGATTTTGTCTCACATCTATAGGGATAAGCACTGGTATAAAGGACTTAGGTAAAACTCATTGAAATCATTCACACACGCGCGCGTACAGAGCGATATATTATGGCAAGGTTAAAGAAACATGCTGTTGCATGCCAGCTAGCATATCAAGTTAGTAACAAACTAATTATGCTAGAAAATTAAAATAAAATAAAATAAAATTACATGACAGTGAAGTTATTTAATCCCTTAGAAAATAAGTAATGCACGCTTGGCTATTTGAATTAACAATTTGGCTATCTAAATGAGAAATTTATGATGTCATGGCTTCTGCACATGGTATGTGAGACCTCAAATTGTTTCTTTTTGAAGACAACCACTAACTTTGTTTTATCAAGTCTTCTACAATTATTTGAATTTGCGTTAAGTCTTTTATTTAATCGCTTATACAGAATGCCATCGCTTGCGGGGTGTTTCCCTGTGTCCTTCTTGCTTACATGGGCCGATTTGCTTATTATTTCTTATTCAAATATATTCTACGATTCTGTTTCAAGTAATATTTGTTGACATAATGACTATTTGTGTCTGTGCATACAAGTCACTATATAATAATCAAGTCAGTTCCTTCTGTCTATGCTTTGTGTTAAACATGTAAGTAATGATGTCTGCTATATTTTCATGCATAAAGCAATCTGTGTCTTTGGGATGCTTTTCAAGGCTCAAGATAATTCACACCTCACGAAAATTCATGGGTCAAATCTACATCCCCGTAATTAACTAGTTTTTTATGGTCATGTGCGTAGTTCTGGTTTCAAATCTTTTGAAGCACTACTGATATTGCAAATGCATATGATAAAGTGTACTCCATCTCCATCTTCTAGGAGTATTCTCTTTTCTGTATCACTTTTTCGGTTTTAGACTTTTAGGGTGACAATTGGAAGCTTACTAAAAGTATAGTATGAAATGATTGACCAAATAATGATTTCATCTAATTTTATATTCTGGATTTGTGATCTATATTTGATGTTGTTCATGAATGCAACTTGACAATGTTGCGAAAGTTATGTGAAATATTTGTAGTATTACCACTTACCAGCTGTTTTTATCTAATTTATGGTGCCAAATACTTCCTCAACACTAAATATTTGATGGCTAAATCCAAAGAAGTTGGTTTATAATTGGAAGGGGCCAAATGATGTTCCAAACTTGCCATCATTATACCCCACAAATGCCATATCTCAAGACCATTTGTAGGATATTTCACACTGATGCAATTCACTTTGTTCTTGCAAGCATTGCTGAAGTTGGTGTCGTGATGGTTACTACCACCTTGGTGACATTGATAATGCTTGGCAGACTTATTTGTTTTTGGCATTTTCTTTCCCACTTGTATTTGGAACAGTGAAGTTCATTTACAAGTCTTCAGTCCTAGAAAAAATCTTAGGTGGCTGGCTTCCACTTGCCCTTGCTACTTTTTTCCTCTCAATTATGCGCACATGGAACTTGGCAGTGTACTGAAGTACAGAAGTGAATATACTTGGCTCCAATCTTGGAACAATAAGAGTGCCAGGAATGGGATTGCTATATAATGATCTTGTCCAGGGCATTCCCTCCATCTTTGTGCAGTTCTTGCGGAGCTCAAGAATCTTGAGGATGGAATGGAAGCTCAAGAATCTGCCTTGGAAAGCAATAACTTAACTGAAGATATGAACAATATCTCAGTAAAATCCAAGGATAACTGGTGATAAATTATTTTTATGCATTTCTTCCAACTGCAGGAGGCACAGCTAACATGAGATTATCTCACACCAATATCATTCAAGTGGGGATGATATATATGGTCTGAGTGCCCCACGTGGTTCTTAATGATAATTCTCAATCAGGAACAACATTGTTGGCATTTTTTCCTTTTTGTTACCAGTGCTTGGTAAAAAAACCTTCATAGTGTATGATAACTCCTACTTAAACCTTCATAGTATATGATAACTACTACTTATGAATTGTAATTTGTCTTATAACTCTCAGATCGTGTTGCATATTAATAGAGCAATTGAGCTCCTACTTAGTTCATATCTGATTTTTTATTTTTTTTTCAAATTTTGAGATGCTTGTTTTGTTTAGTTGTTACTTGTTATAGTTGTTTAACCCTTCATATTAAATAAGAATTCTTCAGTCTTCAAGATGTATGCGGTCCATATTCTTTCTTTTTTTTCTTTTTAGGTCCATTGTCCATATTCTTTCGTGATGGGTTTTTTGGGGTCCACATGACGGATTTCAATGAGATTGGAATTATTATATATACATTCATGTTTATGGGCCAAGATGCAAAAACAAATACAGGTTGATGGGCTGAAAAATACGCTGGTCCCCTGTTTGTCTTATTTGATTAATCAATACTATGACTATAAGTCCTCACAGTTTGAGAGATCTCTATATAATTATAACAGACATGTAAAAGATAACTTCTTAATTTGCTTACCTCTCAAATGTCAGCATGAAGAAGTGCCATTTGCTGAGGATATCCCAACTGGAACTTATTCAACTCATATTACTTGGTATGCAATTCTTTCCGATAAAAAATGTGGTAGGTTGCTTTGTCAATATAAGTACGTGGAGTATAAACCATAAAGGATACTGTGCTTGATTTCGTGCGTGGTATATTTTAAAATATTAGTTAACATACTCTTAATATAATTTTTCCAAAAAAAAATTAAGAATTACAAAAAAAAATATAAATTATCCAACTTAGAGTTTTTTTTTTTGTCTCTCCTTGATTTATATTTTGGGTAACTGTCCAGCATTAATCGTTTGGTTAGGTGTATCCTACCCTTTTCGTTTCTTTAGCATATTTTCAGGTTAATGGTATGTGATTGAACGGAGTGGACTAGAATAGAATTTCAAGTTATTTTATTGTTTGGATTATTTAAATTTTAATGGAATGAAACAATATAAATGATAAAAATGTATTTCATTTTATTCTATCTAAAACCCTTATTTTTCAATTTAACGGATATCCAATGCAATCATAATATATATTGTTTTATTTTAATGCAATTACAATTTTATCCCTTTTAATTTAAACTCTCACACACTTGTCATTTCTGCACTGTATATAAAATTATAACTCATCCCACTTTATTTAATTACTTACCTAACAATGAAATAGTTTTTTTTTGCTGAATTGAAATAAATTTTTTATTATATTTCATCACAAAGTATTCAAATAAGATAATGATGTTTTTATTTCACTCTATATTAAATAGCAAGTCAAGCTTTATATTCTATCAAGTTGCATCTCAATTTATTTTTTAATTTTTAGATTTTTTTATCTTTGGTTTTCTTCGTTTTTTTTTTTTTTTTTTTCCTTTTTCTCAACATGTCTTTTTGTTGTGTCACCTAATGATTCACATGACGAGCTGCAACAAGTCATTACGCAAAAGTATCATAACTTGAGATGCATGAATCCGTTCAAAGTTCGTAGGGAGCCTGTGAAATGCCGGGCTTCAACACCTTAATGGATTATTTCTCAGAAATAATATTTTTTAAATTCTATAAAAAATATATAATTAAACAATTATTTTTTAAATAAATTTAACTAAACATGCATTAATTACCCTTCAACGATGATGGCTTCATTATCTGATACACCCTTGATACTCACACTCACACAATAAAATTATTAAATACCAAAAAGAACAAATCCTGGAACATGAGATTAGATATTTAATGATTATCAAATCATCACAATTGTCTCCTTTGGTTTTGTGAGCAGCATTACTCACTAACACAGCTTCAAATCACACGGAATATCTTGCAATTGAAAGGGGTAGATGATTGAAAACATTAAATTATATAAATAAGTAGGGTCATTTCATTCTAGGGGTGGCTGGACATTTGTCTAGAATATCATTCCCTTTAATGTGTTCAACATCAAACTACTTTGTCCTCTTTGTTGAATGGGGAAAATGAAAGCTCCCAATTAAGATTAATGGTTATGTTATGACGGCTGATAATATGAGAATTATAAGCAACTAGCAAGTTTCAGAAATTTATTCTCCAAAAACATATAAGTAATAATGCAATTCAGCAGCTAAGCGTACAGCAACTCTCAAGTTTGCGTATTGCCAGTGTTGTTGTTGAGGGACAGCTTGTGAAAAAGACATGATAAAAATGTTTATCCATATTAGGGCTGCCCTCAAAATTGGATGAAACTTGAACCCAAATCTTAACAAAACCCACCACAAGAGTCATAATAAATAGGAACAAGACAGACTCTGAGCATTTGGTCCCTCGGTCCGGGGTGCATGATGAAACGTGTGTATTTTCCCTTCAAAATTGGGTTTGGTGTCCTATTCGAATAATGAGTTTGAAAAGAATAAAGAATAATGAATAAAGTTGAGACAAGTGTCAGAGGCTACAGTGGGCGTGGAACATAACGATAGAAAGGAAGGATATTTTATTATTGTTGGTGTACAAGTGTGCATAAGAAGTCTTACATTGGATAAAAATGAATATATTAAATAACATATAAGTGATATAGAACTATAGACATAATGTCTTAAGGTTTTGGGTTGATATGGTGTCAATTTCACTTACGTGGTTGGACTCATGGCCCATTGGTGTAGATCTCCCTGGTGTTTATTTCCCTCATTTCTCAACAATTGGTATTAGAGCTGCTAGTTCGATCAAGTGACCAGCTCAGACAAGTGAAATTGGTGGTGGATTCGTGTATGAATTTATGTATGAAAATTCCTTGTATCAAAAGTCTTTTTGGCGATGGAGGTCAGGCGGCGTGTCCCATTGACGTGAGCTATTGACAGTGTAAATATCTATAGCATATTAGCGGCAATGGCTAAACTCTAGCCATAACGACAGTAGAGCAAATTAACAGTAATGGCTAAGGTCTACAGGCCACCAGTGAATACTTGTGGATGAGAAAAAAAAAAAAAAAACTTTTGCTTAATGGGGAGCATACAATATGGAAGATAGTTACACTTAAGAGAGAGATTATTGGAGTACAAGTGTGTGTAAGAAGTCCCACATTAGATAAAGATAGATATGTTAAGTAACATATAAGTGAGAAAGACCCACTTGATGCTTTAGGTTTTGAGTTAGATGTGGTGTCAAGTTTACTATTGGTAAGATCTCTTCGGTTTTACTCCCTTTGTATTCTCAAACAATTTATCTATTAGTATAAAATAAAATGATTGTTTCACATTTTTTTTTTACTGATATTGTTTTACAAAATGTTACAAGGATATTAACTTAATTTATATTATTGAAACAATCATACTTTCTTATATATAGATTGTGTCACAATTTATGAGACGTAGAATCGAGTGCATGTCATTATTATAGGGGCATGTTAAGTCAATAATCTTGCCGGTGATGTTAACATATAATATATCCTCCCAGTTTCATCTAAGGTATTAATTTGAACTTTGACCTATTGAGGTTTTTTTTTTTTTTTTTCTTGACTACGTAATATTGAGTTTCTACTATTAATCTATATTTTTTTTTCATATTTGTAATATTGAAATTAATAGATTAATTATTACGGAAAGATGATATTTGAGAGTTGGATAAAAAGTATTTTGATTTTAATCAATATGAAGGTCCAAAAGTGATTGATTTATTTTTATCGGAGGGAATAGTGGAAGTCTCATTTATCGTTATGCTCCATTTTATAAGTTAAAATTCATGGTCAAACTTACTCAAAGTTCTTATGCATAATTATCCAAAAGTCATTTGATAGGAACCATTTCGATTTTTTTTTCTTTTTATCAAGGATCTTGTTTTCAAAATTAATGGTGGTGATAATAATGACAATGGTGAGGATGAGGAAATAGTATGGTGGGTGTGACAATGGTAGTATTGGTCAACTGCAATAGCGATGATAGTGAAGGTGACAGTGACGATAGTTGTGTGACAATGGTAGTATTGGTCAACTGCAATAGCGATGATAGTGAAGGTGACAGTGACGATAGTTGTAGGTAAAGGTGAAGATGAAGAGGGTGACAATTATGACAATAATAGTGGCAGTCAATGGTGGTGGAGGCAGTGATAATGAAGGTAATGACAAAAATTAGGAGAACAATTACACAATGGGAGTGAGATTAGGAATTTCAATTCAAAGAGTAGGGGTGAGGAATTAGGATATGTTAGTTATAATTATATTATAATTCAACAAAATTGGACCTAGGAATTGTGATTCCAATTATAAAAAAAAAAGTTTAAAATATTATAATATTATAAAAAATAACCATTTAGTGGCCAAAACTTTCAGTCGCTAAAGGTGCATCTTCGATCACTAAACTGCTTAGCAACCAAATTAGGGGCTACCAAATTGTGGTCACAATAATCTAGTTGCTAACATGTTTAACAACCAAAATTAGAAACCAATCCCTAATAGCGACCAACATAATTAATCATTAATTAATAAAAAGTCATCAATAATATTTTGGTCACTTTTTATAGCAAACCACATTAGCAATTGATACAAACATTCATTGATTCAATCATTAAATTTAATTGTATTTAAAAAATATAATTTAAACACAACAGCTAATTCAGTCATTGAATAAGCATTAAAACAACCAAACTTACAACAACACATTCAGTAGCTAATTTAATCACCAATTTATTCTTTATTTTTTTAAAAAAATAAGATTTACCTTAGCCTCCATTTATTCAGTTGCCATCATTTTTTTTAAAATAAACACACATAAATTTCAACATAAAAATTAAAAAAATGATGTCAAACAACTGGTCCTCAACATTGTCAGCTAGCATTTGAATATGCAAGTGTTGTAACATGTCTAAGGAGCACATGTTTCACTGCAGAGTCAATGTAATCCTCCATCGATTGCCTAGAAGAAATCATGTACCCATCACTAAACTTCATGATTTTGACTCTCTGATTTCTTAGTTTTCCATTGATAACGACCTACTCATGAACAAGTAGTGTACAAATTCATCAAAATCAAAAAGTAAATTTTGTGCATAATGATAAAATAAAATTAAGATATATTATAAGAATGAATTGACATAATAATATATGTACGTGCATATAACAAACTAAACTACATGTCTCAAACTTCTTGAGGGATCAACTTCCAAGTGGCCAATGATTCCTTGAATTTCTTCCTAAACATTTGAAGATCACATCAAGAGGGTCTATAAGTGTAAGTATTTTATAATTTGTAATAGATACTTCTTTATCGAGTTCACATTTAGTTGAGAAATGTAGTGCACCTAATACTTTCATGGCAAAAGGTGTTGCAAATGGTACAGATGGTGGAAACTTAAAACTTGATGAACAAATATTTTTTCATGTAGATGTTCTTTATATCTTAAGTTTCCTCTATTTACACTATCATTAGTGACCTCTCATGGTTAAATAACTAAGGTCACATAGTCCTCAGTTAAGTGTGAACTAGTAAAGAAAGTATACATTACAAATTATGTTCCCACCATTAAATAATTTGAAATTTATTGAAATTCTAATACAAAGTTTATATACGTCAACATCATCTCAATAAATTATTGTATTGATTAAAACTTTATTTATTATTAATTAAGACTTTACTTAAATTACATATAAATTTTGATATTAATTAAAATGTTACTTTTTATTAATTAAGACTTTGCTTAAACATCATGTAATTTTCCATAAGAAAAAAATTACTTACAAGTTTTCATATAAATTAACACCTTACTTAAATTAAGTGTAAGTTTCCATAAAAAAAAAAAAATTAAAACTAAACTCCTATATTAATTAAAACTTTACTTGAATTACGTGTAAGTTACCACGGGAAAAAATTGATTGCAAGTTCTCATATTAATTAAGACTTAAATTACATGTAAGTTCCCATAAGAAAAAAATTGCTTGCAAGTTTTCATATTAAGTAAGAATTTACTTAAATTACGTGTAAGTTCACATAAAAAAAACTACTTAATTAAATTACATGTAAGTTCTCATAAGAAAAAATAAATTACTTGCTAATTTCCATATTAATTAAGACTTTAGTTATTACTAATTAAAACTTTACATGAATTATTTCTAAGTTCCCATACAAAAACAAATAAACTAAATTACTCCATATCCTATTATAAATAATTTAATATTGAAAGATACAAAAAATTAAAGTTGTAGATACATCTTATAGTTAGTTTAAACAATGAAAAATAAATATAAATCCTAAAAATAAAAATTCATAATATTTTTTATTCTTCAACTACAATTATACGTAAATTTTTGAACTTATTGTTTTACGGTTATAAATCATTCAAAATACTTTTTAAAAATATTTAATGGTAAAAAATACAAAGTGATAACAGGTGTAAAATTATACAATTTAATATACATATCAATTTGATCCAAATGACTGAAAGAATAGTAAGTAAAAAAAAGTGTTAAATAAAAAGAAACAAAAGAAAAAGGAAAAGGAATTAAAGAAAAAGTGTAAATTTAAAAAAAAAGAAAAAATAAACAAAAAATTGAAAAATAGTAAAAAAAAAACTTAAAAAAAAAGGAGGCCAATTGTAACAATTCAATATATAATCCAATGTACATCCCAATTTGATCCAAATGACCAAAATGACAATAAGCAAAAAAAATGAAAAAAGAAACAAAAGGACTTAAACAAAAAAGACAATAAATAGAAAAATAAAATAAAATGAAAAATTAATAATTAAAAATTATATAAAAATTTACAAAAATAAAAAACTTAAAAAAAACAAATTAAAAAATTTAAATATTAAATATTAAATATTCAAAATTTAAAAATTTTAAAAATAATTTTTTTCACAAAAAGTAAACAATAAGCAAAAATTTAGAAGAAAATCAAATAGGGCACCAACAATTCAATATACAACCCGATCAAAATAGTAAAATTACTTAGTTTACTATACATCCCAAATTGATCTAAATGAATGAAACATCTACCAACATGTTGTTGGTTCAAGTCGAACTGGACTCGGATCTTTTAAGCAAGATCTCAAGTTCGAGCTTTGTAGATGGAAAAAAACGTAATTTGGAGGGGAGACCTCACTAAAAGTGGTCAGTCAGATTTTCTAGTAGAGATTATTCATTGGCAAAAATCAGTAAATACTTTGCACCAATAATATGATTATCGAAAAAAAGAAATGAATGAAACATCTGTGAAAAAATAATGAAATCAAACGGAAACAACATTAAACAAAAAGAATTATATAAATAAAAGGAAAAAAAATAAAAAATAAGAATTTAAAAAAATTGAAGCAATAATATGTAAAAAAGAATAAAAAATAGTTAGCAAAAGCTTAAACAAAACTAAACAAAACCAAAATCCAATAGTAACAATTCAATATACAATCCAATTAGAATAATACAATTATACAATCTAATATAAATCACAACTTTTTCCAAATGATCAAAACAACATCGACAAAAACAAATAAAAACAAAAGTAATCAAACAAAAACAATAGCAAATATGAGGAATTAAACAAAAGGCAAAAATTAAAAAAGAAAAAATAGTAATAAAAATCAAACATTTAAAGAAGCGAATAAGCCTGTCTATAGCACTACAACGACCAACAATGACAAACCTACAAATAGAAAATGAAAAAAAAAAACTTAAAATAAAAAGAAAAAAGAAAAGGAGGGAAAGGACACTAGTGTGATGGAGAAAGGGAGAGAATGGGTGAAAGAGACTAAAAAGAGTAGAGAGATTAAAAGAGTGAGAGGGAGCACAATGACACCATAGAAATCGAGAGAGGCGAGAGAATGAAACAATGATACAAACAAAGGAGGAGGAAGAATGGGAAAAATGAAAAAGGATATGAATGGCAATCGTGAATATATTTAGGGTTTAACAATGAATATTTCAGTCACTAAATTGAATGCAAATTACTTAATATAAAAAGGCTTGTCAATTTGGTTGTTATAGTGTTATCTCAAAAGTCCAAACATTAGGGTTTACCAACCAACAACATTTCAATCGCTAAATGTCGATGTTTCAATTGCTAAACACACAATAGTATGCCATTAAGTGACCCTCTATGATTCAATCACTAAATGATAAAAAATTGTATTCCAAAGGAATTAAGTTGTAGAAACGATCGTTATACGATAAACATGTTTAAGTTGAAGTAATGTTTGCTATCTGAGCATCTCTTATGCACTCACTTGGCTTTAATGAAAAAAAAATGTTTGACTTGAAAAACTTGTTATTTAACTACACATCTAGGAATCAACTATGTGGGGACTCTGGTTATCGACCGCTAAGGTAATTGTTAAATCATCCAAAAAAAAATTTAAAAAGGAAAAGTAAAAAATATATAAAATTAAAAATATTATCAAAAAAAAAATTTTAGACTCCTAATATTTTCTCTTTAACTTGTCCACCTAATAATTTTTAACTGCATTATTTCATCCAAATCCTCTAACTGTTTTTGTCTTCAATACTAACAATAACAAAAAATTGTTTGAAAGGCACATTTACCTTCATTGATCATCTCCAAACTTCAATAATTCTAAACACAATAGATAAATACCTAAAATCTTACACTAATTTTTTATTCTGTTTTACCTAATTTAAAAAATAAAAATTGTTGGCCTGGCTGGCCCATTGTGATCCCATTTTTGTGGGCCAAAATGGGCTAGGGGTTGAATACCCTAGCCCATCCTACCTAAGAAGGTGGGTTGAAACAAGGAAGGTTGTTGGGCTAAGCCCATTTTGCCACTCATACACAAAATAATTGTTTTAATGAAAAAATTACTTAATTCCATTTACGAGAGAAAACATAATTATTTTTATTAAATAAAACTTAAAAATAACATATTTAATCATTTCAAAAATAATTATCAACTTTAAAGTTTATAACTATTTTTAAATTCACAAATTTACAAGAAAAATTTATTAAATAAAAATATTTTATAATTTACTTTAATAGGTGTTAATTTGTTCACTTAATTTTTTAAATTGTTATAATATTTTTTTTTATCATTTTTATTTTGGTTAATAGATATTTTTATATCAAATATTTAAAAATTTAAATAGAATTTAATAAATCAAATTAATAGATTTTAGAAATAACAAAATATATATCCTCTCCCTTCGTTACAAAAAAAATAAATAAATAAGTATTCTATTTTTCATTAAAGTAAATCTTCATTATTCTCTCTTTCTTTCTTTTTTGTTATTAAATTTGATAATCATAAGTTACAAAAAATACACTTAAAGCTGTGTATATATTTTAAAGGGAACATGTTAACAAACTAAAATTTATTTTTTTTAAAATAATTTTATAAGTATAGTATTTGTTGACATATTCTTTTTAGAAAATAAATAAGAGTATATTATAAAATTTCCAACTATTTGTTTTTCTCGTGAAAGCTGACCCAAATGACTAAACATTTGAATTTGAATAGGGCAATGTGTTTCATATTGAGATAAATCCCAAGTTAATAACAGATCGCAACATTGTGTTCAATAAGCATGTAGTTGTATTAAATATTCAAAAAAAATATTATTGTCTATAATAGTCTTATATAATTCAAACAGAATTATTTTTTTATGAAAAATATATGTAGGACCTGTTTGGATGAACTTCTCCATTAGTACTTATAGGAGAAAAAAATAAGAAGAAAAAATGAAATAAACTTTTCCATAAGCTAAAATTACCTTATGCATAAATTAAAAATTAGATTTTGAAGAAGTTAATATGAAAAAGCTTCTATAAATTAGCTTATGCATAAGTTCATTTTAGCTTATGAAGAAGCTAATTTCACTTTTTATTTTTATTTTTTCTCCCATAAGTATTTATAAATTTTTTTTATCCAAACAGGCCCGTAATATCTTACCCAAAAGAATGCCATAGTATCAAACATTTTCTTGTAAAAGTTACACATTTTTAGACAAAAAAGTCACCCGTTGAAAACAATTAATTATAAGTTTAATTACATTTTTTACTCTTAAAGTTTCATAATCTTGTGAATTTTGTCCCTAAATAATTTTTTTTCATGAATTTGTCTACAAATTTACAAAATATCGTGAATTTTACTCTCATGTAGAAAATTGTGGTAGTTTAAATGAAAAACTGACACAAAATTGACTTAATTGTAGCGATTTTTCTATGTGAAAGTAAAATTTGCGATCTTTTATAAATTTGAAAGTAAATTTCATAAAAAAAATTATTTGAGAACAAAATTTACAAAATTGTAAAACTTTAAAAACAAAAAATATGTGGATAAATATCCAATCCCGGACTCATCCCCATCAAGCTAGCGAATATTTATCCTATCCATTGTTAATATTTTTTGCGAGTACATATAAGATCTGAGTATAATTTTCAGCCCTTAATTAAACCTTAATTATATTTTATATTTCTGCCTGATCAGCTACACAAGGAAACAATGAAAATTGCAAAATCCTTTTTTTTTTTTCTGGTCCAACAAGATTCCCTTTTGGAATTAACGCTGACCACTCAACAGGGCACTGCTAAACATAAATCGTGTAGGCTGTAGCTGGCCTATAATTTTGTTGACGCATCGTGCTTTTAGACTTGGGAACGAATATAGAGACAACATCATTTTCACGCAACTTTTTTTATTAGTAGTAGTATACTCCTTTAGAAAATTCAACTAATAATGCTACTTAATACGACAAACTCCTTTCCCCTTTTGTTTTGTTAAATTATTCCCCCTGTTTTATTATTGGAAAAACAATCTCGATTAGCAAAAAGCTAACTGAACACCCAATTGGAATTTGGAAGTCCTGCAAAGGTCATCTATATTCAAGTGTTATGCTCCTAAGAAATTGTATCTAGGCTTGTATTAGTTATAAGCCTAATTAAATTATTATACTCAAGCTAAACGTGTTGTTGGTATGAGGTACTTGCTTATGTATACACAAGCATTTTGACCTAACAATTGATATGGTATACGGTGACGACTAGAGCTGGGTATATGGGTCAAGGCCTGTGGGCCACCCGTTTAGCCCACATCCCGTGCGGGCTATGGATCTAAAATATTTGGCCCATTTAAGAATGCAGGCCTTTTAATCCCGGTCTGTTTAACCCACAATTTAAACAGATTTTACTTGCTGGCTCGCGGGCTTTTATTAACTATTTTTTTAAAAATAAAATTGAGGAGCCAAGTACATTAAAGATGAAGTCAAACATAATTATTGAAGATAATTGATAATCATGGATTTTAAATATTTGATAATGTACTTCCTATTTAGTATTATGTGTGTATTTGAAATTTGCACTTTAGATATCTAATTTGTAAGAGTTTCAATTTCATATTTGGTTAGTGTATTTGGTTAATCAACTAAAAAATGTTTGATACTTAAACGGTTGGATTGATGATCATGTTTGATTTAAGTTTTTGTTATTTATTTCTATTTTATTGTTTTTTTCACTTTTTTTTTTTAGTTTTTTATTTGTGGGTTGCGGATTGGCCCATTAGCCTGTGGATTATGCAGTGCAAACGTGACCTATAAAACTTGACCCATTTATGTTGTGGTCCGGGCCGACTCAAACCGTTTAAGTTGCAGGCCTTTGTAGGCCAAGCCTAAACAGGCAGGCTGGCCTGTACACTTACCTCTAGTGACGACAACTATGTTGTTTAATTGAATAATTATTATTTAGTCTTTCTCCTGCTCGGTGCTGACCTAATTAAGCAACCAATGAAGCATCTGGTTTAATTTTATATTAATAGTGGGCCTTTGTATAAAGTTTTGTGTATTAATTATGATTTATGAAATAGAAGAGTGATGTTAATTATTATGGTGTCATTTTCTTGGCCGAATTTTCCAAGTTTGATTAGGTTTGATAAACCCCAAAAGGCATACCTTCTGGTAACATACAGAGACGGTAGGATATGATATCAAATAATCCCCATTAAAATAGTGTGGCACTTGTGTATGCGCACTTGAAACTAGAAGAAAACGACGTGCATAACAATCCATGCACATCGATTGAGTAAGGACGCGTTGAGAACTTTGGTGAGTGGCTAAATTTATATTAGCTAGCCAATCAAACATCTAATTAGCTCATGTTCAGGCCAAACACACAAGCTTTCATTCATTACGGCTTACGATCAAGTTTTATATGCGTTTCACTTTTTTCAAATTCTTGGATGTCACATGATAAATCGTTTCGTTGTTTTCTAGGGTAATTTGAAATCCCTTAATTTGTATTTTTTTTTTCAAATACCTCATTTATCCTCTTCGAGAGACAATCCTATTCTAGTTAGGTAATACTATTACTAGTGGCAAATATCTTTCTCCAAGTATTTTAACACAATTGCATACACAAGGCTCGAATTCAAAATCATTGATTAAGTTAAAACAACTCCGTAATAGTTGATTCACATGTTTGGTGATCTTTAATTTGTATTTGGATGTTAGAGTTTAATTTTGATATATTATTTTTACACTGTTAATTAATTATAAATTATTTTAGATTTGATTTTTAAAGTAATTATTATAAAATTTAATAATTTTTAATTTTATGACAATTCATAATTAGATGATAATATAAAAAAAATACACACGATAAGTGTATACTAATTAAATTCTTTTATGTTATATATCATTTAGAATATTACAATTTCAATGACAAGGAGTTTAATTTTGACAATGTAAATGAATTTAATTTAAATGCATTGATAGTGTAAACGAATTTCACACTGGTCATTCAATTATGAATTGTCATGTATAATAAGTTTATTGACTTTTATAATAATTACTTTAAAAATATCACCTAATATAATTTTTGATTAATTGAAAATATAAAAATTTTTATACACAGAGTACATAGAAATTAGAAATAGGCTTGGAAGGGATATCCGTGAACAAATAAAAGCCCATGTGCACTTACTGTATGAGCGTAGCTACGCTGAAATTTTGTTGAGTTACATTTCCCTTTGCTCATATCATTTTCTGAAATTTTGTTTCTTTTTTCTTGAAATTTTCTTCCTTTTGTTTTCTTCCAATATGAGTTAAAGCTAGCAAAGGACGACGAAGAAGAACTTGGAGTTTCAATTATTTTTAAAATAATTAATTTTAACATAATGATGATTTTTAACTGTCACTATAATAATTTTATTTTATTGAGTTTTAAACATATACACACCATTCTCGATATAAAAATGATTTACTGTAAATTTTGATGGCTTTTCATCACCTTTGAGAGACACAGAGAAGTTCTCAATCAATTTTCAAAAAAGTTACTCTATTTGTAAATTATTAAATTTGTAGAAGTTTAGGGTTTTTAAGAGTTTAAGAATAGTGTCTGTTAAAAATTGTCCTTATGTTAAAATTAATTATTTTAAATATAAAATGCTCAACAGCGTTAGTTCTAAACGATAACTTTGACCCAAATTTAAAAAATAAATTAAGAATCAAAATAAATATTTTAAAAGATAAAAAAAGAATTTTACTAAAAAAAGCCAAAAATATAATTTATTCTATATTGGAGCCAAGGGGTGGTGAAAAAGATTAATGTTTTCAACGAGGCTAATGCCTGTTGTGCGGGTTATCCTCAACACCTCATCTTCCATAATTCTATGTCCAGAATCCAAGGTGAATGAATGGAGGAGATAAACCAAAACAAATTAGAAAGTCTTTACAATTATAAGTATTAATAATTAGTTTAGTTCATTCAATTATAAAATTATTATTGTTTTTAAAATTATTAAAAAAATATTTTAATTTTTAAAATTATAAAAATAAAGAATAAAATATCCAATTTTAATAATTTTAGAAATTATAAAAATATATAAGTTTGGTTTTAAATTATTAAATAACGGTTATTTTATTTAAAATTATAAACATAAAAATTAAAATGATTGATTTTAGTCATTTCAAAAATTAAAAATAATATTCATATAAGTTCAGAAACTTAATTAATTGATTGCTACACTTTCTGAAATCAATTTCATGTATTACCAAATGAGAACACCATGCATACGTCTCGTATTGTCAATGGCACAAACGTCCGCCACGCGTAAACGTACACTTCTCTGGAAATGAACACCTGGCGCGCAACCATGCGACAATGTTGTTAATTTAATTGTGTATATACTCATTACGCATTCTCTGCAACTTTTCATCTATCAATTTATGAATCTTTCTAGCCACTCAGTCTTAATTAATTTTTTTTTGATATATCAGCCTTAATTTTTTAAGGAACCAGGTTTGGAATTGGAACGACATTTTTGTTTGGCGGCGTGTACGGATTTTTTCAAATCGGTTTGGATCAGTTTTAAGTAAAAATTAAAATAGCTTGTGATTTGGTTCGATTTAGATTTTTTTTTAAAAAATCTAATCGATAAAATGTGATTTGAATTGGATTGGATGATATGATTTTTTTTTTATATATCTTACTGACATTTTAATTTCCTATTACTATCTAAATATTACGCATTATTTTTAAAATAAGCACAAAAAAACAGCATATCAATCCATTGATTAATTATTCTATAACAAGGTTTCTTTTTTCTAAGGAGACATGAGCATATATATTCAAAATAAAGTCGAGGAGAATGAAGGATATATAGTTCTTCTATGTTGGTTGGATACAAGAAAAAAAACATAATAAAAATATTGGTGAAACACTAAAAAAAATAATAAAATATATAGAAGTTACATGTGAAACATATAATAACATGTACGTATTAAAAATATCAGTTTGTTTTGGATTAGTTCAGTTTTGCAAATACCAATCGAAAACTAAACTAAATAAATTGGTTATGCAAAAACATGATCCAAAAAAATCTAAAGAAATTCAGTTTTGATCGATTTTTGGTTTTTTGAGACACAATTTTCTACAATAAACATTTTTAGTCGAGCTAGGTAGAATTATTATGGGGAATAAAGTTTTCTTTTTAAGTATTTAATGTAGTTGTATGTTTAAAACTTGAACTGAAGACCACTAATAAAACTAGAACAACCCTTGAACTAGTTAATCTACACTTTCAATGACGAAGGGTGGAGATTTGTTTGTACATATGAGAATTGTTTTAATAATTTTCAGAAAATTAATTATATGTGTAGATGTTGTGAAATCTTTTTTGTATATAAATTAGAATAGTTGTTTTGAATAAAAAGTATTTTTAAGAGCTATTCTTCAATAAAAGTGCTTTTAGAAGTTATTCTTTAATGAGAATATTTTTAGGATATTTTTAACCTCTTATCTCTGTCAATTTATCTTTTTCATCTTTGTTTTTAAATCTTCTTTCTGTATAAATTAGAATAGCTATCTCACATGAAAGCGTTTTAATTTTAGAAGCTATTCATCAATGATATTGTTTCTAGCAGTTTTTTTGAACGAAAACGTTTTTAGAGAATTTTCTTAACCTCTTATTTTTAAATTGAGTTTGATTTTTTTAAAACAAAACATCAATAGTTAAAAATAATTTTGTATCACAATATAAACTGTCTATCATAAATCTACAATATAACTTATATGTTCAAAATATTAATTTATTATAAATGTTAATTATAATATAATTTATATATTCAAAGTTTTTATTTATTATAAATTTTAGTTATATAAAATAAACATTTACCCTTATGTAATGTACATATTAAAATACTAGTTGAATTTCAATAATTTTTAAAAGAAATTATTAATAATTAAAATAATTTTGTATCACAATATAAATCATTTATCATAAATCTAAAATATATTTTATATATTAAAAAATATTTATTTAATATGAATTTTAATTATAATATAATTTATACATTTAAAAACATTTATTTATTATAAATTTTGGTTATATAAAAAACTTTACGCTAGTGATGAATGATAATTAAATCCATTAAAATAAACAGAAAAACAAAGAGAAATACTGCTTTGTAAATTCCGAAAATATCTAGCCAATAAAACGACATCCAATGAATACATCAAATCCCTTCAATGGCCGACCATAATGCTTTCAGAATGTTGTTTATCACCTTATTGAGACTTTGGTGGACAAAATGTTCCGTCAAATGTCAAACCCAGCCCACCCAGGTGGTAGAAACAAACAAAAAACTGGAACTAGATCATTTCACGGATCCTGTAATCGAATCCTTTTTTAACCTAACTTTTTTCTTGTGAACCTTAATAAACTGAGGAAATCGATAATCATTTAGAATGTTCTTCTGCCTTTATTTTTGTTTTTTCTCCTTACCCGGTGTGTTTGATTTCAAGGCTCATACATTTTAAATTTAAATAAATTAAGTATAAATTGATAAAGGCAAACTGCATGAATTATGTTAGCTGACTTCTAAATCTATTGATAATAAATTACCCATACGTATTATTAATAACATGGTATAGTATGATTGAGAGATAACTATAAATATGTGGTCAAGAGGTTCAATTTTCATGTCTGTATGTATAAACAAAATTTGTTAAGAAAGACTAACATCTTAAATAAATCTCAATACCTTGAGATATTAGTCTTTGACCAAGTGGGTTCACCCAAAAAAAATTACTGATAATTATTTTTTAGTAACATATGTTGCGTCTAAGTATTAATTTTGAGAGTAAACAACTATTTTAAAATTTAAACTTTTTTTATCCTTTTCAAAGAGTTTATTTACAATGTACTTAGACTATTTTATGATATAGGTACTTGTATAAGTGTTTCAAAAAATCATGAAAATAGTTTATATATATTTATAAGTTATTTTAATTTATTTTAATAAGCTTCCTAAGATAATTTATAAAAATAACTTATAATTTATATGAAAATAATTTTATTTTAATTCCTTTTCAATTATAAAAACTTATATATAAGTATTTACATAATAAATACTATTTGATAAACGTTTAATTAAATTATTTATCCAATATACTATTTGTTCAAAAAAATAAATATAATTTTAAAATAGATAGCACACCAAAAGTATGTATTTAAGGGGAAATTTTTTTTTGCCAAAACATGAGTGTGTATATAGATGCGTGTCGAAGCATATGTTTGGGTTGATATAACTATGTTTCATGATTGTCTATTTGTCTTATGCTGTTAGATATAATTTATTTAAGGTTTTGAAAAGAAATTTAATTAGATTGTATGGATAGTAAAATTTTTTTACATTATCTTCTAATTATAAATTATCATGTATAATAAAATTATTAACTTTTGTTGTAGTTATTTTAAAAATTATATCTAAATTTTTTAATTAATTAACAGTAAAAATCCTAACACTAATAAGGTATCAAAATTAAACTCTCTTCAAAATTATTTGTTATTAAGAATAATTATCTGATACCGTTTTCCTATAGTACTAGTTTTTTTGTGTCTTTGTTAATCATTGTTGTTTTAAAATATTGATTAATGATTATTTAATATATTTATTAAGCATTTTTAACTATTCAAAAATAAATATAAAATAAATTTTATATTTTTCAATTTAATAAATGTTTATTGTCAAATATTTTTTTATTTTCTTATTTAATATCTTAAAAACACTTCTTATTCAAACTGTTCTTATTTAGCCTTTTCTTTTTTGCCTGTGTACTTTCGTTAGGAATGTAATTATCGCTAAAACAATTTATGCTAAAGTAACATTTAATGAAGAATTACAATTTATAAAATAAAATGTAACGCATATTTTTTAAATTTAATTGAAATATATTGACAGTGTAAAAGTTTTTTATATGATCATCTAATTATTAATTGTCATATAATTAAAAATTATTGACTTTATAATAATTACTTTAAAAGTTTATGTTTGGTGATTTCTAATTAGTTAATGATATAAAAATCTTTACATCAATGATATATCAAAGTTAGAGGTCACAAATTGGATTGTCTACCCAGGCCTACTAGGGCAAGGTATGAAAGCAAATCAGCATAATTCATTTCGAATATTTTATAGACTACAAATTTGTTAGTCCATCACTCCATCTTGGTTCACCAAACAAGGCCAAATTGACTATTTTTTTTTTTGCTTAAATTTAGATAAACTTTACAAAAAAAAAATTAAAATAATAAATAATATCAAGTTAAATAGGCCTATTTGTTTTCGAGCCTACATTTTATGGGCCTAATCGATCCCATTAGGTTAGGCCAAATTAGCCCGATTTTTTTTAGGCCTAAATTTCAAGAGCCCAGCCCTCCATATTTATGGATTATTCAGGCTAGCCCATCAACCATGGCTCAATTTGTCACCTCTAATCAAAATTAAACTTATACAACTTTAAAGAATTGATCAAGTGAAGCAAGACAAGGACTCATGTCTTCCTTGCCTTGAGTCTAAACTCGAAAAGCTTTCCCTGCCTTGAGTTGAAACACCATCCCTTCTTCCTAAATTTTTATCTACCAAAAAAATTAAACATTTTTTTATGAATTATGGTTTTGTCTTCGTCATTTTTTTTATAATATAACAATAATTTCTTAGTAGATAAGAGTAAATTTACTTCTATATTATAAATCTAAATTTTCCGTCCTTAAATGAAAGTCATTTTTAGAAACTATTATTGAATGAGAGCATTTTTTAGGAGTTATTTTCTCTCTCATTTAGTTATATGTCTCATCTTAATCTTATATATTGAGCATTTTTTTTAAATTTTTTAGTACTTTCAACAATATTTCTTAATTTTAATTTCATATTTAATTTGATTTAACAACTAGACCAAAAAAATTAACTCTCTCAAACTACTCTTATTTTATCTTTATTCATATACTTGGTTTTCTTAACTGTTTATCTCTTTCAATCTACAATTTTCATCTATATTTCTCAATTAAATTTCAATAATTTTTTAAAAGAATTTGTCAATAATTAAAAATAACCTTGTATCACAATATAAATTGTTTATCATAAATCTAAAATATAGTTTATACTGTTCAAAAATAATTATTTATTATGAATTTTAATTATAATATAACTCATATATTCAAAAATATTCTTTTATTATAAATTATAATTGTATAAAAATAAATATTTATCTTACTGCATTGCATAAACTAAAATACTAGTATTTTTTTTGAGAGGAAACTAAAATACTAGTTAGCTATTAATTTACAGTGGCTTAAATTGAGGTGTTAAAATACTAGTTAGTTATTAATTCAATAAAATATTTTATTGTTAATAATAAGAATGTTTACCATTCTCTTTAACTTTTATTGATAAATTTTATTTAAACTTAAAAATACCCATATAGAAAGTTACTTGGATAAGAACAGTTAATTATTGTAAAAAATTAGAACATATACATTATTAGATTTTATTTAAATAATTAAAAGTGAGCTTAATTGTACTTTTTGTCTCCAAAGTTTTACAATTTCACAAAGTTTGGCTTCAATTTTTTTTTTTTTCTGTAAATTTTGCTTCTTAATTTACAAAATATCGTGAATTTGCCTCCAAGTAAAAAAACTACCACAATTAGAGAAAAATTGCCACAAAATTGTCTTAATTGTGGTGGTTTAAGAGAAAAATCACCTACAAAATATCTTAATTGTGACGATTTTTTTATTAGGCAAAATTCGTGATATTGTTTAAACTAAGGAGCAAACTTTGCAAGATTATAAAACTTTAGGGACAAAAGTATAATTAAGCCTTAAAATTAAAAGAAAAATATACATAACTTTTTCAAGTAATTATATAATTGTTAACTTATTTTTATCTTTTTCATTTATGTATAACTATATAATTCAAATTTGTAATTTTTGTTTTTTTAAAATGAAAATTATTTTCTCTCTCTATATATGTTTGTATATGTTTCCTATCCATATAATACACGGTAAAGTAATACAAGAAACTTAAAGAAAGAAGGAAAAATGTCATCAGAAAGGAAAATTTTTCGTTTTGCTACTATTGCTTTCTCTAATAATTTTTTCCCCTTTACGTTATTTTTTTTTCCTGTTCTTGGCTCAAGGTGGAAATTGATTAAAAATAGAGAGTGGTGGTTATTGTCAAAATATTAGGTTCTGAAAAGACAAAGAAAATAGTGTTAAAAAAGGAGGATGAAGACTTTCCCAAACAACGAATGATGCTTTCTCTGAATGTGAGATTCCACTACGGCGAGCGCACGTACTGGGAAATATGAGCTCCTGCTTATACAGAATGAGAATCAAATTGGTATATTGCCTGTGATAGCCTATCAGGTCTAATTTTGGGTCAACACCATATTATTCAAAACCATAATCATCTGGAAAACCGCTTACCCAAATCTCAGTGGCTTATTATTGTCCTTATTAACTTAAACAAAATTAAAATGCCCTTTCGTTAAATGTTTCAGCTCCATGAAACTGACAAAATATCTTATCAAAGGGTCTCATTCTTTGCACCCCTTTCCCTCTCTCTCTACCTGTTAGTAAAATATTATTGCATTTATTGCTGTTCTAGACATTCAATATATGCAAAACTGGATGAGAAGTATTAGGAAAATACTTTTTAACACATTTTTTTAATATACGCTTTATAATTGGTAAGAATTTATTAAAAATTATAAAATTGTAAAAAAATTTATTAAATAAGATGTGAGATTCAAAAAATAATAATTATGATTTAAAATAAATTTCAATTAATAAAAAAAATGTGTGTAAAAAATTGAGAGAAATAGTGTGTTTTTAACATTTCTCTATCCAGATAGAACGAACTTAAATAGGTTAGTGAAATTATTAGTTGCCACAAGAAGATGACGAGATTTACCAAAAGAAAGAAAACAACGTTTGGCCCGATCAATTTGAATGCTGCACAACTTATCTATTTAACTCTTTATGGGAGGGGGACATAGCTGATGATATATTAGTATGTGGTAATTATTACCAAAAAAAATAGAATGTGGTTATCAATCTTATTAATCATTTGGAGCAATAGATAAAATATTTTTAATATATATCTTGCATCATTAAATTGCTGACGGGACCTACGCAGTTAATGAAGTCCAAAGACGACTCCTATGAGAACACTTGTTTATATGAGAACATAAGAATAATTAATAACAACTCTTAGATCAAAATTAAAAATAATAAACGGTTGAAATTAAAATCTTATTAAAAACACATCTTATGAGATCATTAATATTGTTGCTATCACCGTCATTGTCTCCACCACCATCGCTCCTCCCTCACCACCACTATCACTGTCGCCGCCACAACTATCATTGCTGCCACCATTGCTATCGTCACCAGCCCCACCCCCATCACCATCGTTGCACCCCCACCACCTCCCTCACTATTGCCACTACCACCAACATCGTCATCGCCACTGCCACTAGTG